>JASUUL010000044.1:1212498-2424996 GCA_030449875.1 Aegle marmelos | reverse complement strand
AATAAGAGTAGAAGATACATTACCGACATTGCCAATACCAATGATCTTTCCTTTTGAATTATCTCCAAAAGATACATTTCCACCATTTTCGATCTTAGTAAAACTTGAAAACCAAGCATAATTTCCTGTCATGTGTCCTGAACACCCGCTGTCCAAGTACCATTTATTCTTCTTCTTCTTTAAGCCCTGCAGAGGAAATTTTAAATCTTAGGTACCCAATCTTTTTGGGTCCTTGGATGTTAGCAATGGTTCCTTTTGGAACCCAAACATATTTTATACCATAATGAGTATTTCTTTTCACAGGACATCTATTTTTCATGTGACCATTTCTATTGCAATAATGACAAGTAATTTTATGATCACTTGTGGATGTAGCTTTAACAAAATAATTCTTGTAATACTTTTGCTTCAAGTTAGGCTTATACCCAAGTCCTCCTTTATCAAAAACACATTTTTGAGAGTTAAGTAAATTATTCAACATCTTTTGGTCAGTTGTGAATTTTATCACAATTTCATTTAACTCATTATTCTTCTTCTTGAGAACTTCATTTTCCTTTATCAATTTGTCAACATGTAATAGTTTAATAGTTTTGAATCCAAATTTAAGCACATTTTTGTGATTCTCTCTCTATCTTGTATTTTCTAAATACTTTAATATAAAATTACCATTTTACCATAAGTTCAATATAAGTGGCTAATTTAATTTCAAGCTTGAGTTAAATATGAAGATTTAATATGATTCATAGGCTTAATTTGACAAGTCAATGGACTCTTTCTCTCTTAGTTATGTTGGTTGTTTTGATTCAATATTGACAGACAGTAATAATCTTATTTAGATTTTACATAGTATATCGACTCCTTAATATAGGATCATATCCTAATAATTTACATATCAATTTGAAAAATTAACCTAACGCATAATTAAATTTACCACTTTATGAGACCGATACTCATTACTATTAATTTATACTACTATAGATTCATATGCTTAAGAGTATAATAAAAATTGCATAACATTGATCAAGCTAGAATACTGTACATCTATAAGTCTTGCAACTTATATTAACTAACACTCTGATCGTAACTTATTCTTTCTTCCCAATCTTTTCTTCCAGTTATTATCTTGTCCACCTATATTATTAATGGAGTACTTATCGATTCTATTCTTCCACCCTTTTCCTATTGTAAAGCCTTTATTGTAATATTTTCTAAAGTGGTAAACCAAATAAGTTATAGAAAATTTTTTTCATTTCCTTATAAAATAATTTACACTTTCCATAATGTTGGTGTTTGAAATATTATATCTCCCACTATTAAATTAAGATTGCACCCAATTACTTGTGCTCACATTAGTCTCTAAGTAATTAGCTGCTCCCAAATGCATCCCTATAACCTAGTTGTGTTCTAAACTCTTTGCATCAGTATTCCTAAAGAGGTTTTGATATCTTGGATTTTGACTTGATGTTGACTTTCACATGGTAACACAAATGCCATGGGTGACATTACAAAATATTTTTATAACAGCTCTTTCACCAGAAGTGCATTGATTGGATCTAATTACTAAATCTAAACTATCATTAATTACTCTACATAATTTCATCATAAATTATTCCCAAAAATCATTACTTTTGTAGTCCCTAATCCCAATAGATATAAACTACAATTGATTATTTTCATCCAAACATGTTAGCACAAGTGTCATTATATAAAATAACCCTTTTAATGCATGCAATCTATGGTGCAGAGCAAGAAACTGAAGAAATCTTAATTAGACTAAAATTCCTAATATTTACAAATATTTTAACTAATTCTTATTTCAAATTATTCGGTTTCCTATTTAGAGTTTCGTTATTTAGTAATAGGTTATTTAAGTTTTAATCCAGGTATAAGTCTTACTAAAATAGGTTTTCTAGTCAAATTATAATAAGTTATAGTTAGCCAAAATAAGTGTCTTTTATAGTTTTTACAAGTAGGAATTAATTATTTGTTAGTGATTATTTCTTAGAATAAACTCTTAATTTAAGTTATATTCTTGTTATTTTTTAAAATTCTAGGGAATTAATGAGTTTTAATATCAAAATTTATAGGTATTCTTACAATCAATATGAATTTAATTTAGGAGCTTCTTGCCTTACATCAGCTATAAGTTGCAGCTCCCTCATAAACTTAGTTAGTGGTCCCACTTAGGCCCATGGTAAGGTACTGTTAATGTGAAAGGGTTGCATCTTACAGTTGTTAGAAGGTAGCCTTCCCCTTTAGTTTATTTTTTATTTCAGTATTCTCAAGAATCAATGAAATATTAAAAATATCCTTATTTATTGAATATCCTATATTAGTTTCTCCTTCTGCTGCATCATTTTCACTACAAAGGGCTCTTTTATAGAACCACACTGTATTAGTTTTGGTATCATACCCAAAAATTGGGTTCTTAACCATCCTTAACACTTATCTATTTTTTTTTCATACCTCTTTAACTTTCAAATAAAAAGCAAAAAAGCCAAAACCATGATAGTCGCTGTCTACAGCCATCGACATATTTTTCCATCGTCATTTTGACAATCAACTATCGCCATCATGGTCAGAAAAGCCACTAACCATATCCTATTCTCAAACTCCTCTTTCTCGTACTTTAGACACGGGAAAACAACCAAAACTATAATGAAAGCCACCATTGTTTACTGACTTTCGCCACATTTTTGGCTAATACCATTAACTCAGACAAAGCTAGTCGTTAATCATTACCCCATAAATCTACAGTATTATTAACCAACAGTTGCAATCGACTCTAGCAACTCTTAAGCCCGAGCCATCAATTCATCATCATCTCTACTTTTTATTGGATATAGTAGCCACTAGCAAGTTCCTTAGCATTACCTCTATCGAACCCAATAGTCACTAGCCTTTATTGCTTTCATCAATGATTGGTGGATTTTCACTGTGAGATTTTGGAGTTTTGAAAATTCTAAATTTGCCGCTCTTATGTTTTCTTAGTGAATGGAAGATCTTTGTGAAATACAAATAAACAACCCAAGAGGGGGGTGAATTGGGTTTTTAAAATTTATTTTACAAATGATGCAATCTAATGCCTTAATACAAACAAAAATTAAGTTTTACAGCAATTAAATCAAATATAATAAATTAGACAATGCTTGTAAAATAAATAAGTAACGGAAGATAATGCAAACACAGCAATTTTTACGTGGTTCGGCAATCCCCGCCTACGTCCACGCCTTCAAGCCAACCGAACTCGAGGATTTCACTATCCAAGCCTCCCAAGGCTTCAAATGTTTACAATTGACTTCCAATGTGTCAATGGACCTTTACAATCAAGATATTATTACCCTAATCTCTTTACCCTAAGTGTTTCCCTCACTTGAACACTCTTAATACAATACAAAATAGAAATTACAACAAGACACTCTCTATAAGAGTAGATTCACAAATAATGGCACAAAAATGATTTAATCTATTGTGATTTGCAATATGGAAGCTCAATATATGTTCTACAAACTTGTTTTTGCTTGCTGGAGAGCTTGAAATGAAGTTGGAGTTGAGTTTTTATAGTTAAAGCTCGAAAACTAGCCGTTATTGTCAAATTCCAGTGCTCAAGCGGCTAGCCGCTTAATTTAACTTAAACTCCCGCTAAGTAATGAAGTTCTTGTTAATTTTGAATTTTGCTACAAAGATATCTTTTCATTCACGAAATTATAGTTTTACCTCAAAACTTATTCAAATTATGCTATGGCCAAAAACATCATAAAACTTTTTAAAAAGATCAAATCTCAGAAATTTTAAATATTATTTAATTCCTAAAAATATTCTAAAATTACAGTATAGCCTAAACTAAATAAAATTTTTTCAAATAAGTCCTCTTTGAGTTTTAACTAAATCACTATAATCTTTAAAGTTTTCAAACCTTTTCATTTAAACCTCCATTCTATTATGAGTTACTCGGGAGTTGGGCAGCGGAATACAAGATCGCCGTCATCTCAAGGATACACAGTTTATCATTAAAACATCAAAACAGTTTCCACTGGTCGTACAACTCGGGAGTCGGGCAGCGGAATACAAGATCGCCGTCATCTCAAGGATACACAGTTTATCATTAAAACATCAAAACAGTTTCCACTGGTCGTACAGCCCAAACTTAAGACACTCCTGGTCTTCTTCAACAGGGCACCAGACCGTCTAGGAAACAAGCATGAGTTTTTCTGATGCACAGGATCCTTGAATAAGGCAAGTGCAGAGCATACTATCTCAGGTTTTCTTTTGTTTTGAAAATGAACTGATAAAAATCTTTTTCAAACCTTTTCAGATCCTAAGACTTCGTTAATAGAGAGAGAAGAGAGAGTTTAGAGAGTCATGGTTTCTTAAACACTCTTGTATTTACTCTTAGAAGCTTTTCAAGCGATAATGAGCATTCGGAATGCAAAAAGCAGTTTTGTATCTTTCAGAGGGTTCAATGGCTAATTGCCAAAAACCTGATTTTAAATCAAATTTTGAAAAGATTTGGGCATTTTTCAGATATGTGAAAATGTTTTGTCTTTTTGGAAGAGGAAATTTGTCATCTTATAAAAACATGTTTAAAGGCTGGTAGTCGATGACTAATCTCTTTTTTCCACGGACAAGTTCAGAGTGTTTTTCCACTAAGTTCAACTCTAAAATTTAAAAGTTTTTCATTTTTACCCAAAATTATTTAAATCCACAAAATATTTTATCTCATAAACATAAAATTAATTTAGTTTGAAGAATAGTTATTTTATTAACATAAAATTGAGCTTCACAAATGCTAATCCAAGCATAAATTAAATCATACCGGTTTTATAAGAAATTGTCGCAATAAATTATTCGTTGAGCTCGAAATTTTATTCTTGACTTCGCCGTTGTCTGTTGAGTGTCTTGAACTTGATTTCACTTGATTCCACTTGATTCATTATCTTTCAAAACTAATGAACTTGTGAAATACAAAATAAAACACTTTAATGCATATGTTTGTTATCATCAAAATTATAATATTTACAGTCTTTAGGCTAACAATCTCCCCTTTTTTGATGATGACAAACATCTCATGTATTTTGACATATATGCTCCCCCTTAATACATGGCATACATAATCAAATTTGAAATAAACTTCCCCTGAAAATATGATCTATAACAATTTATAAGCTCCCCCTTAATATTTCAAAAAACATGCTCACAAGTGCGTAAAAAGAAAATATAATACCTGTCTCCGAAATACATGACTTCTCCCCCTTTATCATCAAAATTTAAACAAAGGCAATAATAATCAACCAAATACAGGCAAGAGACATGAAAATCTAACAATATATCAAGAAGTCATAATATAGCATCCAAATACAAAACATCCAAATACAGAACATCCAAAGACAAAGCATCCAAATACAGAACATCTAAATAGCTCATAATGATCATCCACAATCCATAAAGAAAATATAAATGCATAAAATGTGTGGTACAAAGTGACAGAAAATAAAAGAGCTATGGAGATGGTGATAAAATGGTGTTTGGATGATAAAAAATGAAGGAGTAGTGGATGGGTAATGGTTTGGATGATTAATTTTAGCAAGAAAATGAGTGAGAATTGAAGAAATTTGAGTGAGAGATGGTGAGGTACTATTCACGTAGGAGAGAGAGAAAGAGATGAACAAGAGAAGAGGAAGTTGAAATGATGATTGAAAGATATTTAATGGAAGTTAAATGGATGGCTAAAGGATTGAATCAATTTTTTTGACATGAAAATGGTTGAGAAATGAAGAATTTTTGAAAGAAAATGGAGGAAGATTCACGGTTTGGTGAGAGAGAGTGTTAAGTGAGGAAGAAAGCATAAAAGAGGAAGAGAAAGGGCTCTAAACCCGTGACCAAGCGGCTAGCCACTTGCTCTCGGGTTTGGGAGCAATTCCAAGGAGCTAGCCACTTGGTTCAGGCGGCTAGCCGCCTGGTTGCTGCCTAACTGTACCAACTTCACTTTTCGGCCATTTTTTATCAATCTCGTCATCATTTCTTGATTCCGAAACCTCTCAAGAACCATTTTGATGCATGAATCATGATCTTAAACATTTAAAACATGATTAATTCAAGTAAATAATTCATCTATCAAGCTTGTATCATGAAGCACACAAGCATTTGAAATGAAAATGTCACAACACCTTACTTATCTATCATGCTTAAACTCTTTCAAAAATATTACCAAGCATTAAGCAAACAATTTTAATAGATTCAATAACATAATTAGAGGTGTTAATGTGAAAATCTCATCATCCCAAGTTCATGCCGAATTTTCAAAAATTGTTCTTCGCAAAGGGGTTTTGTAAAAACATCAGCAAGTTGTTTTTCCGTAGAGATAAATTCTAAAGCAATATCACCCTTTTGTACATGATCTCTTAAAAAATGATGTCTAATCTCTATATGCTTGGTTCTAGAGTGCTGAATGGGATTCTTTGAAAGATTAATAGCACTAGTATTATCACACTTGATAGGAATTTGTTCAAGTTTAATGCTATAGTCTCTAAGTGTTTGTTTCATCCAAAGGGCTTGTGCACAACAACTACCTGCGGCAATATATTTTGCCTCAGTGGTTGAGAGTGCAACCGAGTTTTGTTTCTTACTAAACCATGAAACAAGAGAATGACCTAGAAAATGACAAATTCCACTAGTACTTTTCCTATCCACCTTATAACCAGCAAAATCGGCATCCAAATAACAAGTCAAATCTATATGAGTTCCTTTAGGATACCAAAGACCAAGATCTATGGTTCCACTTAAATAATGAAAAATTCTTTTAATAGCAAGCATATGAGATTCCTTGGGACATGATTGAAATCTTGCACACAAACATACACTAAACATGATATCGGGTCTACTTGCGGATAAGTAAAGTAAAGAGCCGATCATACCTCGATACTTTTTAATATCCATTTCTTTACCTTTTTCATCTTTGTCAAGCTTGATTGTTGTACTCATTAGAGTGCTTTTAGTGTTTGATTCATCAATTCCAAACCTCTTGAGCAAATCTTTGACATATTTAGCTTGGTTGATGAAGATTCCCTCATTGTTTTGTTTGATTTAAAGTCCAAGGAAATACTTCAATTCTCCCATCATGCTCATTTCAAACTCCTTACTCATACAAGATGAAAACTCTTTGCCCAAGGACTCATTAGTATAACCAAAAATAATATCATCAACATAAATTTGAACAATAAGTATGTCTTGGTTCTTATACTTAACAAAAAATGTAGTATCAGCTTTTCCCATTGAAAAATCATTATCAAGCAAGAAATTTTTAAGCCTATCATACCATGCTCTAGGTGCTTGTTTTAATCCATACAATGCTTTTGATAACTTATAAACATGATCTGGAAATTTTTCATTTTCAAAACCAAAGGGTTGTTTCACATAAACTTCCTCCATGATATATCCATTTAGAAAGGCACTTTTGACATCCATTTGAAATAAAATGAAATCTTTATAACATGCATATGCTAGCAACATTTTAATAGATTCTAATCTAGCTACAGGTGCAAATGTCTCATCAAAATCAATTCCTTCTTCTTGGTTGTATCCTTGAGCCACTAATCTAGCTTTATTCCTTACAACCACACCGGATTCATCCATCTTATTTCTAAATACCCATTTAGTTCCTATAATGGATTGGTGTTCTGGTTTAGGAACTAATTCCCACACTTTATTTCTCTCAAATTGGTTTAACTCATCTTGCATTGCCATAATCCAAGATTCATCATTTTTCGCATCCATAAAGGATTTCAGTTCAATTTGAGAAATAAATGCAGCATGCTCACATGTATTCCTAAGTGATGATCTAGTTGTAACACCTCTAGATGGATCTCCTAAATTGGTATCCTTTAGGTGAGAAGAAACATACCTCCATTCCCTGGGGAGTGCTTGAGAAGTACCTTGACTTTGTTCTGCGGTTGTTTCTTTAAGTTGCTCCACTTGATTTTCTGCATTCTTTTGGTTGTTCTTTGATAAATTTTCTTGTATATTTTCATCTGCATCATCATTAACGCGACTTTCTCCATAGAGGAGGTATTAGACTCATCAAAAGTAACATGCATAGACTCTTCCACAACCAAAGTTCTTTTATTATACACTCTATAAGCTTTGCTTGAGTTTGAATACCCAAGAGAGATACCAACATCAGATTTTGGATCAAATTTTCTAAGATTATCTTTTGTGTTCAAAATAAAACATTTACATCCAAAAACTTTGAAATAACCAATGTTGGGTTTTCTATCTTTCCAAAGCTCATAAGGAGTTTTATTGAGATAAGATCTAATCAACACCCGATTTAAAACGTAACAAGCGGTGTTGACGGCTTCGGCCCAAAAATATTTAGGTAGTGCATTTTCATTTAACATTGTCCTAGCCATTTCTTGAATAGATCTATTCTTTCTCTCAACAACTCCATTTTGTTGTGGAGTTCTAGGTGATGAAAATTGATGCTCAATGCTTAAATCATTGCAGAAATTTTCAAATGCATGATTCTCAAATTCTCTACCATGATCACTTCTAATGCAAGTAATAGAGTATCCTTTTTTATTTTAAACCTTTTTACAGAAAACTTTGAGAACTTCAAATGCATCATCTTTATTAGCCAGGAACAGTACCCAAGTGTATCTATAATAGTCATCTACAATTACAAATGCATAATATTTTCCACTTAGGCTAGCATGTCTAGAAGGTCCAAATAAATCCATGTGAAGTAATTCAAGTGGTTTTGAAGTAGAGACATGATTCTTGTTTTTAAAAGAAGCTTTGATTTGTTTTCCAAATTGACAAGCTTCATAGATTTTATCCTTTTAAAAACAAATTTTTGGAAGTCCTTTAACCAAATCATTTTTTGAAATTTTTGAAATTAAATCCATGTTTGCATGACCTAGTCTTCTATGCCATAACCATCCATCGTCATGCAATGACGAGAAACATTTATCAATGGTAGATGTACAATCTATATTAATGGTATAGACATTAATACATCTATTTTCTACAAACAAAACTTTTCCATCACATGCATTTTCAATAACGCATCTAGATTTATCAAAGACTACTTTATAACCCTTATCACATAATTGACTAATACTAAGTAAATTATGTTTTAAGTTTTCAACCAAGCACACATTTTCAATAAGAGTAGTAGATACATTACCGACATTGCCAATACCAATGATCTTTCCTTTTGAATTATCTCCAAAAGATACATCTCCACCATTTTCGATCTTGGTAAAACTTGAAAACCAAGCATAATTTCCTGTCATGTGTCTTGAACACCCGCTGTCCAAGTACCATTTATTCTTCTTCTTCTTTTTTAAGTCCTGCAGAGAAAATTTTAAGTCTTAGGTACCCAAATCCTTCTGGGTCCTTGGATGTCAGCAATGGTTCCTTTTGGAACCCAAACATATTTTATACCATAATAAGCATTTCTTTTCACAGAACATCTATTTTTCATGTGACCATTTCTATCGCAATAATGACAAGTAATTTTATGATCACTTGTGAATGTACCTTTAACAAAATAATTCTTGTAATACTTTTGCTTCAAGTTAGGCTTATACCCAAGTCCTCCTTTATCAAAAATACATTTTTGAGAGTTAAGTAAATTATCCAACATCTTTTGGCCATTTGTAAATTTTATTACAATTTCATTTAACTCATTACTCTTCTTCTTAAGAACTGCATTCTCCTTTATCAATTTTTCAACATGTAATTTCTCATGCTCATATGAGGTATTAAGTTTCTCATTTGAAGATGTAACTTTATCATGCAACATTTTATTTTCTAGTTCTAAACATGTAATCTTTGCATTCAATGATTCATTTTCATTTTTGAGATATATCAATTTCTTTTTAAGGCATGCATTCTTTTTACCTATCTTCATCAACTCATCATGCAATTCTTTAAAAGCATCATGTAATTCATCATAGGTAGAAAGATCATTTACCTCATCTAGTTCATCATTCGATTCATCTCCAATCGCCATAAGAGTTAGATTTGTCATTTCTTGATGCTCTTCATCATCACTTGTTTCTTCATCAGTATCATCCCATGTGGCCACCATTGCTTTCTTCTTGAATTTGTTGAGAAGAGGGCATTCCGATCTTATGTGGCGAGGCTTCTTACACTCGTAACATTTAATTGCTTCTTTTTTCTCCTTTTGGTTCTTGAAATCTTTAAATTTTCTTCGCTCACCAGTTTTCTTGAAAAATTTTCTGAACCTCTTAGCAAGCATAGCCAATTCCTCATCATCCGACTCATTTTCTCCATCACTTTCAAATTTTATGACTTTAAGAGCAATGTTTTTCTTCTTCTCTTCATTGCCTCTTTCAGTTGCCAAATCTTCCTTATAAGAAATAAGAGAACCGATTAGATCATCAATAGGTAAGACATTTAAATCTTTAGCTTCCTCAATGGCAGTTCTTTTTGGTCTCCAATCCTTAGGAAGTGATCTAATAATTTTCTTAACTTTCTCGCTATTTGAAAAAGTCTTTCCTAGGGCTCCTAGAGTGTTCACTATGTCCGTAAATCTAGTGTATATAGAATATACACTCTCATTTTGTTCCATTTGAAACAATTCATATTGTCGAGTGTATCTACCAATTTTAGACTCTTTCACTTGATTCATGCCTTCATCAACAACTTCAAGTTTGTGCCAAATTTCATAAGCACTTTCACAACTTGACACTCTATGAAATTCTTTCTTATCTAGTGTACAAAATAAGGCATTCATGGCTTTGGAATTTAGAGAAGCTTTTCTCTTTTCCAATTCAATCCATTCTCGTGAAGGTTTTGGAATATTTTCCCCGACCTCATTTTTAGTCAAAGGCATAAATGAACCATCACGTACAACTTCCCAAATTTCATAATCTAGGGCTTGTAAGTAAATTCTCATCCTAGTTTTTCAATATGGGTAGTCATTTCCGTCAAAGAACGGTGGTCCAGTTGTGGATTGTCCTTCCCTAAATGTTGAATCACTTTGGGTTGCCATGGATCTTTTACTCTAGACGGTTAAGTCCTAATAAGAGAACCAAACTCTGATACCAAATCAAATGCAAATAATCAACCCAAGAGGGGGGGTGAATTAGGTTTTTAAAAGTTATTTTATAAACAATTCAATCTAACGCCTTAATGCAAACAAAAATAATAAGTTTTACAACAATTAAATCAAGTATAATAAATTAGACAATACTTGCAAAATAAATAAGTAAGGGAAGAGAATGCAAACATAGCAATTTTTATATGGTTCGGCAATCCCCGCCTACGTCCACGCCTCCAAGCCAACCAAACTTGAGGATTTCACTATCCAAGTCTCCTAAGGCTTTAAATGTTTACAATTGACTTCCAAGGTGTCAATGGACCTTTACAATTAAGAGATTATTACTCTAATCTCTTCATCCCAAGTGTTTCCCTCACTTGAATATTCTCAATACGATACAAAATAAAAATTACAGAAAGAAACTCTTTATAAGAGTGGATTGACAAATAATGGTACAAAAATGATTTGATCTATTGTGATTTACAATATGAAAGCTCAATATATATTTTATAAACTTGTTTTTTCTTGTTAGAGACTTTAAAATGACGTTGGAGTTGAGTTTTTATAGTTAAAGCTCGAAAACTAGCCGTTATTGACAAATTTCAATGCTCAAGTAGCTAACCGCTTAATTTAACCGGCTCCTCACTCGTAACAGTGAAGTTACCGTTAATTTTGAATTTTGTAATAGTAATACTGTTCACAAAATTATAGTTTTGCCTCCAAACTTACTCACATTATGATATAGCCCAAAATGTCATAAAATTTTATAAAAAGATCCATTCTTAGAAATTTTAAATACTATTTAATTCCTAAAACATTTTAAAATTACATTATGACCCAAACTAAAGAGAATATTTTTAAATAAGTCCTTTTTGAGTTTTAACTAAATCACTACAATCTTTAAAGTTTTCAAAAATTTTTCACTTAAACCCCCAATCTATTATAAGCTACAATATAGCCCAAATGTTTTAGAGCTTAGCAAATAAGTCCAACTCCGAAATTTAAAACTTTTTCTTTTTTACCCAAATTACTTAAATCCACAAAATATTTTATCTCGTAAACATAAAATTAAATTAGTTTAAAAAATAATCATTTTATTAACATAAAATTGAGCTTCACAAATGCTAATCCAAGCATAAATTAAATCATGTCGGCTTTACAAGAAATTATCGCAATAAATTATCCGTTGAGCTTGAAATTCTATTCTTAATTTCGCCGTTGCCTGTTGAGTGTCTTGAGCTTGATTTTACTTGATTCCACTTTATTCATTATCCTTCAAAACTAGTGAACTTGTGAAATACAAAATAAAACACTTTAATACATATGTTTGTTATCATCAAAATTATAATATTTATAGCCTTTAGGCTAACAAATACCTTATACATTAAAAATCTCAACCGCTAAAATTAGGTTTAGTGGCATCATATTCATTCGGGTAATGCTCCCCATTCGTTGACACCTATCACATGAAGAACAAAATATATATGCATCTCGAAATAAAGTTAGCCAATAAAAACCACATTGTAAAATCTTAGAAGCTATTTTCTTACCTACATAAGCTTATTCATGGCAGAATGAAAGGATATTTTAAAATTCACTTTTTAGCACACATTGTCTGATAATTTGATATGTACAATATTTGAATAGATAATGATCATCCTAAAAGAAGTTCTTTATTTTCATAAAAAATTTAGCTTTGTCCTGCATAATCCAATGCTTTGAAAGTTGACCTATAATAAGATAGCTAACTATATTAGCATACCATGGTAATACTTCTATACTCATCAATTGTTCATTTAGGAATAATTCATTCAATGGTAATGAGTTTTGAAATTGTGTCAAAATTGAGACGAGAAACATAGTCTGCCATAACATTTTCTGTGCCTTTCTTGTTTTTAATTTTAAAGTCAAATTCCTACAAGAGTGGCACCCAACAAATTAGTGTAGTTTTTTTTTTCTTTGTAAGAACATATTTAAGAGCAACATGAACTGTGAACATAATTATTTTACAATTAATGAGATAAGATCAAAATTTCTCTAATGCAAACACTACTGCTAGTATTTCTTTTTTATGGTTGAATAGTTCAACTGTAAATCATTCAATGTCATACTAGTATAGTAAATGATATGGGGAATTCAATCAATTCTTTATCCTAATACTGCTTTTACTACATAATCATATGCATGACACATAAGCTTAAATGGTAAGATTTAATTTAGGGGCTGAATGATGGGTGATGATGTCAACAACTGCTTTAGTTTTTCAAATGCTACAAGACATGAATCATTAAAGATAAAAGATATATCCTTAGTAAGTAGATTGCATAAGGGTCTAGAAATTTTACTAAAATCTTTAATGAAACGTCTATAAAAACAGGCATGCCTAAGGGAAGATTTTACTTCTCTGATTGTTTTAGGTAGAGGAAGATTGGAAATGAGCTCCACTTTGGCTTTATCAACCTCAATACCTTTGCTTGAAATGATATGACCAAGAACAATACCTTGTTTTACAATAAAATAGCATTTCTCTCAATTTAAGACCAAATTCTTTTCGATACATCTCTACAAAACTAATGTTAGATGATGTAAACATTGGTCAAATGAGTCTTCAAAGATAGAAAAATCATTTATAAAGACTTCAAGAAATCATTCAACCATGTTAGAAAAATTGCTTGACATGCATAATTGAAATTAGCAGGTGTATTACATAATCCAAATGGCATCCTTCTATATATAAAAGTGCCAAAAGGGCAAGTAAAAGTGGTTTTCTCATGAACTTTTAGTGCTATTCAAATCTGATTATATCCTGAATAGCAATGTAGAAAGCAATAAAATTCATGACTTGCTAATCTATCAAGCATTTAATTAATAAATGGTAAAGAAAAGTGCTCTTTATGTGTAACTAAATTTAACTTCCTATAATCAATGCATATATGCCACCCTGTAGTCATTCTAGTGGATATTAATTCATTATTAGCATTGGTAAATATTGTGACTCTTGACTTTGTAGGGACAACTTATACAGGACTGACCCATGAACTATCTGCATCTAATAGTTTAAGGACTTCTGTTCTAACAACTTCTTTCATGATAAGGTTCAACCGATGTTGCATTTCCCGAGTAGGTTTACCAATTTCATTAAGGTGAATGTAATATATACTGTCTACAGGATTTATACCTTTGATGTCGGCTATAGTCCATCCTAATACTCCTTTATGGTTTTTTTAAACTTTCAACAACTTACCTTTCTGTTTGTCATCTAAGAATGATGAAATGATTATTGGTAGAGTACTTTCTTTTCTTAAGATTGCATATTTCAAAATGTCGGGTAATGGTTTGAGCTTGAGTTTTGGTGGTGATTCTAATGATAGGCTGAGTTTCTTCTCTGATGGTACTAGTTGTTCAACTCTTGACTTCTATTTATTCATGTCAGTAGATGGTATAGAGTCAAGTACAGTATTGACCTCATCTAATTATCTATCAATATTAAAATTCAAACTAAAGTGAGTTTAACATGTTTGTAAAAGGTTCTCACTGAGGTTTGAAAGAAAAGCATTATCGACTAATGCTTCAACTAAATCTATCTTAACAATTTCATCATCTACATGATTAGGTTTTGTTGGCAATATTAAAGATATTTAGCTCCATAGTCATATTGCTAAAAGATTACTGTATATTTTTAGTCCTGTACTTAATGTGAGTGCAAATTTCATTGAACTTGCAACCATACGAATCTATTATAAAATAGATTAATGGTGACGAGTGTTGAACCTATGAGTAGATGGATTTTAATTATATATCGAATTAATTTTCTAAGTGGGTAGTTGAAATTATGGTGAAATTATCCTAAATTTTGAATTGGAATGGCGGAAATAATTAAAAATGATAACTATTACAATAAAGCATTTGGATATTTGGATCCGCATCAATATGCATTAAGACTCAATATTCCTTATTAGTACCAATTAAATCATTAAGGAGAAATCAATTCGTCATGAGCTATGCTCTAATTAATATGGTACTAAGAGCTTATCTTGTCAAACAGTAATAACTGTGTTATTACTATTTGTCAATAGAAAGTCAAAACATCCACAGAAATTAGAGGGGAAGAGAAAATAAATTTACCAATTAAGCCTATGGAATATGTTAAGACTTCACCTTCAACCCAAGCTTGAAAGAAAATTAGTTACTCATATTTGAACTAGGGGTAAAATGATAATTTTATTAAAATATATAGAAAATACAAGATGAATAAGGAATTAGAGAAAATGAGGCTAAAAAATGAACTTAAAGGTGTCAAATTAGGGGGAAAACCCTCATTTTATAGATACAATAATAAATCATGGCCATCGAATTAAAACAATTTGGATACACAAGATTGTGCCACGTGAAACACATCATCAAGGCTATCATCCCGTGTATATACATGTATTGTATGCACGTTTTTTCTAATCCACTAACATATTACCACGTCATCGGTCAACAGTGCATAAATATTTTAATCCAATAAGATTGTGACACCTCATCAGTCAAGCCATGTTATCAGTCAATACCACATAATCAGTCAATATCACGTCAACGTACAGTATATATAAACAGTGTCATGAAATATACCATGAATAGTACCGTACATGTGAACATTGACATATGTACTTTTATGCTCCTAAGGTTTTCGATCGTTCGAAGTTCAGACTTGCTATCTATTTTATCATTCGATGTCTCGTTTATTGTAAAATGATTACGATACCCCTAAAATACATAAAATACTTAATTATAATAAAATACACATAATTAAAATCACAAGAAACTTAAATACATAAAAGCAATGAAGTTAGTGGAACTTGAAGTGTAAAATAAAAATTTTCTCCTTTATAAATATATATTTTCTAGCACTCAACACACTCTTTAACCAGCTTATTACTAGTCCCAAGTAACTTAAGTGAAATCAAATTCAAACCCAAATTTTTTTTTATCTCTCGTGTTTTTTTAATCAAACTTATGATAATAATTAAATAAAAGTATAAGCATTATCTTCAGTCTTTAAGAAATATTACTCTCAAATCAACCATCTACATGAATCAATCCAGTAAACTTTATCACAGCTATTATAATCAAGCTACTTTTAAGAATGACATGTCAATACTCTAAAATCTCACCGGTCGTGACACTCTCACAAAGAAATTAAACTCAATAATAATAGTCACTCCCATGAATGGTAAATTTAGAGAAAATATTAAAGTAATATCATACAGTCTTACTAAGATGAAATAAATGTGCCCACAACTTAGTAATAATACAATCTCAAACCAAAATGTGAGTCAAACCAATGTATTTATTTATTTTTTTCTTTATATATATATATATATATATATATTCTTTTTTATGCCTTACTTCATCTTTACAACCCATGTAACTAGTTTCTATTTCAGACTATAGTTCCCTAAAATCAAGAAAAACTTTTATTAGGACTAATTTAGGCTAGCGACATGGCAAATAAATAAGGAAAATTTGAAAAAGAAAAACAACATACATGTTTGAGAAAAATAGAGTTTTTTTTTAAAGATTACAGGGTATATCTTTTTCTAAACTAATATATAAATATATTTTGAATATTTTTTATTTTTATTAATAAGGCACAATTTTATTGAACAAAATAATTATTTATATTTTTCTCAACACATGAATGGGTGATGGAATTTATAAGACATCAAGTAATATTTCAGATCGGAGTTGCAATGATAAGTTAACAAGAAAAAGGATAAACTTTTTTTTAAAATAGTCAAAAGGGTTACTAAGGATATTTCACAAAAAGGAATGGCTAGAAAGGCTCAAACGGGTCAAAGATTGCCTTTCCATTGTCTTTTAGGACTCTAAATAATCTTTCATATCTACTAGTTAGATAAACTTTTAGACGTGACAACACACAATTTTTTTTAAAAAGTTGACTTAAAAGAAATTTAGAGATCGTGCATAAAAATAATAAACTGCTAAGCTGTATAAAAAATAAGTAAAAACGGTTACTTTTCAAGAAAATTAACAAGTTCAAGCACTCACTTGAGATTTATTATGACATGTATATTCTTCTAAGAAACTCATATTTTTGTCTTCGACATCAATATGTAGAGTAGCAAATATGGTGTAACAAAACTCAAGACCAAGAATGATATGAATACTAAAATTTGAAAGTTATCATGTCAAAAGATCGCAAATTTTTTAATTTAAAAAATAAAGATGCATTTCTAGAATCACTACATTCCACATTCAGCCATCTTCAACCTAAAATTTTGAAAGTATATATTTATAAAAGAGAAATTAGAAATAAGAAGTTGGAAAAATCACACTTAAAACGAAGCTTAATAACAAAAGAAATTGATTGATCTTTTATTTGAAAAGTAAATATGTTTTTTTTAATTTTCAAACTAAGAAGATGCATTTCTAGAGTTACTATACTCCATATTCAACCATCTTCGACATAAAAAGTTAACCACAGTTAGTTTTTACAGTAAAAATTAGTAAAAATTTTACCAAGATTGAGATATTCTACAATCATCAACTATTCCCTGCCCTCAATCAGAACGAAATATTGTCCTTAATGTTTTAAAGGAAAGAAGTAGAGGTTAAAAGATATCACCTGGGTGTTATAACACATAAGAAAATATTTACAAGTAGAGAATTAATCTAATTTGTATTTTTTACTACAGCTACTACTACTATCATTAGTTAGCCACTCCAACACTAAGATCCTGGGATGTGGCTCTAGTCTAAGCTTGTAATAGATCAAGTAGCTTATTTGTAGTATGAGCATAAATAAAGATTTTTTTTACTGTAAAATGAATGAAATAATTTTTTATTACATGGTTAAGAAAGGCATAAGATCATCATAAAAATTATTAACATTTAACAAATTAATAGGCTTTTGATGAATGTTCAGATGGGACCAAGATGCTAATGTCGTTAGTACCTCTAAGTTGTAAGATCTCCTCGTAAGAAAATAAAGGTATTAGCATGATTCAAATTTCAATTATTCTTTTTTGCATACCTGAGATGACTAACTCTTCTACAGTTGGTAAGTCAGAAAAACAACCAAAAGATTTAAGGGTTGTTAAGATAACGCCTAACACTTGGCTCCCTCTAGTATAAGCGGCTTCTGAAACCAGTTTTGATAACTTATGATCACTTCCTCCATAACCAAGTGTAGTTTCCTAGCTGCTATGCTTTGACTAATATCTAAGGCTGCCTCAATAAATTCTTTATATTTTTCATAGTTAAATATAGAGAGTACTGTTCTTGATTTAGTTGTTAGGAATAACTACTATTGGATACTTCTCAAAAATAATTTGTGAGTGCCTTAGAAAAAATCATATTTAATGATCTTGGTGATAATGGTTCACAGGTATAAATGAGGTAGCATGCATATATCAAATAACTTGTGAAGCACATGGCTTGAGAGTCAAAAAGAAAATAATAAAAAGAGAAAACAAAAAATGATAGCATGAAATTATTAAAGAAAAAAATGAAAGTGACCAAAAGTAGTGAAATAAAACAACATTGAAATAAAAAGATATTTACAAGTAGTTGTGACTGTGACTCATATTTTCATCCGGTTTTACATTTAGAAATGGCTTGAATATCCTCTATGGGTCAAGGATAGGCTATTTATTTAACTTTCTTACAAACTGGTAAATAGGGTCATTTATAATTAGATTCCCGAGACTAAATTTTATCCATTTTTTCTGAAATAATGGCCATAACTAGAGTATTGCATTTTGTAAGTATCCACTGGGATGCGTTTCAAAAGACAAAGGATATCATCCAATAACTCTTTATTCAAGTCATTCTTAATAAATTGAATCTTATCTTCCCTGTTATCAAACATCATTTCTAAAGAACATGGCTTTTTATCATTGGCACATTTATGACAAACATTAGAGAGCTTTTGAGCTCTTCGTTTTCTTGAATAATTTCCTTGACCACAACCAAGCGTGTTCGCAATAAATTTGGGAGGCAACTCACCTGCAAACCGCATTTTGGCTTTAATTATTCATCGAATGCTAGCAGGGATGTGACTCTTTATAAGCAATCGCATATATTCGGACTGAACTTTATAGATGGTGAGGAGAGTATTCTGAGTACGTAAAGGAAATCAAGCGTGAAGCTTTACTAAGATCACATCTCTGTCCATACCATCAACTCATAATATCAGTTATTATAGAAAGCTGAAGTAACCGACGTTGATTGTTATGAAATACCGTTATTTGCCACTTAACCAGGGTAACAAACTAAAAAACACAAAGAAAAATTAATGTTGGAATCGTACTCTTATTGAATTTACCTCAATCTCTAATTGGATTTTATAGATGTTTTCTCAATTTCTCTGAGTTCTCCTTCTAAATCTTCAACATAGAAAACTAACTCTAATGGTCGTAGCTCTCAAATAGGATGTGTTTTATAAAATCATATCTGACCTCTGAGATGAGATTGTATACGTCTAAACTGTCTAAGAATGTTCAAGAGGAGTTGTTTAGTTGAGGCACTCATGATTACAAATAATAAGAGTAAATTTAATGGTTAAAAAAACATGTACATAAAAATAATCAAAATAATCACAAGAAAAACAAAAAATTAAATCACAAAAAAATTTCAATTTATATGTAGTGGGTCACACAAATTTATTTCGATGTCCTTTTCACATGGTTGGTACTCGAGATAAGACTTTAATCGTTAACCATTAACTTTAAAGGTGACACCATTCTGTGGACCTTAATTTCAATTGCTCCATATAGGAAAACAATGTGAACAATAAAAAGGCTAAACCATCGATAGCATCACTTATCTAGAAATAGGTGCAAGCGAGAATTGAATAAAAGTACTTTCTGACTTGGGTTGAAAGCTTTTCTCCTTATTTGCTTTTCGTGAAAGACTTTCATTTTTTGCTTGTAAGGTATTTTGATATGCATCATTGTGAATTTCTTCAAGTTTTGTCAGCTATAATCTTTATTTTGAGCTAGCATACTACATGTCAAAATTGAATTTCTTGATGGCCCAGTACGTATGATGCTCGAGTTCCACAGGTAAGTGGCAAGCTATTCCATACACTATCCTATAGGGTGACATCCTAATTGAGGTCTTAAAAACCGTTCTGTATGTCAATAATACATCATCAAGTCGCAGTGACTAATCTTTTCTATCTGGTCTCACCGTCTTTTCTAATATGTGCTTTATTTCTTGATTGGAGATCTCAACTTGACCACTGGTTTACAAATGATATAAGGTTGCCACTTTGTAAGTGATAGAATACTTTGTCAAAAGAGCTTTAAATGATATGTGTTAACATATACATGTTTTGTTTATTGATTTTGATGATAACAAACAATTAATCTCTGTTGATAATATTTGTTGAAAATTCAGATATTTTTCTTAAAAGTTAAAACTCTCTGTATATGTTTACAAGCCTTAGAGAAATTTAGAACGTTCTGCACAAAAATATGATTTTCTTGGCATAATCGGCAAACCGTTAATTTTTAACGGTTAATCGATAAAATACAGAGAGTTTGTTTTTCTAAGAACTTCAACAAATCAAACACTGAAATTAAAACGGCTAACCGTTAACACATAACGGCTAATCGATAATATCCAGATTCTCTTATTTTGTTAATCTTTTACCGTTTAAAGGAAATTGGTTAAGCTTTCTATTTTATGAGTTGCTGGAAATTAACGATAAACTATTAACATATAACGGCTAATCGATAATATTCAGATTCTCTTATTTCGTTAATCTCTTATCGTTTAAAGGAAACCAGTTAAGCTTTCTGTTTTATGAGTTGCTGGAAATTAACGATACACTATTAATATATATAATGGCTAACCGATAATATCCAGACTGACATTCTTGTTAGTCTTTAACCGTTTAGCAAAAACGGTTAGAGGATTTTTGTTATGCAGGTTCCTGGATTTTAACGACGAAAGAGCAATTATTAACGGTCAATCGATAATTTGAAATCAAGGCCAACGGTAACATTGACCAACTAAAATAGTTATCCGTTAACGACTAACGGTAATCCGTTTTCTATCAAAAAGGTTGATAACGGCTATTTTTCGGCTCCAACTATAAATAAACTCATCTAAGTCAGATCTACACAGGAACAATAACACATCTATTGAGCATATTCACAGATATACAATTAAGCTTAAGAATGTTTTCTTTTTCTACTTCATCTATACACATATTGGGCATTGAGCATTGATATGTAATCTTAAAAAATTGTGTGAGAGAAAAATCAATTCGTGATCTTTGTTCTAGAGTGATTGTAAGTGTTAGATATACTTAGATTAAGAGACTAGAAAAATCTCTTCTTGTAAAGGTTTATTGACACCTTAGAAGTCAATTGTAAGACTTTGAAGCCTTGGAGGCTTGCTTAGTGGAATCCTCAAGCTCGTTGTGCTTGGAAGCGTGGACGTAGGTAGAGATAGCCGAACCACGTAAAAATTATTGTGTTTGATCTCTCTTACTCTATCTCTCTAGTTTCATTGTTCATTTATTTATTTATCTCAAATTTAATTACTTAATTTATATCCTCTTTTTAATCTTTTGTTTTCTAAAATTTCAAAAATCCAATTCACCCCCCCTCTTAGGTTGTCTATTTAGTATTTTATTTGGTATCAGAGTCTGGTTCTCTAATTAGGACTTAACCGTCTAGAGTAAAAGATCCACGGTAACCCAAAATGATTCAACCTTTAAAGAAGGACAATCCACAACTAGACCACCGTTCTTTGACGGAAATGACTACCCATATTGGAAAACTAGGATGAGAATTTACTTATAAGCCCTAGATTACGAAATTTGGGAAGTTGTATGTGATGGTCCATTTATGCCTTCGACTAAAAATAAGGTCGGGGAAGATATTCCAAAACCTTCACGGGAATGGAATGAATTGGAAAAGAGAAATGCTTCTCTAAATTCCAAAGCTATGAATGTCTTATTTTGTGCACTAGATAAGAAAGAATTTCATAGTGTGTCAAGTTGTGAAAGTGCTTATGAAATTTGGCATAAACTTGAAGTTGTTTATGAAGGCACGAATCAAGTAAAAGAATCTAAAATTAGTAGGTACACTCGACAATATGAATTGTTTCATATGGAACAAAATGAGAGTGTATATTCTATGTACACTAGATTTACGGACATAGTGAACACTCTAGGAGCCTTAGGAAAGACTTTTTCAAATAGCGAGAAAGTTAAGAAAATCATTAGATCACTTCCTAAGGAATAGAGACCAAAAAGAACTGCTATTGAAGAAGCTAAAGATTTAAATGTCCTACCTATTGATGATTTAATCAGTTCTCTTATTTCTTATGAGGAAATTTGGCAGCTGAAAGAGAAAATGAAGAGAAGAAGAAAAACATTGCTCTCAAAGTCACAAAATTTGAAAGTGATGAAGAAAATGAGCCTGATGATAAAGAGTTGACCATGCTTGCTAGTTCAGAAAATTTTTTAAGAAAACTGGTGACCGAAGAAAATTTAAAGATTTCAATAATCAAAAGGAGAAGAAGAAAGTAATTAAATGTTATAAGTGCAAGAAGCCTGGCCATATAAGATCAAAATGTCCTCTTCTCAACAAGTTCAAGAAGAAAGTAATGGTAGCCACGTGGGATGACACCGATGAAGAAACAAGTGATGATGAAGAGCATCAAGAAATGACAAATCTACCTCTCATGACGATTGGAGATGAATCAAATAATGAACTAGATGAGGTAATGATCTTCCTACCTATGATGAATTACATGATGCTTTTAAAGAATTGCATGTTGAGTTGATGAAAGTAGGTAAAAAGAATGTATATCTTAAAAAGAAATTGATAGATCTCGAAAATGAAAATAAATCATTGAATGCAAAGATTACATGCTTAGAACTAGAAAATAGAATGTTGCATGATAAAGTTACATCCTTAAATGAGAAATCACATATTGAAGAATTGATAAAAGAGAATGAAGTGTTTAAGAAGAAAAATAATGAATTAAATGAAATTGTGATAAAATTTACAAATGGCCAAAAAATGTGTTTTTGATAAAAGAGGACTTGGGTATAAGTCAAACTTGAAGCGAAAGTATTATAAAAATTATTTTGCTAAAGCTACATCTACAAGTGATCACAAAATTACTTGTCACTATTGCAATAGAAATGGTCATATGAAAAATAAATGTCTTGTAAAAAAAAAATGCTTATTATGGTGTGAAATATATTTGGGTTCCAAAAGGAGCTATTACTGACACTCAAGGACACAAAAAGATTTGGGTACCTAAGAACTAAAATTTTCTCTAAGGACTTAAAGAAGAAGAAAAATAAATGGTACTTGGACAGCGGATGTTCAAAACACATGACCGAAAATTATGCTTGGTTTTTAAATTTTACAAAGATCGAAAATAGTGGAGATTGTATCCTTTGAAAATAATTCAAAAGGAAAGATCATTGGTATTGGGAATGTTGGTAATGTATCTTCTACTCTTATTGAAAATGTGTGCTTAGTTAAGAACTTAAAACATAATTTACTTAGCTTTAATCAATTATGTCATAAGGGTTATAAAGTGGTTTTTGATAAATCTAGATGTGTTATTGAAAATGCATGTGATGGAAAAATTTTATTTATAGGAAATAGATGTGTTAATGTCTATACTATTAATATAGATTGTGCATCTACTATTGATAAACGTTTCTCTGCCTTGCATGATGATGGATGGTTATGGCATAGAAGACTATGTCATGCAAATATGGATTTGATTTCAAAAATTTCAAAAAATGATTTGGTTAAAGGACTTCCAAAAATTAGTTTTCAAAAGGATAAAATTTGTGAAGCTTGTCAATTTAGAAAACAAATCAAAACTTCTTTTAAAAGCAAGAATCATGTCTCTACTTTAAAACCACTTTAATTACTTCACATGGATTTGTTTGAACCATCTAGATATGCTAGCCTAAATGGCAAGTATTATGCTTTTATAATTGTGGATGATTACTCTAGATACACATGGGTATTGTTCTTAGCTAATAAGGATGATGCCTTTGATGCATTTAAAATTTTCTGTAAAAAGGTTCAAAATGAAAAAGGATATTCTATTTCTTGTATTAGAAGTGATCATAGTAGAGAATTTGAAAATCATGCATTTGAGACTTTTTGTAATGACTTTGGAATTGAGCATCAATTTTCATCACCTAGAACTCCACAACAAAATGGAGTTGTTGAGAGAAAGAATAGATCTATTTAAGAAATGGCTAGGATCATGTTAAATGAAAATGCATTACCTAAATATTTTTGGGCCGAAGCCGTCAACACCGCTTGTTATATCTTAAATCGAGTGTTGATTAGATCTTATCTAAATAAAACTCCCTATGAGCTTTGGAAAGATAGAAAACCCAATATTGGTTATTTTAAAGTTTTTGGATGTAAATGTTTTATTTTGAACACAAAAGGCAATCTTGGAAAATTTGATCCAAAATCTGATGGTGGTATCTTTCTTGGGTATTCAAACTCAAGCAAAGCTTATAGAGTTTATAATAAAAGAACTTTGGCTATGGAAGAATCTATGCATGTTACTTTTGATGAGTCTAATACGTTCTCTACAAAGAAACTTGCTGTTAGTGATGATGCAGATGATAATATTCAAGAAGATTCATCAAAGAACAGCCAAAAGAATGCAGAAAATCAAGTAGAGCAACATGAAGAAACAAGTGCAGAACAAAATCAAGATACTTCTCAAACACTTTCTAAAGAGTGGAGGTATGTTTCTTCTCATCCAAAGGATGCCATTTTAGGATATTCATCTAGAGGTGTTACAACTAGATCATCACTTAGGAATACATGTAAGCATGCTGCATTTATTTCTCAAATTGAACCAAAATCCTTTGTGGATGCTGAAAATGATGAATCTTACATTATGGCAATGCAAGAGGAGTTAAATCAATTTAAGAGAAATAAAGTGTGGGAATTAGTTCCTAAACCAGAACATTAATCCATCATAGGAACTAAATGGGTATTTAGAAATAAGATGGATGAATCCGGTGTAGTTGTAAAGAATAAAGCTAAATTAGTGGCCCAATGATATAACCAAGAAAAAGAAATTGATTTTGATGAGACATTTGCACTTATAGCTAGATTAGAATCTATTAGAATCTTGCTAGTATATGCATGTTATAAAGATTTCATTTTATTTCAAATGGATGTCAAAAGTGCTTTTCTAAATGGTTATATTATGGAGAAAGTTTATGTGAAACAACCACCTGATTTTGAAAATAAAAAATTTTCAGATCATGTTTATAAGCTATCAAAAGCATTGTATGGATTAAAACAAGCACCTACAGCATGGTATGATAGGCTTAAAAATTTCTTACTTGATAACAATTTTTCAATGGGAAAAGCCGATACTACACTCTTTGTTAAGCATAAAAACCAAGACACACTTGTTGTTCAAATTTATGTTGATGATATTATTTTTGGTTCTACTAATGAGTCCTTGTGCAAAGAGTTTTCATCATGTATGAGTAAAGAATTTGAAATGAGCATGATGGGAGAATTGAAATATTTCCTTGGACTTCAAATCAAACAAAACAATGAGGGAATTTTCATCAACCAAGCGAAATATGTCAAAGATTTGCTCAAGGATTTGGAATTGATGAATCAAACACCAAGAGCACTCTAATGAATACAACAATTAAGCTTCACAAGGATGAAAAAGGTAAAGAAGTTGATATTAAAAAATATCGAGGTATGATCAACTCTTTGCTTTACTTAACCGCAAGTAGACCTGATATCATGTTTAGTGTATGTTTGTGTGCAAGATTTCAATCATGTCCTAAGGAATCTCATTTACTTGCTGTTAAAAGAATTTTTTGTTATTTAAGTGGAACTATAGATCTTGGCCTTTGGTATACTAGAGGAACTTATATAGATTTAACTTGTTATTCAGATGCCGATTTTGCTGATTATAAGGTGGATAGGAAAAGTACTAGTGAAACTTGCCATTTTCTAGGTCACTCTCTTGTTTCATGGTTTAGTAAGAAACAAAAATCAGTTGCACTCTCAACTATTGAAGCGGAATATATTACCGCAGGTAGTTGTTGTGCACAAGCTCTTTGGATGAAACAAACACTTAGAGATTATGGCATTAAACTTAAATAAATTCATATCAAATGTGATAACACTAGTGCTATTAATCTTTCGAAGAATCCTATCCAGCACTCTAGAACTAAGCATATAGAGATTAGACATCATTTCTGAAGAGATCATGTTTAAAAGGGTGAGGTTGCATTAGAATTTATTTCTACAGAAAAATAACTCGTCGATATTTTACAAGACCTCTTTGTGAAGAACAATTTTCAAAAATTCAGCATGAATTTGGGATGATGAAATTTTCACATTAACATTTCTAAAAATGCTATTATGTTTATTCAACAATTGAACTTATGATATGATGTTTTAATATCCTAGTAATGTTCATGTTTGTTTTGTATGAATTACTTTTATTTAAAACACATATGTTCAAGAATTTGGCATTAAAATGACCTTAGAATACTTTCAGATCAAAGTCATGATCTTGATATGTTATCTTCGATGGTCAGATATTAAATCTAATATGCGAAACAAATAAACGGATAACCGTTTTATTATAAACGGCTCACCGTTTATCTCCAGAAACTAAGATATTTTTGTGTACTCTTTACCCTCTCACCGTTTGAAGATAACGGTAAGTTATTTAAAGACTGGAAGTATCTCAGCTATTACCCCCTTACCGTTTACCATTAACGGTAAATCGATCAAAGTCAGAGAGCTACATTAACATTACTCCTTCACTGTTTATCTTTAATCTTTGACCGATTATTCATTATACACTTTCTGGAGTTTAATTTCTCACCGTTTATTTCAAACAGTTCATCGATATCGCAAACTATATTATTGGTCATAGTTCTCCTTTTCCTTCTCACTTACCCTCTCACCATTTCCGCCATTGTTGCGAAACCAAAGTTTTTCATCTCATTTTTTCTCGAATTTTCTCCTTTTTCACAACATATTACACCAATAAAAAGCCTTTTAATCATCTTTAGAAAGATTCTACCGATTTAAAACTCCAAATCGTACTCATAATTGAAAAATCCCAAATCAAAACCCTGAGAGCAGCGGGCTGGAGATTGATGATTTTGATCAAATCTTTCACAATCTCTTGACATATTGACCCAAAATTCTTCTTTCTCTAGTTCTCTTTCACACAATAATCAGTTCATTTACTCTAAAATCCATATTCCGAAAGATTTCTTCTATACATCATGGTTGAGTCATCACGGAGACCATAGAGGAGGAAACATACACCCTCTGTCAACCCAACACTACCACGAGAAACTTCTGAATTTGAAAGATTACACTTCCTTACACTCGTATTGCACAAACAATTTGAAGATCATTTTATTGGTAGATAGGTACTAGACTCTTACTTTGTGGACATAGATGATTTTCAGGACCTCATTGTATATGGTAGAAGTGTTAGGAACATGCTTAGACCTTGGGAATTAGCCATTAATATTGATGATAGATCTTACCCCAATCTAGTTCGGGTGTTCTATTCCAATATGGAATTATCAGCTAGTCGTTTGGATAGAATAGTCACTGTGGTTGGTGGTATATCTATTGATTTTGATGTTGAATTTTTGAATACCTTATTCTTGGGATTGAGGATGAGGGTACTACATTTTACACCTCTAGAAAAATACTGTCCTTTGATGATTTTGTCCATAATAAGGGTTTGAGAAATATATATCGTCGTAGGGAACTTAGTGACAAGATATGTGGCTTACCTTTCCGGGCTCAGTTATTGCCTCTTCAGGTTCGCATTCTTCATAGTATTTTGCAGCATATAATCACACCTAGGAGGGGTCATTCAAATGAGGTTACACGTATGGATGTTGGACTGTTGGATAGTTTACTTAGAGGGCGATCTGTTAACTTAGGATATATTATTGTGCGTCATATGTTAACCACTCCAGCAGTCACCTATTGTTTGCTTCCCTATGGCAGTATCATAACTAGGATATTGCAACATTTTCATGTTCCATTACGGGAAGCAGTGTACAAAGAGCCTAAGAAAATTGGTCGAGATGTAATGAATAGTATTGGTTTCATTAAGAGAAACGACCAATGGCACAAGATTGCCAATGCTAAGAATCAGGACACTTTAATTGCTCTTGAGGATAATAGAATGCTTAATGATATTTATCCTCCCAATTAACTTCTTGATTTCTGACTTGGAGCTCGTCCTCCACCTTCTCCTTGTCGTGTTCCTCAATCATCAGACCCCTCTAATCTTGCCATGCTTGAGATGGATTCTGATCATCCTTCGGTCTCCGAGGTACTTCCAGCTCCTGAACAGCCTCCAGCTCTAGCACAGCCCCCTATCTCTGATATTTTGCATCAATTGGTTGTTGATGTTCGCTAGATTTCTAAGACCCGACAGACGATCCTTGATTGCCTAGATGCTATTTCTCAGGATCAGCAACAGCTCTGGACTCAGCTTCAGACCCTTCAAGAGGTAAGCTTCCATCATCAGTATGAGATCATTGCTGGACATCGATAACTTCTGGGGTATTTTGGGTATGAACTTAGAAGCACCTCTGCACCAGCTTCTCCTCCACGACCTACCTTTTTTCGACCTTCCTCTACGCGACCTACTTTTACGCGACCTACATCTACGCAACCTCTTTCTTTGCGACGAGCCTCTTAGTTTCAGTTTATTTTATTATTTCGCATAAACAGTTCATATTTTGATTGTATTTTCTTTTAACTATATTTATTATGAATGCGCTATTTGATTTTATACATATTTGCTTTTCTTATGACTGCCTATATTATTTTGAATTGTCTGGCATTGGAGTTGTTAGATGTGTATGCTTGATTTTGGGAGTGTTTTTTTTATGGCATTGAAGTTGTTGGGATGTGTATGTTTGCTTTTGAAAGTGTTTTTGCTCTTATGTTGTACTTAAGGATTTTTAAATCTTAAAGGGAGACTCTGCCCAAATTTTTTTTCCAAAATTATGTTCTGCATCTAAACCATATTCTTTTGATGGTGAAGGGGGCGAAAAACATAAAAATCTTGTGCATCTAAAGCATGTTCTTTTGACAGAAATGTTTTAAGTCATATATGTAGGGAGAGCATATAGTTAGGGGGAGCACAATATTTTTAATTATTTGTCATCATCAAAAAAAAGGGAGAATGTTAACATATATATGTTTTGTTTATTGATTTTGATGATAACAAACAATTAATCTCTATTGATAATATTTGTTGAAAATTCAGATATTTTTTTTAAAAGTTAAAACTCTCTGTATATGTTTACAAGCCTTAGAGAAATTTGGAACATTCTGCACAAAAATATGATTTTCTGGCCATAATCGGCAAACCGTTAATTTTTAACGGTTAATTAATAAAATACAGAGAGTTTGTTTTTCTAAGAACTTCAACAAATCAAATACTGGAATTAAAACGGCTAACCGTTAACATATAACGGCTAACCGATAATATCCAGATTCTCTTATTTTGTTAATCTCTTACCGTTTAAAGGAAACTTGTTAAGCTTTCTGTTTTATGAGTTGCTGGAAATTAACGGTACACTGTTAACATATAACGGCTAACTGATAATATCCAGATTCTCTTATTTCGTTAATCTCTTACCGTTTAAAGGAAACCGATTAAGCTTTTTGTTTTATAAGTTGCTGGAAATTAACGGTACACTATTAATATATATAACGACTAACCGATAATATCCAAATTGACATTCTTGTTAGTCTTTAACCGTTTAGCAAAAACGGTTAGAGGATTTTTGTTATGCAAGTTCTTGGATTTTAACGATGAAAGAACAATTATTAATGGTCAACCGATAATTTAAAATCAAGGCCAATGGTAACATTGACCAGTGAAACGGTTATCCGTTAATGGCTAACGGTAATCCATTTTCTGTCAAAAAGGTTGAATAACGGCTATTTTTCGGATCCAACTATAAATAAGTTCATCCAAGTCAGATCTACACAGGAACAATAACACATCTACTGAGCATATTCACAGATATACACTTGAGCTTAAGAATATTTTCTTTTCCTACTTCATCTACACACACATTGGGCATTGAGCATTTAATTGTAATCTTAAAAAATTGTGTGAGAAAAAAATCAATTTGTGATCCTTGTTCTAGAGTGATTGTAAGTGTTGAGATACACTTAGATTAAGAGACTAGAAAAATCTCTTCTTGTAAAGGTTTATTGACACCTTGGAAGTCAATTGTAAAACTTTGAAGCCTTGGAGGCTTGCTTAGTGGAATCCTCAAGTTTGGTGTGCTTAGAGGCGTGGACGTAGGCAGGGATAGCCGAACCACATAAAAATTATTGTGTTTGATCTCTCTTACTCTATCTCTCTAGTTTCATTGTTCATTTATTTATTTATCTCAAATTTAATTACTTAATTTATATCCTCTTTTTAATCTTTTGTTTTCTAAAATTTCAAAAATCCAATTCACTCCCTCTCTTGGGTTATCTATTTAGTATTTCAATTTGTTATAAAAGTGGGCACCATCATCACTGATTATCGCTCGAGGAAATCTAAAGTGTGAAATAATGTTACTTTTCAAAAATCCTATCAACACTTTATGATCATTGGTTCTATATGGAATTGCTTCTACCCATTTCGATATATAATTAACAACAATCAATATCTATTGATGGCTAAAGAAAAGGGCAAAGGGTTCCATAAAATCGATACCCTATATATCAAAAAAATCTCAACCACTAAAATTAGGTTTAGTGACAACATATTCCTTTATGTAATGCTCCCCATTCATTGACACCTATCACATGAAGAACAAAATGTATAAGCATCTTGAAATATAGTTGGCCAATAGAAACCATATTGTAAAATTTGAGTTGCTGTTTTCTTAACACTAAATGGCCTTCACAAGCTTATTCATAGCAGAATGAAAGGATATTTTAAAATTCACTTTCAGCAATATATCGTCTGATAATTTGATCGGTACAATACTTGAACAAATAAAGATCATCCCAAAAGAAATTCTTTATTTCGATAAAGAATTTAGTTTTGTCCTACTTATTCCAATGCTTTGGAAGTTGACATGTAACAAGATAGTTAACTATATCAGCATACCATGGTAATACTTCTATACTCATCAATTGTTCATCTGGGAATGATCCATTTAATGGTAATGGCTCTTTAATTATGTCGAAATTAAGATGAGAAATATAGTCTGCCATAATATTTTTTGTGTCTTTCTTATTTTTAATTTCAAAGTCAAATTTCTACAAGAGTAGCACCTAACGAAGTAGTCTAGTTTATGTTTCTTTCTTTGTGAGAAGATATTTAAGAGCAGCATGATCTGTGAACACAATTATTTTACAACCAATAAGATAAGATCAAAATTTCTCTAATACAAATACTCCTGCTAGCATTTTTTCTGTGATTAAATAGTTTAACTATGCATCATTCAATGTCATATTAGCATAGTAAATGACATAGGAAATTCGATCAACTCTTTATCCTAATATTGCTTTTATTGCATAATCAGATGCATTATACATAAGCTCAAATGGTAAGTTCTAGTTTAAGGGTCGAATAATGAGTGATGATGTCAACAACTACTTTAGTTTTTCAAATGCCATAAGAAATGAATCATTAAAGACAAAAGATATATCTTTATCAAGTAGATTACATAAGGGTATAGAAATTTTACTAAAATATTTAATGAAACATCTACAAAAACCAGCATGCCCAAGGAAAGATCTTACATCTCAAAATATTTTAGATGGAGAGAGATTGAAAATAAGCTCCACCTTGGCTTTATCAACCTCAATACCTTTGTTCGAAATGATATGACCGAGAACAATACCTTATTATACTAAAAATGATGCTTCTCCCAATTTAAGGCCAAATTCTTCTCTATACATCTCTGCAAAACTTGTGTTAGATGATGTAAACATTGATTGAATGAGTCTCTAAAGACAGAAAAATCATTCATAAAGACTTTAAGAAATTATTCAACCATATCAAAAAAAATATTTAACATGCATTGTTGAAATGTAGCAAGTGTATTACATAATCTAAATGGCATTCTCTTATATGTAAAAGTACCAAAAGGGCAAGTGAAAGTAATTTTTTCTTGATCTTTTGGTGTTATGGGAATCTGATTATATTCTGAGCGACCATCTAAAAAGTAATAAAATTCATGACCTACTAATCTATCAAGCATTTGATCGATAAATAGTAAAGGAAAGTGGTCTTTAGGTGTGACAAAATTTAACTTTCTATAATCAATGCATACACACCACCTTATAATCACTCAATAGGTATCAATTTATTATCAGCATTAGTAACTATTATGACTCCTAAATTCTTGTGGATAACTTGTATAGGACTGACCCATGAACTATTAGAAATAGGGTAAATGATACATGTATCTAATAGTTTAAGGACTTTAGTTATAACAACTTCCTTCATGTTAGGGTTCAACTGACATTGCATTTCTCTAGTAGGTTTAGCATTTTTATTAAAGTGAATGTAATGCATGCATTCTACTGAGTTTATACCTTTAATATTGGCTATGGTCTATCCTAATGCTCTTTTATTCTATTTTAAAACTTCCAACAACCTACCTTTCTGATTGTCATCTAAGAATGATGAAATGATTACTGGCAGAGTACTTTCTTCTCCCAAGAATGCATATTCTAAAGTGTTAGGTAATGGCTTGAGCTCGAGTTTTGATAGTGATTCTGATGATGGGCTGAGCTTCTTCTTTGATGGTGCTAATTATTTAAGTCTTGACTTCTATTTATTTATGTCTATATATAGTACTGAGTCAAGTAAGACATTGACCTCATCGAGTAATTTGTCAATATCAAAATCTAAACCAAAGTCAGTGAAACATGTTTGTAAAGAGTCATCACTAAGGTTTGAAAAAAATATCATCAACTAATGCTTTAATTAAATCCATATCAACAATTCCATCATCTGTATGTTGATTGTTTGGCAATGTTGAAAATATTTAGTTCCATGGTCATATTGCCAAATGACAATTGCATATTTCCAATTCTACATTGAATGTGAGGATCGGCAGTTGCCAAGAAAGGTCAACTTAGGATAATGAGGGTGTGCTTCCTTGAATCATTGAGTGTCAATTACAATGAAATCAATAAGAAAATAAAATTTATCTACCTAGATAAACAAGTCTTCCATAATACCACAAGGTATTTTCGTAGATCAATCTGTAAGCTGCAACACCACTGGAGTTAGGTGTAATTCTCTCAGTCCAAGTTTCACAAATATTGAATAAGGCAACAGATTGACACTAGCTTCTAAGTTCAACAAAGCATTCTCAATTGTGTGATTCTCTATATTACATGATATAGTGGGGGAGCCTAGGTCTTTACATTTTAGAGAAATTTTATAGTGGAGTATAGAGCTAACATTTTTTATTAAAAATGTCATATTTTAAACATGAATATTTCTCTTTTTAGTACAAAGATCTTTAAGAAACTTGGCAGAAGATGACACTTATTTTATAACATTAAGCAAAAGAATGTTAACACTTACCTGTTTAAAGATTTCAAAAATCTCACCCGTAAATTTTTGCTTCTTTGTTTTAGCTAACCTCTAAGAAAATAGAGCTTTAGGAACGTACTCTCATGGGTTGGTCTCTTCTTTCTCCTCTGATGATAAGTTCTCGGCATTTACAGGTACAATTTGAGTTAGTTTTGTCACCAGCATTTGCACTTTATTGTCGAATTCTTTTCTTTTTCATAGGGTCATAATGGCTTTAACCTCTCTATATTGCTGAGATGAACTGGTACTTGCTTCATACACTCCTTTAGGGTTCAACATTAGTTGACTTGAGAATTTACCTTTCTTAATAGTCATTGTTAGGGTTTGAACTGAAAAGGCAAACTGGCCTACCATCTTTTCAAGGTTTCAAATTTATTGGGTCTATGAGTTGAAGGCTACTCTCTTCTCATTTCGTAGTCCATCAATAGTGTGGTTTTGTTACTCGATCGTAGAGTAGATAGAATTCTTGAAATTCTAGAATGCATCCACCTATAGTCTAGGTTGAGAATAATTTGAGTTATGATTATAAGGCCTAAATTGTGGTTGAAAGGCTTGTGGAACTTTAGGAATTGGTTGTATTGGTGAAGTTAAAGTTGTTGGTCCATTCTGTTGGAATCCTTGAGACAACAAAAAATTAGGGTGATATCTCCATCCAGGGTTATATGTGTTGGAGTAAGGGTTGTACTTTGATGGCTTTCTCATTACACCTATAACATTGGCTTGATCTGAGTATAAGTAATGGTCATATGGTTTTGTTGATTTAATAGATGTTAAAGATGCGATTTGTCAGGTAAGTCCTTCAACTATTTCTTTGACTTCTTTGATTCTCGAGCTTGACTCATCAACTTGGACCTCATTCACTCCCTTAATTCTTTTATTATTCCTGATTGACTCCATTATTGGGAATTATCCGCTTGCCGTTGGCCATTCTTGTACATTTGATAATAATCTCTCTAAAAAGTATTGGTATTGGTGCTATTTTTTACATCCATGATGTAGACATTTCAAGAGTAGCCTGTTGAATTGCTCTTATACTTTGAAAAACTACTCGCCTTCTATCTAGATGAATTCTGAAATTTTTTTGCAAATAGAATTGATTTTATGAACTGAGAAGTATTTATTTATTTTCATTGTATAATGCTATTCGCAGGCAATGTGTTAAATCATAAACGAGCTCTATCATTTAAAGAAAAGGGGAATAATATGAGTTTAACATCATCATCTAAAAAATTTTCATATCTAAATTTTGACAAACAGCATAAAAATCATTCAAATGATTATATGAGTTCTTATTTTCTAGGTCATAAAAAGTTAGGAGACAATTGAGTACACTAGGTTGTAATTTAAAACTCCTGACAGTTATATTTGAGTATCGCATACATGATGTGCTCAAGTTAACTAAGGGACTGAAATAGTCCTTAAATGGTCTCTTCTACGGTGGTTCTTGTTGTTTCAAATCCATTTTAATTTTATCTTTAAATGCAATATGCTTGTGTATGCAAAGTATGTTTTCCAATTTTAAGTTTATAGACTCAAGATTAGGTAATTGCAACCTTCGATCATACAAAAAAAATAAAAAATACAACAAAAATGAGAAAAAATTAATAAAAATAAAAAAAAGAATTTACGATCTAATCTTATCATGTTGTTATCACTTTACTATGAAAATAAACTCAAGTGCTAAAAAAAAAAGAAATAGTTTAACTAAAAATAAAATAACAAGATAAATAAAAAATTATAATAAAAAATGACTTAAAAATTAAATTATGAAAATATCAAAAGGAGAAAAAGAAAAGAATTTAAATTACAGGAATTGCATATTCATTTTTTTTATAATTTATCTTAATTTTTAATAACAATTTTAAAAGAAAACAATAAAAAATACTTAAAAAAGATTAATTCTATGAATTAATTTCGTGAATTAATTAAAATAAATTACAAGATAAAATCAAAAAAATTACCAAGAAAAATAACTTAAAAAACAGGCCTTACCTATATAAGGCAGTCTTTACCTTTTTGTATTTCCAAGCTGGTTTGCCGAAATAATAAACATTCTTTGTTTATACATGGCTAGCTAAACTTCTTTTTCTCTATTCTTCTAAGAAGAATCACAGATCAACTTAGATTGTTCATCCTTTTCTTGGCCTAACAATAAATATGCTCTACATTTGCCTCTTGTAGAATCCTATGTATCAGAAAGTCTTCCTTAGACCAGATATCAGTCTCGATCTCTTCTCCTTGTATTAAATACTAGTTTCAGTTTACTAAACATTATTCATGCTTGGTTATACTCAGAGTGTGGCTCTAGTTTAGGTGGTATGTGCTATGGAAAAATATCAGCCTTCGTTCCTCCTGCAAAGAGTGGTATATTGTAGAAGGTCTGTGATTCCTGAAATAGAAGAATAGAAACCTAAATCTCATGGCTTCTCTTCAAATTCTCAATCTACTCAGTCTCCTGTATCTCTTTCTTCTAGTCTTTCTCTTCCTAAATCTTGCACAAAATATCTTGCTTTAAAAATCGAAAATCTTGTTGAATATTCTTATGTTTCATATTCTGCTCAGATCTCTGAATCTTCTTTACCTCTGATCAGTCCATATAAACTCTACCAACGACCTAACACTTTCACCAGAACTATCCGTACCCTTATTTCCATAAAAATGCCAACCCCAAAAGAATATATCTAGTCCTCTCATCTGGTTCAATGTGCTTTGCCAACAACTCAAGCAGAGCAATATGTCACTTTGGAAATCCCAATAGAACTTGTAACTTAATGGAAACGAGAAGGCCACGTGCAACTCCATCTTATAGGAATCTGTATTATACTCACTTTACATGGCAGAAAAGGTTTGCCGGTAACGGCCAGAATAGCTCTGATGAACACAAGATTCAAGGAATACCAATATATTGTTATTGGTACAATCCTGATAACACTTTATGCTGGGAGCGTCCTCTTCACCTGTTATCTAAACTTTAACCTTTCTCTTAATGACCTTAACCTACCCACAATATTAAAGGTTCAGATCCAACTCCAGGGAGCTAAACAGGTAGTCACTGCAAAAATAGCTACTTTACCCCATCAGTAGGTGCATCGTCTTCAGAACCATGCCTTTAACTTACCTTCACCTCAAACTACCTCAGACACACTTATGATCCTTGCTGACAGTGAGTCTGTTCGTACAATCGTCCAAATCCCTAAACAAATCCCAAAACAAGAACTTCTCAAGCTGATGCCACTAGAGTGGTTATCAAACTATGAAAAGTTTCGCCAAAATTCCCAACCTATCCAAACTTCTGATGCCCAATTTGAAAAAAAGCCAGATGGTACTGTCAGGCAACATTTCAGTCTCCAAAGTCAAACAAATAACAACAGTCTCTCAGACTCTCGTACACTGCTATAATTACAGCAGTAAAAACGGGACAAGAAAGACTGCCCATTGAAAGCTTTGCTTCTGATGGCCATCTGATATATTCGACAAAAATACAAGGACATTTTATTTGGGATGCACCGGGCTCTCACATGTGTGATCTAAACTATCCATGACTTGAAGATGGTGAATTAGATGATAATTGACATGTTAACAGACGTTCCAAAAAGAAAAAATAACTGAATGTTTGCAAAACTCCCTCTATCTGGATGCATGAAGATGATGATGATTCAGATTATACTCTTTGGCAAGTTAAAACAACATCTGACGTTGTTACCAGTTCACAGAAGTCAACAACATGTAAACAAGTAGTCAATAATCCATTGCTGACCTCATCTTATTCACAGCCTTGCATGATGCTTTCATCCAGCTCATACTATCAGCATTTTCCTTCTTTAGAAAAACAAACAGATTTAAAAACCAAAGTCGTCTCTAAACCATTCGTTCAGTCTCTTGTTACTCTTACTGGACAACTTGAGAAACCCAAGAAATATAAAATAGTACTTAACTAGCAAACTCAGAATGCCAGGGTTCAGAATACAGTACCAAAATCTCTTGATACCAGGCTCAACAATGTTCAGGCTCAAGTTTAAAGTACAGACAAAAAGGTTGATAAAATAACAGCTCAATTGGAACAGTTGTATCTTAATTTGTAGAATCAGATTGCCAAGTTAGACATCGAACTCAGAATGATGATTCAGAATAAATATTGGGGTTCAGAGTTCAACAAAAAAGAAGCTGAAATCAGACAACTTAAAAATGAGCTCGCAAGAATTGATGTCGAAAAACAACAACCATCCCTGTTTGAAAAAACCCAAACTATACCTACATACACTCCCTCATTTACCACATACCAACCATTTTATAAACCTGCCAGCTATAAGAAACCTGTAGATTATGCAAAATTCTTTGGGTTATCACATCTCTCCACATCTCAACCAATACCAAAACCAAAATCATCTATTAAACACTCAGCTTCTAAGCCCTCTACTTCAAAACGTCAACCTACCTCTCCTCAATCCACACCAGAACCCACTCACACACCAGCAAAAGATAAAGGACCCATGCATTAACTCTTTTCCCTAGAACTTCATATTGGTTTTCCTTCTTCTGAAGCTAGTCCTTCTTTTGCAAATTCAGATTCTTCTTCTGATGAATCTTTCTTTTCAACTGAATCTGTTAATTCACTCTCTACAACAGACTTAGAAGAATATTATATTGATATTCCAGATTTACTCATGGTTCAACCTTCAACAGGATCTAATGGTCCTTCTTCTCCTGGATAAGATGATTCTTTTACCTCACAGGGACCTCCTATAGTCGAAGACCCTAAAGATGCTCCTTCTCATCAACCTAATTCAGTCTCTAAATCATCTTATGGGCCTTGCTTCACATTTGACGATGTGCCAAAAGTCAAATGGTTCTAAAGATTCCAAGAGTTCTCTGTATGAACAAATGTTCAGATGCTTAAAGCTGATGCCACTTCAGAATCTGTTCTTCGAAAATTCTATTCAAGATTCCTTAGTTCTCTGCGAGACTAGTTTGAAAGTCTTGGCCAGTACAGATAGTTTCAACTTTATCAAGCTATAATCTCTCAAGTCTTAGGACTCATTTATGAACAATTCCTAGGAGAACCAACGGTAGCTCAAAAAGTGGCCAGATGGGAATTTCATCAAATGAAATGCTATTCTTTAAAGATCAAAGACCTTGACTACCATTATAAAAGAATGACAGTCTTGTATTATAAACTCAATGGCTTCAACAATACTTCTTTTAAGCATGTTTTTGTTGCTTTTCTTCCCAAAGAGATCCTCCCAAAACTACAACAGTAACTTCATCTCCATTAGCTTAATATTAACAATCTCTCATTTGGGAAAATATAACAATTGGCTATCTCTTGCCTAGAAAACTTTGTGAACAAAAAGAGTTTTTTAAGGATCTCATAGAGTACAAGGAGCCCTTCAAAAGTGCCTGTAAAAAGTCTTACCTTTCTATTAAATGTAAGGATGAAAAGACCTGTCACTGCCCAACCAAGAAAAGTCTCATTTCCAGAAATATTCTCCATCCAAGCATTCAAAGAAAAATAGTTTCAAAAAACCTAAAAAACCCAATAGGTTTTTTCAGAGAAAACTTTTCCAGTCTAAAAGTCAAAAAGATGCTCGATGCTTCATTTACAAAAAGAATGGTCATTTTGCAAAAGCTTGTCCAAACAATCATGCTAAATCAGCCAAACTACTTGAGCACCTTCTAAAGATCTCTCCTCTCTCAGACAGTGAAGATGTTGAATCCATATGTTTAGAACAACAGAACTATGATGATGATATAATTTTTATCCTTGTTGAGCAAAGGTTTGATTCGAACTTTGAGAGTATGCTTGCAATTCATAATGTTGACTCCATCACCCTTGTCTAAGAAACCCGACCCTTTGTAAAAATTAGCCTCCTTTCCTCAAAGTTTGTTAAACTAGTTTTTGTCATTGCATTCATCGATATGGGGGCGCAAATGAGTATGATCAATCATTTTATTCTTCCACCAGAGTTTTGGGAACATCATACTGAGTAATTTAAAGCTACCAATAGGAAAATATTCCAAACAGATCTTATCACTAAAAAACCCATAGGTATTCAGTTTTTTTCATATTGTATTCTTTAGGTCATAATAGTAGGATCTTACCTTCTTGATAAAGACCTGCTATTAGGATTTGATGTTCTTCAATTAGTCAAGAAGTTGAATATATCTTTTAATGGTATTTGATACAAACAAAGGTTTTTGCCCTATACTGATACCTTAAAGTTATGTTCAATTTCTAATGCTTCGCCTCCCTATGAGCTCTTAAACAAAAGCTCTTCATTTTTTGTCCAGAAAGCCACCTTTAATTCTCCTATCCTTATCCTCTATGAAAAAATTCCAAGTTCTTTGTTAAATTACCTTTCAAACTTGATGAAGACATTAATCCTACCAAGGCCACTCATCCAGGAATGACTCTTTCGGATCTAAAATTAGCCCAAGCTGAATGCCAACAGCTTATGGCCCAAGGCCTCATTGAGCCCACTCATTCTGATTGGGCTTGCCAAGCTTTTTATGTTGAGAAACGATTAGAAATTGTCCATGGTAAGAAAAGACTAGTGATTGACTATCAACCTCTTAACTGTTTTCTCAAAGATGATAAATTTCTTTTGCCCAAGATCTAATCTCTGTTTGTCCATCTCTAAGGAGCCAAAGTTTTTTCTAAATTTGATCTTAAGTCAGGATTCTGGCAGATTGGCATTCATCTTGTGATAGACCAAAAATAACATTTTGTATCCCTAATGCACATTACTAATGAACCGTCATGCAATTCAGTTCGAAAGTTGAACCATCTCTCTTTCAGAAAACTATGGTAAAAATCTTTGAACCCATCATTGATAATGCTTTCATTTATATTGATGATATCCTCCTCTTCACTAAAGACCTTGAAACTTACCAACAACTCCTAAATCAATTCTTGTCCATCATTGAATTCCATGGAGTTATACTATCTAAGAAGAAAAGTCAGATAAGGTAAGAATCTATTGAATTTTTGGGAATGATAATCAAAGATGGTCATTACCAGCCAGGGCCCCATATTGCTCAAGAACTCATGCACTTTTCAGATCAACATTTATCTAAAAAGTAAATTCAGCAATTTCTCAGGATAGTCAATTATCTCAGAGATTTCTTCCCTCACATTATAGTCCATACTTTACAACTGTAAAAAATGTTAAAGAAATCTACCCCACCTTGGGGACTAGAGCAAACCACAACTATCCAAAAGCTAAATTAGATGACTCAGCATCCATTACCTCTAAGGACCTCATCAGTTGGACAACGCATTTTGCAGACAGACGCTAATGATAAATACTGGGAAGCAATACTTTTGGAAAACATTGAAGGAAAAGATTTCTACTGTGCACATGCCTGTGGACAGTTTAAAAATACCGAAAAGCATTATCATGTGATCTACAAAGAGATCTTGGCTGTCAAATATGGGATCTATAAATTTGAATTCCATCTAATCGACCACAACTTTATTATCAGATTAGATAACTCATCCTTCCTGAGGATAATGGAATTTAAAAATAAGGTGCTACCTGACAAACACCTCCTTCACCTTAAAACTGGTTCTCTCGATATGATTTCTTAGTTCACCATATTAAAGGAGATAAAAACCTCATTCCTGACCTTCTTTCCAGACCCTTCAAGCATATTTCTCTTATAAACTCCTTTGGTTCAATTCTAGTCATATCTATGGTGTCTTCCTTATCTAACTGTGTAATTACCAAAAAATATTTTCCTTTAAGAATGTCTTTCACTTTTCTCTACCAAATTCAAGACTTTAACAGAAAGTTTCTTTTTAGATTTTTTATGAATATTTATTTACAGTGTTCGCATCATGAACCTATGGTCCTTCCTAGTTTCCATCCTGATCATCTTTTCCTCATAGGGTTACAAATTTTACCCAACAAAGATGTCATTGAAGATGAACTCTGGCTCGACAGGTTAAATAATCCAGAGCATTCAACCACCTTGTCATGGACACTATTTAAATGATTTTCACCATACCATAGTGGCGTAAAAAGCTAAAACAACTTATTGATTTCTACCATCTCAGAGAACTTCCTAATCAAGAAGGCCAACAATTCACCACTATCTTCATAGTCCACCACCCATATTTTCAGCATCCTGAAACAAGTGATTTCTGGATACAAGACATTGTTTATGAATAAATTACAGTCCCACACATCGCCTGTCTTGAAGATATCATAATTCGAGAACCCTTTAGAAACTTTCTCATGGAGTATAACCATCTCCCTCTAGATCCACCTACCATCCTTCACACATCTCTTGGTCTTAAACATGACATGGTAATAATTCCAACACCTACCTCTCGTTCTTAGCCTCTCAATAGAGGAATTATGATTAAAGAAAAAAATTTAGACTACACCGATTATCTGTTTCAAGACTCATAGGATCCCTTTGAGGACTTCACTCCAATGCCACCTCATACACCATATGAAATAGGGTCATTCTCCACTTCAATTCTACCTTCAGCTATAGATGAACCAACAGATTCATTTCCAGCATACTCATCACAAATCCAGATTCATCCTTAACTAGATCTGATAGTAGAGTTGAAAGCCTAACAATGCCCTTGGCCCTGTGTTCCTGGCTGTACCCATCTAGAAAAAGTTTTCAAAAAAGATACGCATCTCGATCAAGATCCAGATGAGACTGAATCTTCATCAACAGGGACTATTTCTCTTTAAAAAAACTGGTTTGTTGAAATAATAAACATTTTCTATTTATACATGGCTAGCTAAACTTCTCTTTCCCTATTCTTCTAAGAAGGATCATAGATCAACTTAGATTGTTCATCCTTTTCTTGGCCTAACGATGAGTATGCTCTACACTTGCCTCTTATAGGATCCTGTGTATCAAAAAGTCTTTCTTATACTAGTTATTAGTCTCAGTCTCTTCTCCTTATATCAAATACCAGTTTTAGTTTTCTAAACAATGTTCATCCTTGTTTATGCCCAGAGTGTGGCTCTAGTTTTGAGTGGCATGTTCTATGGTTTCTTCTCTGGTATTAGGTATATAGGCTGGAAACTCGAGTATGCAGGTGTTGAGTGTTAGAAAGTGTATATTTATAAAGGAGAAACTCATTATTTTACACTTTAAATTTCACTAACATTGCTATTTTTATTTATTTAAGTATTTTGTTATTTAATTATATGTATTTTATTATAATTATGTATTTTATTATAATTATGTATTTTATGTATTTTATGGGTATTATGATCGTTTCACAATGAACGAGTGATCAGACAGCAAAACGGACATCGTATTTGGACTCAGGACGGTCGAAAACCTTAGGAAGAGCATTAAAGGAAAAGATTCTGTTCACATATATGGTACTGTTCATACATACGGTACTATTCACGGTACTGTTCACGACACTGTTCACGACACTGTCATATATACGGACCGACGATGTGGCAACTACCTTTGACGTGGCAGTATCTGATTGGACGAATTATGTGGATTGATTGCTTATGTGGCGTTGACCGATGACGCGGCGTTGACCGATGATGTGTCACGATCCTATTAGACTAACTTTCTTATGTACTGTAGATCAATGACGTGGCAGCATATCAATGGAGCAAAAATCGTGTGTACAGTACATGCGCTTACATGGGATTATTTACTATTCAGGCGGCATTACTGTACAAATGTTGACTATTGACTGTTGACTGTTGACTGATGACGTGGCGCAATCCTAAGCATCCGAATTGTTTTTAATCCGATGGTCACGATTCACTCAATGTATCTATAAAAAGGGGGCTCTCCCCCCCTAATTTTGCACCCCTGAATTTATTTTTAAGATTAGATTTCTAAAATTCCTTCTCCTTATTGTAGTTTCTTTGTATTTTAATAAAATTTTCTTTTTTATCCTTAGTTAAAATGAGTGGCTAATTTTCTTTTAAGCTTGAGTTGAAGGTAAAGTCTCAACATGTTCCATGGGCTTAATTTGGTAAATTTACTTTTTCTTCCCCTCTAATATTTGTGGTTGTTTTGACTTTTCGTCGACAAATAATAATAGTCTTGTCTAGTTACAGCCCTGGTTAAATCGGCACCCTAGTACAAGGTTATTATTATTTGGCACGATAAGCCCTTGGCACCATACTTATTGGAGAGTGGTTTATGAGGTGTGGAATCCCCCCTTATGATTTAATTGGTATTAATATGGAATATTTAGCACATGGAGCATGTTGATGCGGATCCGGATACCTAAGTGCTTTATTATAACAGTTTCATTTTTAATTATTTCTGCCATTTTAATTCAACAATTTAGGACAAAATTAGCATAATTTAATTGTTTCCATTAAAAAGAAAATTAATTCGGCATATAATTAAAATCAACCTCCTCGTGGGATCGACACTCGTCACCATTAATCTATTCTACAATAGATTCATGCGCTTGCGAGTTCATTAAAATTTGTACAACAAGTTTTTGGCGCCGTTGCTGGGGAGGTAAGTTATTTTTAATTTGTTGAATTAATTTTTTTTTGTTTTCTTGTATTCTTTCTTTATAAAAAAATAATAATTCTATAATTTAATTTTTGTAATTTAAATTTTTGTAATTTAATTTTTGTAATTTAAATTTTTGCAATTTAATTTTATTGTGTGATTTCTTTAAATTTCTGTACTTTAATTTTTACTTTACTTTTCTTTGTAATTTGTTTTGTTTATCTTGTAATTTATTTTAATTTATTCGTAGAATTAATTCATAGAATTAGTTTTTTTAAAGTAATTTTTTTTGCTTTCCTTAAAAATTATAAAAAATATAAAAATATAAAAAAAATTAAAAAAAAGTGAATCTGTAATTTAATTTTGGTAATTTAAATTTCTTTAAATTTCAATAATTTAATTTCTTTGTAATTTCTTTAAATTTCTATAATTTAATTTCTGAGATATTTTTCTTTGTAATTTTTATTTATTCTGTTAATGTATTATTCCATAGAATTAATTTTTTTAAGTAATTTTTTTCCTATAATTTAATTTTATTTCTTTTTCTCTTCTTTATATTTCTGTAATTTAATTTTTTATTTTTCGTTGTAATTTATCTTCTTATTTTATTTTTAGTTAATCTATTTCTTGTATTTTCTTTTTAGTACTTGAGTGTATGTTCATAGTAAAGTTGTAACACCATGATAAGGTTAGTATCATAATTTCTCCTTCCTTGTTATTATTATTATTTTTTAATTTATTCTTTTTATATTTTCTATTTTTTTTTATGCATGGTCAAATGTCATAATTATCTAATCTTGAGCCTATAGACCTATAACTAGATTTTTATTAATTCTTGCTTTTATTCAATTCTTGCTTACACCTAGTCTCAAGTAAGTTGTGTTCCCGATGGTCTGACCCTTTTATTGTTTACACTGTTTTTCCACATGGGGCAATTGAAATTAAGGATCTAACAAATGGTGTCACTTTCAAAGTTAATGGTAAAAAATTAAAGCCATATCTAGAATGCCAATCATGTGGAGAAAACAGCACAAAACACTGAAATGACTTGACATTTTTTTTCCTTTCGTTTCCTTTCGGTGATTTAATGTTTTCTTTTCTATTTTTAATTATGTTTGTGAAAGTGTGTCTGTTTAACTTTTAAACTTTTATTTTTTATCATTTTCCTCACGAATATGTCAATTAAAAAGTATCTCTTCAGCATTTTTAGACAGTTTCGACGTATTCAATCTCATCTCAGAGGTCAGATACGATTTTGTAAAACACATCGTATCTGACAGCTACAACCACCAGAGCTAGTAGCCCATGTTGAGGATTTAGAAAGAAATCTCAGAGAAATTGAGAGAGGCATCTATAACATCCAATTGGAGCTTGAGGTAAATTCAATAAGAGGACGATTTTAGTTTGTTTTGTCTTTTAATTTATTTTCTTGTTTGTGCGTTTTAGTTTGCTTTGTGTGCTTAAAGTTTATAACCCCGGTCAAGTGACGAATAACGGTACTCTGTGACAAACAAGTCAGTTACTTCAGTTTCCCATAATAACTGATATTCTGAGACGAAGGCATGGGAAAAGACGAGATTTTAGCAAAACTTCACAAGCGATTTCCTTCACTTCCTCAGAATGCTCTCCTCACCATTTATAAAGCTCGGTCCGAACGCATGCCATTACTTATGAAGAATAACATCCCTGCTGACATTCGTTGGTTAATCGAGGTAAAAGTTCGCTTAACAGGTGAGTTACCTCCCAAATTTATTGCATACATGCCTGGTTGTGATAAAGGAAATTATGCGAGAAAACGACGAGCTCGAAGACTTTCTGTTACTTGTCATAAATGTGCCAGAATGATATGCAATAAAAAATCATGTTCTTTAGGAATGGTGTCTGATAACAGAGAAGATAAGATTCAAAACGGACATCGTATTTGGACTCAGGACGGTCGAAAACCTTAAGAAGAGCATTAAAGGAAAAGCTTTTGTTCACATATACGGTACTGTTCATACGTACGGTACTGTTCATGGTACTGTTCACGATACTGTTTACGATACTGTTTATATATACGGACCGATGATGTGGCGACTACCTATGACGTGGCAGTATCTAATTGGACTAATTATGTGGATTGATTGCTTATGTGGCATTGACCGATGACGTGGCGTTGACCGATGATGTGTCACGATCCTATTGGACTAAATTTCTTATGTACTGTAGATCGATGACGTGGCAGCATCTCAATGGAGCAAAAATCCTGTGTATAATACATGCACTTACATGGGATTATTTACTATTCAGACGGCATTACTGTACAAATGTTGACTGTTGACTGATGACGTGGTGAAATCCTAAGCATCCGAATTATTTTTAATCCGATGGTCACGATTCACTCAATTTATCTATAAAAAGGAGACTCTCCCCCCCTAATTTTGCACCCCTGAATTTATTTTTAAGCTTAAATTTCTGAAATTCCTTCTCCTTCTTTTAATTTCTTTGTATTTTAATAAAATTTTCTTTTTTATCCTTAGTTAAAATGAGTGACTAATTTTCTTTTAAGCTTGGGTTGAAGGTGAAGTCTCAACATGTTCCATGGGCTTAATTTGGTAAATTTACTTTTTCTTCCCCTCTAATATTTGTGGTTGTTTTGACTTTTCGTCGACAAATAATAATAGTCTTGTCTAGTTACAACCCTGGTTAAACCGGCACCCTAGTACAAGGTTATTATTATTTGACACGATAAGCCCTTGGCACCATACTTATTAGAGAGTGGTTCATGAGGTGTGGAATCCCCCCTTATGATTTAATTGGTATTAATATGGAATATTTAGCCCATGGAGCATGTTGATGCGGATCCGAATACCCAAGTGCTTTATTATAACAGTTTAATTTTTAATTATTTCTGCCATTTTAATTCAACAATTTAGGATAAAATTAGCATAATTTTATTGTTTCCATTAAAAAGAAAATTAATTCGGCATATAATTAAAATCAACCTCCTCGTGGGATCGACACTCGTCACCATTAATCTATTTTACAATAGATTCGTGCGCTTGCGAGTTCATTAAAATTTGCACAACAGCAGGCTATTGGTCCAAAGGATGACTTAGTTTATCATTGCTCTAGTATAAGAACGCCACGTACTCCACTACCCGAGTGGTATCAGAGCCTTCGTTCTTCCTGTAAAGGGTGGTATATTGTAAAAGGTCTGTGATTCCTGAAATATAAGAATAAAAACCTAAATCTTATGGCTTCCTCTTCAAATTCTCAATCTACTGAGTCTCATGTATCTCTTTCTTCAACTCTTTTCTTCTTAAATCTTGCACAAAACATCTTGCTTTAAAAATAAAAAATCTTGTTGAATTTTCTTATGTTCCAGATTCTGCTCAGATCTCTGAATCTTGTTTACCTCTAATCAGTCTGTATAAACTCTACAAAATACTCAACTTTTTCACCAGAACTATCTGTACCCTTCTTTCCACAAAAAGGCCAACCCTAAAAGAATATATCGAGTCCTCTCATCTAAATCAGTGTGCTTTGTAAGCAACTCAAGGAAAGTAATATGTCACTTTAGAAATTCCAATAGAACTTGTATCTCAATGGAAATGAGAAGGCTATACGTACCTCCATTTTGAGGGAATCCGTATTATCCTCATTTTACATGGCAGAAAAAGTTTGCTGATAATGGTCAGAATAGCTCTGATGGACTCAAGATTCAAGGAACACCAACATGCTGTTATTAGTATAGTCCTGACAATACTTTATGTTAGAAGCGTTCTCCTTACCTGCTATCCAAACTTTAATCTTTCTCTTGAAGACCCTAATCTACCTACAACATTAAAGGTTCATATCCAACTCTAGGGAGCTGAATAGGTAGTCACTGTAAAAATGGCTACTTTACACCACCAATTGGTGTATCATCTTTAAAACCATACCCTTGACTTACCTCAAACACACTCATGATCTTTGGTGACAATGAGTTTGTTCCCACAATTGTCCAAATCCCTAAAAAAATCCAAAAACAAGAACTTATCAAGCTGATGCCACTGGAGTGGCTATCAAAATTTCTAACCTATCCAAACTATACCTGCATACACTCCCTCCTTTACCATATACCAACCATTTTATAAACCTGCCAGCTATAAGAAACCAGTAGATTATGCAAAATTCTTTGGGTTATCACCTCTCTCCACATCTCAACTAATACCAAAACCAAAATCATCTACCAAACACTTAGCTTCTAAGCCCTCTACTTCGAAACAGCAACCTACTTCTCCTCAATCCACACCAGACCCCACTCACACACTAGCAAAAGACAAAGGACCCATGCATAAACACTTTATCAAACTTATTATTTTTTATTTTGTTAGGACATTAAATTGAATTATTGTGTGATTTGCTTCGATTAAATTTTAGAAACTCAATTTATCCTTCTCTTGAGTTGTATAACTAGTATTTCAAAATAGCATGAAAATATTTAGATGATTATATAGATTCTCATTTTCCAGGCCATAGAATATTGGGAGACAATTTAACACACTGATTTTTAATTCAATACTCCTAACTGCTACATTTGGATATCTTATGAATGATGTGTTAAAGTTAGCTAAGGAACTGAAGTAGTCCTTATATGGCCTCTCATATGGTGGTGCATGTTGTTGCAAATCCATTTCAATGTTTTCTTTAATTGCAATATGTTTGTATATGTAAAGTATTCTTTCCAATTCTAGGTCTATGGGCTCAAAATTAGGTAATTGTGACCTTCGACTATGTATGCAAAGAATGAAGAAAAATGAGAATAAAACTAATAAAAATAAAGAAGAAGAAGAAATTACAATACTAACATTATTATGCTATTACAATCTTTTTATGAAAATACACCTAAATACTAAAAGAAATATAAGAAATAAATTAAGTAAAATTAAAATAAATTAACAAGATAAAAAAATAACATGAAAATTAAATTACCAAAATTTAAAGAAATTACAAACAAATTGAATTACAGAAATTTTAAAAAAATAAATTGAAAAATTTTTTAATAAGAAAAAAATTACAAGAAAATAAAAAAGTTATAAAAATTAATTTAATGAATTAAAATAACTTACGCCCCTGGCAACGGCATTAAAAACATGTTGTGCAAATTTTATTGAACCCACAAGTGTACAAATCTATTATACAATAGATCAATAGTGATGAGTGTCAATCTCATGAGAAGGTAAATTTTAATTATGTGTAAAATTAATTTTCTAAACGAGCGGTTGGAATTGTGGTGAAAGTAATTTGAATTATCCTAAAATTTAAATTGAAATGGCGAGGATAAATTCAAATAACATCTATTAAATTAAAGCGCTTGGGTATATGAATCTGCATCAACATGCACATAGAAATAATTTTCCTTATTAGTGCCAATTAAATCATGAGGAGGATATCTACTCCTCATGAACCACACTCTAATTAATATGGTGCTAATGGCTTATCGTGTTAAGTAGTAATAACCTTGTTATTACTATATGTCAACAAAAAGTCAAAACATCTATAGAAATTAGAGGGGAAGAGAAAGTAAATTTACCAAATTTAGCCCATGGAGCATGTTGGGACTTTACCTTTAACTCAAGTTTGAAAGAAAATTAGTTATTCATATTTGAACTAGGGATAAAATAGACATTTTATTAAAATACATTGAAAATATAAGATAGAAAAGGAATTATAGAAAATGGGGCTTAAAATTGAATTCAGGGTTTCAAATTAAGGGAGGAACTCCCTTTTTATAGATACAATGAATAAATTATGGCCACCGAATTAAAACAATTTGGATGCTCAGGATTGCGCCACATGGCAAGTTCTGATTAAATTGAACACATTATCAAGGCTATCATTTTGTGTATATGCACGTATACCATCTTATATTTTTTTGATCAACTAGCATACTGCCATGTCATCGGTCAAAACCTCATAAACATTTTAGTCCAATAGGATCGTGACATATCATCAGTCAATATCACATCATCGATCAATGCCACATAAGTAGCCAGTGTTACATCATTCATCCAATCAAATACTACCACATTATTGGTTGGTGCCACATTACGATCAATGCCACTTTATTAATCCGTATATATGACCAACGTCGTTAACAATACTAAAAATATTACTATAAATAGTATTATACGTGTGAACAGTGTAGTACATATAAATAGTATCATTTATGCTTTTATACTCATCCTAAGGTTTTCGATTGTCCTGAGTTCAGTTTTAGTGTTTATTTTATCATCCGATATTTTGTTTATTGTAAAATGATCATAATGCCCCTAAAATAGATAAAATACTTAATTATAATAAAATATACATATTTAAAATCACAAGAAATTTAAATATATAAATACAAGGACGTTAATAGAACTTTAGAATGTAAAATGACGATTTTCTCCTTTACAAATATATATTTTCTAACACTCAACAGTGAGGACACTGCATCTCTCAAGTTTGAGGGGATTATGCCATTTTAAAACATGTTTGTGTTGATTGAATATGTGTTATCCTATGTAATTTAATTTCAGTTAATGAATGAATGCAAAAAAAAAAAAAATCAGAGTTATGAATATATGTATGAATGCATTTGATCATGTATTTAGCTCTGTGTACCTAGTACCCATATTTATATTAGAAAAACCCCATGAGGATGAATTGAGTAATGAGATGTAGGATAAATAACATCTAAGTAGAGACAGATTATAGGAGAAGGTTGAAATTCTATATTAACACTTAAGCTTTGGTTGAGTTTGTGAGCATGTTATAGCAAAACCAGGTAGAGCAATGTGGAAAATATCAACATGCTAAGGTTTAAAAAATAGGTCAAGTTTGCTAGATAGGAAATAAAAGTCTTGTCAAGTCACTTAGTTATCGAGTAATCTAGGTTGTATATGCGCCTTATATGTAGATTTAAGTCAAAAGGTAGAAAGAGTTAAAGTGTTGTTGTAACACCTCGAAAGTAAGATAGATCCTCTGTCTGAGATGATGAGCAGTCAAGTTTATTTGTAAGCCCCATGTTTAGCTTTGAGTTAAAGGTGTCTAAAGATAAAACTATACTATAGCATCTAAGATGTTTTTGCTAAAACAACTTTGATCTGTATATTGATCAAGTAATTAGGTGTCCTCATTATAAGTGATAAACATTCACATGAAAATTTAATGTTACACTTAAGGGTACAAAAAAATATCAAAAAAAGGAAAATAATAATTGCCATAGCATAGTTTGAAGTTATTTATGTCCCTGTTCCACTTTAAATGAAAATATGCCAGCTATTTTATCTTTACGTTTATATCTGATGCTTGAGTGATACTGCAACACATTTGGAACTTGATCAAAATGCCATACACACACTTTAGAGAGATTAAAACCTGAGTTTAGAACTAGATCTGATAGTTAAAATTTTTGCATGTTTAAGATGTAATATGAGGGTTGATGAATCTTAGCAAGTAAGATGACAAAGCTAAGTTGTTTATTGTATGATTATATGAGTAAAATGTTAGTTTTGTTGTCATTACTTGAGGACAAGTAATGGCTTACGTTTGGGGGTGAAAACTCTACAAAATAAAAATTATCAAGGCATTTATAGACTTAACCTAATATTACTTACAAAGTAAATGATGTGTTTTTATTTTATTTTTAGTCATACTTTGCATAAGCATTTATTTAAGTTTGAATTTAATAAATTGATTGAGTTTAAGATCACTTGGTGCTCTGATTATATGCATTATTATAGGTGACCAAAAAGCTAAAGTTTTAAGGATAGAATACTACAACAGTAAACTTGTAAATAAACTAAAATAAGTCTAAATCAAAGAAGATGCTATAGCCATTACTGTAGTAATTCAGGAGTAACTACAGATGCAGATAGGATTACGAGCATGTTAACTGACAAAATAGTGACAGGTGACACAAAAGGATATGCAACCTGAGATTACCAAATAAGGACTCATGGCTATATGCTTTTGGTTGCCCTAATTCCAAGGTATAAAAACTGTAAAGAGAAAAAAGACCCATCACCTAAGAAAAATTACAAAGAAAACAAAGAATAAGAGAGATATGAGGGCCAAAGCAAGGGATTCCAAAACAGAAATAAGGAGACATTGCAAAGACTTAGAAGAACTCAATTCCTCATCTTTATTTTCTTGTTTTTGTTACTATATGGGAGTGTATTTGATGGCTAAACCAAGTATTATTATTATTTTAACATACATCATAAACTAAACTTTGATGTAGTTGGGTGCTAAATAAGCGTAATGGTTATTTGAATTATATATGTGTGTTGTGAAGAGTTTTTTTATTGATTTTGTTTTGATTTTACTTATTACAAATCTCTAAGAAGGGGCCTAAAAAAGATCCAACTTAGTGGAATAAATTAAGATAATACATGGTTTTAGATTGAGTTTTCCAAGTTGAGTTAATATCAATTATCAATTTGAATATGGTCATACTTAATATAAGATTAGTGAAGAACTAGATATAAGGACTCGTCTTATAGGACGATTGAAATCTAGAACACATAATGTTATATCTAATGTTAGTATAATGTCTTATCACTATTAGGTTACATATAGATATAAGATATCTGACAAGTGACAGCTAAGGATGCATAAAAAATTCTAATCAATGCTATAATAGATGTTGTAGCAATAGTAGCTTAATTAAGAAACAGTGAATACTATTAAGTGAGTTTGAGCACTCAACTACTCTGTTGCTATTGAAGTAATCTTTATGTTCGACTTTAGTTTTCTTTCTTATTACATTTCATTCATTGCATTCTTAGTTTCCTTAGATTTTTAATTTTATTATTTATTTTGTTTTAGTTAGCTTGTTAACATTGCACTATTGGATTATTGTAGCAAATTCTATAATATCAATTCCTATAGAGATAATCATGAATACTTATCATTATATTATTTGTTGTATATACTTGCACCACCTATAGTAGTAAGTTATCAACAGTTGACCTAGTCTGTAATCATCATCGATCGAATCTGTTTCTATAATTTCCTTAAACCCTTAAGGCTCCAAGTCTCTAATTGGAACTTTTGATGGTATTGTTAATAATAAAATCATAAAAATTTATCTACTAAAAATTTAGAGCTTGATTGGTTAAATCTTTGTAAGCTTTAATAAAAAATATGAGTTGAATCCTTTTTATAGGCATGAATACTTAATAGATTAAAATCCTATAATATATAATGTGCGAATTTGAGTTTTTTTGTTTCTTATTTTAAGTCTGTTCCTAATATATTTTGTCACTAACCTAGAGAATAGGAAAATTGCTTTTAGATTTTGAGGCAGTCTTGTAAATTCAGTTACCTATACTCGACTCATTGGAAGTGATATTGTATAACGTAATGGTGTTGCCAATCCTTAGGCTTGATTTACTACTTGATGATGTGTTATAAGCCATGTTATATAACTTAGGAATTTGATTATTTGTGGAGAATTATTGTAGGTGAGTGATAGTAGAAATGAACTAACACCTAAGGCTAGAGGCATACATAGACCACAAACAAACTTAAATGAGATTATTAAGCATGGGATTGATGATGATGGTGAACTACTAGTAGGATTGAAGACATGTATGGACCACAAACAAATCTAAATAAAAATATTGGTCATGAGATTGATTATGATAATGATTGGTTATTAGATTTTTAAAAAGGAATTTGCTACTTATGATAGTCATAAAAATGACCAAAGCATATGCAAGGGTGCAAAAGTTGTGCATGATGTGGGATATAGTTTTAATGATCAAACAATTGACTGAGATCATTAAGTGATAGGCCAGACATCTAACTCAATTATGATCTGAGCATTACTAAACTTATGGATTATATGGAAATGTATGCGTATATCTAAGTCCTGATGGTAAGCATAAGCTGAGGTTAAGAGATTTATTGTGATGTTGACACTTTAGATATATGTTAGGTGAAGTGATGATGGATAAGAACTTTAAATTACAAAGGTATACAATGAGCCTTAAAGATTTCACAACAAATGCAAAATTAATGATCGTCCATGTTATGGATGAGAGGTACAATGAAAGTTAAGGGTGGATTAATAATCAAACAGCTGTAAAAGAGGTATGATTGTAGACAAACAAGGAAGTCAGTAAGTATAACTAGTAAATAAATAATAAAGAATATAAGGAGTCAAGTTGCAGTAGATCCTCATGTGAAGATTTTTGCTCTTCGTGAGTTTATGCATGATACATTTAGTGTGAGGATGGAGAAACTGAAATTGTATAAGGCTAGAGAGAGGACAAGAATAGATGGTTATAGAAATCACTTAAATGGTGATAAGGACCCATTTTAATATGTTAAAATGATTTACAAGCATGATCCTGGTGCAATTTGTAAAGTGCTTTATAATGCACTTACTAGGCCTGATAATTTGTTATTTCATATATTCTTTACGATATTTTAACAGCAAAAAATGAACTTTAGATGGTTATAGGCCATACAATGTGTTAAATTGATGTCATTTCAAATCCAAATATGCTATTGTTCTATTAACTACTATAGATATTGATTCTAATAATAGAATGGTTTTTGGGATCTTGTATTAATATTTTGATAATATCATGCTAGATTACCTTTTATATTGATAGGTAAATAGGTTTATTGGAGCAATTGAGACCATGTGGCCTATTGTTTATTATAACTTATGTACTAGATATGTATATGCTAACTTTTAAAAAGAATATCCTAGTGTTATTTTTGAGGAATTTGTTTTGGAAGGCTATTACTAATACTAACAGGTATGATTATAAAAACACAATAAAAAAGTTCAAAAAAGAAAAGTTAGAGGGATGATAATGGTTCGAGTTAGAACTTCCTAGGTTTACTTGGTTGATATATAAGTACGACAATAATTGTAAAGTGGACCATACAAGTACCAACAATTTAGAATACTTTAAAAGTTAGATATTACCCTTGCAAAGATAAGCCATGCCTAGCCATGCTCAAAGAGATTAGATACATGCTTATAAAATAATTCATAAAAACCATAAATGAAGTAAATTTCTGGTGCCAGCAATTTGCATTCATGTTTTTGGTTATGAAATTTCTTAGAGGGTATTCTAAGTTAGCCAAATATTGTAACAGCAATTTGCATTCATTACAATAGTTAATCCACAATTAAAAGGGTACAGAGCAATATGTATAAATATAATGATAACTCTACACATATATGTTAAACAAATAATATGATTAGACAGCTACTCTCTTCTAGAGCTATTTCTATCAAATGTAAAGTAAAATGATAATGTTAATATGTTAACCAACATAGAATTAGTAGAAAAATCATTCGAAGGAATGAGATTGAAGCTCATAGAATTATAAGTCAATAACAAAATAAAATCCAACCTAGTTGATTAAAAAGTCCCAAATTCTCTGTTCAAAGGAACAATTTAATTATTAAAGACCAAGTGAGATCACTATTTAAGGTATCCTCTTGCCATTTCCTATGATAAAATAGTAACACATGTAGGAGAAAGATAAGCTATTCTCTTAATGATTCTTATACACTAAAAATCTAAACTGTGTAACATAGCTTACTCTTAATTAATAAATCACTTATATGAGAAAGAAGTACTGTCACTTCAAAGAGATTGTATATAGCTCAATTTTTAGAAGCATAAAGTTGTTCAGGGTCAAAATAAACACAAGAACAAGGACCCAGATGTGTTAGGAAAGATTCCTATGTGAAATATATCATGATTTACATGAATGGTAGGATAGTTCAAAGATATTATGTCTACTAAGTAATCAATAAAGTAATTATGTTTTCACAAGGAAAGATTTAAATGTTGAGACCTACCTCTCTTATGTAAGTTTTGATTCGTTAAAATCTATCATCAAGTTTAAAAATTTTTTGATGTCAAAACATCCTTTTTGTATCTTCCGTCAGATTTCATTCTTGCAGGGAATCATTGGAAAAATAACATAAAAATAGTTATTTTAAGGTAAGTTTACATATATGTATATTGAGGAAATGTGTTTGAATGTATGATTCAGAATCTTCCCTATGAGCTCTTCGTAATAAATTATAGAATGCTTAACTTGGTGCATCAGTTAATGGAAATTGAATCTCAGAGAGCACAACCATTAATTTAGGAAAAAAAGGATGAAAAGATTAAAGGTGGTTTTGTCACTTTCTTTTTATTGCACTAGAGCTAAACTAAACTGAAACTAAATATATAAAGGTAAAAACAATATCAATATTTCATATTATCATAACTACAAAGATTAAAGTGTTGTTAAAGGATGGATATGGCTTATTTTCAATGGAAAATCTAGCCTAATGTTAGAAGTGATTAAAGGTAAATAAATGCATTTGTTAGAAATTTCATTTAAAGAATTACATTTAATAGATAATGGTTAATTTTTATATACCAAGAGTGCTCTCCACAAATTCTATAAATGGCTTTCAATTTCATTTATAGAACATACTTAATGAAAGTGATCTTTTCTTCTTCTTTCTCAAACAAATTGTCTCTAGCTGTAGGCTTCAATCTAATAATTTTTAAACATTAGTTGAAAGTTCATTGGAATAATAAATGCTATCAAGACTATTCAAATCTATTGCACTTTGGGAGATTGACACCAATAGGTGACAAATTTATTTCAAGGAAATTGTAACCTTTTAGGCCTTGAATTTATTTATGTATTTTTTTGTGATTTATAATTTATTAATGATATTTCAATTTTGCTATTTTATATTTGTAACAAGTGTGTAAGTTGCTTATAAGTAAGCTTAAGTACTCTAAAAAGATTTCATCACAAATGCTATACTTTGTGTTAGTAGTCTCGATTATTTTATAATCCCTCCGATCCACCTTATATCACTTATTTATAGTGGTTTTATAATAATATCTTGGCATTACGGGGTTAATGGTATCAAAAGTCATTCATCATCCTTGTTTTCAAGTTTTATTTATATAAAGTATTGGTTTGGTCCAAAATTCTTAATTTTATTAAAATTTGAAAAAGTTATAACAACATATGACATAATAGTATAATGCCATTATGCAAGCTGATGAAATAGCTTTCTTATAATTTAATAAAGTCTAAGACTAGATCAATACATAGATATATATATTCTCTAGACTTTAATATAATCTATGATCTTAGACCAGATTAATACTCATATAGATGAGCGTGTATGAGCGTGTGTGTATTTATTTGTTTGTTTGTTTGTTTGTGTATGAGCATGTGTGTATTCCTTATTTAATAAAGTAAAGGACAAAGTAAAAGACAAAAAAGAAAAAGTACTCTCCAATATAGCCTACTTGTTATTTAGTATATTTAAATTCATATTTTTTTCATTGTGTCATTTAGCTAAAATAAGAAATCCCCTTAATATTGTTGTTATTGTTGTTGTTATTATATATAGTACTCTAATGAAGACAATATTCACTTAGTTAAAATGAGGATATTATTAAAAGACAAAAAAAAATTTCAATGAAAATTATATTATTTTACATTTTAATGTATTGAAATCTATATTTTTTATTTTTTTTACTAACGTTCTCACTTTAATAAAATAAAAATGCCCTTATTAGAAATTTTCATATGCAGCGCTCCAATTTTACTTTTATGCAGATACAATATTAAGTTGTATGGTTTAATAGAGAAAGTGTTCAATTCACTGTAAAGCCATATGGTTAAAATAACATATCTACACTAACTCGATTAAACCACATAGCTTAATAGCAACTTCGTATAGGGAAAAAAAGATATGGACACCCATATGGGAGAATGACTATTTATATGTGTATGTCTCTTTGTATATGTATTTTTTCTCTAATGAGGATATTCTCATTTTATTAAAATGAGAATATGACTAAAATATATAAAAACAAACTAGATTTGATTATATTGGAGACTATATTTTTTTATTTATTAATGTATTGAAATTTATGTTTTTTTATCTATTAGTAGCATTCTTACTTTGTTAAAACGAGCATATCCTTATTAGATAAATTTTATATATTGTTAATTACTTTTTGTTTTGCATCCTCCAATTTTTTCTCCTAAAATTAATAAGCTTTGGTTTCATAAACAAATTCATTAAGTAATTATCCTTGTAATTCGAAAGGTTATGCTATGTTCTTAATGGGATTGAATTAATCAGGAAACCAAAATGAACTATTTTAGTTTTTCACTCTTGCAAATTACGGTACATGACTACAAAATGAATTAATTGTGATTATTTCTCAATGGAATGGTTTATTTCAAGTTCTAGAGCTTTGGAAGGCATCCATTATTAGGAGCAAGGATGAAGCTGTGATCCTTAAATAATCTGGTCAAAAGTAGCTCTCAATTCTTTGTTGTTAATGCAATGATGTTAATGTATTCTTCTCTCTTTTCTCTTCTTCTTTTATCTTCTTCATCTGTTCTAATGTAGTGATGCCCAATAATAGACTCGTAGGGGAGAGATAGAGTATAAAAGTTGGGTAAAGGGAGAGAATTAAGGCTTGTTAAATATAAGAGAGAAAACAAGAGGAGAGAGAGTAAAAAGTAATTAATAATCTATTATTGGCCTTACTAATTATTCATTTTTACTATTAAAAAATCATTATTTATTTGAATACAAATATTTAATTGGGATTTTTTTTGCTTAATAACTGAATATAAGTGCTTTTTTTTTACTTTTTTTTATAAATGAAAAAATTTTAAACATGATTATTTGTCATTTAAGTCCTTCTAGTGAAAAGAAAAAGAATAATTAAGTTTTATAGTTTTGAAAAATTAGTATATTTAACAGAGATAGTTTTTTAATAAATATTTACTTCTTCCACTTAAATAAAAATAATAAAAATTTATTAAAAATAATAAAATTTTATTTTTTAATTCAAATATAAATGTATGAAAATCATAATAAACTAAAAAAAATAAACAAATAAATTTTTAAAAAAATTAGTAAAATTTTAGACTTTAGATATTTATCAAATAAGTCCTAAGAATTCATGTAAACTTTAATGAATGTATGTAAAAGATTATGAGCTATGCAATGTGAACGAAACACAATATTGCTGGCAAGACTTTCCCAAAATGAATTCAGAATGTTCATTGAAAAGGCTTTCAATAGAAGTTTCGAGGGGTCGACGTGCGTGCATGCTTTGTGCATATAGCCATACATGCCCACAACTTTTTGGTTAAATTAAATCTTAGGTCCTCAATAGCAAATCCATCTGAATAATTTGATTGCTTATCTACGTATGTTATAAGCTAAAACCATTCCATGTATTAGGGGTTAAAATCAAGACCACCAATTTCATTTTCATGGTGTGCCACTTTCTTGAGACCAAAAGCTTGAACCCTATAATTTATAACCCAACTACTGCTCTGTACAAAAAACAACAAACGCCACCATCAACAAACTCTATAGCTCTTTCCTTAAACAACACTCGACTACGATCATAATTATTAGAAATGAAAGTGAAAGCATTAGTTGCCGTGAAAACCAAGCTTTTCAAGCCATGCGAGAAGCTCAACCAAACATTCAAGTTTAAGCTTAGAAGATCCTTCTTTATAAGATCTCTCTGTCCCCGTTCTTTCCCTACAACTAAACGGTCCAAACCTAAAAAATCTCCTTCAAGGACTCGAATTTCAGGATTGTTGCCGAGTTTTCGCCCGCCAAAGCAGTGGAAAAAGATGGAGAATCTCGCTGAGAAACTCAGGAATATATCTGAGAATCCGGAACGTGATCAAGTGCTCTTTCCGTCGCCTATTACACCGGTGCTCTTTCCATCGCCTATTACACCAGATTACGTCAAAGCTTGCACGTTAAGGGATGAAGTTGAAGATGTGGAAGATGCTTGCAGGAGTTTTGAGAATTATTTGGTGGAAATGGTTGTCGAAGAAGGAAAAGTTGGGGATTTGACAGACGTTGAAGAGCTTCTTTATTGTTGGAAGAATCTGAAGTGCCCTGTGTTCATTGATTTAGTTTGTAGATTCTATGGAGAGCTGTGTAAGGACTTATTTTCCGCCGACGATGATGAAGATCATGTCAACCTTCAGACTCAACCAAAATGATTATTTTTCAAGTAATTGTTCTGTTTTATTATTATTGCAGAGTTTCCCTTTTCAATTTCATTTTTTGTCTCAAATACATATAATTTTTGTAATGATTAAACAATGTTTTGGTATGTTTAATTGCCTATTCTAAAGTTGATGTCATATTGTCGACTTTGTGGGCAAAGACTAAGTCGTGTTCCACACTGCCATGTGGCAAAGCAAGAATGACCAGGGGTATTCTTCAATTCTGCCCATTTGGAACACACACACAAAGTTGAGTCTCGATAGCTTAAGCCTTAAAACTAACAACCTGAATCTGAATCCAAACTAACTGTATGCAAAGTCTGTTATGGCAAGGGTTTTCCATTCTGGTAATTTCACAAATATTCTATACAACCTGAAAACTAACAACAGTATGACTGAATCTGAATCAACAGCAGCAAGCAATGTGTTAATTGTATGTAAGAAGTTTCATCCCAAGTATGCATTAATCCACTTGTTAATGTAGAAAATGAAGTCATCAGTTATTCGCAAACAAACATAGGATGAAAAGACAACCTTGAAACCGTTAACTAGACTTATATTTACGGTTCAGGGAAGCATATAACAAGAGTTTTGCAACTTACGCTGTAGATATATCAAGAATAAGGAACTCGAAAGAAGTACCAATTATTAGCTTTGGGTACAATCCCAACATTTTCTAAAACTATTGTTCAAAACGGTTCTCAACTAACTTCCAGTTAAGAAAAGAAACAGAAAAAGTGATTAGCTTTTATCAATTTGTTACCTGAAGATGACAATAGTTTTGCCCGGCATGAATTATCACTTGACTACTTTGTTGTCGAAATATAAACCCTAGATCTCACCAATGCTTTTCAAATTTTAAACCCAGGCATTACCATGAATTCAACTTTGTAATTGGTCTGCACTTCACCAAACCCAGATGCATGTATACGTCCGAGATTTGGCATCCGCTATTGGCAACAAATACCTTTGTTTTGGGATCAATTGAGGATGCAAATCGTGAGTAAAATCCAAACCCATTTTGCCATCTTTGCAAATAATTGGTAGAATGGTGTCCTCGCATGCTTGCCACTCAATACAAAGGTCCTCTGGTCCAAATTCCCAAAGAATGAAGCTTCCATCTGTCGGTGAACAACTAAAAGATACTTTATTCTGCAAAATTTGTCAAAATCTGAATTCGGATGAACTATCAGAGAATCAAATGGCTCATCAAATCTCATTATATCATCCACATTATGTGACTGCAGTGATATCTCATTAAACACCCTTCATGCAATATAGGCTTCAAATGCATACTTTTTGTGGCACCTTTTGCTATAGACAACAGCATCTTCAATCGAATTTGCTGCCAGATCCAAATTCCAACCTGAAGCTTTCATCAGGCTAATCATTGGCTTTGCAAAATCATGGATGGATTTTGAGGCTGCCTTGAAGCTATCCTCAAACTCATTAACATTCCCAACCTTCACACTTTTTCTTTCAAGACATTCTTGCCTTATCTTCTCAAGCAGAATTTGCATTCCCCAAATCCAAATCTTGCTGCTTTTGTCGCAAATGGAAAATCTCAGAGTCTTTAGCTTTTACATTCTGCTTCAATGTCTCTAATATCTTCTCATGGACCTCAACCTCTGCTTTTAGAACATCAGAACTAAAGGATTTCAGCTTAACATTTTTGAGCTTCTGCTCCTTGTACATTCGCTTGATTTTGCAAAGTGCTTCAAGCTCAGCCACAACAAGCTCATTGGCAGCTATAATCTTTTGCGGGCCATAGGGAATATGAGCTTCCTGTAGCTGAACATAAGCTAACTTCAAGGCCGAAACTATATCAAATAACTTAATAATCTCCACATCTTCGCAAACTTCACTTTTAAAAGGAACTCCAACAGGCTGAGGATGGATTTTGATGCCGCTGCATTCAGTCTCTTGAGTAGTATTCTCACTGCCATCTTTACCCACCGAGATAGTATTGTTTCTGAGATTCGAGTGATTCTCGGAGTAGAAAACACCAATGGATCTCAATTTGCAAACTGTTGCAAATTTGGAGACGATATCGGATATGTTAGAAGAGGTTTTGAGGGCCTAGTGGTGGTGGCACATTCCATTCTTTAAAGATCAATTCCCTAACCAATATAAAATCTAACGTAAATGGATTTAGCTTCTAAAAAAACCAAAAATTTAAAATGGGATTAGAATGGATATGGGATAAAATACAGTACCCCAAGTGCCTTAAACCCTGTAAGTGCAAACCCAGATTATAGAAAATAAACTAGGGTTTCAGTTAGTGTCTTATTATTGTGTCCCGTAAAAACTGATTAAGATAAATAAAACAGGCCTCGTTTCTAAATAAAAAGAGAATAAATAGATTCAAACTAGTTGAAAGTAAAGAAAATATAAACTAAACAATATTTGTTGGAAAGCTTCTCTTAACTTAAAGTGAGAAAAGAGTTTTTATTAACCTCAATATATAGACGTTTATAACCAATAAAAATACAGGAAAGGTAATATTCTAAATAAATAATAAAACTAGAAAATCTGAACAGATAAATTAATGCTGTCACATAACTATTTTAAAGGAGTAGATTGCTCAAAGGGTTTCTCATTATGCTGTGATTGGATTTCAACAAGACCCTTTGAATTACTCTTCACGATTCTTCTATTTTTGGGAAAGATAACCACAGCTTGATTTACTTCCTTATCACTCCAATTCTCATCCTTATCACTCCATGCTATAGACTCAAGGTGGTTGTTATGTTTAATAGAAAGCACTAGCCTTTATGCTAAAACCCCAACAAAAAAATCAACAAACACAAAGGATTGTGGAAACCAACCAACAAAATATCTCAAGATTGAAACTGTAACAACATTAAAAGCACAAAACATTCAAATATTCAACATAAAAGAAACAAGATGTCAAGGTAAATAAACAAACACTGTTTGTGCTGTAAAATTTAAAGAACGAGCCAAACAGTTAGCAAAGAGGAAGAAACTCCACTTGAATTTAATTACTAAGTTTTTGGCCCTTCTAGTATCTGATCTCAGAAGATGGTTTCAAGGTTTCTGTGTTTGGCTCAAAACTAGAGTAGTAAATGCTCGGCAGTATTGGCTCTTGTGCTAAAGAAAGTATTTATTTAAAGATCATTTTGCTAAGCGGGCATTTTTAGTGTTTTATTTGAAAGCGATATGATGTTAATTTTGAAAGACATTAAGATTATATAATTTTGTTTTAGTGAAAAGAAGTGAAACCGGGAATCTGTGTACATGTTCAGAAGCTGCTGCAAGAACTGCCCGCAGTATCTTGTTTAAATTCTTTCAAGGGCTTTAGTTAGCTTATATTATGAATGTAAGATATATAATTCTTTCTTATATTATGAATGTAAGATATATAATTCTTTCACGACACGTTTGATGAAAATTTAATAACGGTGAAAATAATATAATTTTATTATTTTATATTTTCATAATCGTTAAATTTTTATTAAGTAATTATAGAAAAATTATGTGTTTTACATAATAAGGTAAGCTAATAAACTTCTTTATTAAGATTTATGTAATAACTTCTATCTAAAAAAATAAAATAAAATAAAGATTTATGTAATGACTAATAAAGAGACAAGTGCAGTTATTTTTAGAAAACTGTATAATCCACAGTGTATGACCATTTCAAAATAAATTGAGTGTCAAAAAAACTAGTATAATTATTTTCAAAAGAAAATTTCTGTAATCATTTTACCAAATTATATTATATTAGTGTTTATGACTTCTACTTAGGGACATTAATATCTGAACAGAAAAATAATAGGAAGGTTTTCCTAAGTTGTAATAAAATTCATCTATTAATAAATTTAACTCTATTGTTTTCTTATTTATTTTTATAATAAAAAAATTAATTATAAATTACAATTATTATACCTTAGGAAAACCTTTTTATTTAAATGCATAATAATACTGTACTAGTCAAAATGCCTAATGTGGTTCAGTCGCTCGAATTTTATTGCCTTACGGTTCAGATATCGCTATTTAAAAAAAAAAATAATGTTAAATTAATAAGCACACGCGTTTCGTTCTAATCCTTAACCTCTTCTTTGCAGGAGCGTCACGCAATCTAAGAGGGAAGGGGAGACTTTTTTCAACTTCACTCTGCACAAGATTGTAACTTTTGCTGCTGTTGTTGCAGTGGGACAAAGAGGTTTTGAAAAAAGTGGACATTCTAATACCCTCTAGAATTTTTATAACATCTTTTAATTTTTTGAATATTTTAATCTAATTTATAAAAAAATAATGATATTTATCCTCTTGTGCTATATTTACTAAATTGTAATTGAAATGAGTTAAAATCGAAATGGATAAAAATAAAAATGGGGAATGAGATTTAGAATAAATTATTTATTTAAATTATAGGAATCAAAATTAGAATGAGTTAAATTACATTAATGTGTTTACTTTACCTTGAAATTAAAATTAGAATGAATTAAATTATAGTAAATTATTAAAAAAATATTTAATTTTAATTATAGTGATTGTTTATTAAAAATTATAATTAATAAAATATTACTGTTAATAATTTATTGATATATTAATTAATTAATAATAATAATATGTTAATTGTCGTGATTATTTATTCAAAAACTATAATTATTAATATATTATTGTAGATAAAGTATTAATACATTAACTAATGATAATCATATTAATGAATTAATAATAATATATGAATTAATTATAATAATTAATAATATGATTATTATAACAGTATATTAATTATTATTAATAATAAAAATGTATGAATTAATTATAATAATTATATTAATGATTATTATGATAATATATTAATTAATTAATTATAATAATAAAAATATATTAATTATTGTGATTATTTATTAAAAACTATAATTATTAATATATTGTTGTTATTAATGTATTAATATATTAGTTAATAATTATTATATTAATTAATTAGTCAATTATAATAATTATTAACATAATTATTATAATAGTATATTAATTATTATTATTAGTAAAAAGATACTAATTAATTATAATAGTTATATTAATGATTGTTATGATAATATATTAAATAATTAATAATAATAATATATTAATTATTGTAATCAATTATTCAAAAATTATAATTATTAATATATTCTTCTTAATAATGTTAATAAATGAAAAAAATAACTATTATATTAATTAATTAATAATAATATATGAATTAATTAAAATAATTATATTAATAATTATTATTATAGTATATTAATTTATTAATTATAATAAAAATATATTAATTTTAAGGAAGGACATTTTAGAAATATTAGAATGTCAATGGGGGTAAAATGAAAACTCTAAGGAATGAAATCTCACCTTCCCCCGTATGAATCAATTTCTCATTTCTCATTATCAAATAATGATAGTTCCCACAATTCTTATTCTGATTCCGATTCCAATTCTTACTCTATTTTTGTGAAATAAATACTGCTAATCATTCCAAATCCCCAATTCGAGAAGTAAATGCAGCATTAATTTTTTTCCTATTGTCCTTTTAAGATGTTATTAATTTTTCTACTGCATCAATAATGTAATAAATATATACCTTCATATTTTCATCAAATGTAAAATATTTTATAAATAAGAATATATAAATTATTTAGAAACATTATAGTAATTAACAAATGATTAAGTAGATTTTTATAAATTTTAAAAAAAGCATTATAATGGATCACAAGCTCTCCCTCTTTAATTTGAATTCATCAACTTAATTTTTAAATTTATCTATTGTTTATTATCTGACTAATTATTGATATACTTACTTAAACAAGTGATAGAAATTAAAATATTCAAATCCAAAAGTCTAGAACAACCTATTACCAATACAGTAAAAAAAATTTTTTTAAAAATCCTTATTTCAAACGTCCACACTCCTTTCATTTAAAAAAAAAAAAAAGAAGTCCACGCTCCTCAACTATTTGTACTTATTTCTAAAATTACATTTATTCTCTTTATGTTTTAAAAAAATCAACTACTGCCAATTTCTAGCATAGAAGCCTTAATCGCAAAAATGCTAATGATCATGAGTAAATTTAACGAAACCAAATCGTAAAATTTCCCGTCATTTTATTTTGAGGCTTGCTAGTCTGTCGGATTGAGTGTTCATGTTATCACTGACTGGGAAGAAAATGAATGAAAGTGAACTACTACTCTTTAATCTTTTTAGTAAAAATGAAGACGAAGAAAAGAGGGGAAGAATGAGGGAGCAGAGAGGAAAAGGAAAATAAAAAAATTTGAAGTTATTTTGGTGATCCAGCTGCCTTGCAATAGTTGCAAGGTACCACAACTTTTCTTCTTTTACAATTTATTTTTAACTATAATTTTATTTTCCTATCTCATTCTTTTCCCCTATTTCATAGGTGGCCTAATTTTTTTTCTATTTTCAAAAAATTAATCTACAAATTAAAATCAACAAGAGACAACTGGACATCATTTGGAAACTGTGTTCTAATTATTATTATTATTATTATTGATTATTGGCATATTCATTAATTGCTCCTTTAAATCCAATGGAGCAAAGCTGAAGTCACAAAAAGACAAAAAGTGTGGTACATTGTAATTGTGGCAAAATCTTTTTTATTGGTATTTTACATGTTTTAAATAAAAAGGAGAAAAGTATGGGCAATACTATTTAATCCTATTAAAATACTTTACAAACCCACTTTTTTATTAAATATTTTATTATTAAAGTACCTACAATTTAAATTACAAATATTGACAAACTAATATAATTAATGAAAAATTATTCTTTAAATTAATTTTTAAACTATTTGAAAATATGCCAATAATCAAAAATCTCTTTTCTTAGCTCTTAAAGTGTGTATATCTCTTTAAAGGAATATCAACTGTAATTACTTCGTGTTTAAATGTATTTACTTTGTGTTTCAAACACAACTTGAAAAATACTTATGCTACATTTACTTTCTGGATTAAAAAATCAAAATCATTGACAGTATTTATTTTGTAAAATAGAGTTAGGAATTGGAATCGGAATCAGACTCATGAGGTCCACCACAATTTGAGAATGAGAAATAGAAAACTCATTCTCAAGGGGAGGTGGGAATGAGTATTTCATTCCTTGGATTGACTATTTTGTCCTCCCTCAAAATTAAAAATAATCATTTTGTTCTCATTTATAATTAATTAATTAGTATATTAATATATAATTAATAATATTTATAGTTTTTGAATAGATAATCACAATGGTTTAAATATTATAACTATAATTAATTCATTTATTATTGTTATTAATTAATTAATATAATTATTAATATTAATTAATATATTAACATATTATTAACAATAATTATTAATAATTATAAATTTTGAATAAATAGTCACAATTATTAATATACTATTATTATTCATAATTAGAATTATAATAATTATTAATATCATATTAGTATTAATTAATATATTAATTATTAACAATAATTAATAATAATTATAGTTTTTGAATAGATAATCACAATAGTTTATATATTATAATTATAATTAATTCATATATTATTATTATTAATTAATTAATATAATTATTACTATTAATTAATATATTAACATATTATTAACAATAATTATTAATAATTATAACTTTTGAATGAATAGTCACAATAATTAATATACAATTATAACAATTATTAATATAATTATTATAATTAATTATTACATTAATACGTTGTTATGAATAATATATTAATAATCTATAATGAATAAATAGATTATATTGATATAAGGAAGAAATTAGTTGGATACTGTCAAGTTGAACAACATGTGACATAGGATTATGTAGTATACATTTATTGGCCTATTTTGAATAAGCGAATCTAGTAACCCGATATCTAACCTAGTCACTTCATCACTATGATCCTATCTAGGCCTAACCATGTGTTGAAGGATACTATAGAGAATACAGACCTAAAAAGGTAAAAGCTAAGACTTAAAGAATAAAGTGCATACATTATCAAAAAGATTACAATGCCTGCAAATGTTCCTCGCAACATCCACATGATGAAATTCGTCAAATTCTAATTCCTTCTTAACTATGTATATGTCTAAGTCCTTACAAGAAATTCCAATAATATCACTAAATTCACCATTATCAAACTCAATACGGACGCCGTCTACATGTGTTACAACCCAATCTTGTGTGCTATCACCAATCTCCGTGTTTGAATTAAGCACCCTAACTAGATTATCATAAATCCTCTCATCAACACTCAACACTAAATTGTATTGTAATAATATATCCATAATTGAACTCCTGCAAACAAATTATATCAGAGAAATCATTAATGTTAGTGTAATAGGGGGGATTTATCGATTTACTCATGAAATGGCAATGGAACCAGTTAGTCAAGTGAGATAGGTGGAAGCGGACACGATTAAATGCTCCTGTAGTGGACCTTGAAGTTTCATGTGGTCGGGTGGTAGTATGTTTGACTCTTTCTCTCCTTCTTGTTAGTTCATCTGTAGCCATGTTTTAGGAATTTAGGGATTTTAGGATAAATTGTGTTTAGATAAAATGGACCTGATTAGAACCAGTCTAGAGGATGGAGGAAGGTTACTATAGTCTTAATTGGTTGCAAATTGTACAGAGCCCTGACTGATTTACTTACGATTTCATATTGAGATTTTCAATTTTTGGATACGAAATCATATTTTAATTGTGAAAAACTTGATCTAAGGATGATTAACAGGTTGTGGCGGCTAAAATCTTCAAAAGTCTCCAACGACAATGGTGGATTTCTAGGTGGAAAGGTCAATTGCGGCACGGAGACGAAGAAGTCGATTAAAGGCCAAGTGAAAATTTAAGATGAAAACCCTAAGACTGTATTGTTATCGTTCTATAACGGTGAGTTGTTTTGCACTAACGACTAACCAACAACACACATAATTTGTAAGGTATTATAAAAAGTTTGTCAGTAGTCCATTTTGAGTCTAACGACTAACTGAAGACGCATAACATGTGCAAAGATTTATCGGGAGTTAGTCAGCGATACATTTTGTGACTTTCAGCTAACTGATAGCACACAACATGTACTAGGGGTTAAGAATAATTTGTCAGTGATCTATTATTGACTTTTAGCAAACCAACAATGGCCTGATTATTGGAGCAGTTTGCATCAATTCGTCGGTTCATTGTTTGTGTTATTAACGGTAAGCCAATAGCTCGTAGAATGCAAGCCCAATTTTGGATAAAAGTCAATAAGCTATTATATGTTTATCGATCATCTGGTAATTGGCAGAATGATAAAGTATATGTTAACGTTACACAAACGGATAGCCATTTTCATAAACCATACGCAATTACGGACTAGTGTATGAATGTTGGTGACTTTATATACTAACAAATAAGAAATTCAAAATAGAGGGAGGCATGCTTCACTTAAACAACATACCAGTTACTCTAACAAAATTATTAAGACAAGAATGTTTAATGTCAGGTCCAATACAAGTAATATTGACGTTAGGGTATAGAATAAAAGAAAATGTATCCCCTGCCAGTGAGGCTAACATGCTATGATTATTAGAGAAAATATCATTGGAATCTAGAAACACTTGAGAACTACTCCCACACTCAGATTGGGGTTGAAGTTCATATGATGCTTGGCTGTTGGTAAAGGGAAATTGTTCAATTCCACTTGGAGAATGATAACTACTATGACCATCGTTGTAATTAACATTGGCTTCACAACTCCTGCAAATTATTATTGCAAAAATATAGAATCAGTTGCCATAAAGTTTAAAACAATAACACTCTCTACTTAAAAATAGGTGACCTGATGTCATTGATGATAGTAGGACAGCTTCTTGTAATATGACCAGGCTTTCTAAAAATATTGCACTTCTTGTGGATTCTTGTTGCTTTTTTTGTTCTTGTTGTAGCTCTTTTTGTCCTTACTATAATTGAATCTAGAACCATAGAATTCCTTTGTGCACCAATCAACATACTTTGGGTGGCAATTCTATCTCCCCTAAACAGATGTTGAAATTTTGATATCAATTCATTAATATCAGCAAAGCCTCTCGGAATAAGTGCTGACTTTTTACAATGTAGAAGCACAAGTAGTAGATAAAGCACTAAATCTAACAATATTAAACACCTCACTTTCAACTTGAAGGAGTGCTAAGCTGCACGAAGTATAATCCTTGTCATTTTGGTCCACCGATAAAGTACTATATTATTAGGAATTTTTGCAAACTATTTTATCTGACAAGAGCAAGTTATTTTATTTTTATGTTTACTATAAATGACATTCCACTTCAAGTCGACATTCTCAAATTGTATTAGTGTGTAGTGGTGAATATCAGTGCATTTAAAGGCATTGAACTGGATTAAGCTGGCTTTTTTAAAAATCTCTTTCCTAATCTAAAGAAATACCTCTCACTGTAAAGATGTTTGTGGCATGCTTTTCTAGGTTGTGCAAGTGTATAGTGAACACAAGAGTAGTATACTTAGTTTTAAACTCATCTTCTACTTTTGTGGCTTGAATGTTACAGAGTGCACGATCAATTTGTTGGATGTATTCATATAATTTAAGCTGGTATTGGATAAAATGACTGAGATAACAATTCCTACTTTCACACTATTGAGTACTTTGCATACCATTAAAAAATGTTCTTTTAAGATAAGCCTTAGCTAATTTATGTTGCTTTACATACATTTTTTTTAACTTAAGTATTTTTGTCCAACTTTCAATGATCAAGTAAGGCAAACCATCGCTGGTCAAGTTCATCTGCAATCATGCCTATCAACACAAGATCACGAAATCTGCAAGTGAAGTCTTCATTATTATTATTTGTCTGTACATTTCTCTATAAATGCCAGCAACAAAGACAATGAGTAGATCCAACAAAAACTATTTTGATTACCTTTGAAATTGTTTTATCACCATCAGTAATTATGGACCTCGGCTTTTGATTTTTCATAGCGGAACAAAAAAGTTTGGAGAAGCCATGTGTACAATTAAACTTTAAACTTGAATGTAATCATGAAATGAGGGCAAAAAAGAAAAATTTTAGGGTAATTGGAAAATTAGTACATGAAACATTGAACGACAAAAATGAAATAGGTCACTTAAAAATACAACAATGAATATAAAATATAAGTATCACTCTAACAGTGAAAATTAAATGTGAAACATGAAATATGAAATAACAAATATGAAACTTAAATGTAAACATGAAATGAGAGTAAGAAAGAAAAATTTTAAGATATTTAAAAATCAGTACATGAAATATTGAAAGACAAATATGAACATGTCACTTAAAATATAAAATAATGAAGATAAAATATAAGTACCTTTCTAATAGTAAAAACTAAACATGAAACATGAAACATGGAACAACAAATATGAAACTTACAAGTAAACATGAAACGGGGGCAAAAAAGAAAAATTTTAAGATTTTTAAAAAATATTTACATGAAACATTGAACTACAAACATGAAATAGGTCACTTAAAATATGCAGTAATGAGCATAAAATATAAGCATCTCTCTAATAATAAAAATTAAATGTGAAATATGAAATATAGAACAACATACATGAAACTTGATCGTAAACATGAAATGGGGGCAAAAATGAAAAATTTTAAGGTTTTTGAAAAATATTTACATGAAACATAAAACCTTAAACATGAAAAATAAAAATTTAAATATGAGATATATTTCATAGAAAATGAATTCAACTTTTATTTTTTTATTGACTCTCATTTTATTTTATTTTTTTAAATAATAAAATATTTTTCTATTTTTAATTTAGTTATCTTTTTTACTTATTATTATTATCTTTCAAATATTATTTATTTTATATATTATTTATTTTAATTTATTTTAATATTTTTAAAAAAATTAATAGCAGCAATTGATTTTCCAACTGATTATTGCCAGTCATAAAAATTTGTTTGGCTACCATAGCCAAGGGGTCAATTAAAGATACAGGGAGTTTTAGTTCCTGTATCATAGCCAACCCTTGAACTTATTTAATGAGCACCACTCGTCTTTGATGTCTATAGATTGATTTTTTGAAATCTTTTTAAAGCAATAGATGATTGCAACCTCTTTATATTAAAATTAGTGTTTTAAGCAACTAGGTGGGGTTTTAAAAAAATTAATATTTTTTTATTTGAAGCTTGTCCTTTAGGCTGATCTTGGTCTTTAGGCTTAAAGCTTGGCTTTGAGCCCAACATAAGGCTTTGGCTCTTTGGTCAAGCCTAATAACAAAGAGCCGATATATACACACATGCATACATATATACTTTATTAAAGTGAGGATATCACCAAAATACAAAAGGACACAAATGTCATTGTATTAAAAACTATGGATTTTTTTGTATCCTCCCTTGAATAGAACACACACAGGTGCAGACACCTCATTTTTCTTCATGTAAACATACTTTAAACTACTTGAATCAAACAATTGTATATATAATTATTTTTAGATGTGGGTGCTCTCAATCTTTTTAATGTTGACACACTATTAAACTATGTGGTTTAATAGCCTAAAATCTAACTCTGTTAATTCAAACTACTTAAAAGCATGTCCACGCGAAAAAAGAATGAAAGTGCCTACACTAGAAAAGTACTCTATACGTGTGTGTGTGTGTAGTCCTCTAATATGGGGATCAACACTTTCTTTTTACGCAGATATGTTGTTAAATCATATAATTTAATAGAATTAATGTGAAGTTTTTTAATGGAGATTTAGGGCATTACAAAAACATGAAGTATTTTTACAATGTTGTAGAATGATTTTTTAGCATTTTACAATGTTATAAAGGCATCTAACAACAGTGTGAAGCCCTAAATTTATATTATGCAAAACACGGCCACTCGTTCTTGAAAATGATTATGTATATATAATTGTTCTAAACAGGGATGTTTGACCATATTAAAAGTAGGAATAAAGTAAAAGACAAAAAGCCACCTACTCCAACTCAGTATATTTTGTCTTATAGTATCTTAAAATTTGTATTTTTTTGGTCTTTTAACTTATCTTCGACTGTAATATGGTCAAGGATTCTTGATCGAAAACGTACTCAACACACACACACCCTAAAAACATATATATATACAATGAATTTTTAATCATATTAATACTAGGGATAAGATTAAAGACAAAAAATTACATATTGTAAGACACTAAAAAATAAAATACACTATCATTGGAGTATGTATTTTTTTTCTTTTAATCTATTCTTAACTGGAATATAACCGAACATGCCTGATTAGAAAATTATTCATATTTATATATAATTATTTTATATGATGAGCATTTTTATGTCTTGTAAAATGTTTTTCAACCGATAGATACTCTGTTGGAGTGATGATCTGACAAAACATTTTATGATGTTGTTGTAACGTGTTTCGATTGTAGAAGTGCATGTTTCATCTAGACATGTCTCTCTCTATATAACTTGATCCATAGATATATATATAATTTTCGATTAGAGATCTTTGACCATATTAAAGTTAGGAACAAATTACAAAATAAAAAATAAAAAATATATATATAAACTTTAATAAAATGCACTTTGTCTTGTAGTGTACTAAAATCTTTTTTTTTTTGGGTCTTTCATATTATTCTTGACTCAAATATGGTTAAGGATACTTGATTGGAAGCTTATTTTAAATCTCTAAAGAAGATCCTCCTTATGTAAATAAGCAAGGATACTTATTACCTTGTATTGTAACCCGGTGAGTCTAGAGTCAATCTATAGGAAAGATTTAATTTGTTAATTATCCTTGAACTATCTTAGAGATAAAAATATGATTTTCATGCACACTATTTAATTTAAATGGGAAAGAAATTAATTAGAGCTATAGATCCACTCTTAGTAATAGATATAACTGAATAAATTCTTTTCTTTTTATTTCATTTATTGCCCTAAAAATTAATTGCATAAATTATCATTATTTTTCATTAATTTTATTATGGATTAAGCACTTAGTATGCCCAAATTCAATTTGTATACAATAAGCAAAAATATGATTTGATCATACTTTATATTAAGATATTAAGAATTTATTATGCCAAATCCCTTGTATATCTACAATAAATCAGAATTTCAGAATATGAAACACATATAAAATCAAATAGAAAATAATTTAATATATATAATTAAAAAATTAAAATTTGAAAAAAATAATATTTTTCTAATAAGAGTGTCACCTTACCCTAACTATTTTAAAAATAATTGTTAAAATTAAATTACACATAATTAAAATTAAAATATCTAAAATTGAAGATAAAACTAAATTTAATAATGACTTTAAATTCAAACTTCTGAAATAAATTGTAAGAAAGCTAAATACAAAAAAGAAATGAAATATTAAAATAAGGCAATCCAAGAGGACAGTGAATGGAGTTTCTAAAAATTTAAGCAACTAAAACTAAATGCAATTTAAACAAAGCAATCAAATTTAAAATAAAAAAATTAATATGCAATGAAAAATAAAAGAGATAAGGTAAGAGAGAGCAAACACATGATTTTTACATGATTCAATCAATTATACCTACATCTACGCCTCAACCTTATCAGACTTGAGGATTTCAATAAGTGAGCCTTTAAAACTTTACAACAAGAGATTATCCCTAATCTCTTATTAATTGTATCTCAACACTTATAATCACTCAATAATAAAGATTACAAATGAATTTTCTCTCACACAATATCTATGATTACAAATGAAAGCTCAACATGTGAATCAATGAAAACGAAATAAGTTAAAAGCTCAATAATGGTTGTATAATCAATAGCAAGCTTAATGATAATTATTTGATCCTTCTTTGTTTGAATTTAATTGAGTCGTTTTATAGTTAGAATTGAAAACTAGTTGTTGTTTACTTTCTGAGAAAAATCATATCGCCGTTAGCTACAATTGATTCACCATTTTAACTAGTCTAAATAACTGTTGAGTTAGGATTTAAATAGTCGATTAACCATTTGGGATTATTGGTTAGCTGTTACTTTTCAAAAACCTAGAAAATAAATTTAGCTTACCATTCTTGTTAAGTGGTTCATGGTTATTATTAAGTACTAGAAAATCTATATTTATAGAGGAGAAATCATTATTTTACATTTCAAGTTCCATTAACTTCTTTACTTTTATGTATTTAAATCTCTTGTGATTTTAATAATGTGAGTTTTATTATAATTAAGTATTTTATATATTTTGGGGCTATCATAGTTATTTGACAATAAACGAGACATCGGATGACAAAGCGAACGGTAAATCTGAACTCAGAACGATCGAAAACCTTAGAAGGAGTATAAAAGTATAAATATTACTGTATACATATATGGTACTATTAATGGTACTATTCATGACACTGTTCATATATACTGTACAATGACGTGGCGTTGACCAATGACGTGGCAACATTTGATTGGAGAAATGATGTGGCATTGACTGATTATGTGGCATTGACTGATGACGTGGCTTGACTGATGAGGTGTCAAAATCTTATTAGAAAAACGTGTGTATGGTACATGCATATACATGGGATAATAGCCTTGATGATATGTTCAAACCAATCAGAACTTGCCACGTAGCGTAATCCTGTGCATCCAAATTATTTTAATTCGATGGCCATGATTTACTCGTTGTATCTATAAAAGGAGGTTCCCCCCTAATTTGACATCTTTAAATTCATTTTTGAGCTCTATTCTTTCTAATTCCTTCTCTATCTTATATTTTCTATATATTTTAATAAAATTCTCATTTTACCCCTAGTTTAAATATGAGTAACTAATTTTTTTTAAGCTTGAATTAAAGGTGAAATCTCAACATGTTCTATGAGCTTAATTAGTAAATTTATTTATTTTTCCATCTAATTTCTGTGGATATTTTGACTTTTCATTGACAGATAGTAATAACACAGTTATTACTATTTGACTCGATAAACTCTTAGTACCAAATTAATTAGAGCGTAGTTCATAAGCAGTGGATTTCCCTCTCATGATTTAATTGGTATTCATAAAGAATATTGAGTCCTGTGCATGTTGATGCAGATCCAAATACCCAAGTACTTTATTATAATAGTTGCTAATTTAATTTATTTCTGTCATTCTAACTTTAATTTTAAGATAGATTAAATTAATTTCATCACAATTTTAATCACCTATTTAGAAAATTAATTCAACACATAATTAAAATCCACCTCCTCGTGGAATCGATATTCGTCACTATTAATCTATTCTACAATAGATTCGTACCTTTATAAGCTCAATAAAATTTGCACAACAGTTATAATGTAATTCCTTTCTAGAAATTATTGTTTAGCTATTTGAAATTATTAGTTAATCATTTATTTCCAGAAACTTGCAAAACAAATTGTTACTATCTGTTCTTTTTAAATGGTTCATAGTTATAGTCTGATACCTTTCTGAAAATTATAGGTTAATCGTTTTGATTTAAAGGTTCATTGTTATTTTTCAGAATCAGTATTTTAACAGACTTTCACAAAGAATTTATCCTGATTAAAGTTAATGATTATCCAAATTCATAAACATGTCTAGTAATATTATATGGCTTTTAAGAGTTTGTTTAATATTGATAACTCCAACATTTTTAATAAAAAAATATGTAAAGCTTGTTATTATCAAAATCAATAATATATAATTATTTATGTCAAAAAGAAAGAGAAGAAATTTTTCCTAGTTACTACCTTTGAAACGCTAGGTATGCAACCTAAAATGGGGTGAATTAAGTTTTTAAAATTTAATATAAGCAAATCACACAACAATTTAATCTATTATCCTAACAAAATAAAAAATAATAAATTTGATAAAATGCAATAATAAAAGAATAAAGGAAGAGAAATCCAATATGAGTATTTTTACATGACTCGACAATTCTCGCCTACATCTACGCCTCCAAACAAACTAAGCTTGAGGATTTCATTAACCAAGCCTCCCAAGGCTTCAAGTTTTTTACAATTGACGTTAAGATGTCAACAAACCTTTACACTCAAGAGATTATCCCCCAATCTCTTCACTCAAGTGTTTCCCACACTTAAACACTCACAATGTTTATAATAAATTTGAGAAATACGACAAATACTCTCTGTCTAGAGTTGATATATAAATGATAGCTCAATGAAGAATTAATCTATGAAAATTTAAAATTAAAAGCTCAAAAAATGATGTATATACTTGTTTATGTTTGCTCAAAAGAGAAGAAATGAGTTTGATTTTAGTTTATATAGTTTTAACTCAAAAAATAACAATTATAGGCAAATTTCAACATCAAAGCGGTTAGCCTTTATATTCTAGTGGTTAGCCGTTTGCTACAGCGAAATTACCGTTAAATTTAAATTTTACTACAGTAATAGTATTCGCAAAATTATAATTTTACCCATAACTTTTTATAATTATGCTATGACCCAAAAACTCAAAAACTTTACAAATAGGTCTATTTTCAGAATAGTTTGAAGTTGCTACAGTACCACTGTTTACAAAATTATAATTTTACCTAAAATATTTTATAATTTTATCTAAAATATTTTATAATTTTACTATAGCTCAAAATGTAAAAGTATTTACAAATAAGTCTAATTTTAGAATTTCTAAATAATGTTTTCTCATTCCCTCAACTTTTTGAAATTATGGTATGGCCAAAAATATTTTTAATTTTGCAAATAAATTTAAATCTATAATTAACAATTCTTATTAAAAACAAAGATTATAATTTTATCTAAAATATTTTATAATTTTATCTAAAATATTTTATAATTTTACTATAGCTCAAAATGTAAAAGTATTTACAAATAAGTCTAATTTTAGAATTTCTAAATAATGTTTTCTCATTCCCTCAACTTTTTGAAATTATGGTATGGCCAAAAATATTTTTAATTTTGCAAATAAATTTAAATCTATAATTAACAATTCTTATTAAAAACAAAGATTATAAAACTTTTTCATTTTAGTTCACATTTTTAAAAATAATTAATTTGTATGAAATACTTAATTTATGATTGTAAAACTTTAAATTAATGAAAAATAATGATCAATTGATTAAAAACTTGAGCTTTCTAATGTGAAATCATGCATAAATTAAATTATACTAGCTTTACAAGAATTTTCACAATATTGAGTCCGTTAAGTTTCAAATTTCATTCTTGATCGAGTCATTACCCGTTGAGTGTCTTGAACTTGATTTCACTTATATAAATATTATCATTCAAGAACTTAGTAAAAATGTGAAATATATTAAAATAATTAAGATACATATTTGTTATCATCAAAATTACATTATGTGTAGTCCTTTTGGCTAACAACCTTCTCGTGCCCCTATTCTATACTTCATTGCTTTCTTTCTAATTTTGCTCTCTCCCTTCTCTTCTTTTTCTCTATTTTTTCTGTGTTCTTCTTTCTTCTCACCTTCCTTCATTTATAAACAGTATGCAGCACTTCCTTCTCTTTATTTTATTAAGTACTTATCTTGGCAAACTGGCTCTACTTTTTTTTCTTTTGAAATTTATTTTATTACTTTTATTTTTATTTCAATGCAATCCATTTTCTTTATCTTTTACCTTCAGCTATGATTTTCTCTTTATTCTTGAAATATATTTACAAAATAAAATGAAGATAAATTAATGTAATACAATTTAATTTAACATTAAATAATATTAGGGAATCTTTAAAATAATTTATAAATTTTTAGCGCATTAATCAATACTATATGTGAAAAATGATAATTTTAACTTTGTTAAATGTATACTATCTAGTGATAGTCATACGTCCCAACTAACTTATTGTTAGTCCTTAGCAATTAAGGCAATATTATTAAGTGAAATTCAAATGCAAATTGAAATCTTTTTTTCTTTAGAGCATATGTGTTCACTTCTTTAATCAAACTAATGACAACAATAAAATAAAACTATAAGCATTATCTCCAGCTTAAAAAAATTAGTCTCACACCAACCATTCATGGAAATTAGTCAAACAAACTTATATAAAATGATCAATTGTCAAGGCTGCATTAGTCAAGTTACTTTTAAGAATGATATGTCAAACCCTAAAATTCATAGATAAGAATTACATTCTCAAAAGAAAAAAAATAAAAATAGTCACTCCATGAAATGGTAAATTAAGAAAAAATAAAAAAATAATGTCACGCACTTTCATCAAAATGAAAGAATAATATTCACAACTTAGAAATAATATGATCTCAACTTAAATTATTAACTAGTCAAATCAATAATATTATTTTTTATTCATTTTTATACATCACCACATCTTTAACTATATATTATCAGTTTTTACTTCATACTATAGTTCCTTAAAATTAAGAAAAATGTTTACTATAATATAATGTAATTTAAGGATATGGCTAACAAGAAATGATAATAGAAAGAACAAAATATATGTTTGAAGTATAGAAATCTTTTGGAGATTGTAAGGCACTTTTCACATTTTTTATATTATAATTATTATTTTACTTATTTTTATTTTTTTAATAGCACCATTTTCATGAATACGTAATTATCCCTTCTTTTGCAAACATATTTCGATGGTGTTAAAACATAATACATATAGAGATATTCAATATTAGAGTGAGATATGATGATGAGTTACTAAAGAAAAATGTTCATATATATGTATGTGTGTGTGTGTGTGTAGGCCCAAAAGAGTTAATTATATACTTTACAATGGAGATGACTAGAAAAGCTATCAAAGATGATCTTTCTTTTATCTTTTAGTGCTTTAAATAATATTTTTTATCTACTTTTTTATTGTTTGACTTTAAGGAGAATATAGAAATCTTATACCAAATAATAAATTGCTAACCTATATAGGCATATAGGATTACATTCTAAGGATAATAAATTCAAAAATTCACTTAGAACTCACTATGATATGTATATTCCTTATAATAGCATGATATGTATATTCCTTATAGCTCAATCAATTTCATTGGTCAAATTTCTTAATTCATACTTGTCACGAGCATCAACATGCAAAGTAGGAAATATGGTATAATATAGCTTAAGGTTAAAGATAATACAAATACTATAATTTAAAAGTCACCAAGTCATTCAATGTTAAATGATAATACAAAATGCCTCAACATGAATAGGGGATGGAACAAAGATAGCCTTAAATCAAAATGAAAAAAAAAAGAAAAATGTTATAAATAATTTTTTTAGAAAATAAAACTAAACTTAAAATTAAAAAGATGTGATTCTAAAGTCACTATACTTCATATTTAGTCATTTTCGACTTAAATTTATCAAAAGGCGGTTTTTATAATAAAAACTAGTAAAAACATCACTAATAATAAAATATTCCATAACTGTCAACTATTCTCTTCTCTCAACTTGAACAAAAGATTATCCTCAATATCTTAAAGGAAAAAAGTAGAATTTAGAAGACATTATTTGACCATAGCTTGAAAAAATTTATAAATGAAAAGTTAAATCTAATTTATACTTCTTACTAGAGTTTTTTTTATAGCTTTCGTAATGATAGTTCGAGGAGTAATGGATCTAAAAGCGATGATCATAATTCTGATTGTCACATGCATGATACTACATCGAGTTGGAATAATTACATTCATTATTGCTTTAACTCTTATCTTCACTCTCAAATTTGTATTGATAGTCCTGTTTTACTACTACCATCATTAGTCGACAAATCTAATACTAATGTCATAAGATTTGATTCTAGTTTATAAACTTGTAATAAATTAACTAACTAATTGGCAATAGGATCATAAATTAAGATTTTTTTTTTGCTGAGGATAGAATGAAATAATTCTTAATTGCATAGTTAAGAAATGCTATCAAGCCATCACAAAAGTTAATAACTTTAACAAACCGATGGATTTTTTAAGGATATTCAAATAGACTTAGAAAGAGATGTAATTAGTATCTCTAAAGATGCAAGATCTTCTAACCAAAAAAAAAAAAAAAGAAAGCATCAACGTAATTTAACATTTTAGATACTTTCTCATATATACTGGAGACGACTCTTCAGTCAGTGGACCAAGTAGACATTTTGAAGGTTCTAAGGCTTTTAAGGTAATGTTTAGTACTTGACTTTCTCTAATAAAAATAGTTTCTAAGACAAGTTGTGATAATCTCGATTGCCTTTTCTATATACAAGATGTAGTTTTCTTTCTGTTATAACATAACTAAGATCTATTGTTGCCTAAATGAATATTTGTATTCTTTATAGCAAAACCTATAAATTACACAAATGTTCTTGAATTGTCTGCTTAAAGTTATTGCCAATGGAATAATCTTCGAAAATAATTTTTATGCACTTGAAAAAGAAGCACATATTTAAAGTTCTTATTAATAGACCCAATGATAGATAGCTATATGTGTAGTGGTGTATTTATCAAATGACATGTGAAGTTCATTACTCGATAATTCAAAAGCAAATAGTAAAAAATAAAAGATAAAAAATAAAATAGAAAAAAATATTTATAGGTAGTTCTGATTGTGGCTTATATCTTTCTTTAGTTTTATGTTTAATAACAGGTTAAATGCCCTATGTGGGTCGAAGATAGACTTCTCATCCAGTTTTCTTATAAATTAACAAATAAGGTCTTTATTAAAATTAGATTCCCAAGATTAAATAGTGCACTTTCTTTTTGGAATAGTTTTCATAAATTATAATGTCACGTTGCACATATTCACTTAGATTCATCTCAAGAAATTGTAACATATTATCTACTGATTCTTTACCCAGTCTATATTTAATAAATTTATTTTTATCTTTATGATTTTCAAAAACCATTCCTAAAGATTTACAATATAGTCAATTGTAATTAAGTCTTACATAGTTAGGACATTTAAAGCTAAGTTAATTAGCTCTCATTCTTTTAACAAATGTGTTTTTACCAAAGCAAGACATGTAAAAAACAAATGGATCAAAAAACTCATTGGGCGATTAGACCTTTAGTTCAATGAACCAACAATTATTTAGAGGAATGCTATTGATTATTAACAAATGCAATCACTTACAATAAGCTTGTAAATCTTCATGAGGACATTTTTTAGGGAGAGAAGAAAATATTTGTGCAGCTTATATTATATTTCTTCTATACTTGATTTCAAGGTTTTAATTATTATGAAAAATTATAGATACCAACTTAAAAAGTTATGGAGTGTTGTTATCCACCATTTATACTATAAAGTAAATCAACACACTAAGGAAACAAATCAACTCTTCAAAATCAAGTCAAACATTAAGGCAAATAAAATAACAAAATAAAAATAAACAATGAAAAAAAAGGAATATAATCAAATGTTATATTTATCTCTATCCCATTATTGAATTAACCTTAAGTTCCAATTGAGAATCATTCATACCATTTCCAATTTCTTTGGGTTTTCTATTAGACCATTAAGATGGGACACTAACATTGGAGGTAATAAATCCCAAATAGGATGTGATTTAAAAAATTATATCAGGCTTCTTAGATAAAATTTCATACGTAGAAGTTTTCCAATATGTTTAAAGATAATCTTTCTTAATGAGGTACTCATGACATATATTAAAAAGGATAAAATGAAACATAATTATCAAACAAATATGCTTGAGCAAGAAACATCATAATGTGCATTCAAGATATAAAAAGAAATAATTAAATAATTCAAACAATAAAGTAAGAATAAAAAAATTAAATTAGCTAAAAGATTGAATTAAGATTTGGTGGGTCACTTAAATTTATTAACTTTAAATCTAGCACCTTTCCTTAGATTCTTAATTTTTATGACCGTATATGAATATACATGTTTTACAATAAATGGACCACTCTACTTTAACTTGAAAATAAATGGAGATGAGAATTATAAAGCGACACTTTTTTACTAATCTTAAATGTTTTTTAAGATATACTTTTTAAAATACAAGTTATGTAACCCAAGAGGGGGCTGAGTTAGGTTTCTAAAAATTTAAATTAATTATATAACATAATAATTAAATCTAATGCTTTAATAAAATAAAAAAATAAATTTAATAATGCTCGAAAATGAAAGAGTAAAGGAAAAGAAACAAACAAAATGAATTTTTACGTAGTTTGACAATCCTTGCTGCGTCTATGCCTTAAAGTCAATCTTGCTCGAGGGTTTCACTATCCAAGTCACCCAAGACTTTAAGTTAATTATAATTGATTTCAAGGTGTCAATTAACCTTTACAATCCATAGATTGTTTCATAATCTCTTAACTCAAGTGTTTTCTACACTTATACACTAACAAATTTGATACAAAATTAAAGATTACAATAAGAAAACTCTCTTTAAGAGTGGATGAATAAATTATAGCACAATGATGATTCAATCTAAGATGATTTGCAAATTGAAACCTAAATCTATGATGTATAAATTTGTTTTGGCTTGGTGAAGAGATTAAAAATGAATTTGATTTGAGTTTATATAATTTTGACTCGAAAAATAGCCGTTATAGGCAAATTCCAACATCCAAGTAGATAGCATCTACAATCTAGTGGTTCTACAATAAAGTTACCATTAAAATTTGAATTTTGCTATAATAACATTGTTCATGAAAATTATAATTTTACTCAAAATATTTTATAATTAGACTATAACCCAAAAGCTCATAAAAATTTACAAACAGATATATTCTCAGAATCGTTCGAAATTGCTATAGTACTACAATTCACAATATTATAATTTTACCCAAATATTCTATAATTTTATTATAGCTCAAAAATTTAAAAATCTTTGTAAATAAGTCTAATTTCAGAATTTCTAAATAATACTCTCATTCCCACAACTTTTTAAAATTATGATATGACTAAAAATATTCCTAATTTTGTAAATAAACACAAATCCATATTTAACATAATACTCATTAAAATCAAAGATTGTAAAACTTTTTTGTTTTAGTCCACATTTTGAAAATCAATTAGTTTACATGAAATACTTTATTTATGATTGTAAAAATTTAGATTAATGAAAAATAATGATCAATTGATTAAAACCTTAAGCTTCACAAATGCTAAATCATACATAAATTAAATCATATCGGCTTTACAATAATTTATCATAATAATGAGTTCGTTGAGCTCCAAATTTTTTTCTTGATTGAGCCATTGTCCATTCAGTATTTTGAGCTTAATTTCACTCGATTTGCTTATATAAATATTATCTTTTAAGAACTAGAGAAATTGTGAAATACAATAATTATAAAATTAACTAAGACATATATTTTTTATCATTAAAATTACATAACGTATAGTCCTTTAGGCTTACACTTTTATCATGAAAAGATTTGGTTCTTACCTTAATAATTCTTGAATTCCCATATGCATCATTTCTTAATTTCTTAAGTTTACTGGATTGTAATTTACACATTACTAGCATCATTGAGATTTGAAATAAAATCTTTAATAGCTGAAAATGATTTATAGTTAAGTTCAACTGATAAATGGCAAGGTTTACTGTAAACTAGTCGATAGGATAACATTCTTAAAGACATATTAAATATAGTTCAATAGGCTCATGTTGTGCAAATTTTATTGAACTCGCAAGTGCACGAATCTATTGTAGAATAGATTAATGGTGACGAGTGTCGATCCCACGAGGAGGTTGATTTTAATTATGTGTAGAATTAATTTTCTTTTAATGGGAACAATTAAATTATGGTAACTTTTATCCTAAATTGTGAATTAAAATGGAGGGAATAATTAAAAATGAAACTGTTATAATGGGTATCCAGATCTGCATCAACATTCTCCATGGGTTAAATATTCCATATTAATGTCAATTAAATCATAAGGGGGGATTCCACACCTCATGAACCACGCTCAAATAAATATGGTGCTAAGGGCTTATCGTGCCAAATAATAATAACCTTGTACTAGGGTGCCGGTTTAACCAGGGCGGTATCTAGACAAGATTATTATTATTTGTCGATGAAAAGTCAAAACAACCACAAATATTAAAGGGGAAGAGAAAGTAAATTTACCAAATTAAGCCCATGGAACAAGTTGAGACTTCACCTTCAACCCAAGCTTAAAAGAAAATTAGCCACTCATATTTTAAATAAGGATAAAAAAGAAAATTTTATTAAAATACAAAGAAACTACAAGAAGGAGAAGGAATTTCATAAATCTAAACTTAAAAATGAATTCAGGGGTCTCAAATTAGTGGGGGAGAGCCCCCTTTTTATAGATACATTAAGTGAATCGTGACCATCGGATTGAAAACAGTTCGGATGCTCAAGATTGCGCCACGTTATCAGTCAACAGTCAACATTTGCACAGTAACGCCGTCTTAATAGTAAATAATCCCATGTATGCGCACGTATTGTACACACGATTTTTGCTCCACTGAGATGCTGCCACATCATCGATCTACAGTACATAAAAAATTTAGTCTAATAAGATCATGACACATCATTGGTCGATGTCACGTCATCGGTCAATGCCACATAAGCAGTCAATACCACATAATTCGTCCAATCAGATACTGCCACATCACACGTATGAACAGTTTCGTATATGTGAACAGTGACTTTTCCCTTTAATGCTCCTCTTAAGGTTTTCGACCGTCTTGAGTCCAAATATGACGTCCGTTTTGCTATCTAATCACTCGTTCATTGTGAAACGATCGTAACGCCCCTAAAATATATAATTATAATAAAATACATATAATTAAATAACAAAATACTCAAATAAATAAAAGTAGTAATGTTAGTGAGACTTAAAGTGTAAAATGACAATTTTCTCCTTTATAAATATACACTTTCTAACACTCAACACACCCTCCAACCAGCTTATTGCTAGTCCCTAGCAAATAAAGCGAAGATAAAATTCAAAACTTTTTTTTTTTAAAAAAGGAAACACATGTGTTTATTCAATCAGATTAATGATAGCAATCAAATAAAAATACAAGCATTATCTCTAGTCTAAAGGAATATCACACCCACATTAACCATCCATATGCATCAGTCTAGCAGACTTTGTTGTAGCAATAGTAATCAGGCCACTTTCAAGAAAAACATATCCAACCCCAAAATCTCACCGGTTGTAGTAACACTCTCACAAAGAAATTAATCCCAATAAAATTTTGTTACTACAATGAATGGTAAATTGAGAGAAAATAATAAAGAAATATCATACACTCTCACCAAAATGAAAAAATATGCCTATAGCTTAGAAATAATACGATCTCAAATAAAGTATTAGTCAACCCAATGTATTCATTTTTTTTTCTTTTTTTTGTATATGCATCACTACATCTTAATTACCCATATAACTAGTTTTTATTTTAGACTGTCGTGTCTTAAAATCAAGAATGACTTTTATTAGGACGTAATATAGGCTAGGGACATGGCTAACAAAGAAAGAAAAATAGGGAACAAAATATATATGTTTGAGAAAAAGTTCAAGAATTTTTTAAAATTACAAGATACATTTTGCTTATTTATTGCTATTGTACATCATCTTTTTTTTCTTCTTTTTTTCTCTTTTTTTTGAATTTTTTTTATATAGCACAACTTCGCTGAACAAAATAATTATTTATTTTTTCTCAAACATGAATAGGTGGATGGAACTTGTATGATATCGGGTAATACTCCAAATTAGAGTGGGTCAGGATGATAAGTTAATAAATAAAAGGTTTTTTTTAAAATAAAAGGCTCAAAAGGGCTAACTATGGATATTACATAATAGGGATGGCTAGAAAGGTTTAAACGGGTCAAAAATGGCCTTCTATCATCTTTTAGGACTCTAAATAATCTTCCATATCTATTAATTAAGTGGGCATTTAGATACAGTAACACACACTTTTTTTTTTAAAGGGTTGACTCAAAGAAAATTTAAAGATCATGTACGAAATAATAAACTGCTAAGCTACATGAAGAATGGGCAAAAAGGGTTACTCTCCAAGAAAAATTAATAAGCTCAAAATCTCATTTGGAATTTATTATGACATGTGCATTCTTTCAAGCAACTCATATTTGTCCCCAACATTAACATGTAGAATAGTAAAAATGGTGTAACATCACTCAAGACCAAAGATAATACAAATACTAAAATTCAAAAGTCATCATATCATCCAATATCAAGAACTCACAAAAATTTTTTTTAACATAATTCTTTCCCTCAACCTATTTTAAACATAAAAAGAAAACATACATGCAGAAAAATTAAAGAAAAATGAATTTTTTTTAAGAAGATGGGTTTCTAGAGTCACTATACTCCATATTCAGCCATCTTTGACTTTAAAAACTTGAATACATATATTTATAAAGGAGAAAAATGAAAGGTTAAAAAAAACACACATAAATTTTTTTTTTAACTAAGAAGATGCGTTTCTAGAGTCACTATACTCCATATTCAGCCATCTTCTACTCAAAAAGTTAGTCATAGTTAGTTCAACATTCCACAATTGTCAACTATTCCCTCCCCCCAACCAGAACGAAACATTATCCTCAATGTTTGAAAGGAAAGAAGTAGAGTTTAGAAGACATCACCTGGGTGCTGCAACACAGAAGAAAATATTTACAAGCGGAGAGTTAAATCTAATTTGTACTTCTTACTGCCGCTACTGTTACCATCATTATTTGAACACTCCAACACAATAATCGCCTTAGGATCTGGCTCTGGTTGATAAGCTTGTAATAGATCAAGTAGCACATTAGCAGTGTGTGCACAAATAAAGATTTTTTTCACTGAGGAATGAATGAAATAATTTTTTATTGCATGGTTAAGAAATGCGAGAAAGCCATCATAAAAGTTATTGACATTTAACAAACCAATGGATTTCTGATGAATGTTCAGATGGGACCAAGATGTTAATGTCATTAGTGCCTCAAGAGTTGTAAGATCGCCTGGAAGGAAAATAAAAGCATCGGCATGATTGAGCATTTCAGTTATTCGTTCTTGCATACCTGAGATGACTAACTCTTCTCCAGTTGGTGAATAAGACAAACAACCCAAAAGTTTTAGAATTTTAGGGATGATGCTTAACACTTGGCTCCCTCTGACAAAAGCAGCTTCTGATACCATTTTGGATAACCCTCGGTCACCTCCTCCATACACTAAGTGCAATTTTCTCTCTGTTATTCTTAAACCAAGATCTATGGCTGCCTCCATGAACTCTTTATGTCTACTATAATGAAACCCAGAAAGCACACAAATGTTCTTGAATTGTTTACTGGAAGTAGCTGCCATTAAGATACTGCTCAAAAATAACTTATGAGTGCTCAGTAAAAAAAAAATCGTATTTAAAGACCTTGCTGACAGTTGGTTACAGCTGTGTATGGGACATTATGTCAATTAACGTGTAAGGCACATGGCTCAAAAGTCAAAAAGAAAATAGTAAAAAGAAAAAAAGTAAATGAAATTATTAAAAATAATAATGTAAATAGTAAAATAACATTGAAATAAAAGAACAGAGACGTAAAAGGATATTTACAGATAGTTGTGATTGTGGCTCACATCTTCCTCTGGTTTTACGTCCAGAAATGGATTGAATGTCCTCTATGGGTCGAAGATAGACTTCCCATCCAGTTTTCTTACAAACTGACAAACAGGGTCTTTTATAGTCAGATTCCTGAGACTAGTTTGCACATTCTTTCTGAAATAATGGTCATAACTGGAGTATTGAATGTTGGACGTATCTACTGGGATGCGTTTCAAGAGACAAAAGGATATCATCCAATAACTCCTTATTCAAGCCATCTCTAATGAATTGAATTTTATCTTCTCTGTTATCAAACAACATTCCTAAAGAACATGATTTTTTATTACATATGATTCTGGCACATTTATGACAAGCAATAGAAAGTCTTCGAGCTCGTCGTTTTCGAGCATAATTTCCTTTACCACAACCAGGCATGTATGCAATAAATTTAGGAGTTAACTCACCTACTAAGTGAACTTTTACCTCGATTAACCAACGGATGTCAGCAGGGATATTATTCTTTATAAGTAATCGCATGCGTTCGAACCGGGCTTTACAAATTTAAAGGAGGGCATTCTGAGAAAGTGAAGGAAATCGCTTGTGAAGTTTTACTAAGATCTCATCTCTGTCCATACCTTCATCTCAGAATATCAGTTATTGTGGGAAAACTAAAGTAACCGACTTGATTGTCATGGAGTATCGTTATCCGCCACTTAACTGGGGTTACAAACTTTAAACACACAAAGCAAACTAAAACACACAAACAAGAAAATAAATTAAAACACACAAAACAAACTAAAATCGTCCCCTTATTGAATTTACCTCAAGCTCCAATTGGATGTTGTAGATGCCTCTCTCAATTTCTCAGAGTTGGCTTTCCAAATACTCAACATGGGCTACTAACTCTGGTGGTTGTAGTTGCCAGATACGATGTGTTTTATAAAATCGTATCTGACCTCTGAGATGAGATTAAATACGTCAAAACTGTCTAAGAATGCTGAAGAGATACTTTTTAATTGATGTATTCTTGAGGAAAATGAAAAAAAATAAAAGCTTAAAAGTTAAACAGACACACTTTCATATACATAATTAAAAATAAAAAAGACAACTTTAAATCACTGAAAGAAAATGAAAGGAAAAAATGTCAGGTCATTTTAGTGTTTTGTGCTGTTTTCTCCACATGGTTATTATTCGTGATATGACTTTACATTTCTGACCATTAACTTTAAAAATTACACCGTTCCTTGGATTCTTAAATTTAATGGCTCCATGTGGAAAAATAGTATGATCAGTAGATGGATCAGACCATTAAGAGCGTAACTTACTTGGAGAAATGCGCCCCTTAGAATTAAACAAAAATACTTTCTGACCTGCTGTGAAAGATTTTCTAATGCTTCGCTTGTCACGGAGGATTTTCATTTGCTTTCTGTAGTCCTTAGCAATTTTGTCGTTACGAATCTCCTCTGGTTTTGCCAGTTGTATCCTTCTTTTTGAACAAAAAATAGGGTCAATGATGTCTGTGTTCTTTTGTTTGTAATTAGGAGAGGATAAGATGATTTCTGACAATATTTTTTCTTCTTCCAAGAATGTAGAAATCAAAGGGTCCAGTGAAGGTTTGAGCTTAATTCCTGGTGGTGATTCTGATGATGAGATGAGATTTTCTTTCAATGGTGCCAATTGCTCTATCCTTGTCTTCCACTTATCAACGTCCATGCATGGCGATGAATCTAATAAGACATTAACCTCATCAATCGACCTGTCAATATTAAAATCCACACCAAAGTGAGTTAAGCATGTCAGTAAAGGGTCATCACTAAGGTTTAAAGGAGATGTATGATCAACCAATTCATCAATTAAATTCACATCTACAATTTCATCATCTGTACTGTGAGGTTGTTTGGCAATGTTGAAAATATTTAGTTCTATAGTCATATTGCCAAATGACAACTGCATATTTCCAGTCCTGCATTGAATGTGAGTATCAGCAGTTGCCAAAAATGGATGACCCAAGATAATAGGGATATGTTTCCTTAAATCCTGCACTGGTTGAGTGTCAATTACAATGAAATCAACAGAAAAATAAAACTTATGTACCTGGATAAGTATGTCCTCCACAATACCACGTGGTATTTTCATGGATCGATCTGCAAGCTTTAACACCACTGGAGTTGGGTGTAATTCTCCCAGTCCAAGTTTCACAAATACATAGTAAGGCAATAGATTTACACTAGCTCTTAAATCCAACAAAGCATTCTCAATTGTATGGTTCCTTATACTACATGAGATAGTGAGGGAGTCTGGGTCCTTACATTTTAGAGGCATTTTATGTTGGAGTATAGAACTAATATTTTCTGTTAGAAAGGCCTTTTTCTGAACATGAATATTTCTCTTTTTAGTATAAAGGTCTTTAAGAAACTTGGCATATGATGGCACTTGTTTTATAGCATCAAACAAAGGGATGTTAACACTTACCTGTTTAAAGATTTCAAAAATCTCACCTATGGATTTTCCTTTTTTCCCTTTAGCTAACCTTTGAGTAAATAGAACTTTAGGAACATATTCTCATGGGTTGGTTTCCTTTTTCTCCTTTGATGATGATTCCTCAGTGTTCACAGGTACAATCTAAGTTGATTTTGGCATCTCTACTTTGTTGTCGACTTCTTTTCCTTTTCGCAAGGTCATCACTACTTTGACCTTTTCATGCTACTGTGGTGAACTAGAACTTATCTCATGCACTCTTTTAGGGTTTGGCACTGGTTGACTTGGGAATTTACCTTTCTCAACAGTCATTGTTAAGGTTTGAACTGAAGAGGCAAGTTGGCCTACCATTTTCTCTAGATTAGAAATTGATTGGGCCTGTGAGTTGAAGCCCGCTCTCATCTCATTTCATAATTCATCAATGGTATAGTTCTGTTACTCGATCTTGGAGTTAGTAAGATTTTTGATATTTTGGAATGTATCCTCCCATGGTTTGGGTTGAGAATGGTTTGGATTCTGATTGTATGGTCTGAATGGTGGTTGAGAGGTTTGAGAAATTTGAGGAACTAGTTGCATTGGTGGAGATGGGGTTGATGGTCCATTTTGTTGGAATCCTCGAGACCATGAAAAATTGGGGTGGTCTCTCCATCTAGGGTTATATGTGTTGGAGTAAGGGTTGTAGTTTGGTGATTTTCTCATGATACCTATGGCATTGGCTTGATCTGAATATGAGTCATGGTCATGTGGCTCTGTTGATTTAGCAGTTATCAAAGATGCTATTTGTCAAGCAAGGCCTTCGACCATCTCTTTGACTTCTTTAATTCCTGAGCTTGACTCGCCAATGTTAACCTCATTCACTCCCTTAATTCTCCTGGTATTTCTGAGTGATCGACTTCTTTGTTGGGAATTATCCGATTGTCGCTGAAAGAACTCCTAAATCTCTGATGTGCTTTTGGACATTAACTCTCCTCCACTAGTTGCCATTAGCCATTCTTGCATATATGGTAATAATCCCTCTAAAAAGTATTGGCATTGGTGCCATTTCTTGTACCCATAATATGGACACTTCAAGAGTAGCCCATTAAATCGCTTCCATACTGCAAAAAACTGCTCGTCGTCTGTTCGGGTAAACTCTGAAATTTCCCTGCGAATAGCATTAGTTTTATGAATTAGGAAATATTTATTTAAAAATATAGTTATTATTTGTTCTCATGATGTAATGCTATTAGCAGGTAATGTATTAAACCATGAACGAGCTCTATCTTTTAATGAAAATGGGAATAATCTAAGTTTAACATCATCATCTGAAAAATTCTCGTATTTAAAAGTTTGACAAATAACATGAAAATCATTCAGATGATTATATGGGTCCTCATTTTCTAGGCCATAGAATGTGGGAAGACAGTTTAGCGCACTAGGTTTTAATTCAAAACTCCTAGCAGCTACATTTGGGTACCTTATGCATGATGTGCTCAAATTAGCTAAAGGACTAAAATAATCCTTAAATGGCCTCTCTTGTGGTTCTGGTTGCTGATTTTGTAATTCCATTTCAAGCTTCCTTTGGAAAACAGTGTGTTTGTGCATGCGAAATATTTTTTCCAAATCAAGGTCTAAAGGTTTAAGATTAAGTGATAATGACCTTCGACCATGTATCCAAAGAACAAAATAAATGAAAATAAAATAAATAAAAATAAAGAGGAGAGAGAAATTATGATACTAATCTTGTGACGTTATTATAACCTTACTATGAACATACACTCAAGTGCTAAAAAGAAAATATAAGAAATAAATTAACTAAAAATAAAATAAGAAGATAAATTACAACGAAAAATGAAAAATTAAATTATAAAAATATAAAGAAGAGAAAAAGAAATGAAATTAAATTACAAGAAAAAGATTTAAAAGAAAATAACAAAAAAAATTACTTAAAAAAACTAATTCTATGAATTAATTCTACGAATAAATTAAAATAAATTACGAGATAAATAAAACAAATTACAAAGAAAAGTAAAGCAAAAATTAAAGTACAGAAATTTAAAGAAATCACGAAATAAAATTAAATTACAAAAATTAAATTATAAAATTATTTTTTTATAAGGAAAAAATATAAGAAAACAAAAAAATTAATTCAACAAATTAAAATAACTTACCTCCCCGGCAATGGCGCCAAAAACTTTTTGTGTACATTTTATTGAACTCGCAAGCGCACGAATCTATTGTAGAATAGATTAATGGTGACGAGTGTCAATCCCACGAGTAGGTTGATTTTAATTATTTGTAGAATTAATTTTCTTTTAATGGGAACAATTAAATTATGGTAACTTTTATCCTAAATTGTGAATTAAAATGGCGGGAATAATTAAAAATGAAACTGTTATAATAAAGCACTTGGGTATTCGGATCTGCATCAACATGCTTCATGGGCTAAATATTCCATATAATGCCAATTAAATTATAAGTGGGGATCTCACACCTCATGAACCGCGCTTAAATAAATATGGTGCCAAGGGCTTATCTTGCCAAATAATAAAAACCTTGTATTAGGGTGCGGGTTTAATCAGGGCGGTATCTAGATAAGACTATTATTATTTGTCGACGAAAAGTCAAAACAACCACAAATATTAGAGGGGAAGAGAAAGTAAATTTATCAAATTAAACCTACGGAATATGTTGAGACTTCACCTTCAACCCAAGCTTAAAAGAAAATTAGCCACTTATATTTTAACTAAGGATAAAAAAGGAAATTTTATTAAAATACAAAGAAACTACAAGAAGGAGAAGGAATTTCAGAAATCTAAGTTTAAAAATGAATTCAGGGGTCTCAAATTAGTGGGGAAGAGCCCCTTTTTTATAGATACATTGAGTGAATCGTGACCATCGGATTAAAAACAGTTCAGATGCTCAGGATTGCACCACGTCATCAGTCAACAGTCAACAATCAACATTTGCACAGTAACGCTGTCTGAATAGTAAATACTCCTATGTATGCGCACGTACTGTACACACGATTTTTGCTCCACTGAGATGCTGCCACGTTATCGATCTACAGTACATAAGAAATTTAATCTAATAAGATCGTGACACATCATTGGTCGATGCCACGTCATCGATCAACGCCACATAAGCAGTCAATACCATATAATTCGTCCAATCAGATACTGTCACGTTATAGGTAGTTGCTACATCATCAGTCCGTACACATGAACAGTGTAGTGAATAGCACCGTGAACAGTACCGTACGTATGAACAGTTCTGTATATGTAAACAGTAACTTTTTCCTTTAATGCTCCTCTTAAGATTTTCGACCGTCCTGAGTCCAAATATGACATCCGTTTTGCTGTTTGATCACTCGTTGATTGTAAAATGATCGTAATGCCCCTAAAATACATAAAATACATAATTATAATAAAACACATATAATTAAATAATAAAATACTTAAATAAATAAAAGTAACAATGTTAGTGAGATTTAAAGTGTAAAATGACGATTTTCTCCTTTATAAATATACACTTTCTAACACTCAACAGCTCACAGTGCATTGATAAATTGAAGAGACCAAACTTTGCAGTTTGGGTTAACCGCGTTTTTTCTCAAAATTTATTTTATCTCTTTGTTTACTAATTCAACTTAACCACATATTTTAGAGTAATAAGAGGTAATAATTTTATGTAAAATTTCATATTTCTTAAATGAATTATTACAAAAACTCTCATCTCAATCATTGACAATCCAAATCTACTCGAAAGATTTTCTTTGAAAAAATAGATCAAAATTTTGTGATTGTTGTGCCAATAAGGAATGTTTCAATCCATTTTAAAATATAATTAACAACAACCAAAATATAAACTAATCCAAAATGATGGTGGAAAGAGGCTATAATATTAATTTCCCAACAATACAATATTTTCAGTGAAAATGATGAGGTTTAAAAGCATCATGTTTCGCTTTGAGATAGACCTTAACATTTGACAATTTTGACATATTTTAAAAAAAATTCGAGTCTTTAAATAATGTATGCTAATAAAATTCACACTGCAATATTTTTGTATGTGTTCTTAAAAGAAAAGTAGCCACTACATACTTCAGGATGACAAAATTTAATAATATTACTTACCTTGTCATTTGATATGCATCTCCAGAAAATTTGATCTAAATAATAATTGAACAAGTATGGATCATTTTGGTAAAAACTTTTCAGTCTTGTTAAAAATTTATTTTTATCCTAAGAATTCTAATAAGATGGCTTTGCATCTATTGCAAGATAATTAATAATGTTAGCATACCAAGGCATATTGTGTATTAAAAATAAAAATTGATGAGATTGAAAATAAAACTATTAGAAGCACATGAAATGAGGCATATTCAAATCTTACTCAAGTTCTCATCAAACCTGTCATAAGAGCTTGAGTAAAGAATTCAAAGAAGCTTTTAATGGGTTGATTCAAGCAACTTGCACTCAATCAAATTTGTGAAGACCTATTAAAGGAATTGAGCATGATAAATGTGTAGTCTAGGCTCTTGAAGTTTCCAAACAATCATTTCCATGAAATAGGAAGTTAGCTTGCTTATTATGGTAGGAAAATATATTAGTTTCCTTTTTATATACTTCCTCTTTTCTTGATGAGGCTATTGGGGAAACAAATCAATTATTCCTCTTTTAATTTGTTGAGTTTCTATTTTAATTGATGTAAGGCATTTATGCCAATTAGAATTTTAATTTGGTTTAAATTTTTTGTTATTTTCTTAAATTAAAATTCTAATTTGATTTAGATTCTTTGCTATTTTCTTATAATAGGATTCTAATTTGATTTAGATTTCTTCTTTTTTGCTTTACATTAAGATTTTGATTTAATTTTGGCTTAGCATTTATTTCTTAATTGCAAACTAACTTTATATAGTGTACTCACATCTAATAAATAGAGACAAATCAGTTTTGACACAAGTGGTAAGAGTTAATTCTCTTTGGTTCTTGTACAAACTCTTTGAACTTATCCAATTGCTATGGTGTTCAAACTCTTGACTTATCAATCAGATCATCCATAACTGCTTGTGGCATATTCACATACCAAAATTCGTGCTTTCATTAGGCATTAGGTCATAATTTCATTCAATTCGAGATTTTAGATTTGATCTTGTTAACATATACATATTTTGGTAATTGATTTTGATGATAACAAACAATGAGTTTAAGTTAATAAATGTGTTTTAAGACTTACATAATTTCAAGTATTCTCTTAAGAGTCAAAACTAGGTACGTGTTTAACATTCCATAGAGAAACTAGAATAATTTGTAAGTTAAATAAAGTTTTGAGTATAAACGGCTAATTGATTATATTAAATGGTTAACCGTTAGTGAAAAGACTTAGCTCTGTAAAAGGTTAACAACTTAAGCTTTAACCGATAGGCATTTTGTGAGATACTAGAAGTAATCGGCGAACCATTAATATATAACGGCTAACCGATATCATCAACTCTTTAAAATCCTTTAAAGTTAAAAGGAACCTATTACAGAGCTTTATATAATGAGGATACTGGACTTTAACGGCAAACCATTAATATATAATGGCTAACCGATAAGTTCCAGAATTGACATTCTTTGTAAACCCTTAACCGTTTAGTGAAAACGGATCGAGTGTTTTATTATACAGGTTTCTGGACGATAACGGCCAAAGGCTAATTTTTAACGGTCAACCGTTTATTTGAAATCATGCCAACGGTAACATTGACCAAAGAAAACGGCTAACCGTTAACAACTAACGGCAAACCGTTTTCTGTCAGATGGAAGAATAACGACTAGTTTTCAGCTTCAACTATAAATATGTTCATTCAATTCAAATAAAGGACTGACGACAACACAACTACTGAGCTCATATACGAGTTTACCATCTACCGAAAGCTTTAAACAGATTTGTACTTCATTTATTCACACATTGAGCATTAACTTGTAACCTCGAAAGATTGTGTGAGAGATAAATCAATTTGTATTCCTTTGTCTTGAGTGACTGCAAGTGTGGGGATACATTTGGGTTAAGAGATTGGGAATAATCTCTTGTTGTAAAGCTCTATTGACACCTCGGAAGTCAATTGTAAGTGGTTGAAGCCTTGGAGGCTTGAATAGTGGAATCCTCCAGCTCAGAGTGCTTGGAGGCGTGGACGTAGGCTGGGATAGCCGAACCACATAAAAATCATTGCGTTTGCTTTCTCTTCCTTATCATTTAGTTTATTTATCACTATCTGTTTATTTATTTAATTATTTCGAACCTGTTTGCATTGATTGAGCGATTTATTTCCATAATTTTTAAAACCTAATTCACCCCCCTCTTGGGTTGTCTATTTAGAATTTCAGATCTTATGGACTAAATTCTGCGTCAATCTTGATGAGATTCATATAAAAAAACTAATCAATGAAAGAATCATTGGTGGATGTTATATTAATTGAAGACTCATTTGTAAGTCTTGAAAGGTGGTTTGAAATAATATTTTTTGGTACAACCTTTTGTTCATGATTATCTTGAAATAGGAAAATCCATCGTATTAATATTGGCTTGACATCTTGTTTAGGCATTAAATATCCAACATTAGCATCATGATAATAAAAAAATAATGAATTAGACAATTAAACATGAATGAAATTTATCTAACGTAAATATTATGGCAAGTGTTGAGTACTAGAAAATATATATTTACAATGAAGAAAATCATCATTTTTCATTTCAAGTTCTACTAACCTCTTTACTTTTATGTATTCAAGTTTCTTATGAATTTAATTATGCGTGTTTTATTATAATTAAGTATTTTACGTATTTTAAGGGTATCATAGTCATTTCACAATAAACGAGATATCGGATGACAAAACGGATGGTAAATTTGAACTCAAAATGGTCAAAAACCTTAGGAAGAGTATAAAAGTAAAAATGTCACTGTTCATATATACTATATTGTTTACATGTACGGTACTGTTCATGATACTATTCATATGTACTGACCAATGACGTGGCATTGATCGATGATGTGGCACCGACCAATGATGTGGCACCGACCAATGATGTGGCAGCATTTGATTGGAGGAATGATGTGGCATTGACTAATTATGTGGCGTTGACTGATGACATGGCTTAACTGATGAGGTGTCATAATCTTATTGGATAAAAATATTTTATTGGATAAAAATATTTATGAACTGTTGACCAATGACATGGCAGTATGTTAGTGGATCAGAAAAAATGTGCGTACGGTACATGCATATATAGGGGATAATAGCCCTGATGATGTATTCAAACTAATCCGAATTTGTCACGTGGTGTAATTCTGTGTATCCAAATTGTTTTAATCCGATGGCCATGATTTACTCATTGTATTTATAAAAGGAGAGCTTCCTTTCATAATTTGACACCCCTGAGTTCATTTTTGAGCTCTATTTTTTAAAATTCCTTCTCTATCTTGTATTTTCTTTGTATTTAGAAAATTTTTTTTTTATCCCTAGTTCAAATATGAGCAACTAATTTTCTTTCAACCTTGAGTTGAAGGTGAAGTCTCAATATATTTCATGGGCTTAATTAGTAAATTTATTTTATTTTTCCTTCTAATTTCTGTGGATGTTTTGAATTTTTGTTGACAGATAGTAATAACACAGTTATTACTGTTTGGCACGATAAGCTCTTAGCGCCATATTAATTAGAGCGTGGATTTATGAGGAGTGGATTTCCCCCTCATGATTTAATTGGGATTAGTAAAGAATATTGAGCCTTGAAGCATGTTGATGCAGATCTAGATACTCAAGTACTTTATTATAACAATTGCATTTTTAATTATTCCTATTATTTTAATTCAAACTTTAGGATAAATTTATCATAATTTAACTACACACTTAGAAAATTAATTCAACACACAATTAAAATCCACCTCCTAGTGAGATCGACACTCATCATCATTAATCTATTCTATAATAGATTCGTGTACTTGCGAGTTCAATAAAATTTGCACAACAAGTTTTTACCCCCGTTGTTGGGGAGGTAAGTTATTTTAATTAGTTGAATTAATTTTTTAAATTTTTTTTGTTTTCTTGTATTTATTTCTTATAAAAAATAATAATTCTAGAATTTATTTTTTATAATTTAAATTTCTGTAATTTAATTTTATTCTGTAATTTCTCTAAATTTCTGTACTTTAATTTTTACTTTACTTTTCTTTCTAATTTTTTTTGTTTATCTTGTAATTTATTTTAATTTTAGTTAATCTATTCCTTTTATTTTTTTTTAGTGCTTGAGTGCATTTCCTTGATAATTTTTTATTTATCTTGTTAATTTATTTTAATTAATTCGTATAATTAATTCATAGGATTATTTTTTAAGTAAATTATTTTTTCTTGCTTTTTTTAAAATTAAAAAATTAAAAAATTAAAAAAAGTGAATCCGCAATTCTTGTGAATTAATTTCTTTTCTTTTTCTCTTCTAAAATTATTAAAAAATAATTTAAAAAATTAAAAGAAAAAAGTGAATCTGTAATTTAATTTTAGTAATTTAAATTTCTTTAAATTTTAATAATTCAATTTCTTCGTAATTTCTTTAAATTTCTATAATTTAATTTCGAAGTTATTTTTTTGTAATTTTTTTATTTTGTTAATTTATTAATTCATAGAATTAATTTTTAAAGTAATTATTTTTTTAGTTCTTTTCTTTTAAAATTTTTTTCTGTAATTTAATTTCGTTTCTTTTTCTCTTCTTTATCTTTCTGTAATTTAATTTTTCATTCTTTATTGTAATTTATATGGTTATTTTATTTTTAGTTAATCTATTTCTTGTATTTTCTTTCTAGCACTTGAGTGTATGTTCATAGTAAGGTTGTAACAACGTGATAAGATTAGTATCGTAATTTCTCTTTCCTCGTTATTTTGTTTTAAAATTTGTTCTCTTTTTTTTGTTGCATTTTTCATTATTATTATTTTTTTAATGTGTGATCGAAGGTCGTAATTACCTAATCTTGAGCCTATAGACTTAGAATTGAAAAAAACACTTCGCACATACAAACACATCACATTTAAAAATAAAATTAAAATAAATTTTGTTGACATGTACATATTCTGTTTATTGATTTTGATGATAACAAACCATTAATCTCTTTTGATAAGTTTGTTTAAGTTTCACAAATTCAAATATTTTCTTAAAAATCAAAACTTTCTGTGTGTTTATAAGTCTCAGAAAAATTGGAATATTTATGTAAAAAATATGGTTATCTGGGAATAATCGGTGAACTATTTATTTTTAATGGTTAACCCATAAAATGCAGAGAAAAACTATTTTCTAAAAACTTTAACCGATTGTTTTATAACTTAGTAAAAATCAAACACTGGAAGTAAATGGCTAACTGTTATTTTTAAACGACTAACCATTTAGGGTAAAAGCTTAATCTTCATGCTCAGAAAAAGGGTTATTTTTTTAAGCCTTAACCGATAGTCTTCTAAACTTGCTAAAGATAAACGGTGAACCGTTAAACTTTAACGATTAATTGATAATGTTCATACCTACATCATGTGTTAATCCTTTACCGTTTAAAGGAAACCGGTTAAGCATTTTGTTTTATAAGTTGCTGGAATTTAACAACAAACTGTTAACATATAACGGATAACCGATAATATCTAAATCTTCATATCTTGTTAACCCTTTACCTTTTAAAGGAAACCGTTTGAGCATTTTTTTTATAAGTTGCTGGAATTTAACGGTAAACCATTAATATATAACAGCTAACCGCTAATATCCAGATCTTCATATCTTGTTAATCCTCTACCGTTTAAAGGAAACAAGTTAAGCATTTTATTTTATAAGGTTGCTGGAATTTAACGGTGAACTGTTAATATATAACGGCTAACCGATAACATCTAAACTAACATTCTTATTTAATCATTAACTGTTTAGCTAAAACAGATAGAAGATTTTTATTGTGCAGGTCTCTGGATATGAACGGCGAAATAGCAATTACTAATGATCAATCGTTAATTTGAAATCAAGCCCAACAGTAACATTGACCAACGTAAATAGTTATTCGTTAATAGCTAACGATAATTCATTTTCTATCAACAAGGATGAATAATGTTGTGCAAATTTTATTGAACTCGCAAGCGCACGAATCTATTGTAGAATAGATTAATGGTGACGAGTGTCGATCCCACGAGGAGGTTAATTTTAATTATATGCTGAATTAATTTTCTTTTCAATGGGAACAATTAAATTATGGTAATTCTATTCTAAATTGTGAATTAAAATGGCAGGAATAATTAAAAATGAAACTCTTATAATAAAGCACTTGGGTATTCGGATCCGCATCAACATGCTCCATGGGCTAAATATTCCATATTAATACCAATTAAATCATAAGGGGGGATTCCACACCTCATGAACCACTCTCCAATAAGTATGGTGTCAAGGGCTTATCGTGCCAAATAATAACAACCTTGTACTAGGGTGCCGGTTTAACCAGGGCTGTAACTAGACAAGACTATTATTATTTGTCGACGAAAAGTCAAAACAACCACAAATATTAGAGGGGAAGAGAAAGTAAATTTACCAAATTAAGCTCATGGAATATGTTGAGACTTCACCTTCAACCCAAGCTTGAAAAGAAATTAGCTACTCATACTTTAACTAGGGATAAAAAGGGAATTTTATTAAAATACAAAGAAACTACAAGAAGGAGAAGGAATTTCAGAAATCTAAGCTTAGAAATGAATTCAGGGGTGCCAAATTAGGGGGGGAGAACCCCCTTTTTATAGATACATTGAGTGAATCGTGACCGTCGGATTAAAAACAATTCGGATGCTCAGGATTGCGCCACGTCATCGATCAGCGATCAACGATTAATCAGCAATCAACATTTGTACAGTAATGCTACCTGAATAGTAAATAATCCCATGTAAGCGCATGTACTGTACACCCGATTTCTACTCCAATGAGATGCTGCCACGTCATCGATCTACAGTACATAAGAAATTTAGTCCAATAAGATCGTGACACATCATCGGTCAACGCCACGTCATCGGTCAATGCCACATAAGCAGTCAATCCACATAATTCGTCCAATCAGATACTGCCACGTCGTAGGTAGTTGCCACATCATCGGTCCGTATACATAAACAGTGTCGTGAATGATGCACTGCGTATGAAAAACGATCTGTATGTGTGAATGTGAAACTTTTTCCTTTCATGCTCTTCTTAAGGTTTTCGACCGTCCTGAGTCCAAATATGACGTCCGTTTTGCTGTCTGATCACTCGTTTATTGTGAAACGATTATGATACCCCTAAAATACATAAAATACACAATTATAATAAAACACATATAATTAAATAACAAAATACTTAAATAAATAAAAGCAGCAATGTTAGTGAGATTTAAAGTGTAAAATGACGATTTTCTCCTTTATAAATATACACTTTCTAACACTCAACACACCCCCCAACCAGCTTATTGCTAGTCCCTAGCAAATAAAGCGAAGATAAAATTCAAAATCTTTTTTTTTTTTAACACACGTGTTTATTCAATTAGATTAATGATAACAATCAAATAAAAGTTTAAGCATTATCTCTAGTCTAAAGGAATATCACACCCACATTAACCATCCATATGTATCAGTCCAACAGATTTTGTTGTACCAATAGTAATCAAGCCACTTTCAAGAATGACATATCCAACCCCAAAATCTCACCGGTTGTAGTGACACTCTCACAAAGAAATTAATCGCAATAAAATTTTGTCACTACAATGAATGGTAAATTGAAAGAAAATAATAAAAAATATCACACACTCTCACCAAGATGAAAAATATGCCCATAGCTTAGAAATAATACGATCTCAAATAAAGTATTAGTCAACCCAATGTATTCATCATTTTTTTTTAATTTTTTATTTTATATGCATCACTACATCTTAATTACCCATATAACTAGCTTTTATGTTAGACTATAGTTCCCTAAAATTAGGAAGGGCTTTTATTAGGACGTAACGTAGGCTAGGGACATGGCTAACAAAGAAAGGAAAATAGGGAAACAAAATATATATGTTTGAGAAAAAAAAATTCAAGAACTTTTTACAACATACATTTTGCTTATTTATTGCTATTTGTACATCTTCTTCTTTTTTTTTCTCTCTTTTTTTTTTGAATTTTTTTTATATATATATGTAGCATAACTTCGCTGAACAAAATAATTATTTATCATTTTTTTCTCAAACATGAATAGGTGGATGGAACTTGTATGATATCGGGTAATACTCCAAATTGGAGTGGGTCAGGATGATAAGTTAATAAAGAAAAGGTTTTTTTTTAAATAAAAGGCACAAAAGGGCTAATTATGGATATTAAATAATAGGGATGGCTAGAAAGGCTCAAACGAGTCAAAAATGGCCTTCCATCATCTTTTAGGACTCTAAATAATCTTCCATATCTACTAATTAAGTGGACATTTAGATGCAGTAACACACACTACTTTTTTTTTTTTAAAGGGTTGACTCAAAGAAAATCTAGAGATCATGTATGAAATAATAAACTGCTAAGCTACATGAAGAATGGGCAAAAAGGATTACTCTCCAAGAAAAATTAATAGGCTCAAAAACTCACTTGAAATTTATTATGACATGTGCATTCTTTCAAGCAACTCATATTTGTCCCCAACATCAACATGTAGAATAGTAAATATGGTGTAACATTACTCAAGACCAAAGATAATACAAATACTAAAATTCAAAAGTCATCATATTATCCAATATCAAGAACTCACAAATTTTTGTTTTTTATTGGAATTATTTCCCCCCAACCTATTTTAAACATAAAAAGAAAACATACATGCAGAAAAATTAAAGAAAAATGAATATTTTTTTATTATTATTTTTTTTTACAAAAGAAGATGCGTTTCTAGAGTTACTACACTCCATATTCAGCCATCTTCGACTTTAAAAACTTGAAAACATATATTTATAAAGGAGAAAAATGAAAGGTTAGAAACACACACAAATATATAATTTTTTTGTTTTTTTTTTTTTTTATTTTTGACTAAGAAGATGCGTTTCTAGAGTCAGTATACTCCATATTCAGCCATCTTCGACTTTAAAAACTTGAAAACATATATTTATAAAGGAGAAAAATGAAAGGTTAGAAACACACACAAATATATAATTTTTTTGTTTTTGTTTTTTTTTTTGTTTTTGACTAAGAAGATGCGTTTCTAGAGTCAGTATACTCCATATTCAGCCATCTTCTATTCAAAAAGTTAATCATGGTTAGTTCAACATTCCACAATTGTCCACTATTCCCTCCCCCCAACCAGAACGAAACATTGTCCTCAATGTTTGAAAGGAAAGAAGTAGAGTTTAGAAGACATCACCTGGGTGCTGCAATACAGAAGAAAATATTTACAAGCGGAGAGTTAAATCTAATTTGTACTTCTTACTGCCGCTACTGTTACCATCATTATTTGAACACTCCAACACAATAGCCTTGGGATCTGGCTCTGGTTGATAAGCTTGTAACAGATCAAGTAGCGCATTAGTAGTGTGTGCACAAATAAAGGTGTTTTTCACTGAGGAAGGAATAAAATAATTCTTTATTGCATGATTAAGAAATGCGAGAAAGCCATCATAAAAGTTATTGACCTTTAACAAACCAATGGGTTTCTGGTTGACATTTAACATCAGTGTTTTTCACTGATGAATGTCTCATTAGTGCCTCAAGAGTTGTAAGATCACCTGGAAGGAAAATAAAAGCATCGGCATGATTTAACATTTCAGTTATTCGTTCTTGCATACCTGAGACGACTAACTCCTCTCCAGTTGGTGAATGAGACAAACAACCCAAAGGTTTTAGGATTTGAGGGATGATGCCTAACACTTGGCTCCCTCTGACAAAAGCAGCTTCTGATACCATTTTGGATAACCCTCGGTCACCTCCTCCATACACCAAGTGCAATTTTCTCTCTACTATTCTGAGACCAACATCTATGGCTGCCTCTATGAACTCTTTATATTTGCCATAATGAAACCCAGAAAGCACACAAATGTTCTTGAATTGTTTACTAGAAGAAGCTGCCATTAAGATATTACTCAAAAACAACTTGTGAGTGCTCAGCAAAAACAATTCACATTTAAAGACCTTGGTGACAGTTGGTTACAAAATGTGTATGGACATTATGTCAATTAACGTGTAAGGCACATGGCTCAAAAGTCAAAAAGAAAAAGAAAAAAAGTAAATGAAATTATTAAACAACAATAATGCAAATAGTAAAATAACAAAAATAAAAGAACGAGAGGTAAAAGGATATTTACAGATAGTTGTGATTGTGGCTCACATCTTCCTCTCGGTTTTACGTCCGAAACGGCTTGAACGCCTCTATGGGTCGAGGATAGGCTTCCCATCCAGTTTTCTTACAAACTGGCAAACAGGGTCTTTTATAGTCAGATTCCCGAGACTATAGTTTGCACATTCTTTCTGGAATAATGGCCATAACTGAAGTATTGCATGTTGGACGTATCCACTGGGATGCGTTTCAAGAGACAAAAGGATATCATCCAATGACTCCTTATTCAAGCCATCCCTAATGAATTGAATCTTATCTTCTCTGTTATCAGACACCATTCCTAAAGAACATGATTTTTTATTGCATATCATTCTGGCATAATTTCCTTTACCACAACCAGGCATGTATGCAATAAATTTGGGAGGTAACTCACCTGCTAAGCGAACTTTTGCCTCGATTAACCAACGGATGTCAGCAGGGATGTTATTCTTCATAAGCAATCGCATTCGTTCGGACCGGGCTTTATAAATTAAAAGTAGGGCATTCTGAGGAAGCGAAGGGAATTGTTTGTGAAGCTTTTCTAAAATCTCATTTCTATCCATACCTTCGTCTCAGAATATCAGTTATTGTGGGAAAACTGAAGCAACCGACTTAATTGTCACGGAGTACCGTTATCCGCCAGTTGACCGGGGTTACAAACTTTAAACACACAAAGCAAACTAAAACACACAAACAAGAAAATAAATTAAAACACATAAAACAAACTAAAATCGTCCTCTTATTGAATTTACCTCAAGCTCCAATTGGATGTTGTAGATGCCTCTCTCAATTTCTCGGAGTTGGCTTTTTAAATCCTCAACATAGGCTACTAACTCTGGTGGTTGGAGCTGCCAGATACGATGTGTTTTGCAAAATCGTATCTGACCTCTGAGATGAGATTGTATACGTCGATACTGTCTAAGAATGTTTAAGAGGAACTGTCTCATGATTAAATGGATAAGAAAAACTTGACGGTTAAACAAACACAAAAAAAATAATTTCAATCAGTAAAAGAATGAATAAAAGAAAGAAAAATAAAGAAAATAAATAATCAAATCACCGAAAAGTAAAACCTCAATTTAAAATAGGTGGGTCACTCAAATTTATTTCGCTGTCCTCTCTATGTGGTTGGTATTCTAGATATGCCTTTAATCTTTGACCATTAACTTTGAAAGTGACACCATTCATTGGATCCTTAATTTCAATTGCCCCATGTGGAAAAACAGTATGAACAATAAATGGACCAGACCATCGAGAGCGTAACTTACCTGGGAATAAGTGTAAGCGAGAATTGAATAAAAGTACTTTCTGACCTGGAGTGAAAGATTTTCGCATAATTTGCTTGTCGTGAAAGACTTTCATTCGTTGCTTGTAAATTTTGGCATTCTTGTACGCATCATTTCGAATTTCTTCAAGTTCTGCCAACTGTAATCTTCTTTCTGAGCCAGCTTGCTGTATGTTAAAATTGAATTTCTTGATGGCCCAGTACGCACGATGCTCGAGTTCCACAGGTAGGTGGCATGCTTTTCCATACACTAGCCTGTAGAGTGACATCCCAATCGAAGTCTTGAAAGCCGTTCTGTATGCCCATAATGCATCATCAAGCCGCAACGACCAATCTTTTCTATCGGGCCTCACTGTTTTTTCTAAAATGTGCTTTATTTCTCGATTGGAGATCTCAACTTGGCCGCTGGTCTGTGGATGATATGGGGTCGCCACTTTATGAGTGATAGAGTACTTTGTCAAAAGTGCTTTGAAAAATTTATTGCAAAAGTGGGCACCACCATCACTAATTATTACTCGAGGGAATCCAAAGCGGGAAACAATATTGCTTTTCAAAAATCCTATTACCACTTTATGATCATTGTTCCTACATGGAATAGCTTCTACCCATTTCAAAACATAATCAACAGCGACCAATATGTATTGATGGCCAAAAGATGTGGGAAAGGGTCCCATGAAATCGATACCTTATACGTCAAAAATTTCAACCACCAGAATTGGGTTTAGTGGCATCATATTCCTTCGTGTAATGCTGCCCATTCTTTGACACCTATCACATGAAGAACAAAAGGTGTAAGCATCTCGAAATATAGTTGGCCAATAGAAACCACATTGTAAAATTTTAGTAGCTGTTTTCTTAGCACTAAAGTGGCCTCCACAAGCTTGTTCATGGCAGAAAGAAAGGATATTCTGAAATTCATTTTCTGGGACACATCGTCTAATAATTTGGTCTGCACAGTATTTAAATAGATAAGGATCATCCCAAAAGAAATTCTTTATTTCTGCAAAGAATTTGGCCTTGTCCTGTTTAGTCCAATGCTCTAGAAGTTGACCTGTAACAAGATAATTAACTATATCAGCATACCATGGTACTACTTCCACACTCATTAATTGTTCATCTGGAAATGACTCATTCAAAGGTAAATATTCTTTTGTTGTGTCAAAATGGAGACGGGAAAGATGATCAGCCACAACATTTTTTGTTCATTTCTTGTCTTTGAATTCTAAGTCAAATTCCTGCAAGAGTAGCACCCAACGAATTAGTCTAACTTTTGCATCCTTCTTTGTGAGAAGATATTTAAGAGCAGCATGATCTGTAAATATAATTATTTTACAACCAATGAGATAAGATCGAAATTTTTCTAATGCAAACACAACTGCTAGCATTTCTTTTTTAGTGGTTGAATAATTCAACTGTGCATCATTCAATGTCATACTAGCATAGTAAATCACATGGGGAATTCGATCAACTCGTTGTCCTAATACTCTCTCTCTTGCGTAGTCGGATGCATCACACATAAGCTCAAATGGTAAGTTCCAATTTGGGGCTGAATGAATGATGGTGATGATGTCAACAACGCTTTAGTTTTTCAAATGCCACAAGACATGAATCATCAAAGACAAAAGGTACATCCTCGGAAAGTAAATTGCATAAGGATCTAGAAACTTTGTTAAAATTTTTAATGAAACGCCTATAAAAACCAGATGCCCAAGGAAAGATCTTACTTCTCATTTTTTTAGGTGGAGGAAGATTGGAAATGAGATCCACCTTAGCTTTATCAACCTCAATACCTTTGCTTGAAATGATGTGACCGAGAACAATACCTTGTTTAACCATAAAATGGCATTTCTCCCAATTCAAGACTAAATTCTTCTCGATACATCTCTGCAGAACTAGTGTTAGATGATGTAAACATTGATCAAACGAATCTCCAAAAACAGAAAAGTCATCCATAAAAACCTCAAGGAATCGTTCAACCATATCAGAAAAAATGCTCAACATGCATCGTTGAAATGTAGCAGGTGCATTACATAATCCAAATGGCATTCTCCTATATGCAAAAGTGCCAAAAGGACAAGTGAAGGTGGTCTTCTCTTGATCTTTTGGTGCTATGGGAATCTGATTATATCCTGAATAACCACCTAGAAAGCAATAAAACTCATGACCCACTAATCTATCAAGCATTTGATCGATAAATGGTAAAGGAAAATGGTATTTACGTGTGACAGAATTCAACTTTCTGTAATCAATGCATACACGCCATCCTATAGTTACTCTAGTGGGTACTAATTCATTATCAGCATTGATGACTACTGTAACTCCTGACTTTTTAGGAACAACTTGCACAGGACTGACCCACGAACTATCAGAAATAGGGTAAATGATACCTGCATCTAATAGCTTAAGGACTTCAGTGCGAACAACCTCTTTCATGTTAGGATTTAACCGACGTTGCATTTCCCTAGTAGGTTTAGCATTTTCATCAAGATGAATGTAATGCATGCAATCTACTGGGTTTATACCTTTTATGTCTGCTATGGTCCATCCTAATGCTCCTTTATGTTCTTTTAAAACATCCAACAACTTACCTTTTTGTTCGTCATTGAGGGAAGAAGAGATGATTACTGGTAAAGTGCTTTCTTCTCCCAAGAATGCGTATTCCAAAGTGTTGGGTAATGGCTTGAGTTCGAGTTTTGGTGGTGATTCTGATGATGGGCTGAGTTTCTTTTCTGACAGCACTAGTTGTTCAACTCTTGACTTCCATTTATTAGTGTCCATGGATGGTGCTGAGTCAAGTAGAGCATTGAATTCATCAACTGAACTGTCAATATCAAAATTTAAACCAAAGTGAGTTAAACAAGTTTGCAAAGGGTCATCACTAAGGTTTGAAAGAAAATTGTTATCAACTAGTGTTTCTATTAAATCCACATTAACAATTCCATCATCTGCACTGTGAGGTTGTTTAGCAATGTTAAAGATATTGAGTTCCATGGTCATATTGCCAAAAGACAACTGCATATTTCCGGTTCTGCATTGAATATGTGCATCGGCAGTTGCCAAGAAAGGTCGGCCCAGAATAATGGGAATGTGCTTCTTTAAATCCTGCACTGGTTGAGTGTCAATTACAATGAAATCAACAGGAAAATAAAACTTGTCTACCTGAATAAGCACGTCCTCCACAATACCACGAGGTAGTTTTATGGACCGATCTGCAAGCTGTAACACCACTGGAGTTGGATGTAATTCGCCCAGTCCAAGTTTCACAAAAACAGAGTAAGGCAACAGATTTACACTAGCTCCTAAATCCAACAAAGCATTCTCAATTGTGTGGTTCCCTATACTACATGAGATAGTGGGGGAGCCTGGATCTTTACATTTTAGAGGCATTTTATGTTGGAGTATAGAACTAATATTTTCTGTTAGAAAGGTCTTTTTCTGAACATGAATATTTCTCTTTTTAGTACAAAGGTCTTTAAGAAACTTGGTGTATGATGGCACTTGTTTTATAGCTTCAAGTAAAGGGATGTTAACACTTACCTATTTGAAGATTTCAAGAATCTCACCTGTGGATTTTCCTTTCTTCCCTTTAGCTAACCTCTGAGGAAATGGAGCTTTAGGAACATATTCTCGTGAGTTGGTTTCCTCTTTCTCCTCTGATGATGATTCCTCCGAGTTCACAGGTACAATTTGAGTTGATTTTGGCATCTCCACTTTGTTGTCAACTTCTTTTCCTTTTCGCAAGGTCATCACTGCTTTAACCTCTCCATGCAAATTGTGGTGAACTAGAACTTGCTTCATTCTTGCTTTAGGATTGGCCACTGGTTGACTTGGGAATTTGCCTTTTTCAACGGTCATGGCCAATGTTTGAATTGAAGAGGCAAGTTGTCCTACCATTTTCTCAAGGCTTGAAACAGATTGAGCTTGTGAGTTGAAGCTTGCTCTCATCTCATTTCGTAATTCATCAATGGTGCGGTTCTGCTGCTCGATCTTGGAGTTAGTAAGATTTCTGAAATTTTGGGATGTCTCCTCCCATGGTTTAGGTTGAGAATGGTTTGGGTTCTGATTGTATGGTCTAAACGGTGGTTGAGAGGCTTGAGACATTTGAGGAACTGGTTGCATTGGTGGAGGTGGAACTGATGGTCCATTTTGTTGGAATCCTTGAGACCATGAAAAATTGGGGTGGTCTCTCCATCCAGGGTTGTATGTGTTAGAGTAAGGGTTGTAATTTGATGGTTTTCTCATGATACCTATGGCATTGGCTTGATCTGAATATGAGTCATGGTCATGTGGCTTTGTTGATTTAGCAGTTGTCAAAGATGCTATTTGTCGAGTAAGACCTTCAACCATCTCTTTGACTTCTTTAATTCATGAGCTTGACTCGCTAATATTAACCTCATTCACTCCCTTAATTCTCCTGGTATTTCTAAGTGATCGACTCCGTTGTTGAGAATTATCCGATTGCCGTTGGAAAAATTCCCAAATCTCTGATGCGCTTTTGGACATTAACTCTCCTCCACTGGTTGCCATTAGCCATTCTTGCATATGTGGCAATAATCCCTCCAAAAAGTATTGGCATTGGTGCCATTTCTCGTACCCATGATATGGATACTTCAAGAGTAGCCCATTAAATCGCTCCCATGCTTCGAAAAACTACTCGTCGTCTCTTTGAGTAAACTCTGAAATTTCTTGCGAATAGCATTGGTTTTATGAACTGGGAAATATTTATTTAAAAATTTAGTTACCATTTGTTCCCATGATGTAATGCTATTAGCAGGCATTATATTAAACCATGAACGAGCTCTATCTTTTAATGAAAATGGGAATAATTTAAGTTTAACATCATCATCTGAAAAATTCTCGTATTTAAAAGTTTGACAAATAGCATGAAAATCATTCAGATGATTATATGGGTCCTCATTTTCTAGACCATAGAATGTGGGGAGACAGTTTAGCACACTAGGTTTTAATTCAAAACTCCTAGCAGCTACATTTGGGTACCTTATGCATGATGTGCTCAAATTAGCTAAAGGACTAAAATAATCCTTAAATGGCCTCTCTTGTGGTTCTGGTTGCTGATTTTGCAATTCCATTTCAAGTTTCTTTTGAAAAACAGTTTGTTTGTGTGTGCGCAGTATTTTTTCTAAATCAAGGTCTAAAGGTTCAAGATTAGGTGATAATGACCTTCGACCATGCATGCAAAGAATAAAATAAATGAAAATAAAACAAATAAAAATAAAGATGAGAGAGAAATTATGATACTAACCTTGTGACGTTGTTATAAGCGTACTATAAACATACACTCAAGTGCTAAAAAGAAAATATAAGAAATAGATTAACTAAAAATAAAATAAGAAGATAAATTACAATAAAAAATAAAAAATTAAATTACAGAAATATAAAGAAGAGAAAAAGAAACAAAATTAAATTACAGGAAAAAAATTACTTAAAAAAATAATTCTATGAATTAATTCTACGAATAAATTAAAATAAATTACAAGATAAATAAAATAGATTACAAAGAAAAGTAAAGCAAAAATTAAAGTACAGAAATTTAAAGAAATCACACAATAAAATTAAATTACAAAAATTTAAATTACAGAAATTAAATTACAAAAATTAAATTACAAAAATTTAAATTACAAAAATTAAATTGTAAAAATTTAAATTACAAAAATTAAATTATAGAATTATTTTGTTATAAGAAAAAATACAAGAAAACAAAAAAAAATTAATTCAACAAATTAAAATAACTTACCTCCCCGGCAACGGCGCCAAAAACTTGTTGTGCAAATTTTATTGAACTCGCAAGCGCACGAATCTATTGTAGAATAGATTAATGGTGACGAGTGTCGATCCCACGAGGAGGTTGATTTTAATTATATGCTGAATTAATTTTCTTTTCAATGGGAACAATTAAATTATGGTAATTCTATTCTAAATTGTGAATTAAAATGGCAGGAATAATTAAAAATGAAACTCTTATAATAAAGCACTTGGGTATCCGGATCCGCATCAACATGCTCCATGGGCTAAATATTCCATATTAATACCAATTAAATCATAAGGGGGGATTCCACACCTCATGAACCACTCTCGAATAAGTATGGTGTCAAGGGCTTATCGTGCCAAATAATAACAACCTTGTACTAGGGTCTTGGTTTAACCAATTAACAGAACTAGACAAGACTATTATTATTTGTCGACGAAAAGTCAAAACAACCACAAATATTAGAGGGGAAGAGAAAGTAAATTTACCAAATTAAGCTCATGGAATATGTTGAGACTTCACCTTCAACCCAAGCTTGAAAAGAAATTAGCTACTCATACTTTAACTAGGGATAAAAAGGGAATTTTATTAAAATACAAAGAAACTACAAGAAGGAGAAGGAATTTCAGAAATCTAAGCTTAGAAATGAATTCAGGGGTGCCAAATTAGGGGGGGAGAACCCCCTTTTTATAGATACATTAAGTGAATCGTGACCGTCGGATTAAAAACAATTCGGATGCTCAGGATTGCGCCACGTCATCGATCAGCAATCAGCGATTAAACATCAGCGATCAACATTTGTGCGAATGCTACACGAATAGTAAATAATCCCATGTAAGCGCATGTACTGTACATTCGATTTCTACTCCAATGAGATGTTGCCACGTCATCGATCTACAGTACATAAGAAATTTAGTCCAATAAGATCGTGACACATCATCGGTCAACGCCACGTCATCGGTCAATGCCACATAAGCAGTAAATCCACATAATTCGTCCAATCAGATACTGCCACGTCGTAGGTAGTTGCCACATCATCGGTCCGTATACATAAACAAAGCGATTAATAAGTGAGCGATGATGCGTGCGTATGAAACGATCTGCACGTGCGTATGAAACGATCTATATGTGTGAACAGTAACTTTTTCCTTTAATGCTTTTCTTAAGGTTTTCGACCGTCTTGAGTCCAAATATGACGTCCGTTTTGCTGTCTGATCACTCGTTTATTGTGAAACGATTATGATACCCCTAAAATACATAAAATACACAATTATAATAAAACACATAAAATTAAATAACAAAATACTTAAATAAATAAAAGTAGCAATGTTAGTGAGATTTAAAGTGTAAAATGATGATTTTCTCCTTTATAAATATACACTTTCTAACACTCAACAAATAACGGCTAGTTTTTAGCTCTAACTATAAATAAACACATCCAAATCAAATCAAACAGAGACAACAACTTAACTATTGAGCATATACACTAATATACGATCTACATTGAGCTTTAAACAGATTCTTACTTCATCTATTCACACATTGGGGTATTGATTTGTAATCTTGAAAATTGTGTGAGAGAAAAATCAATTTGTAATCTTTGTTTTGAGTGATTGTAAGTGTTGGGATACACTTAGATTAAGAGATTGGGAAAAATCTCCTTTTTTAAAGGTTTATTGACACCTTGGAAGTCAATTGTAAGATTTTAAAGCATTGAAGGCTTACTTAGTTGAATCCTTAAGCTCGGTGTGCTTGGAGTAATGGATGTAGGTGGAGATAGCCGAACCACGTAAAAATCGTTGTGTTTGATCTCTCTTACTATATCTCTTTATTCTTTATTGTACATTTATTTATTTATTTCAAATTTGATTGCTTTGTTTATATCACTTTAAGTTTTTGTTTACTTAATTTTTAAAAATTTAATTCACCCCCTTGGGTTGTCTAGTTAGTATTTCATTTGATATGAGAGCACGGTTCACTTATTAGGACCTAACCATCTAAGAGTAAAAGATCCATGACAACCCAAAATGAATCCACATTTAGGGAAGGACAATTCACAACTTGTCCATCATTTTTTGATGGTAATGACTACCCATATTGGAAAACTAGAATGAGAATTTATTTGCAAGCTTTAGATTATAAAATTTGAGAAATTGTTTGTTATGGACCATTTATACTTATGACTAAAAATGAATTAGGAGATAACATTCCAAAACCTTCACGGGAATGGAATGAACTGGAAAAGAGAAAAACTTCTCTAAATTCTAAGGCTATGAATGCATTATGTAGCTCTTGATAAGAAAGAATTTCATAGAGTCTCTAGTTGTGAAAGTGCCTATGAAATTTGGTACAGACTTGAAGTTGTTTATGAAGGGACTAATTAAGTGAAAGAGTTTAAAATTAGCAGATACACTCGACAATATGAGCTATTTCAAATAGAACAAAATGAAAGTATTTACTCTATGTATACTATATTTACGGATATACTAAACACTCTAGGAGCTTAGGAAAAACCTTCTCAAACAGGGAGAAAGTTAAGAAAATTATTAGATCACTACCAAAAGAATGAAGACCTAAGAGGACTGCCATTGAAGAAGTTAAATAATTTAAATACATTGCCTATTGATGATCTAATTAGTTCTCTTATTTTTTATAAGGAAGATTTGGCAGCTAAAAGAGGAAATGAAGAGAAAAAAAAAAGTATTGCTCTCAAAGCGTCAAAACATGAGAGTGATGAGGATAGTAAACTAGATGATGAATGTTGAAATAGGACCAAGATGCTAATGTTGAGATAGAACAAAGATGCTAATATATATACACGAATATACGATCTATATTTAGCTTTAAACAGATTCTTACTTCATCTATTCACACATTAGGGCATTGATTTGTAATCTTGAAAATTGTGTGAGAGAAAAATCAATTTGTAATCTTTGTTTTGAGTGATTGTAAGTGTTGGGATACACTTAGATTAAGAGATTGGGAAAAATCTCCTTTTGTAAAGGTTTATTGATACTTTAGAAGTCAATTGTAAGATTTTAAAGCCTTGAAGGCTTGTTTAGTGGAATCCTCCAGTCTGGTGTGCTTGGAGGCATAGATGTAGGCGAGGATAGCTAAAGCACATAAAAATCATTGTGTTTGATCTCCCTTACTCTATCTCTTTATTCTCTATTATACATTTATTTATTTATTTCGAATTTGATTGCTTTGTTTATATCACTTTAAGTTTTTATTTGCTTAATTTTTAAAAGCCCAATTCACCCCTCTTCTTGGATTGTCTAGTTAGTATTTCAGATTCACAACAACAAGAACTACCACCGGAGAGGCCATTTAAGGATTATTTCAGTCCGTTAGCTAACTTGAGCACATCATGTATACGATACCCAAATGTAGCTGCAAGGAGTTTTAAATTAAAACTTAGTGTGCTAAATTGTCTCCCGACATTTTATGGCCTAGAAAATGAGGACCTATATAATCATTTAAGTTATTTTCATGCTGTTTGTCAAACTTTTAGATATGAGAATTTTTTAAATGATGATGTTAAACTCAGACTATTCCTATTTTCGTTAAAAGATAGAGCTTGTTCATGATTTAATACATTGCTTAGTAATAGCATTACATCATGGGAATAAATGGTCTCAACATTTTTAAATAAATACTTCCCAGTTTATAAAACCAATTCTATTCGCAGGAAAATTTTAGAGTTCATCTAGAGAGAAGACGAGCAGTTTTCAAAGTATGGGAGCGATTCAACGGACAACTCTTGAAATGTCCACATCATGAATATGAAAAATGGCACCAATGCCAATACTTTTTAGAGGGATTATTGCCAAATGTGCAAGAATGGCTAATGGCAATAAGTAGAGGAGAACTAATGTCTAAAAGTGCATCAGAAATTTGGGATTTCTTTCAGCAACAAGCAGATAATTTCCAACAACAGAGTCGATCATTCAGAAACAATAAAAGAATTAAGGGAGTAAATGAGGTCTAAATTGGCAAGTCAAGCTCGAGAATCAAAGAAGTCAAAGAAATGGTTGAAGGACTTACCCGACAAATTGCATCGTTAACAGCTGTTAAATCAACAGAGCCACATGACCATGACTCATACCCGGATCAAGCCAACGCCAAAGGTGTAATAAGGAAGCCATCAAACTACAACCCTTACTCCAACACATATAACCTTGGATGAAGAGATCACCCAAATTTTTCATGGTCTCAAGGATTCTAATAAAATGGACCAACAAATCCAGCTCCACCAATGCAACCAATTCCTCAAGTTTCACAAGCCTCTCAGCCACCATTCAGACCTTATAACCAAAACTCAAATTATTTTTATCCTAGACCATGGGAGAATGCATTCCAGAATTTTAAGAATTCTATCCATTCTACGAACGATCAACAAAACTGCACCATTGATGGACTACGAAATGAGATGAGAGTAGGCTTCAACTCATAGTCCCAATCAATTTCTAACCTCGAGAAAATGGTGGGCCAACTTGCTTCTCCAGTTTAAACTCTAGCAATGACTGTTGAGAAAGGCAAATTCTCAAGTCAACCAGTGCCAAACCCTAAAGGAGTGCATAAGGCAAGTACTAGTTCATCTCAGCAACATAAAGAGGTCAAAACCATCAAAACGACTCAAATTGTACCTGTAAATACTAAAGACTCATCATCAGAGGAGAAAGAAGAAACCAACCCATGAGATTATATTCCTAATGCTCCATTTCCCTAGAGGTTAGCCAAAGTAAAGAAGGAAAAATCCACGGGTGAGATTTTTGAAATCTTTAAACATGTAAGTGTCAACATCCATTTACTTGATGCTATAAAATAAGTACTATCTTATGCTAAGTTTCTTAATGATTTTTGTACTAAAAAGAGAAATATTTATGTTCAAAAGAAGGCATTTTTAATAGAAAATATTAGTTCTATACATAAAATTTCTTTAAAATGTAAAAGACCCAGGCTCCCCCACTATCTCATGTAGTATAGAGGGTTACAAAATTGAAAATGCTTTGTTGGACTTAGGTGCTAATGTTAATCTGTTGCCTTACTTAGTGTTTATGAAACTTGGATTGGAAGAATTACACCCAACTCCAGTGGTGTTACAGCTTGCAGATCGATCCATAAAAATATCTCGTGGTATTATGAAAGATGTACTTATTCAGGTAGATAAGTTTTATTTTCCTGTTGATTTCATTGTAATTGACACTCAACCAGTGCAGGATTCAAGGAAGCTCATCTTCATTATCTTGGGTCGTCTATTTTTGACAACTGCCGATACTTACATTCAATGTAGGACTGGAAACATGCAATTATCTTTTGGCAATATGACCATAAAACTAAACATCTTCAATATTACCAAACAACCTCACAATATAGATGAGGACATTGTTGATATAGATTTAATTGAAGCATTAGTGGATGATACTTTTCTTTCAAACCTTAGTGATGACCCTTTACAAATATGTTTAACTCACTTTAGTTTAGATTTTAATATTGAAAGATCAGTCGATGAGGTCAATGCCTTACTTGACTCAGCACCATCCATGAACATAAATAAATGGAAGTCAAGAGTTGAACAGCTAGCACTATCAGAGAAGAAACTCAGCCCATCATCAGAATCACCACCAAAACTCGAGCTCAAGTCATTACCCAATACTTTGAAATATGCATTCTTGGGAGAAGAAAGTACTTTGCTAGTAATTATTTCATCATCCTTAGATGACAAACAAAAAGGTAAGTTGTTAGAGGTTTTAAAAGAGCACAAAGGAGCATTAGGATGGACCTTAGCCAACATAAAAGGTATAAACCCAGTACACTACATGCATTACATTCACCTTGATAAAAATGCTAAACCTATTAGGGAAATGCAACGTCGGTTAAGCCCTAACATGAAAGAAGTTGATATCATTAAACTATTAGATGTTGATATCATTTATCCCATTTCTGATAGTTCATGGGTCAGTCCTATACAAGTTGTTTCCAAGAAGTCAGGAGTCACAGTAGTTACTAATGCTGATAATGAATTGATACCCACTACAGTGACTACAGGGTGGCGTGTATGCATTGATTATAAAAAGTTAAATTTTGTCACATGTAAAGACCATTTTCCTTTGCCATTTATTGATCAAATGCTTGATAAATTAGTAGGTCATGAATTTTATTACTTTCTAGATGGCTACTCAAGATATAATTAGATTCCTAGAGCACCAGAAGATTAAGAGAAAACCACTTTCACTTATTCTTTTGGCACTTTTACATATAGAAAGATGCTATTTGGATTATGTAATGCACCTGCTATATTTCAACGGTGCATATTAAGTATTTTTTCTGATATGGTTGAACAATTTCTTAAAGTCTTTATGGATGATTTTTCTGTCTTTGGAGACTCATTCGATTAATGTTTACATCATCTAACACTAGTTCTGCAGATATATATAGAGAAGAATTTGATCTTAAATTAGGAGAAGTGCCACTTTATGGTATAACAAGGCATTATTCTCGATCACATCATTTTGAGCAAAGGTATTAAGGTTGATAAAGCTAAGGTAGAGCTCATTTCCAATCTTCCTCCACCTAAAATAGTCCGATAAGTAAGATCTTTCCTTGGGCATACTAGTTTTTATACATTTCATTAAAGATTTTAGTAAGATTTCTAGACTCTTATGCAATTTACTTGCTAAGGATGTATCTTTTATCTTTAATGATTCATGTCTTATGGCATTTGAAAAACTAAAACAATTGTTGACATCATCACCCATCATTCAACCCCCAAATTGGAACTTATCATTTAAGCTTATGTGTAGTGCATCTAATTATGCAGTAGGAGCAGTATTAGGATAAAAAGTTGATCGAATTCCCATGTCATTCACTATGCTAATATGACATTAAATGATGCCCAGTTAAATTATTTAACTACAGAAAAAGAAATGCTAGCAGTAGTATTTGTATTAGAGAAATTTCGATCTTATATCATTGGTTGTAAAATAATTGTAAGAAAGAAATAAAAGTCAGACTAATTCGTTGGATGCTACTTTTACAGGAATTTGACTTCGAAATTGAAGACAAGAAAGGCACAGAAAATATTATGGCATATCATATTTCTCGTTTAAATTTTGATACAATTAAAGAGCCATTACCATTAAATGAATTATTCCCAGATGAACAATTAATGACTGTGGAAGTATTACTACAGTACGCTGGCATAGTTAATTATCTTATTACAGGCCAACTTCTAGAGTATTGGAGTAAGCAGGACAAGGCCAAATACTTTGCATAAATAAAGAATTTCTTTTGGGATGATCCTTATTTATTCAAGTATTGTGCTGATTAAATTATTAGACGATGTGTCCCAGAAAGTGAATTTTAAAATATCCTTTCATTTTACCATGAACAAGCTTGTGGAGGCCATTTTAGTGCTAAGAAAACAGCGACTAAAATTCTACAATGTGGTTTTTATTGGCTAACTATTATTCGAGATGCTTACACATTTTGTTCTTCATGTGATAGATGTCAACAAATGGGGAGTATTACTTAGAGGAATCTGATGCCACTGAACCCAATTTTAGTGGTTGAGATTTTTGATGTATGGGAGATCGATTTCATGAGATCCTTTCCTCCTTCCTTTACCCATCAATACATACTGGTTGCTGTTGATTATGTATCGAAATGGGTAGAAACAATTCCATATAGAACCAATGATCACAAGATGGTGATAGGGTTTTGAAAAGTAACATTATTTCACACTTTGGATTCCCTCGAGTGATAATCAATGATGGTGGTGGCACTTTTGTAACAAATTATTCAAATCTCTTTTGACAAAGTATTCCATTACTCACAAAGTGGCTACCCCATCTCATCCACAAACCGACGATCAAGTTAAGATCTCCAATCGAGAAATAAAGCACATATTAGAAAAAATGATGAGACCAGATAAAAAAGATTGGTCATTGACTTGATAATGCATTATGGGCATACAGAATGACTTTCAAGACCTGAATTGAGATGTCACCCTATAGATTAGTGTATGGAAAAGCTTACCACCTACCTGTGGAACTCGAACATCATGCATACTGGGCCATCAAGAAATTTAATTTTGACGTGCAGCAAGCTAGCTCAGAAAGAAGATTACAACTAGTAGAACTTGAAGAAATTCACAATGATGCATATGAAAATGCCAAAATTTACGAGGAGAGAATAAAAGTCTTTCACGATAAACAAATCATGAGGAAATCTTTCATCTCAGGTCAAAAAGTTTTATTCAATTCTCGCTTACACCTATTCCCAGATAATTTCGACGTATACAATCTCATCTCAGAAGTCAGATATGATTTTATAAAACACATCGTATCTGGAACTTACAACCACCTGAGTTAGTTTTCCATGTTGAGAATTTAGAAGGACAACTCAGAGAAATTAAGAGAGGCATCTACAACATCCAATTAGAGCTTGAGGTAAATTCAATAAGAGGACGATGATAAGTTAATTTTTTTGTGTTATTTGCTTATTTTTCTTTACATGTGTTGTGTTTTTGCTACATTTTTTTATTTCTTTGGTGTGTTATCATTTTTTACTCCGGTTAAGTGGCGAATAACAGTACTCCGTGACAATCAATGTCAGTTACTTTAGTTTCCCATAATAACTAATATTTTGAGTTGAAGGCAAGGATAGAGACGAGATCATAGCCAAACTTCACAAGTGATTCCCTTCACTTCCTCAGAATGCTCTCCTCACCATTTATAATGCTCAGTTCGAACACATGCAATTACTTATGAAAAATCATATCCTTACTGACATTCGATAGATAATCGAAGCTAAAGTGCGGCTGGCAGGTGAGTTGCCTCTCAAATTTATTGCATACATGCTTGGTTTGGTAAAGGAAATTATTTAAGAAAATGGAGAGCCCGACAGCTCTCTAATGTTTGTCATAAGTGTGCCAGAATGAGATGCAATAATAGAGAAAATAAAATTCAATTTATTAGGGATGCTGTCTGATAACAGGGAAGATAAGATTCAATTCATTAGGAATGACTTGAATAAAGAGTCATTGGATAATATCCTTTTGTCTCTTGAAACGCATCCCAGTGGATACGTTCAAAATGCAATACTTTAGTTATAGCCATTATTTAGAAAAAATGTGCAAACTATAGTCTCGGGAATCTAACTATAAAAGACCCCGTTTGTCAGTTTGTAAGAAAACTGGATGAGAAACCTATCCTCGACCTATAAAGAGAGTTCAAGCCATTTCTGGACATAAAACCAGAGGAAAATGTGAGCCACAGTCGTAACTACTTGTAATATCTTTTTATTTCAATATTGTTTTATTTCACTGTTGTTTGATCACTTACATTTTTGTCTTTACAAATTTTATGCTATCATTATTTGCTTTGTCTTTTTACTATTTCCTTTTTGACTCTTGAGACATGTGCTTCACAAGTTATTTGACATAGACATGCTACCTCATTTACAGTTGTGAACCATTATTACCAAGATTCTTAAATATGATTTTTTGTTAAGGCACTCATAAATTATTTTTGAGAAGTATCCAATGGCAGCTACTCCTAACAACCAAATCAAGAATATTTGTGTACTCTTTGAATTTTACTATGGCCAATATAAAGAATTTATTGAGGCAACCGTAGATCTTGGTCAAAGTATACCAGTTAGAAAACTACACTTGGTTTATGGAGGAGGTGATCAAGGGTTATCGAAATTAATTTCAGAAGCCGCTTATACCAGAGGGAGCCAAGTGTTAGGCATCATTCTAACAATCCCGAAACCTTTTACCTGTTTGTTCGACTCACCAACTGGAGAAGAGTTAGTCGTGTCAGGTATGCAGGAGAGAATAACTGAAATACTGAATCATACTGATGCCTTTATTTTTTATCAGGAGATCTTACAACTCTAAAGGCACTAATGACATTAGCATCTTGGTCCGATCTCAACATTCATAAAAAACTCATTGGTTTACTAAATGTCAATAACTTTTATGATGGCTTTCTCGCATTTCTTAACCATGCAATAAAAGCAATTTCATTTCTTCCACAGTGAAACAAATCTTTATTTGTCCTCACATTGCTAATGATCTATTTGATCTGTTACAAGCTTATAGACCAGAGCCACATCCTGAGACCTTAATTTTAGGGTGGCCCATTAATGATGATAGCAGTAGCCGTAGTAAGAAGTGCAAATTAGATTTAACTCTCCGTTTGTAAATATTTTCTTCTATTATGCAGCACCTAGGTGATATCTTCTAATCTCTACTTTTTTCCTTTAAAATGTTGAGGACAATGTTTCATTCTGGTTGGGGGGAGGAAATAGTTGATAATTGTGGAATGTCTTAATCTTTGTTAAGTTTTTACTAATTTTTATTGTAAGAACTAACTGTGGTTAACTTTTTACATCGAAGATAACTGAAAATGGAGTATAGTGCTCTAGAAACGCATCTTTTTAGTTTGAAAGCTAAAAAAAATTTACTTTTCAGTTATTTTTTTATTTTATTTTAAGTGTGATTTTTCTAACTTCCTCTTTCTAATTTGTCCTTTATAAATATACAGTTTCAAAATTTTGAGATGAAGATAACTGAATATGGAATGTTATAATTCTAAGAATGTATCTTTTTAGTTTTCTTTTTCTTAAAAAAAATTAAAAAATATATATATTTTGTGATTTTTTTGACATGATGACTTTTAAATTTTAGTATTTGTATTATTTTTTGTCTTGAGCTTTGTTACACCATGTTTGCTACTCTACGTGTTGATATCTAAGACAAAAATATGAGTTGCTTGAAGAAACATGCATGTCATAATAAATTCCAAGTGAGTTATTGAACCTGTCATTTTTTCTTGAAGAGTTACCCTTTTTGCCCATTATTTATACAACTTAACAGTTTATTATTTGATACACGATCTATAAATTCCTTTTGAGTCAACAATCTAAAAAAAGAAAAAAAAGAAAAAAAATTTTGTGTTGCTACATTTGAAAGTTTATCTAGTTAGTAAATGTGGAAAATTAGTTAGTGCCCTAAAAGACGATGGAAAGGCCATCTTTGACCCGTTTGAGCCTTTTTAACCATCTCTTTTGTGAAATATCCTTAGTTAACCCTTTTAAGCATTTAAAAAAATTATTATTATCTTTTACTTTGTTAACTTATCATCTCGACCCAACTCCAATATAAAATATTACTCAATGTCGTACAAATTTCATCACCCATTCATGTTTGAGAAAAATATAAATAATTAGTTTGTTTAATAAAATTGTGCCTTAGTAAAAAAAAGAAAAATAAAAAAAGAAAAAAATTCAAAATTTATATATTAGTTTAAAAAAAAGAGAAATGTACTCTGTAATTTTTTTTAAAAAAAATTCCTTTTTTTTCTTAAACATGTATTTTATTTTTCTTTCCCTATTTTTCCGTCTTTATTCGCCATGTCCCTAGCCTATGTTACGTCCTAATAAAAGTCCTTGATTTTAGGGAACTATAGTCTGAAGTAGAAACTAGTTACATGAGCCATAAAGATATAGTGATGTATAAAAAAAATAAATAAATATATTGGTCTGACTCACATTTTTACTTGAGATCATATTATTTCTAAGCCGTGGGCACATTTATTTCATCTTAGTAAGAGTGTGTAATATTACTTTATTATTTTCTCTCAATTTACCATTCATGGGAGTGACTATTGTTATTGGGTTTAATTTCTTTGCGAGAGTATCACTGCCAGTGAGATTTTGGGGTATTGACATGTCATTCTTGAAAGCAACTTGGGTACAATAGTTGTGACAAAGTCTATTGGATTGATTCATGTAGATGGTTGATTTAAAAATAATATTTTTTAAAGACTGGAGATAATGCTTATATTTTTATTTGATTTACATCATAACGTTTAAATAAATAAACATGATAGTTCAAAAAAAAGTTTTTGGTTTGAATTTGATTTCGCTTAATTTGCTAGGGACTAGCAATAAGCAGGCTTTTAGGGGGGTGTGTTGAGTATTAGAAAATGTATATTTATAAAGGAGAAAATCATCATTTTTCATTTCAAGTCTACTAACTTTTTTACTTTTATGTATTCAAATGTTTTGTGAATTTAATTATGCGTGTTTTATTATAATTAAGTATTTTACGTATTTTAGGGACATCATGGTTATTTCACAATAAACGAGACATCGGATGACAAAAAGGATGGCAAATTTGAACTCAGAACGGTCAAAAATCTTAAGAGGAGCATAAAAGTTAAATGTCACTATTCACATATACGGTTTTGTTTATATGACGGTACTGTTCATGGTGCTGTTCATGATACTGTTCATATGTACTGTACGATGACATGGCATTGACCGATGATGTGGTGTTGACTGATGATGTGGCAGTATTTGATTGGGGGAATGATGTGATATTGACTGATTATATGGCGTTGACTGATAATGTGGCACCAACCAATGAGGTTTCATAATTTTATTCGATAAAAATATTTATGCACTGTTGATCGATAACATGGCAATATGTTAGTGGATCAAAAAAACGTGCGTACAGTACATGCATATACAAGGGATAATAGCCCTTATGATGTGTTCAAACCAATCGAAATTTGCCACGTGGTGCAATCCTGTGCATCCAAATTGTTTTAATCTGATGGCCATGATTTACTCATTGTATCTATAAAAGGAAGGCCTCCCCTAATTTGACACCCTTAAGTTTATTTTTTAGCTCTATTTTTGAAATTCCTTCTCTATCTTGTATTTTCTTTGTATTTTAGTAAAATTTACTTTTTATCCTTAGTTCAAATATCAGTAGCTAATTTTCTTTCAAGCTTGGGTTAAAGGTGAAGTTTCAACATGTTCCATAGGCTTAATTGGTAAATTTATTTTATTTTCCACTTTAATTTCTATGGATGTTTTGATTTTTCGTTAATAAATAGTAATAACACAGTTATTACTGTTTGGCACGATAAGCCCTTAGTACCATATTAATTAGAGCGTGAATTTATGAGGAGTGGATTTACCCCTCATGATTTAATTAGTATTAATAAGGAATATTGAGTCCTGGAGTATGTTGATGCAGATTCAGATACCCAAGTGCTTTATTATAACAGTTGCATTTTTAATTATTCCTATCATTTTAATTTAAATTTAGGATAAAATTATCATAATTTAACTACACACTTAAAAAATTAATTTAACACACAATTAAAATCCACCTCCTCGTGGGATCGACACTCATCACCATTAATTTATTCTACAATAGATTCGTGCAAGTGCAAATTTAATAAAATTTGTACAGCAGCAAGTAGTTCTTTTTTAATAGTGAAGCAATTCTTTTGAGCACTACTCAAAGTTCTATTTGTGCAGTGGATGATAAAGGGCTCACCCTTCTTTCTCTGTCCCAGAACAACTTTGACAACATAATCATTGGCATTACACATTAGCTCAAAAAGCAAAGAACAATCAGGGGGTTGCATTATAGTAGTTGATGTTAAAAGACTAATTATCTTTTCAAATTCCTTCTAACAATCTTCTACTCACTCGAATGGTGTGTTATTTATCTAGAGATTATAAAATAGTCTAGTTGTGATACTAAAATCTTTTATAAACTTTCTATAAAACTTGGCATGTTCTAAAAAGAAATAGGACCTCCTAAACTATCTTTGGTGGGGTGAATTTGAGACGACTTCGACTTTGGCTTTATCAACTTTAATTCCATTAGAAAACACTACAAAGCCCAAGATAATTTTAACATTGTCATGAAATGACATTATTCTTAACTTAAAACAAGTCTTTTTTTTGTACCTTTCCAAGACTCTTTTCAAATTATTAAGACATTTTCAAATATAGTTAAATCATTTATAATTTCAAATAATTTTCCACCATGTCATTAAAGATACTTAGCATGCATATTTGAAATATTATAGGAGCGTGATAGAGTCTAAAAAGGCATTCTTATGAATGTAAATTTTTCAAATAGGCATGTGAATATTGAACTACTAACTAAGTAACCTAAGAGGAGGGTAAATTAAGTTTCTAAAAAATTTAAACAACTAAGAAACTTAATGCAATTTAAATAAAGTAATCAAATTCTAAATAAACAAATCAATGTGTAATAAAAAATAAATAAATAGGATCAAAAAGTGTAAACACATAATTTTCAGGTGATTTAACTAATTATGGCTACATCCACGCCTCCAAAGCTTCAACAACACTTACATTCACTGAAAAATAAAATATTACAAATGAATTTTCTCTCACACAATGTATTTAATTATAAAATGAGAGCTCAAGATGTGAATGAATGAAACACAGAGAAGTTTGAAGCTCAATAAAGGTTTTATACTTAGTAGCAAACTCAATAATAATAGTTAGATCTCTTTTTATATGAATTTGATTAAGTTATTTTATAGTTGAAATGAAAACTAGTCTTTGTTGACTTTTTATACATAATTGGATTGCCATTAAGTTTTTATGAAATCAATATTTTGACTTGATTAAGTGACTGTTGTGCCAAAGATTCAAATTTTTGAATCACTGTTTTTTAGATGTTGGTCTATCGTTAGTATCCAGAAATTAATCTTCAATTATTTTCAATGTCGACTAGCCGTTATTCCCTAAATAGTTAGTCATTGCCATAGTGTTTGCTACAATGAAACTATTCTTCAAAATGATAGTTATGCCCTAAAACTTTTTATATTTATAAAATAGCCTAAATATTTATAAAACTTTACCCAAAAGGTGGTATCAGAGCCTGTCTTTGTCCAAAAGGTGGTAATGGTTTTAGGATTTTTTGAAGTTAAAGGTACTGTTGTGCAAATTTTAATGAACTCGCAAGCGCACGAATCTATTGTAGAATAGATTAATGGTGACGAGTGTCGATCCCACGAAGAGGTTGATTTTAATTATATGTCGAATTAATTTTTTTTTTAATGGGAACAATTAAATTATGGTAATTATATCCTAAATTGTTGAATTAAAATAGCGAGAATAATTGAGAATGAAACTTGTTATAATAAAGTACTTGGGTATCCGGATCCGCATCAATATGCTCCATGGGCTAAATATTCCATATTAATACCAATTAAATCATAAGGGGGGATTCCACACCTCATGAACCACTCTCCAATAAGTATGGTGCCAAGGGCTTATCGTGCCAAATAATAATAACCTTGTACTTGGGGTCTTAGGTTTAACTGTAACAGAACTAGAAAAGACTATTATTATTTGTCGAAATAAAAGTCAAAACAACCATAAATATTAGAGGGGAAGAGAAAGTAAATTTACCAAATTAAGCCCATGGAACATGTTGAGACTTCACCTTCAACCCAAGCTAAAAAGGAATTAGCCACTCATATTTTAACTAAGGATAAAAAGGGAATTTTATTAAAATACAAAGAAACTACAAGAAGGAGAAGGAATTTCAGAAATCTAAGCTTAGAAATGAATTCAGGGTTGCCAAATTAGGGGAGAGCCCTTTTATAGATACATTGAGTGAATCGTGACCATCGGATTAAAAACAATTCGGATGCTCGAGGATTGCGCCCGTCATCGATCAACGATCAACGATCAACCGTCAACAATCAACATTTGTACAATAACGCCCCTTTGAATAGTAAATAATCCCATGTAAGCGCATGTATCTTTGTACACCCAATTTCTACTCCAATGAGATCTTTGCCACGTCATCGATCTACGATGACATAAGAAATTTAGTCCAATAAGATCGTGACACATCATCGGTCAACGCTACGTCATCGGTCAACGCCACATAAGCAGTCAATCCACATAATTCGTCCAATCAGATACTGCCACGTCGTAGGTAGTTGCCACATCATCGGTCCATATACATGAACGATTATCGTGAATAATGTCGTGAAATGATCACGTGCGTATGAAAATCTCGTATATGTGAATGCGAATTTTTCCTTTAATGCTCTTCTTAAGGTTTTCGACCATCCTGAGTACAAATATGACGTCCGTTTTGCTGTCTGATCACTCGTTTATTGTGAAACGATTATGATACCCCTAAAATACATAAAATACACAATTATAATAAAACACATATAATTAAATAACAAAATACTTAAATAAATAAAAGTAACAATGTTAGTGAGATTTAAAGTGTAAAATGACGACTTTCTCCTTTATAAATATACACTTTCTAACTCTCAACAGGTACTACCTGTCTCTATGGCTTTTTCTTCTATAACGTCTGAGTCGAATCTTGTTTCCCTTTCATCTACCTTGTCTTTTTCGAAATCATCTTCTAAGCATGTAACTTTTGAGATAGAAAATGTTGTAGAATATTCCTATATTCTAGAGTCAACCCAAATTAATGAGTCTTCTATACCTCTAATTAATCCTTATTAGTTGTATAAAAGAGGAAACTCTTTTACTCGTAATATAAAAAATCTTCTCTCTATTATGCATCCCACTCCAAAAGAATATGTTCAGTCATTTAAACTAAATCAATGTTCTTTACAACCAACTACAGCAGAACAGTACGTCACTCTTGAAATTCCTTATGAATTAACCTTCTCTTGGCAAAGAGAAGGTTACACTCACCTGCATCTAGGTGGTGTTTGTCTAATCCTTAACCTTCTTTGTGGCTAGACTGGCTCTCCTTGACTCAAGATTTAAAGAATATCAACATGTTATCATAGGATCAATCTTTACTACTTTACATGTTGGTAGTGCTATTTTTACCTTTTACCTAAATTTTAATTTTTCTCTTCAAGATCCAAACTATAACCTTGAAAATCCAAATCCAGCTTCAAGAAGCTGAACAGGCAGTCACTTCCAAAATTGCAACCTTATACCATCAATTAGTGTATCGATTACAAAATCATGCCTTTGATTTGCTTACCCCTCAAACATCTATTAAAGCTCTTATCTATTCCAACCATTGTTTAAATCCTAAGGCAAATCCAAAAGGTTGAACTCATACAACTCATGCCTTTAGAATGGCTCTCCAACTATGAAAAATTCCACCAGAACTCTCAGCCTATATAGAAAATTAAAGCCTAGGTTGAAAAATAATCTGATAGAGCTATTCTTCTCAAGTTTTAACCATCAGAAACCCAACCAGATAAAATCATTTTCTCTTATTCTTCTATGATCAGCTCAGTAAAAACTAGACAGGAAAAACTTCCCATTACATTTTTTGCTTCAGATGAATATCCAATTTATCCTGCCAAATTGGATGGACATTTTTTATGGGATGTTCCCGGTTCAGGCAACAATGATCATGACTATCCTTGTATTGACGACTATGATTCAGAAGATGAACATCTACGGCGTGGCTGACATAGTAAAAAGGTTACTTTCCCTAAAGAACCTTGTCATTCTCTGCCTTCTCCTCTACTGGATGACCTAGATTCTCAAATTTCACTCCCTATCTATAACAAAATATTAAGATGGATTATTAAACATTCTTCTTTATGTAAACAATAACACCAACCATTTATCCCATCTGTCCCTATTGCTATACCTCATGCTTGTATGATTTCTCATCTTTCTTCAGCCTCTTTTCAAGATAATTTTCCCCTACTAGAAAAACATTATAATTCTCAAACCAAGGTCATCATGCGACCTTTTGTCTATCCAACTGTTTCTTTTTCAGGATAACCTGAAGAACTTAAATAATTTGAATCTGTTCTTAACTAGCAAACTCAAAATGCCACTGTCCAAAATCGATCCTTCAATCAACTACATAACTAACTTAATCGTGTGACCAACCAAGTTCAACACACAAATCATAAGATTGACAATATTTCAAATCAGCTTCAATAAATGTATCTTAATATGCAATAGTGTATCACACAACTTGACTTTGATCTCCATACTATGATCCAGCAAAGGTACTGGGGCTTAGAATTTAACAAAAAAGAAGCTGAAATCAGAAGATTAAAAGCTAATATAGCTCCAATAGACTTAGAGAAACAACCATCTCTGTTTGTACCATCATCTCTACTTTCTGTTTCTCTTTCTATTTTTAATATATATCAACTATTCTATACTCCATCAAAGCTTACTGATTATTCATGCCTCTTTGGCATGACTTTACTTTCTTTCAGAAATCACCTACTCCTCGACCTTTTCTCAAAATAACTGTTCCCACACCAATTATTCCTATACCAACTACAAACCCCTCTTCCTCACAATCTTTACCTGACATTAAGCAACACAAAGACAAATAACCTGTACAATAATTATCTTCCCAAATAATCTTTCATGAACCTTTACCAAAATCTGAACTCTTTGAAGATATAACTGATTCCTAAGAATTTGAATTAAATGAACATACTTCCTTAGATGATTCTAAAACAGAATATGCTAATGTAACCAAATTGTTTATAGCTACTCTTGTAGATCTTCTAGATCCTCTATCCTCTTCGCTATTGGGTACTATTGAACCATTCATTGTTAAGAAAATAGATGACAACCCAACTTAATTTATTGCCTCATCACACAATAATCCTACCTCTAAACCATTCAATGGTCCCTTGTTCACTTTTGATGATGTTTTTAAAATTTAGTGGAATAGCAAATTCTAGGAATTCATAGCTTAGATTAATGTCCAGATGATGCGACCCAGTTTGAAAGTCTAAGAGATTGGTTTCAAAGTCTTAGACAATACAAATAGTTACAAAGTATACAAGTTGAAGTCTTTGTTGCTTTAGCTATTATCTATGAATAGTTTCTTAGAGAACCCACTGCAGTCAATGAACTTGCAAGAAACGACTTCATGCAAATGAAGTGTTATTCTCTAGAATTGAGAGATCTTGATTTCCATTACAAACGCATGTCAAGGTTATTTTATAAGCTCAACAACTTTAATGATTCAACTTAAAGCATGTATTCATTACTTCTCTTCCCAACGAACTTTAACTAAAAATCCAGACACAAGTTCATACTCACTAACTTAATATAGCAAACTTTTCCCTTGGAAAGATTTACCAACTTGCTGTAAACAGCTTTGAGTGTCTGTGTGAATAAAAAGAGTTTTTTAAAGACCTCATTGAAAACCACCAATCATTCAAAAATGCCTGTAAAAAATCTCATCTCAAGATCAAATGCGAGGATGATAAAGATTGTCTTTGTACATCCAAAAAGAGATACTATTTCAAACCATTTCCTTCTAAACCCCACAGAAAACATAGGCACAGTCGTAAATGTAAACCCTTTAGATTTTTCAAAAAGAAGAATCCATCCCATACTCTCAAAGCAAAGAACAATAGATGTTTCATTTGTAAGAAAAAAGGTCACTTTGTAAAAACTTACACTACCAGACTTGCTAAAGCTGTTCGTCTCTTTCAACATCTCTAAAACATATCTGTTCTCCTTGACCAGGATGAAATTGAGTCTCTTTTCTCAGACAATCTGAACCTAATGATTCCATTGTATTTTCCTTTGCAGAATTAGACATAGAATACAGAGTTAATCAATATTTAAACCATCCACATCATTCAAACTCCTAGACCTAAGATTTTTATTCCTTTAGTTCAACTCTAAATCTTTCCATCTAAATATCAATACTGGTGCTAAAAAAAGTATGTTAAATCCTTTCATTCTCTCAGCTAATCTTTAGATATATCATGAAGAGTATTTTAAAGTAGTTGATGGAAAATTCTTTCATACAACCCTCATCTCCAAACATCTAGTCAAAATACAACTCTTTCCTATTTGTGTTGTTTCAATCAAACTAGTAGAGTCCGATCTTCTTAATAAGGATCTCGTCATTGGTTTTGATATACTCTACCAAGTCCCTTCTATCCAGATTACTGCCATAGGTGTTCCCTTCAAAATGTTTCCTCTTCTCATTAACTTATCACTGATAAACTTCTTTTGTTTTATCCTCCATCTCATAGTCAATTTACTCATCTTAACCCTTTATGGAAAAACCCTGACTTTTTCATAAAGCTTTCTTTTAAGCTAAATGAAGACATTAATCTTACCAAGACTACCTATCCGGGTATGACTCTTTCATATCAATGTACCCAGTTATTAGCCTAAGGTCTTATTGAGCCAACAAACTCTGATGGGCTTGCCACGCATTTTATATTGAAAAAAATGTCTGAACAGTTATGGAAAAAAAAAAAAGAAGCAATTAGCCATTGATTATCAACCCTTGAACTATTTTTTTAAAGATGATAAATTTCCTCTGCCAAAAATTCAATCCTTGTTCATTCATCTTAAAGATGCAAAAAGTTTTTTCAAATTTAACCTCAAATCAAGATTTTGAAAATTTAGAATTGATCCCATTGACCAATCCAAAATCACCTTTTATATCCTAAATGCTCACTACCAATGTAAAGTTATGCCCTTTGGTCTTAAAGTGGCTCCATCCTTGTTCAAAAAGCCATCATCAAAGTCTTTAATCCCATACTTTATCATACCCTCATATACATTGATGATCTCCTTTTGTTCTGAACAGATCATCCCATTCATCAATAACTTCTTGAGAATTTTAACAATATCATTGCCTAGCATGGTATTATGATCTCAAATACTAAAACTTTCGTTGGTCAAACCTTTGTCCAGTTTCTTAGAATAATTCTTAAAAATGGTTATTTCCATCAAGGTCCTCACATAGCACAAGAATTATTACATTTTCCTGACAAAGATCTTATTGGTAAACAAATCCACTAAATTCTCAGGATTGTCAACTATCTCTGAGATTTCCTCCTATATATTACTATTTACACCACTCCTTTATCTCGCTTTTTGAGGAAAAATGCTCCACCATGGAATCCTACTCATACAGAAGTTGTCAAAACCTTGAAATAAATAACTAAAAAGCCTTTATCTATAAAAATTTCTACTATAGGTTAAAGGATTTTACAAACCGATGCTAGTGACAAGTACTGAGGAGCTATACTCCTTGAGTCTATCGATGGAAAAGAACCTTACTCTACCCATGCAAGTGGTCAATTCAAAAATTCTGAAAAACACTACCATGTGATCTATAAAGAAATCATGGCAGTGAAATATGGCATCAAAAAATTAAAATTTCATCTTGTCAGCAATCACTTTCCTGTCAGACTTGACAACTCATCCTTTTTAAAGATCCTCGATTTCAAGAATAAGACCCTTCCTGATAAATACTTGTTTCTTTTCAAAAACTGGTTTGCTCGTTATGAATTCTTAGTCTAGTGTATAAAAGAAGAAAAGAACTTGATCCCTGAGATGCTATCCAGACCCAGCTCAACAACTATTACAACTTCTATTCAGATCTTCTCGATTATATATATGGCCTCGTCCCTTCCTACCTTTGCATTAGTTAAAAAGACTTTCCCATGCAATCTCACCTTTACCTCTCCCTGACAAATCCAAGATTTTGTAAAAATATTTGTTATCAAATATCTTATTCGAATTCAACAAAAAACTCCTTGTTGTTTTCTAAGCTTTTATCGAAAGTGCCCTTTCCTTACAAGTCTCATTTTGCATCTCCCACAGGATATTATAAAGATGAACTTTGGTGCATCTGATGTTTAACAACCTTAAAATATATTTATACGAGCTAAATGAAGAAATGATGAAAGAAGAATGAAAAAGAAAAATTAATGAATGAGAAAAAATAACAAAATAAGTGTCTTTCACTAACTACAGTACTTGACACGACCTAAAAATATTGATTACTTTGAAGTATAAGAGTATTTAGTTATAATATAATCAGATGAGTTCAAGGTCTAAGCAGACGAAAAAGATTTAATTTCTTAATTACCTCCAAACTATATAAGAGTTAAAACATAATTTAAATGCACACTATTTATTTTAAGTGAAACCACGGAAATAAATTAGTTACAGCTAACAAATTCTTTACTTTAAATTTTATTTACCGTTCAAAAGATTAATTGTATAAATTATTATTATTTTCCTATTAATTTTATTATGGATTAAATATTTAGTATTTCAAAATTTAATTTGTCTATAATAAGTCAAAATATTATTTTATCATATTTTATAATAAGATATTAAGAGTTTCTTATGCCAAACTCTCTTATTTGTTTACAATGAGTCAAAATTTTAAAATATAAAAATATGGATGAAAATAAATTAAAAATTTTAATTATATAATTAAAAATAAAATTTGATTAAATTATATTTTTTGCTAGTTTCAACTTATCACACCTATTATTATTTAACTAAACATAATTGAAATAAAAATAATGTTAAAATTAAAGTAGCTTAGATTGGAGATAAAACTAAATTTAATTATAAAATCAAATTCAAATTTTTCAAAATAAATTAGAAAAGATAAATACAAAACAAAATAGAAGAAAATTTTCTTAGTTACCACCTTCCAGCACCTCCCTTCTGCAGTTTTCTGTCTTCTCTTTGATTCTACCCTCTTCCTTATCTTCTTTTTCTCCCTTTTCTCCACGTTCTTTTTTATTCCTACATGCCTCCTTTCATAGGCAGCATGCAACTCTTGCTTCTCCTTATTTTATTATTATTAAACTTTTTATTATATCTTTTAATAATGCAAAAGATAAGCAAGTGGCAACCGCTCGCCACTCGACTTATCTTGGCAAAGTGGCTCCATTTTTTTAATTTATTTTATTATTTTTTATTTTTACATAAACTATCTTATTCGCCTTTTACTTTCAACTTTAATTTCCTCTTTATCTTTGAAATATATCTATAATATAAAATTACAATAAAATTAATATATTATAATTTAATTTAATATAAAATTATGTTAAGAAAATATTAAGATAATAAATTTCGAGCATATTAATCAATACGGTAAGTGAAAATGATGATTTCAATTTTTATTAAATATATACTTTCTATTGTTAATTATATTATCTTTTTCAATAAACCAAAAAAAAAAATCAGAGAAAGTATGAGGCATTGTATTGTCTCTTTCTAATCTCTTTTCCAACATACTTGAAACAATACTTAAAAGAGAGTTGTTATTCAAAGGATCTTAGAAAATTTCGAATTACAATAGCTTATAAACAAACTTGCAAAATTTAATCAAGAGCCAACTTTTGCTTATTATAAATATTGTTAGCATTCATATTGTAAAGAAAAATTTTAAAAAATCATAAAGAAAAACTATCTCTACTCCATTTTACTCAGCGAATCTTTATGCCACTACCAAATGATTCTGAGAATAACTTAAACTCCACCTGGCGTTTTAAACAATTATTCTACATAACTAATTTTTAAAACTTTTTATCATCCAGTTACTTTTCAGTTATCTTTGTCAGAATTCATTAAAGAATCTTTGTAAAAATATTATTTTCCCCTTGCGGAATCAGTAGTTTGTTTTTTTAAAAAAATCCAAATCAAAATCATAAAAACGAAATTGGAGAAATAAAACATTGTGGAAAGAAAAAGAAAGAGGCATAAACATAATCAAGTTAACAAGTGCACATGGATCACTGAAAATCTGTCTGAATGGAATTATGTTAATAATAATTATAATGGAAAATATACATGCGATGGCAATGCATGCGTCAGCTGAAATTACTGAGAAAAACCTTGAGCACGTGAAAAGTTGCAGCCCATCCATGCCCTGTAAATTATTTTCTTCAAAGGGCCATAAGCAGTTCATAATTCAATAATTCATAAATGAAGCCAGACACAAGTCATCGAAGACAATTAGGGCCATTGATAGAAAAGAACATATTTTCTTCAATAATTAATAAAATTTGGCACACATGCATGTATCGTATAAGTATATAAAAGCTAGGGTAACATACTATACGTATACAGTGAATAATAATTATTGACAGTAATAGGAACCTTAATTTGCTAGAAAATTTGTAACGTATTGTGCATATAATAATAATGTTTATACGGTATCTTATAATCTTGTCATTATCTTTGCTTGATTCATCATGCATATATGGCAATCCAAAAACGTATTACATAGCCTGCTGTGGAGAGTGTAATTGGCACAATTAAGTGATCCTATAATTTGAATTGACCACTGTTTCCCAGATTATTGTTACACGTTTTAAATTTTGAATGGAACAAGCAACACAAAAATGTGCTGCCAAGCTTGGAAATTTTTATAAGAACCCAGGAGTAGCAATCTGCCAATATGATTAACAGACACACACGAAGATGTTCTCAGTAATGAATTATTATATATATATTAGCCCACATGATTGCATGAATTGATTCTTATTAAAATATTGTAACATTGCTTTCCTCTGTATTGCAAGTGGAATCATAAATTATTTTTTTTGTCAAGAGAAATTTCTAAATGTTGATGCTAAAATCTATCGAGATGGTTGCTGCCACTTGTACTTCTCGTCAAGTTCAATATTTGAAATCTTTCACTTGAAATCACAAAAAATTTAATGTTCGAGGTGTTAGAATTTCCGACAAAAACCTTCCGACACTCAAGTTAGTTTTTTTCTCAGCAAATAAAAAATAAATTAGAGTAATAAAAATTGAGAAGAAGAATTCCCCATTTATTTAGATTTTTGAGATTTTTATAAGCACATGAATTATTATATTATTTTTAATGTGTGGTAGTTATTATTAAATTGAATACACAATTATGATGATGAGTACATCTGTTACATAATAATTACAATGTTTCAGTTATAACTTCTGATTCTAGTCTGTTCGAACTCATCTGATCATGGTCTCACGAATAAATTGATCGAGGTAATCTGCTCATGGTCTCAGGGATTACCATATGGTTCTGATGATCTGCTCACAGATCTCCTCTTGATAATCTGCTTACGAATCTGCTCACTGATCTTCTCTCGGTGATATACTCATGTATCATCTCCTGGTCGAGGTGACCTAGTCATGGACACAATATTTACCACCTAGTCGAGATAACCTGCATGGTTATAACATTATTATCTAGCTAAGGTGACCTGCTTATAAATTATCACTTGATCAAGGTGGTTTACTCATGGATCACCTTTTGGTGATCTGTTCATGTATTACTTCACCTCCTGATCGTGGTGACCTATTTATAGATTACCACTTGGTCATCTATTAATTATCTACTCTCTTTTTATTTTAAAGAGATGTTAGTCACTCTATTTTGAAGCCAAACACCGAATTTATTTTTACAAAAATAATTTTTCTATTAATTTTAAATATTTGAAAGAAAATTATTGGGTTATTATCCTTTCACTATATCAAGTATTGCGAAATAACAAACCACTATATAAAATATTGAAAGACAATACTTTACTACACTAACTTTTTAAAAATAACAATTTATTATATTTTCACCAATGCCCTTGGTCTAATGATGATGTCACACTAACATCATTATATTTTCATCAAATGAAATACAAATTTGTTATTAAACTTTAAGGTTATTATCCATTTACTATAGTAATATTGCAAAATAACAAATCACTGTACAGATGATTGAAAGTTAATACTGAAATTCTAGTTGTGCAACCCAAGAGGGGGTGAATTGGGTTTTTAAAAATTAATCTAAGCAAATCACACAATAATTAATTCTAATTTTTTAATGAAATTAAGAACAATAAGTTTAACAATGATAAAACATAAAAGAGTAGGGAAGAGAGAATAAACACAAATATTTTTATGTGGTTCGGCAAATCTCTCCTATATCCACACCTCTACGCTAACCAAACTCGAGAATTTCAGTATCTAAGCCTCCCATGACTTCGATTCCATTACAATTAACTTTAATGTGTCAATGAATCCCTTACAATCCAGGGATTTTTCCCCAATCCCTTCACCCAAGTGTTTCCCACACTTATATAACCATAAATTTGATAAGAGATTAAAAATTACAATAAGAAAAACTCTCTTCAAGAGTGGATGAACAAATATAGTACTATAATAATTTAATTTATAATATTTGTAAGTTGGAAACTCAATCAATAATGTATGAACTTGTTTTTAGTTGTTCAAGAGATTAGAAATAAGTTTGATTTGGGTTTTTATAGTTTTTTACTCGAAAAATAACCGTTATAGATAAATTCTAACGTCGACACAGCTAGCCTCTACATTCAAACGGTTCGCCATTTACTACAGTAAAGTTACTGTTAAATTTAAATATTGCTACAATAATACTGTTCATGAAATTATAATTTTATCCAAATCTTTTTATAATTATACTATAGAATAAAAACATATAAAACTTTGTAAATAGGTCCACTTTCGAAATAATTTAACTTACTGTAATACCACTATTCATAAAATTATAATTTTACCTAACATATTTTTATAATTGTAATATACCTTAAAATGTCAAAAATCCTTGCAAACAAGTCTAATTTCAGAATTTCTATATAATACTTCTCATTCCTACAACTTTCTGAAATTATGATATAACTAAAAATATTTGTGATTTTGTAAATAAATCTAAATTCATATTTAAAATATTACTTGTTAAAATCAAAGATTACAAACTTTTTCACTTTAGCACATATTTAGAAAATCAATTAATTTGCATGAAATACTTGATTAATGATCAAAACTTTAGATTAATAAAAAATAATAATTAATTTATTAAAATTTTGAGCTTTACAAATTACTAAGTCAAGTATAAATTAAATCATACTAGCTTTACAAGAATTTATCATAATAATAAGTTCGTTGAGCTCCAAACTTTATTCTTGATCGAGCCATTGTTTGTTGAGGTCTTGCAATTGATTTCACTTGATTCACTTGTATAAATATTATCCTTCAAGAACTTAGTGAAAATGTGAAATACATCATTAATTAAAATAATTAAGACACATGTTTATTATCATCAAAATTACATCATGTGTAGCCTTTAAACTAACAATATCCCCCTTTTTATGATAACAAACATCTCATGTATTTTGATATTTATACTCCCCCTTAATATGTGATCTATAATATTTTGTAAAACTCCCCTTAAATATTTCAAAAACATGTACAAACTTCGTAAGATCAAAATATGTATTACCTGTCTTTAGGAATTCAAAATACATAATTTCTTCCCATTCATCATCAAATTACCAATAAAGACCAATAAACATAAATGGTTAATTAAGAAACATATAAAACTTAAGCATGCAATTAACTAGAGAATTATAAAATCCATACTATCCAGCAAACATCAACCACATTTCCAAGTAACAAATAAAAAATATCCAAATACCTCACGATAAGCATCCATAATTAAGATAACAATGCATATAAAGATGTAGTGCAGAGTGAGAAATGACTAAAAACAAAACACTGTGGAGATGGTAGATGTGAAGAAGTAAATGGTGATGGAAAACCAAGAGCAGTAAAAAGTTACTGCTGTCCATCAAGAATCTACCATTGTTGAGTAAAGAGGCGTTGCTGTGATCAAATAATTGTTACTGTTGCTTAAAGAGATATTAATGTTTGGAATGGATTGAATTTGAAAAGCTTCAAACTATGACTGAAGTTGGTTTGTGTTGCTTAGAAAGGGAATATACATCAGTTAAGAGCTACTACATTGAATCCTTATGATCTGCTGAAGTAAAGCATTGAGATCAGGGAGCTCATCTGGGTCAAGAACATCATTAAAGAACAAATAATCCGAAGGGGCAAGTGCAGAAACTTTCTTCTTGCGTCTCTCATCTTTATACCACTGACCATTTTCAAATATAAATCTTAAATTTACTATAGCATCATCTTCTAATTCCTTAGGACTCAAAAATATTGGTTCAGTTAAGGGAACACAAAAGTGTTTGAGAATATGAATGATAATACTACCATAAGAAAGTTTTCAATTTAGAAAATTCAGAACTCTCAATATATGTTGAAGGATAATATATCCAACACTCAATACCTTACCCTCAGAAATACAATCCAGCAAAGTAACATCTAAACGAGTAACTTTATATCCATGTCCACTGTTGAGTGTTAGAAAGTGTATATTTATAAAGGAGAAAATCGTCATTTTACACTTTAAATCTCACTAACATTGCTACTTTTATTTATTTAAGTATTTTGTTATTTAACTATATGTATTTTATTATAATTATGTATTTTATGTATTTTAGGGGCATTACGATCGTTTCACAATGAACGAGTGATCAGACAGCAAAACGGACGTCATATTTGGACTCAGGATGGTCGAAAACCTTAAGAGGAGCATTAAAGGAAAACGTCACTGTTCACATATATGGTACTGTTCATACGTACGATATTGTTCATGGTATTGTTCACGGACTGTTCATGACACTGTTTATGTATACAGACCGATGATGTGGCAACTACCTATGACGTGACAGTATCTGATTGGACGAATTATGTGGTATTGACTGCTTATGTGGCACTGACCGATAACGTGGCATCGACCGATGATGTGTCACGATCTTATTGGACTAAATTTCTTATATACTGTAGATCGATGACGTGGCAGCATCTCAGTAGAGTAAAAATCATGTGTACAAACACACTGTTTTCAAAAAGAAATTTGAAATGGATCTGCAAAATCAGCAACCAGAACCACAAGAGAGGCCATTTAAGGATTATTTTAGTCCTTTAGCTAATTTGAGCACATCATGCATAAGGTACCCAAATGTAGCTGCTAGGAGTTTTGAATTAAAACCTAGTGTGCTAAATTGTCTCCCCACATTCTATGGCCTAGAAAATGAGGATCCATATAATCATCTGAATGATTTTCATGCTATTTGTCAAACTTTTAAATACGAGAATTTTTCAGATGATGATGTTAAACTTAGATTATTCTCATTTTCATTAAAAGATAGAGCTCGTTCATGGTTTAATACAATGCCTGCCAATAGGATTATATCATGGGAACAAATGGTAACTAAATTTTTAAATAAATATTTCCCAGTTTATAAAACCAATGCTATTCGCAGGGAAATTTCAGAGTTTACTCAAAGAGACGACGAGCAGTTTTTCGAAGCATGGGAGCGATTTAATGGGCTACTCTTAAAGTGTCCACATCATGGGTACGAGAAATGGCACCAATGCCAATACTTTTTGGAGGGATTATTACCACATATCCAAGAATGGCTAATGGCAACCAGTGGAGGAGAGTTAATGTCCAAAAGCGCATCAGAGATTTGGGAATTTTTCCAACGGCAATCAGATAATTCTCAACAACGGAGTCGATCACTCAGAAATACCAGGAGAATTAAGGGAGTGAATGAGGTTAATATTGGCGAGTCAAGCTCAGGAATGAAAGAAGTCAAAGAGATGGTTGAAGGTCTTGCTCGACAAATAGCATCTTTGACAACTGCTAAATCAACAGAGCCACATGACCATGACTCATATTCAAATCAAGCCAATGCCATAGGTATCATGAGAAAACCACCAAACTACAATCCTTACTCCAACACATATAACCCTAGATGGAGAGATCACCTCAATTTTTCATGGTCTCAAGGATTCCAACAAAATGGACCATCAGTTCCACCTCCACCAATGTAACCAGTTCCTCAAATGTCTCAAGCCTCTCAACCACCATTTAGACCATACAATCAGAATCCAAACCATTCTCAACCCAAACCATGAGAGGAGACATCCCAAAATTTCAGAAATCTTACTAACTCTAAGATCGAGTAGCAGAACCGCACCATTGATGAATTACGAAATGAGATGAGAGCGAGCTTCAACTCACAAGCTCAATCTGTTTCAAGCCTTGAGAAAATGGTAGGACAACTTGTCTCTTCAGTTCAAACATTGGCCATGACCGTTGAAAAAGGCAAATTTCCAAGTCAACCAGTGCCCAATCCTAAAGCAGTAAATGAAGCAAGTTCTAGTTCACCACAGCAGCATGGAGAGGTCAAAGCAGTGATGACCTTACGAAAAGGAAAAGAAGTTGACAACAAAGTGGAGATGCCAAAATCAACTCAAATTGTACCTGTAAACACGGAGGAATCATCATCAGAGGAGAAAGAGGAAACCAACCCACGAGAATATGTTCCTAAAGCTCCATTTCCTTAGAGGTTAGCTAAAGGGAAGAAAGGAAAATCCACAGGTGAGATTCTTGAAATCTTCAAACAGGTAAGTGTTAACATCCCTTTACTTGAAGGTATAAAACAAGTGCCATCATACGCCAAGTTTCTTAAAGACCTTTGTACTAAAAAGAAAAATATTCATGTTCAGAAAAAGGCCTTTCTAACAGAAAATATTAGTTCTATACTCCAACATAAAATGCCTCTAAAATGCAAAGATCCAGGCTCCCCTACTATCTCATGTAGTATAGGGAACCACACAATTGAGAATGCTTTGTTGGATTTAAGAGCTAGTATAAATCTGTTGCCTTACTCTGTATTTGTGAAACTTGGACTGGGAAAAGTACACCCAACTCCAGTGGTATTACAGCTTGCAAATCGGTCCACAAAAATACCTCGTGATATTGTGGAGGACGTGCTTATCCAGGTAGACAAGTTTTATTTTCCTATTGATTTCATTGTAATTGACACTCAACCAGTGCAGGATTCAAAGAAGCACATTCCCATTATTCTGGGCTGACCTTTCTTGGCAACTGCCGATGCACATATTCAATGCAGAACCGGAAATATGCAGTTGTCTTTTGGCAATATGACCATGGAACTCAATATCTTTAACATTGCTAAACAACCTCACAGTACAGATGATGGAATTGTTGATGTGGATTTAATAGAAACACTAGTTGATAACAATTTTCTTTCAAACCTTAGTGATGACCCTTTGCAAACTTGTTTAACTCACTTAGGTTTGAATTTTGATATTGACAGATCAGTTGATGAAGTCAATGCTCTACTTGACTCAGCACCATCCATGGACACTAATAAATGGAAGTCAAGAGTTGAACAACTAGTGCTGTCAGAAAAGAAACTCAGCCCATCATCAGAATCACCACCAAAACTCGAACTCAAGCCATTACCCAACACTTTGGAATACGCATTCTTGGGAGAAGAAAGCACTTTACCAGTAATCATCTCTTCTTCCCTCAATGACGAACATAAAGGAGCATTAGGATGGACCATAGCAGACATAAAAGGTATAAACCCAGTGGATTGTATGCATTATATTCATCTTGATGAAAATGCTAAACCTACTAGGGAAATGCAACGTCGGTTAAATCCTAACATGAAAGAGGTTGTTCGCACTGAAGTCCTTAAGCTATTAGATGCAGGTATCATTTACCCTATTTCTGATAGTTCGTGGGTCAGTCCTGTGCAAGTTGTTCCTAAAAAGTCAGGAGTTACAATAGTCATCAATGCTGATAATGAATTAGTACCCATTAGAGTAACTACAGGATGGCGTGTATGCATTGATTACAGAAAGTTGAATTCTGTCACACGTAAAGACCATTTTCCTTTACCATTTATCGATCAAATGCTTGATAGATTAGCGAGTCATGAGTTTTATTGCTTTTAGATGGTTATTCAGGATACAATCAGATTCCCAAAGCACCAAAAGATCAAGAGAATACCACCTTCACTTGTCCTTTTGGTACTTTTGCATATAAGAGAATGCCATTTGGATTATGTAATGCACCTGCTACATTTCAACGATGCATGTTGAGCATTTTTTCTGATATGGTTGAACGATTCCTTGAGGTTTTTATGGATGACTTTTCTGTTTTTGGAGATTCATTTGATCAATGTTTACATCATCTAACATTAGTTCTGCAGAGATGTATCGAGAAGAATTTAGTCTTGAATTGGGAGAAATGCCATTTTATGGTTAAACAAGGTATTGTTCTCGGTCACATCATTTCAAGCAAAGGTATTGAGGTTGATAAAGCCAAGGTGGATATCATTTCCAATTTTTCTTCACCTAAAACAGTCAGAGAAGTAAGATCTTTCCTTAAGCATGCTGGTTTTTATAGACGTTTCATTAAATATTTTAGCAAAGTTTCTAGACCCTTATGCAATTTACTTACTAAGGATGTACCTTTTATCTTTGATGATTCATGTCTTATGGCATTTGAAAAACTAAAGCAGTTATTGATATCATCACCCATCATTCAGCCCCCAAATTGAAACTTACCATTTGAGCTTATGTGTGATGCATCTGACTATGTAGTAGGAGCAGTATTAGGACAAAGAGTTGATCGAATTCCCCATGTGATTTACTATGCTAGTATGACATTGAATTATGCATAGTTGAATTATTAAACAGTTGTTTTTGTATTAGAAAAATTTCGATCTTATCTTATTGGTTGTAAAATAATTATATTTACAGATCATGCTGCTCTTAAATATCTTCTCATAAAGAAGGATGCAAAAGCTAGACTAATTCGTTGGGTGCTACTCTTGCAGGAATTTGACTTACAATTCAAAGACAAGAAAGGAACAGAAAATGTTGTGGCTGATCATCTTTTCCGTCTCAATTTTGACACAACAAAAGAACATTTACCTTTGAATGAGTCATTTCCAGATGAACAATTAGTGAGTGTGGAAGTAGTACCATGGTATGCTGATATAGTTAATTATCTTGTTACAGGTCAACTTTCAGAGCATTGGACTAAACAAGACAAGGTCAAATTCTTTGCAGAAATAAAGAATTTCTTTTGGGATGATCCTTATCTATTTAAATATAGTGCAGACCAAATTATTAGACGATGTGTCCCAGAGAATGAATTTTAGAATATCCTTTCTTTCTGCCATAAACAAGCTTGTGGAGGCCACTTCAGTGCTAAGAAAACAGCTACTAAAATTTTACAATGTGGTTTCAATTGGCCAACTATATTTTGAGATGCCTACACCTTTTGTTCTTCATGTGATAGGTGTCAACGAATGGGGAGCATTACACGAAGGAATATGATGCCACTAAACCCAATTCTAGTGGTTGAAATTTTTGACGTATGGGGTATCGATTTCATGGGACCCTTTCCTCCATCTTTTGGCCATCAATATATATTGGTCGCTGTTGATTATGTTTCGAAATGGGTAGAAGCTATTCCATGTAGGAACAATGATCATAAAGTGATAATAGGATTTTTGAAAAGTAATATTGTTTCCCGCTTTGGATTCCCTCGAGCAATAATTAGTGATGGTGGTGTCCACTTTTGCAATAAATTTTTTAAAGCACTTTTAACAAAGTACTCCATCACTCATAAAGTGGCGACCCCATATCACCCACAGACCAGCGGCCAAGTTGAGATCTCCAATCGAGAAATAAAGCACATTTTAGAAAAAACAGTGAGGCCCGACAGAAAAGATTGGTCGTTACGGCTTGATGATGCATTATGGGCATATAGAACGGCTTTTAAGACTCCGATTGGGATGTCAACCTACAGGCTAGTGTATAGAAAAGCATGCCACCTACCTGTGGAACTTGAGCATCGTGCATACTGGGCCATCAAGAAACTCAATTTTGACATACAGCAAGCTGGCTCAGAAAGAATATTACAGTTGGCAAAACTTGAAGAAATTCGAAATGATGCATACAAGAATGCCAAAATTTACAAGCAATGAATGAAAGTCTTTCACGACAAGCAAATTATGCGAAAATCTTTCACTCCAGGTCAAAAAGTACTTTTATTCAATTCTCACTTACACTTATTCCCAGGTAAGTTACGCTCTCGATGATCTGGCCTATTTATTGTTCATACTGTTTTTCCACATGGTGCAATTGAAATTAAGGATCCAATGAATAGTGTCACTTTCAAAGTTAATGGTCAAAGATTAAAGGCATATCTAGAATACCAACCACATGGAGAGGACAGCGAAATAAATTTAAGTGACCCACCTATTTTAAATTGAGGTTTTGCTTTTCGGTGATTTGATTATTTATTTTCTTTATTTTCTTTCTTTTATTCATTTTTTTGCTGATTGAAATTATTTTTGTTTAAGTGTGTTTGTTTAACCGTTAAGTTTTTCTTATCAATTTAATCATGAGACAGTTCCTCTTAAACATTCTTAGACAATTTCGACATATACAATCTCATCTCAGAGGTCAGATACGATTTTGTAAAACACATCGTATCTGGCAGCTACAACCACCAGAGTTAGTAGCCCATGTTGAGGATTTAAAAAGCCAACTCTGAGAAATTGAGAGAGGCATCTACAACATCGAATTGGAGCTTGAGGTAAATTCAATAAGAGGACGATTTTAGTTTGTTTTGTGTGTTTTAATTTATTTTCTTGTTTGTGTGTTTTAGTTTGCTTTGCGTGTTTAAAGTTTGTAACCCTGGTCAAGCGGCGGATAAGGGTACTCCGTGACAATCAAGTCGGTTACTTCAGTTTTCCCACAATAACAGATATTCTGAGACGAATGTATGGACAAAAATGAGATTTTAGAAAAGCTTCACAAACGATTCCCTTCGCTTCCTCAAAATGCCCTACTTTTAATCTATAAAGCCCGGTCCGAACGCATGCGATTGCTTATGAGGAATAACATCCCTGCTGACATCCGTTGGTTAATTGAGGCAAAAGTTCGCTTAGCAGGTGAGTTACCTCCTAAATTTATTGCATACATGCCTGGTTGTGGTAAAGGAAATTATGCGAGAAAACGACGAGCTCGAAGACTTTCTGTTGCTTGTCATAAATGTGCTAGAATGATATGCAATAAAAAATCATGTTCTTTAGGATTGATGTCTGATAACAGAGAAGATAAGATTCAATTCATTAGGGATGGCTTGAATAAGGAGTCATTGGATGATATCCTTTTGTCTCTTGAAACGCATCCCAGTGGATACGTCCAACATGCAATACTCCAATTATGGCCATTAGTCCAGAAAGAATGTGCACACTATAGTCTTGGGAATCTGACTATAAAAGACCCTATTTGCCAATTTGTAAGAAAATTGGATGGGAAGCCTATCCTCGACCCATAGAGGGCGTTCAAGCTGTTTCTAGATGTAAAACTAGAGGAAGATGTGAGCCACAATCACAACTATCTGTAAATATCCTTTTACCTCTCTGTTCTTTTATTTCACTGTTATTTTACTATTTGCATTATTGTTTTTAATAATTTCATTCACTTTTTCTTTTTACTATTTTCTTTTTGACTTTTTGAGCCATGTGCCTTACACGTTAATTGACATAATGTCCCATACACAACTGTAACCAATTGTCACCAAGGTCTTTAAATACGATTCTCTTTTTACTAAGCACTCGCAAGTTGTTTTTGAGCATTATCTTAATGGCAGCTACTTCCAGTAAACAATTCAAGAACATTTGTGTGCTTTCTGGGTTTCATTATGGCAAACATAAAGAGTTCATGGAGGCAGCCATAGATCTTGGTCTAAAAATAGCAGAGAGAAAATTACACTTGGTGTATGGAGGAGGTGACCGAGGGTTATCCAAAATGGTATCAGAAGCTGCTTTTGTTAGAGGGAGCCAAGTGTTAGGCATCATCCCTCAAATCCTAAAACCTTTGGGTTGTTTGTCTCATTCACCAACTGGAGAAGAGTTAGTCGTCTCAGGTATGCAAGAACGAATAACTGAAATGCTCAATCATGCCGATGCTTTTATTTTCCTTCCAGGCGATCTTACAACTCTTGAGGCACTAATGACATTAGCATCTTGGTCCCATCTGAACATTCATCAGAAGCCCATTGGTTTGTTAAATGTCAATAACTTTTATGATAGCTTTCTCGCATTTCTTAACCATGCAATAAAAAATTATTTCATTCTTTCCTTAGTGAAAAACATCTTTATTTGTGCACACACTGCTAATGCGCTATTTGATCTGTTACAAGCTTATCAACCAGAGCCAGATCCCAAGGCTATTGTGTTGGAGTGTTCAAATAATGATGGTAACAGTAGCGGCAGTAAGAAGTACAAATTAGATTTAACTCTCCGCTTGTAAATATTTTCTTCTGTGTTGCAGCACCCAGGTGATGTCTTCTAAACTCTACTTCTTTCCTTTCAAACATTGAGGACAATGTTTCGTTCTGGTTGGGGGGAGGGAATAGTTGACAATTGTGGAATGTTGAACTAAGCATGATTAACTTTTTGAATAGAAGATGACTGAATATGGAGTATACTGACTCTAGAAACGCATCTTCTTAGTTAAAAAAAACAAAACAAAAACAAAATAAAAAATATATATATTTGTGTGTGTTTCTTTTCTAACCTTTCATTTTTCTCCTTTATAAATATATGTTTTCAAGCTTTTAAAGTCGAAGATGGCTGAATATGGAGTGTAGTAACTCTAGAAACGCATCTTCTTTTATAAAAAAATTTAAAAAAAATTCATTTTTCTTTAATTTTTCTGCATGTATGTTTTCTTTTTATGTTTAGAATAGGTTGGGGGGAAATAATTCTATTTAAAAAAAAATTTGTGAGCTCTTGATATTGGATGATATGATGACTTTTGAATTTTAGTATTTGTATTATCTTTGGTCTTGAGTGATGTTACACCATGTTTACTATTCTACATGTTGATGTTGGGGATAAATATAAGTTGCTTGAAAGAATGCACATGTCATAATAAATTCAAAGTGAGTTTTTGAGCCTATTAATTTTTCTTGGAGAGTAACCCTTTTTGCCCATTCTTCATGTAGCTTAGCAGTTTATTATTTCATACATGATCTCTAGATTTTCTTTGAGTCAACCCTTAAAAAAAAAAGTGTGTGTTACTGCATCTAAATGCCCACTTAATTAGTAGATATGGAAGATTATTTAGAGTCCTAAAAGATGATAGAAGGCCATTTTTGACCCGTTTGAGTCTTTCTAGCCATCCCTATTATATAATATCCATAGTTAGCCGTTTTGAGCCTTTTATTTAAAAAAAAAACTTTTCTTTATTAACTTATCATCCTGACCCTCTCCAATTTGGAGTATTACCCGATATCATACAAGTTCCATCCACCTATTCATGTTTGAGGAAAAAAATATAAATAATTATTTTGTTCAGCAAAGTTGTGCTACATAAAAAAAGAAAAAAAAAGAAAAAAAGAAAAAAAAGGAAGAAAAAAAAGATGTACAATAACAATAAATAAGGAAAATGCATCTTGTAATTTAAAAAAAAAACTTGAACTTTCCCTCAAACATATATATTTTGTTCCCTATTTTTTCTTTCTTTGTTAGCCATGTCCCTAGCCTACGTTACGTCCTAATAAAAGTCCTTCTTGATTTTAAGGCACGATAGTCTGAAATAAAAGCTAGTTATATGGGCAATTAAGATGTAGTGATGCATATACAAAAAAAATGAAAAAAATAAAAAAAATGATGAATACATTGGGTTGACTAATACTTTATTTGAGATCGTATTATTTCTAAGCTATGGGCATATATTTTTTCATCTTGGTGAGAGTGTATGATATTTTTTATTATTTTCTCTCAATTTACCATTCATTGTAGTGACAAAATTTTATTGGGATTAATTTCTTTATGAGAGTGTCACTACAAACGGTGAGATTTTAGGGTTAGATATGTCATTCTTGAAAGTGGCCTGATCACTAATGCTACAACAAAGTCTGCTGGACTGATGCATATGGATGGTTGATGTGGGTGTGATATTCCTTTAGACTGGAGATAATGCTTCTACTTTTATTTGATTGCTATCATTAATCTGATTGAATAAACACATGTGTTTCCTTTAAAAAAAAAATATTTGAATTTTATCTTCGCTTTATTTGCTAGGGACTAGCAATAAGCTGGTTGGGGGGTGTGTTGAGTGTTAGAAAGTGTATATTTATAAAGGAGAAAATCGTCATTTTACACTTTAAATCTCACTAACATTGCTACTTTTATTTATTTAAGTATTTTGTTATTTAACTATATGTATTTTATTATAATTATGTATTTTATGTATTTTAGGGGCATTACGATCGTTTTACAATGAACGAGTGATCAGACAGCAAAACGGACGTCAAATTTGGACTCAGGACAGTCGAAAACCTCAAGATGTTCTATAGGCTTAATTTGGTAAATTTACTTTCTCTTCCCCTCTAATATTTGTGGTTGTTTTGACTTTTCATCGACAAATAATAATAGTCTTGTCTAGTTACAGCCCTGGTTAAACCGGCACCCTATTACAAGGTTATTATTATTTGGCACGATAAGCCCTTGGCACCATACTTATTGGAGAGTGGTTCATGAGGTGTGGAATCCCCCCTTATGATTTTATTGGTATTAATATGGAATATTTAGCTCATGGAGCATGTTGATGCGGATCCGGATACCCAAGTGCTTTATTATAACAAGTTTCATTCTTAATTATTCCCATCATTTTAATTCACGATTTAGAATAAAGTTACCATAATTTAATTGTTCTCATTAAAAGAAAATTAATTCAGCACATAATTAAAATCAACCTCCTCGTGGGATCGACACTCGTCACCATTAATCTATTCTACAATACATTCGTGCACTTGCGAGTTCATTAAAATTTGCACAACAGTGCCAAGGGCTTATCGTGCCAAATAATAATAACCTTGTACTAGGGTGCCGGTTTAACCAGAGCTGTATCTAGACAAGACTATTATTATTTGTCGACGAAAAGTCAAAACAACCACAAATATTAGAGGGGAAGAGAAAGTAAATTTACCAAATTAAGCCTATAGAACATGTTGAGACTTCACCTTCAACCCAAGCTCAAAAAGAAATTAGCTACTCATATTTTAACTAAGGATAGAAAAGGAAATTTTATTAAAATACAAAGAAACTACAAGAACGAGATGGAATTTTAGAAATCTAGGCTTAAAAATGAATTCAGGGGTATCAAATTAGGGGGGAGAGCCCCTTTTTTATAGATACATTGAGTGAATCGTGACCATCAGATTAAAAACAGTTCGGATCCTCAGGATTGCGCCACGTCATCAGTCAATAGTCAACAGTCAACAGTCAACATTTGCACAGTAATGCCGCCTGAATAGTAAATAATCCCATGTAGGCGCATGTACTGTACAAACGATTTTTACTCCACTGAGATGCTGCCATGTCATCGATCTACAATATATAAGAAATTTAGTCCAATAAGATCGTGACACATCATCGGTCGATGCCACGTCATCGGTCAACGCCACATAAGCAGTCAATACCACATAATTCGTCCAATTAGTTACTGCCACGTCATAGGTAGTTGCTACATCATCGGTCCGTATACATAAACAGTGTCGTAAACAGTACCGTGAACAGTTCCATGAACAATACCGTATGTATAAACAGTACCGTATACGTGAACAGTGACTTTTTTCTTTAATGCTCATCTTGAGGTTTTCGACCGTCTTGAGTCCAAATTTGACGTCCGTTTTGCTGTCTGATCACTCGTTCATTGTAAAACGATCGTAATGCCCCTAAAATACATAAAATACATAATTATAATAAAATACATATAGTTAAATAACAAAATACTTAAATAAATAAAAGTAGCAATGTTAGTGAGATTTAAAGTGTAAAATGACGATTTTCTCCTTTATAAATATACACTTTCTAACACTCAACACACCCCCCAACCAGCTTATTGCTAGTCCCTAGCAAATAAAGCGAAGATAAAATTCAAATCTTTTTTTTTAAAGGAAACACATGTGTTTATTCAATCAGATTAATGATAGCAATCAAATAAAAGTAGAAGCATTATCTCCAGTCTAAAGAAATATCACACCCACATCAACCATCCATATGCATCAGTCCAGCAGACTTTGTTGTAGCATTAGTGATCAGGCCACTTTCAAGAATGACATATCTAACCCCAAAATCTCACCGTTTGTAGTGACACTCTCATAAAGAAATTAATTCCAATAAAATTTTGTCACTACAATGAATGGTAAATTGAGAGAAAATAATAAAGAAATATCACACACTCTCACCAAGATGAAAAATATGCCCATAGCTTAGAAATAATACGATCTCAAATAAAGTATTAGTCAACCTAATGTATTCATCATTTTTTTATTATTTTTTTTATTTTATATGCATCACTACATCTTAATTACCCATATAACTAGCTTTTATGTTAGACTATAGTTCCCTAAAATCAGGAAGGACTTTTATTAGGACGTAACGTAGGCTAGGGACATGGCTAACAAAGAAAGGAAAATAGGGAAATAAAATATATATGTTTGAGAAAAAAAATTCAAGAACTTTTTATAGGATACATTTTGCTTATTTATTACTATTGTACATCTTTCTTTTTTTTTCCTTTTTTTTTCTTTTTTTTCTTTTTTTTATATGGCACAACTTCACTGAACAAAATAATTATTTATATTTTTTTCTCAAACATGAATAGGTGGATGGAACTTGTATGATATCGGGTAATACTCTAAATTGGAGTGGGTCAAGATGATAAGTTAATAAAGAAAAGGTTTTTTTTTTAAATAAAAGGCTCAAAAGGGCTAACTATGGATATTAAATAATAGGGATGGCTAGAAAGGCTCAAACGGGTTAAAAATGGCCTTCCATCATCTTTTAGGACTCTAAATAATCTTCCATATCTACTAATTAAGTGGACATTTAGATGCAGTAACACATACTCTTTTTTTTTTTTAAAAGGGTTGACTCAAAAAAAAATCTAGAGATCATGTATGAAATAATAAACTGCTAAGCTACATGAAGAATGGGCAAAAAGGGTTACTCTCCAAGAAAAATTAATAGGCTCAAAAACTCACTTGGAATTTATTATGACATGTGCATTCTTTCAAGCAACTCATATTTGTCCCCAACATCAACATGTAGAATAGTAAACATGGTGTAACATTACTCAAGACCAAAGATAATACAAATACTAAAATTCAAAAGTCATCATATCATCCAATATCAAGAACTCAAAAAAAAATTTTTTTTAAATAGAATTATTTCCCCCCAACCTATTCTAAATATAAAAAGAAAACATACATGCAGAAAAATTAAAGAAAAATGAACATATTTTTTTTAATTTTTTTTTTACAAAAGAAGATGCGTTTCTAGAGTTACTACACTCCATATTCAGCCATCTTCGACTTTAAAAACTTGAAAACATATATTTATAAAGGAGAAATTATCAGCTATTCCCTCCCCCCAACCAGAACGAAACATTATCCTCAATGTTTTAAAGGAAAGAAGTAGAGATTAGAAGATATCACCTGGATGTTGCAGCACAGAAGAAAATATTTACATGGTTGAAGGAGAGATATATGGCTCAAGAGTGAAAAAGAAAATAGTGAAATGATAACATAAAATTATTAAAAATAAAAATATAAGTGATCAAACAATAGTGAAATAAAACAATATTAAAATAAAAAGATATTTAAAAGTAGTTGCGACTATGGCTCACATCTTCCTCTGGTTTTACGTCCAGAAACGGCTTTAACGCTCTCTATGGGTCGAGGATAGGCTTCCCATCTAGTTTTCTTACAAACTGGCAAACAGGGTCTTTTATAGTCAGATTCCCGAGACTATAGTTTGCACATTCTTTCTGGAATAATGGCCATAACTGGAGTATTGCATGTTGGACGTATCCATTGGGATGTGTTTCAAGAGATAAAAGGATATCATCCAATGACTCCTTATTCAAGCCATCCCTAATGAATTGAATCTTATCTTTTCTGTTATCAGACACCATTCCTAAAGAACATGATTTTTTATTGCATATAATTCTGGCACATTTATTCAAAAAAAATATTAATAATAATAGTTAAACTTACAAAAACATAATTAAAAAAAATTTATATCACCAAAAAGAAACAGAAAAGAAAAAATTCAAGTCACTTCAATGTTTTGTGCTGTTTTCTCCACATGGTTGGTATTCGTGATATGACTTTACTTTTTTGACCATTAACTTTAAAAATTATATTGTTCCTTATATTCTTAAATTTAATGGCTCCATGTGAAAAAACAGTATGATCAGTAGATGGACCAGACCATCGAGAACGTAACTTACTTGGAGAAACGTGCCATTGAGAATTGAAAGAAAATACTTTCTGACCTGGTGTGAAAGATTTTCCAATGCTCCGATTGTCACGGAGGATTTTTATTCGCTTTCTGTAGTCCTTAGCATTTTTGTTGTTACGAATCTCCTCTGGTTTTGTCAGTTGTATCCTCCTTTTTGAACCAAAAATGGGGTCAATGATCTCTGTGTTCTTTTGTTTGTAATCAGGAGAGGATGGGATGATTTCTGACAATATTTCTTCTTCCTCCAAGAATGTAGAATTCAAAGGGTCGAGTGAAGGTTTGAGCTCAATTTCTAGTGGTGATTCTGATGATGGGATGAGATTTTCTTTTAATGGTGCCAATTGCTTTATCCTTGTCTTCCACTTATCAATGTCCATGCATGGTGATGAATCCAATAAGGCATTAACCTCATCAATTGATCTGTCAATATTAAAATCCAAACCAAAGTGAGTTAAACATGTCAGTAAAGGGTCATCACTAAGGTTTAAAGGAAATGTGTGATCAATTAATTCATCAATTAAATCCACATCTACAATTTCATCATCAAGATCTTGTGAGGTTGTTTGGCAATGTTAAAAATATTTAGTTCCATGGTCATATTGCCAAATGACAACTGCATATTTCGATCCCGCATTGAATGTGAGCATCGGCAGTTGCCAAAAATGGACGACCCAAGATAATGGGGATATGCTTCCTTGAATCCTGCACTGGTTGAGTGTCAATTACAATGAAATCAACAGGAAAATAAAACTTATCTACCTGGATAAGCACGTCCTCCACAATACCACGTGGTATTTTCATAGATCGATCTGCAAGCTGTAACACCACTGGAGTTGGGTGTAATTCACCCAGTCCAAGTTTCACAAAAACAGAGTAAGGTAACAGATTTACACTAGCTCCTAAATCCAACAAAGCATTCTCAATTGTGTGGTTTCCTATACTACATGAGATAGTGGGGGAGCCTGGATCTTTATATTTTAGAGGCATTTTATGTTGGAGTATAGAACTAATATTTTCTGTTAGAAAGGCCTTTTTCTGAACATGAATGTTTCTCTTTTTAGTACAAAGGTCTTTAAGAAACTTGACATATGATGGCACTTGTTTTATAGTTTCAAGTAAAGGGATGTTAACACTTACCTGTTTGAAGATTTCAAGAATCTCACCTGTGGATTTTCCTTTCTTCCCTTTAACTAACCTCTGAGGAAATGGAGTTTTAGGAATATATTCTCGTGGGTTGGTTTCCTCTTTCTCCTCTGATGATGATTCCTCCGAGTTCACAGGTACAATTTGAGTTGATTTTGGCATCTCCACTTTGTTGTCAACTTCTTTTCCTTTTCGCAAGGTCATCACTGCTTTGACCTTTCCATGCTGCTGTGGTGAACTAGAACTTGCTTCATTTACTGCTTTAGGATTGGGCACTGGTTGACTTGGGAATTTGCCTTTTTCAACGGTCATGGCCAATGTTTGAATTGAAGAGGCAAGTTGTCCTACCATTTTCTCAAGGCTTGAAACAGATTGAGCTTGTGAGTTGAAGCTCGCTCTCATCTCATTTCGTAATTCATCAATGGTGCGGTTCTGCTGCTTGATCTTGGAGTTAGTAAGATTTCTGAAATTTTGGGATGTCTCCTCCCATGGTTTGGGTTGAGAATGGTTAGGATTCTGATTGTATGGTCTAAATGGTGGTTGAGAGGCTTGAGACATTTGAGGAACTGGTTGCATTGGTAGAGGTGGAACTGATGGTCCATTTTGTTGGAATCCTTGAGACCATGAAAAATTGGGGTGATCTCTCCATCCAGGGTTATATGTGTTGGAGTAAGGGTTGTAGCTTGATGGTTTTCTCATGATACCTATGGCATTGGCTTGATCTGAATATGAGTCATGGTCATGTGGCTCTGTTGATTTAGCGGTTGTCAAAGATGCTATTTGTCGAGCAAGGCCTTCGACCATCTCTTTGACTTCTTTAATTCCTGAGCTTGACTCGCCAATGTTAACCTCATTCACTCCCTTAATTCTCCTGGTATTTCTGAGTGATCGACTCCGTTGTTGAGAATTATCCGATTGCCGTTGGAAAAATTCCCAAATCTCTGATGCGCTTTTGGACATTAACTCTCCTCCACTGGTTGCCATTAGCCATTCTTGCATATGTGGCAATAATCCCTCCAAAAAGTATTGGCATTGGTGCCATTTCTCGTACCCATGATGTGGACACTTCAAGAGTAGCCCATTAAATCGCTCCCATGCTTCGAAAAACTGCTCGTCGTCTCTTTGAGTAAACTCTGAAATTTCCCTGCGAATAGCATTGGTTTTATGAACTGGGAAATATTTATTTAAAAATTTAGTTACCATTTGTTCCCATGATGTAATGCTATTAGCAGGCATTGTATTAAACCATGAACGAGCTCTATCTTTTAATGAAAATGGGAATAATCTAAGTTTAACATCATCATCTGAAAAATTCTCGTATTTAAAAGTTTGACAAATAGCATGAAAATCATTCAGATGATTATATGGGTCCTCATTTTCTAGGCCATAGAATGTGGGGAGACAGTTTAGCACACTAGGTTTTAATTCAAAACTCCTAGCAGCTACATTCGGGTACCTTATGCATGATGTGCTCAAATTAGCTAAAGGACTAAAATAATCCTTAAATGACCTCTCTTGTGGTTCTGGTTGCTGATTTTGCAATTCCATTTCAAGTTTCTTTTGAAAAACAGTTTGTTTGTGTGTGCGAAGTGTTTTTTCCAAATCAAGGTCTAAAGGTTCAAGATTACGTGATAATGACCTTCGATCATGCATGCAAAGAACAAAATAAATGAAAATAAAACAAACAAAAATAAAGAGGAGGGAGAAATTACGATACTAACCTTGTGAAGTTGTTACAACCTTACAATGAATATACACTCAAGTGCTAAAAAGAAAATACAAGAAATAGATTAACTAAAAAAAATAAAATAAAAAGATAAATTACAACGAAAAATAAAAAATTACAGAAATATAAAGAAGAGAAAAAGAAACAAAATTAAATTACAGAAAAAAAAAATTACTTATAAAAAATTTAATTCTATGTAATAATAAATTAACAGAATAAATAAAAATTACAAAGAAAAATAACTCAGAAATTAAATTATAGAAATTTAAAAAATTTAAATTACCAAAATTAAATTACAGATTCACTTTTTTTTTAATTTTTTTATATTTTTTAATTTTTTAATTTTTAAGGAAAGCGAAAAAAATTACTTAAAAAAACTAATTCTATGAATTAATTTTACGAATAAATTAAAATAAATTACAAGATAAACAAAACAAATTACACAGAGAAGTAAAGTAAAAATTAAAGTACAGAAATTTAAAGAAATCACACAATAAAATTAAATTGCAAAAATTTAAATTACAGAAATTAAATTGCAAAAATTTAAATTACAGAAATTAAATTACAAAAATTTAAATTACAAAAATTAAATTATAGAATTATTATTTTTTTATAAGAAAAAAATACAAGAAAACAAAAAAAATTAATTCAACAAATTAAAATAACTTACCTCCCCGGCAACGGCGCCAAAAACTTGTTGTGCAAATTTTAATGAACTAACATGGCGCACGAATCTATTGTAGAATAGATTAATGGTGACGAGTGTCGATCCCACGAGGAGGTTGATTTTAATTATGTGCTGAATTAATTTTCTTTTAATGAGAACAATTAAATTATGGTAACTTTATTCTAAATCGTAAATTAAAATGATGGGAATAATTAAGAATGAAACTTGTTATAATAAAGCACTTGGGTATCCGGATCCGCATCAACATGCTCCATGAGCTAAATATTCCATATTAATACCAATTAAATCATAAGGGGGGATTCCACACCTTATGAACTACTCTCCAATAAGTATGGTGCTTATCGTGCAAATAATAATAACCTTGTATTAGGGTCTTAGGTTTAACTAGGGTCAAATTGAACTAGACAAGACTATTATTATTTGTCGACGACAAGTCAAAACAACCACAAATATTAGAGGGGAAGAGAAAGTAAATTTACCAAATTAAGCCCATGGAACATGTTGAGACTTCACTTTCAACCCAAGCTCAAAAAGAAATTAGCTACTCATATTTTAACTAGGGATAAAAAGGGAATTTTATTAAAATACAAAGAAACAACAAGAAGGAGAGGGAATTTCAGAAATCTAAGCTTAGAAATGAATTCAGGGGCGCCAAATTAGGGGGGGAGAGCCCCCTTTTTATAGATACATTGAGTGAATCGTGATCATCGGATTAAAAATAATTCGGATGCTCAGGATTGCGCCACGTCATCAGTCAACAGTCAACAGTCAACAGTCAACAGTCAATATTTGTACAGTAATGCCACCTGAATAGTAAATAATCACATGTAAGGGCATGTACTGTACACCCGATTTCTACTCCACTGAGATGCTACCACGTCATCGATCTACAGTACATAAGAAATTTAGTCCAATAAGATTGTGACACATCATCGGTCAACGCCACGTCATCGGTCAACGCCACATAAGCAGTCAATCCACATAATTCGTCCAATCAAATACTGCCACGTCGTAAGTAGTTGCCACATCATCGGTCCGTATACATGAACAGTGTCGTGAATTAAGTGAAATCGATGCACGCGTGTGTGAAGATCTGATGTAAAAAGAATTTTTTTCCTTTAATGCTCTTCTTAAGGTTTTCGACCGTTCTGAGTCCAAATATGATGTCCGTTTTGCTGTCTGATCACTCGTTTATTGTGAAACGATTATGATACCTCTAAAATACATAAAATACATGATCATAATAAAACACATATAATTAAATAACAAAATACTTAAATAAATAAAAGTAGCAATGTTAGTGAGATTTAAAGTGTAAAATGACGATTTTCTCCTTTATAAATATACACTTTCTAACACTCAACAGGCACCATACTTATTGGAGAGTGGTTCATGAGGTGTGGAATCCCCCCTTATGATTTAATTGGTATTAATATGGAATATTTAGCCCATGGAGCATGTTGATGCGGATCCTGATACCCAAGTGCTTTATTATAACAAGTTTTATTCTAATTATTCCCGCCATTTTAATTCATAAATTAAAATAAAATTACTATAATTTAATTGTTCTCATTAAAAGAAAATTAATTCGGCATATAATTAAAATCAACTTCCTCGTGGGATTGACACTCGTCACCATTAATCTATTTTACAATAGATTCGTGCGCTTGCGAGTTCAATAAAATTTGCACAACATCCACCCCTAAGACTTATTACAAGTTAAAGAACATAATAAAGCATTCTTATTTGAAGTGGTAATGCCTGAGATTTTAAAGAGGACTTATAAAAATTAGAGTATAAATCAGAATGTCTATAGATTTTTCTAACAGCATCCTCAACGGAATAATGATAATAATAAAGTTGATTTCTAACAGTGTACACCTCTAATCCTTCATTAGGAATTCTAAGAATTCGATTTAAATCATCAACATTAAATTCAATAGGAATTCCCCCAACACTGGTAATAACTATATTTGAATATTGCAAAGAAATAACTATATTCGATTAAAAAAACTCGAACTAAATTCTCATAATATGATTCCTTAATGACTAAAGCATTCTTCCACCCTATTGCAACAAGTACTAAGAGATTTATCACAAATATATAAATTATCCAAATTACAAAGATTGATGAAATGTAGAGTAATTACCGACCTTGACATGAAAGGATCGACAAACTGTTTCCGAAGAGGTGTAGTTGGTAAATGAGTCATTATAAACTCTGGATTATCTTCATGATTTTTCTTTCTTTTCTTAGATATTTTCTTTCCTTTGGATTTCTTACCACCCACCATGATTGAAACATGAACAAACTTAAATAACTAAATTCATATTTCTAAGATTTTGAGTGAAATGAATATTTTTAAAGTAAGAAAACTAATCTTAGAGATGACTTAAGGCAAGATATGATTGTGGTTTGAGTAAATATAGATTAAACATGGCTTAAAATGATAGAAAGAGAAATGGGTAAGCTTTAATTTTGATTTGTTGATTTGGAGAAGTAAGGAAGAAAAATGATGTTTGAATGATGAGTAATAAAGGAGTAATGGCTGGAAAATGATTTGAGTGAGTGATTTTGGTAAGAAAATGAATGAAAGATGATGAAGATTTGAAAAAAAAAATGAGTGTCGGTTCATGTCTTAGAGAGAGAGAATGAAGAATAAGTGAAGAACAAAGGAAGAAGAAGAAAATGGGTAAAAACCCGTGACCAAGTGGCTTGCCGCTTGCTTTCAGATTTGGATGCATTTCCAAGTAGCTAGCCGCTTGATTCAAGCAGCTAGCCACCTAGCCTCTGTCTTCGCTGAATAATGTTTGCTTTCGACTTAGTTTGATCAATTTGAAGATTATTTTATGATCCTAAAACATTTCAAAATTCATTTTCATTCATGAATTGTGATAATTAACAATTAAAAGATCACAAATTTAATCAATTAACTCATTAATCAAGTATAAAATTTACACATTCAAAACATACGTAAACATTCAAAGATCAACAATTTATGCATATCACTCATTAATCATGCTTAAACATGTATAAAAGCATCAACAATCATCAAACCATCAATTACAATACTCCCAATTACATGATTAAAGATGTAATGTGAAAATTTCATCATCCCAAGTTCATGCCAAATTTTTAAAAATTATTCTTCGCAAAGTAGTTTTATAAAAATATCGGCAAGTTGTTTTTCTGTAGAGACAAATTCTAACCCAATATCACCTTTTTTAGCATGATCTCTCAAGAAATGATATTTAATCTTTATACGCTTGGTTTTAGAATGTTGAATGAATTCTTTGATAGGTTTATAGCACTAGTATTATCATACTTGATAGGAATTTATTCAAGATTAATGCCATAATCTTTAAGTATTTGTTTTATCTAAAGAGCTTGTGCACAACAACTATCTGCGGCAATATATTCAACTTTAGTAGTTGAAAGTGCAATAGAGTTTTGTTTCTTACTGAACCATGAACAAGTGCATGACCTAAGAAATGACAAGTGCCACTAGTACTTTTCCTATCAACCTTATGACTAATAAAATCAGCATCTGAATAACAAATTAAATCTATATGAGTTCTTCTAGGATACTAAAGGCCAAGATCAATGGTTCCAGTCAAATAATGAAAAACTCTTTTCACAGCAAGTAAATGAAATTCCTTGGGACATGATTGAAATCTTGCACACAAACATACATTAAACATGATATCAAGTCTATTAGCGATTAAATAAAGTAAAGAACCAATCATACCTCGATACATCTTGATATCAACTTCTTTACTTTTTTCATCTTTGTCAAGCTTGATTGTTGTGCTCATTGGAAAATTTTTTATTTTTGAGTTATTAATTCCAAAACGTTTGAGCAAATCTCTAATATATTTAACTTGATTGATGAATATTCCCTCATTGCTTTGTTTTATTTACAGTCCAAGAGAATATTTCAACTCTCTCATCATGCTCATCTTAAACTCTTTATTCATGCATGTTGAAAACTCTTTGCATAGTTACTCATTAGTAGAACCAAAGATAATATCATCCACATAAATTTAAATTATAAGGATATTTTGATTCTTATACTTAACAAAAAGAGTAGTATGTGCTTTTTTCATTGAAAAATTATTTTCCAACAAGAAATTTTTAAGTCTATCATACCATGCTCTAAGTTCTTATTTTAAACCATATAAAGATTTTGATAACTTAAAAATGTAATTTGAAAATTTTTCATTTTTAAAATCAGGGGGTTATTTTACATAAACTTCCTCCATAATATAATCGATCAAAAAGGCACTTTATGACATTTATTTATTCTTCTTTTTCTTTGATCCTTATAAGAGAAATTTTAAGTTTTAAGTACCCAAATTTTTTTGGGTCCTTGAGTGTTAGTAATGGTTCCTTTTGGAATTTAAACACATTTAGTTCCTTGGTATGCATTTATTTTAATATAACATGTATAACTCATATGACCATTTTCATTATAATAATGACAAACAATCTTAGAATTGTTTATAAAGATAACTCTAACAAAATAATTCTTATAATATTTTTATTTTAAGTTAGGTTTATGCCCTATTCCACCTTTATCAAACACATGTTTTTTAGTGCTCAATATTTTTCTAATTTATTTCGACCATTTGTGAATTTTAATATGATTTCATTGAGTTTATTTGTCTTTTTCTTAAGTACTTCATTTTCTTTCAATAATTTATCATTACATAATTCTTTATGCTCATGTGAAGTACTTTGCTTATCTTTAATTGATGGAATTTTATCATGCAATTCCTTATTATCTAATTCTAGCCTCTTAATCATTTTATTTAATGAATCATTACACTTTTGCAATGTATTTTTTTTATTTGAAAGCTCTAACATTTTCTTTTTAAGGCATGCGTTCTTTTCTCCAATTCTCAACCAATCATCATGCAATTCTTTGAAAGAATCATACAATTCATTATAAGTAGGATCACTTACCTTATCATGTTCATCATCTGACTCATCTCCAATTGCCATAAGTGCCAAATTTGACACTTCATGAGATTCCTCATCGTCACTTGATTCTTGTTCGCTATCATCCCAAGTAGCTACTAGGCTTTCTTTTTCAGCTTGCTGAGAAGTGGGCACTCCAATCTTATATGGCCAGGCTTTTTACATTCATAGCATATAATCGCCTCCTTTTTTTTCTTTTGGTTCTTGAAGTTTCTGAATTTTCTTCGCTCAATAGGTTTCTTAAAGAATTTTCTGAACCTCCTCGCTAATATAGTCATCTCCTCATCATCTAGCTCGTTATCCTTATCACTCTCATGTTTTAAGGCTTTAAGAGCGATGCTTTTTTTTTCTCCTCATTTCCTCTTTTAGCTGCCAAATCTTCCTCATAAGAAATAAGAGAACCAATTAGATCATTAATAGGCAATGTATTTAAATCTTTAACTTCCTCAATGGCAACTCTCTAGGCCTTTATTCCTTTGGTAGTGATCTAATAATTTTTTTAACTTTCTTGCTATTAGAGAAGTTCTTCCCTAGGGCTCCTAAGGTGTTCACTATATCGTGAATCTAGTATACATAGAGTACACACTCTCATTTTATTCTATTTGTAACAATTCATATTGTCGTATGTATCTATTAATTTTGGACTTTTTTACTTAATTAGTACCTTCATAAATAGCTTTAAGCTTGTGCCAAATTTCATAGGTACTTTCACAACTAGAGACTCTATGAAATTCTTTCTTATCAAGAGCATAGAATAATACATTCATAGCTTTAGAATTTAGAGAAACTTTTTTCTTTTCTAATTTATTCCATTCCCATGAAGGTTTAGGAATATCATCTCCTAGTTCATTTTAAGTCATTGGCATAAATGGTCTATCACAAACAACTTCCCAAATTTCATAATCTAAAGTTTGTAAATAAATTTTCATTCTAGTTTTTCAATATGAGTAATCATTATTGTCAAAGAACGGCGGTCTAGTTGTGGATTGTCCTTCTCTAAATGTGAATTCATTTTGAGTTGCCATGAATCTTTTACTCTAGATGGTTAAGTCCTAATAAGAGAACCTTACCCTGATATCAATTGAAATTCTAGTTGTGAAATCCAATGGGGTTGAATTGGGTTTTTAAAAATTTATCTAAGCAAATCACATAATAATTAATTCTAATGCCTCAATGAAATTAAAAACAATAAGTTTAACAATGCTAAAACATAAAAGAGTAGGGAAGAGAGAACAAACATAGATATTTTTACGTGGTTCGGCAAACCTCGCCTACGTCTACGCCTCCAAGCTAACCAAGCTCGAGGATTTCACTATCTAAGCCTCCCACAGCTTCAATTCTATTACAATTAACTTTAAGGTGTCAATAAACCCTTACAATCCAAGATTATTCCTCAATTTCTTCACCTAAGTATTTCTCATATTTATACAACCACAAATTCGATAAGAGATTAAAAATTAGAATAAGAAAATCCCTCTTCAATAGTGGATGAATAAATATAATACTACAATGATTTAATCTACAATGATTTATAAATTAGAAACTCAATCAATAGTGTAAGAACTTGTTTCTAGTTGTTCAATAGATTATAAATGAGTTTGAATTAAGTTTTTATAGTTTTTTTACTCGAAAAATAGTCGTTATAGGCAAATTCCAACGCCAAGCGACTAGCCTTTACATTCAAGCGGTTAGTCACTTGCTACAGTGAAGTAAACGTTAAATTTAAATATTGCTACAGGTAATACTGTTTCATAAAATTATAATTTTACCTAATTCATTTTATAATTATACTATAGCCTAAAAACTTATAAAACTTTACAAACAGGTCCACTTTCAAAATAATTTTAACTTGCTACAGTACTACTATTCATAAAATTAAAATTTTACTTAACATATTTGTATAATTGTACTATAGGTTAAAATATCAAAAATCCTTGCAAACAAGTCTAATTTTAGAATTTCTAAATAGTACATCTCATTCCCACAACTTTATGAAATTATGATATAACTAAAAATATTTTTGATTTTATAAATAAATCTAAATTCATATTTAAAATATTACTTATTAAAATCAAAGATTAGAAAAAAAATTTCACTTTAGTCCATATTTAGAAAATCAATTAGTTTGCATGAAACATTTGATTTATGATCAAAACTTTATATTAATGAAAAATAATAATTAATTGTTTAAAATTTTCAGCTTCACAAATTACTAAATCAAGTTTAAATTAAATCATATCGGCTTTACAAGAATTTATCGTAATAATAAGTTCGTCGAGCTCCAAACTTTGTTCTTAATTGAGCTGTTATTCGTTGAGTGTCTTGCAATTGATTTCACTTGATTCACTTGTATAAATACTATCCTTCAAGAATTTAGTGAAAATGTGAAATACATTACTAATTAAAACAATTAAGACACATGTTTGTTATTACCAAAATTACATTATGTGTTGTAGCCTTTACGTTAACAAATACTTTACTACATTAACTTTTTAAAAATAATAGTTTACCACATTTTTGTCAATATACAATTGATCATTGGTGTGTGTTTTCTAATACTATGGGTGTCAAATGTGCAAGTGTACACAATAAGTAATTTACTAATGAATATTTAAATCATCTCCACAAGGATTGATATTATCATATTTGCTACAGCAACCTAAACAGTGCAGTTTTATTCTAAACTAAAATAGGAAAATTTATGAAACTAATAACTAATTGAATAAAAATGTAATAAATAAAATTCTCCCGTCAAACATAAGAATAAAACCAACAAAAATGGAGTAATTGAGTGGATGAGCTCACTTAATGGCATTGATTATTTTTCTAATTAATTACCTATTATTACAACATTTACTACAGCACTGAGCAGAATCCCTCATGCATTCCCAGCTATTGCCTAGTGGATATATTATGTGTAATGAAACCAACGGTGACCAACTGTTACGCAAAAATTAAATGTAGGCTTAATCAACCTAGGTTCTATTTTCCCAACAAGATGAATCTGTATGTGTAGTTCATCATTAATTTTAAATCAAGCATTGCCCTATTCAAATTAAGATCAACTCAACTTCAAAAACCTAATCTAAAACCAAGTATTGTCTCAATGAGATTTACTAAGTTAGATATTTTTTAGACTTTTTCTTAGCTAGTATCCCTAAATGAGTGGTCAGCTGAAATAAAATAAATACAATTAAAAAAATTTAATGAAAACAAAATTCTATAGCAAACACAGAGCAACATACAATCAATCATCTATTAAGATTATTTATCACTCAGGCACAATCAAATTCAGTTCATGATTCGTAAAAGTAAAATAAATAAAAGAGTCTTAGTCATCAAATACATCTCTATGCATAAATAAAAAATAAGAAAAAAATAAGAACTTATTTCCGTTTAAACAAGAAAAGAATAAGAAGAACTCATTTCCGATTGATCTCAACAACTTATCCTCTATCCATCTTCAATCTCTCTTGACTTATGTTTTTCTTTTGTTTCTTTGTGGTTCTTCTCCTTGGGTAACAACTCTCCTTTTTTTTTTTCCTTTTGCAAGTATGCTCCTTTTATAACTCAAAATTAGAGCAATTAAGAGTTTGGGTATGTATCTTACATTTTTGAAAACTACAGATCACAATATTTAAGTATCTCATTCAAAATCTTCTCTGTTAATACTCTAGGATTGCTACAGCAACGATGCTAGAGTAATAGTGCTACAACAATGGTTTCAACATCTACACTGTTTTAGACTTGTTTTAGTTCTTCTATAACGAAGTACTTTCCTTATCATTGCAAGCTTATTACAATAGCATTTTGTGCTCAAAATTTAAACTTTCGGTCACCTACAATTATGCATATAATGTAAGTACAAGTTGTTCTAGAATAAACTAAAATAGATGTTCATATAAAATATAATTAAAATGCAATAAAAACTTATCATTTACTCTCTAAGTATTACTTATTTAAATCTAAAAGTGTCACGATAACTCTTATTTTTTAGAGTTATTAATCATGCAATAGACTCATTGTAGGGGCAATATTATCATTTAATTAACATTGAAGGACAATGATATAATGTTTTGCACCAAGAATAGCATAAAATTGTAAATTCACATGGCATTGATTTGTATTTTTTTATTTTAGGAGTTTTCCATTAAGTGCAAATTATTTTATAAGTCAATTAACTTAGGGAATTGATGGAAATTAGGAAAATATTCTTTTGAAAAGTTAATGCTGTAAAGTGTTACCTTTTAATAATTCGTGCAATGGTTTGTTATTTCATAGTATTCGATACAGTAAAAGGATAATATATACCCCAAGATTATTTGAGGTCTCTCGTGTATTTTCAAGTTTTTAAGATTTCTTTCAGTATAGAAGTACATAACTATAAATAGACATTAGAAACAAATTCAAATAAAAACTTTCTTACAACCTAAGTGAGTTAGTCAAGTGCCAGCTCTATCGACAATAAACAAGTTATTAGAATTAGATAGCAATTAGTTAATCTATGACCTAGAATTTAATAGCAATTAGCTAATCTATAACCTACAATTTAACCATCACATACTAATAGTTGTATCACGAATAGATAAAGAGTTGGTCAAAGCTAAACAAATTCAAAAGAACAATGATAAAGAAGAAGAGAAGCATGACAAATAGAGTTACAAAGGTTCAGCCATCATCACTTACGTCCTCTTGATAAATATAGTTATGACTTCTTTCATTGATGTAAATCAAGTTACAAGCTTACAGAGAATGTTACAATGAATTGAATGAATCAAAACTTAACTTTAAAAGCTATATATACAAGTCTAAAAGAATCTATCAAGTTGGTTCAAAAGAAAGTTTGCATTATGGGTTTACTGCAACAAAACTAGATTTTACCACTTTTTAAAACATTTTTAACAGCCTTGCCACACGTACAACACGTGAAGTCCATAAATGAGTTAAATGACATTTAAACGTATCGTTTTGAGCTTATAATAACTAAGTGGATCATGTGCAATGCACACGGTTTATTTACTTTACTCATATGACGTTAGTTAGATGTTATATATGTGATATAAGATTCAAATTGACAAGTTATTCGATACCAAACCATCTTCTCATCTAACATATGCAGGTTGAGCCGATTATGTTGTTCGTACTTGAAATCTAATTCTGGTTCATATTTTAACAATTTCTAGCTTCATCTTGAATCCATGCATTCTTATAGCTTCTTTTCATTATCTATCTATAACTTTATCTCTTATATATACTATCTCAGTCTAAGCAAACCTCAAACTTAGAATTTGAAGTAGACTAAGTTAATATATTGACTCTATTATCATTGGTATCAATCTTTATTGACTAAATAATGCCCTTAAAGGCTTCAAACCTGATGAAATAAAGCTTGATTGACATGTTTAGTCTTCTGATGGTGAATCTAATTTCTTACCTACGCAGAAAGCATTTTTACTATCACAGAAGACTATTATTGATGATTGATAATATCCCAATTCTGTTCACTTGTCTTTTAATTATATTGCTTCCTTAAAAGCCTTCATAGTAACTATATACTCAGCTTTTATTATTGACAAGGCCATAATGCATGGGATTACTTCTTGCCAATTGATGATGTTGTTTTTATATTAAATAAATAACTTACAAAGGACCTTTTATTATCAAGATCTCTAGTATGATTAGAGATAACATATCTTAAACAACTAACATGTCATTCTACCTTTCACCTTCATACACTAAACTATAGCTAGATATTCCTCTTAGATACATCAATTCCATTTCACAAAACTCCAGTGCTCCTTGATAGGATTAGCTATAATCTCCTGATAACACTGACAACATATGAGATGTCTGATCTGGTTAACACTATTACATAAATTCGACAGCTAACAACACTTGCATATGGTACTTTTGACGTTTCAGATTGATTAAGATTGGAAACTAGAAACTATTAGCTTGAAAATTCGAAAGAGATGCCAATGATGTCTGCACTGACTTATTTTTTAATATCTTCAATCTCTCCAGGGCGTTGATGATATAATTCTCTTGAGAAAAACAATCTTAGCTTTTTTGTTCCTAACTAACTCTACTCTTAATATTTTCTTTACTAAGCAAACGTATTTTATGTTAAACTCATTATTTGGCTGCAGCTTCAATAACTCTATCTAATTCATGTCTCTACATGCCGAAATCATGTCATTAATATATAGAATGAAATAGATCATGTCATTTTCGTTAACATTTCTGAAGTATACATAACAATCATAACTACACCATTAAAAACTCAATTTTCACATATAGCTATCAAATTTCAAATATTATTATGTAGGTGATTATTTGAGATGATAAAGAGATTGTTGAAGAAAACAATCCTAGTTTGGTCTGTTGAAGTATATAAAAACTTTAGGTTATGACATTACAATCTCTTTTTGAAGCTCACAATATAAGAAAGTAGCTTTGACATCCATTTGTATGGTAAGATGATTTTGATTGAACATGTCTTACAACTATAGAGAAGATTTCTGCAAAATCAATCTATTCTTTCTAAATGAAACCCTTTTGCAACTAGTATAACTTTAAACCTTTTTGGTCCCATATCAAGAATTCTTTCTTTAATCCTCAAAATCTATTTATAGTGTATAATCTTCTTGCATTTTGGTTTCTTAATCAGCTCCTAAGTTTCATTCTTGTAAAAAGATTCCATCTTATCCTACATTACTTTAAGCCATTGAGTTAAATTTTGACTCGAACAACTTCTGCTTATGTTTTTGGTTTTTCTTAATCTAATTCATGTGATATTATCAATGCATATGCTATTAAATCAACATATCTCAATCTTTTAAGTACTTTCTCTTTCTTCTTCTATTTGTCTTTATTAAGTTGATTATCCTGAATAAAAACTTCACTTGTTGTTTGGTGAATATTCTCTTCTATTTCTTTATTATCAGGTTTATTTTGATCTCTGTCAGATGCTATTTAATCTTAAACAACTCCATCTTAAAGTGAGATTCATAAAGGTTTTAGAATTTATTGAATATTAATTTTAGTAATAGCTTGATTCTTTAGCATTTTGGATTCCTTAAAAAAAAAAACCCTAAGTATTATATACCTCAATGGCTATAAATTAGTACAACAAAACTTTTAACCTTTAACCCCATCAATATGCTGCAAGAAAGTACATTTCAAGGCTTTAAGTTTAAGTTTACACTGTTTTGAGATTGCACATGTAGAACACTTAAGGATTTTTAGATTTGAGTAATCTACAAGCTTTCATTTATAGATAGCAAGTTGTATTTAATGGACTCCTATTTATAGATAGCAAGTTGTATTTAAAGCTTTGGTTATAGTAACCTAGGCAGCTTAGAATGAATCAACATGCACTAATTTTTTTCATTAGAGATTTATTTATCATTTCAGTCAAACCATTTTGCCAAGGTGTATGTCTAACTGTCTTATGTCTAAGGGTGTCATTCTAAACATAAGGATCATTAAATTACTTATTATAAAATTCTAAACCATTATTGGTGCTAAACCATTTGACTTTTTTATCAGTTCATGTTTCAACTAAGATTTTCTGGTTCTTCCAACTATTAGAAGCCTATTATTTACTCTTCTATGGATAATGTCAAGCCATTATAGAGAAGCCATTAATCAAGAATAGAAAATACTTAGCTCCATCTAAAGACTCTATCTATGAAAGACCTTAAAATCACTATAAATGTAGTTTACATGCATTGCGATGTTAAATTTAGTTCTTAAGGACTTACCTAAGTTATAATCTTTGCAAAATTTCAAGCACTTATCGTATCATTACCTAAAGCCTTTTTTTAGTTCTTTCAACCTCTTTCACTCTTATATCCCAACTTTAAAGCTACAACAATATTTAATTTGATTCTTAGCAACACCGACATCACTAGTTATGGCTATGTCTTATAATACATTCAAGCTATTTAACATGTAACTTTTCATCGACACTATAAAACCTCTATTGACCTTTAAGACACTATATTGAACTCTATTATTATATTCTCCCTTATCTAGCATACTCAGAGACATTAAGTTTCTTTTAACCTCAAGTATGTGTCTCACATCGTATAATTCTCTAGTTATCCTACTAGATATTTTTAACTTTATAGAGCCAAAACCAATAACCTTATCACCAATAACTTTATAAAGCCAAAACCAATAATCTCATTCTATACAAATCACCACAATTCGTTTGAATGGTGACAATTTTCTGAGATGGTCTCAGTCAGTTAGGATGTATATTAGAAGGAGTGGAAAAATGGGCTATTTGACTAGTGAAAAGAAGGCTCCTGCAGTGGATGATCTAGCCTATGTTACATGGGATGCTGAGAATTCCATGGTAATGACATGGCTTGTGAATTCAATGGAAGATGATGTTAGCTCTAATTATATGTGCTATCCAACGGTACAAGAGCTTTGGGAGAATGTAAACCAGATGTATTCTGATCTCATAAATCAATCACAGATTTTTGAGTTGATTCTTAAACTCGGAGAGATACGACAAGGAGAGCACAACCTCACAAAATATTTTAATTTCTTGAAATGAATTTGGCAAGACCTTGATCTTTTCCACTCCTATGAGTGGAAATCTCCTGAGGATGCTCAACATTACAAGAAGACTATTGAGGATAGCCGCATTTTTAAGTTTTTGGCTGGATTGAATGTCGAGTTTGATGAGGTGAAGGGGAGAATTATTGGGAGACAGCCCCTACCTTCAATTGGTGATGTTTTCTCAAAGGTAAAAAAAGAGGAGAGTCGGAGGAATGTGATGCTTGGCAAGAAGGGAACTGTGGTTGCTGAAGGTTCTGCCCTAGTCTCCATGACTGGAAGCAAGGCTCCTATTTTGCAATGCAAATCTGATAAAAAGCAGCTAGTTTGGTGTGATTTTTGTAATAAGCCTCGCCATACCCGTGAGACTTACTGGAAAATTCATGGGAAACCTGCAAATTGGAAAGGGAAAGCTGGCCAAGCCAACCCTACTGCTAATGAGGTTGAGACCAGCCCCTTCACCAAAAAGTAGATAGAGCATCTTCTTGCACTATTTTAATTTAATTCGATATCCAATGTTCCTAGTGTTTCTGTGGCACACACAGGTAATAAATTATATGCTTTATCTTGTCAATTTAAATTTGCTCCATGGATAATAGATTCAGGAGCATCCGAGCATATGACCAATTCCTTACATTTGTTTGAGACTTTTTCACCATGTCCCTTAAATAAACAGGTTAGGATAGCTGATGGTAATCTCTCACCAATTGTAGAAAAATGACTTATAAAACTTTCTGAGGGAGTAGATCTTAAATATGTTCTCTATGTCCCTAAACTTGCTTATAATCTCTTGTCAGTTAGCAAACTATCTAGAGACTCTAGCAGTTTTGCTATTTTCTATGAATCCTATTGCATTTTTTAGGACTGGAGCTTGAGGAAGACGATTGGCAGTGTTAGGATGATTAATGGTCTCTATTATTTCGAGGATAAATTTCTTAGTAATAAAATAGTTCAAGGGCTAAGTAGTATTAGTTCTTTATCTGTTCATGATCAAATAATGGTTTGGCATTGTCGTTTAGGCCACCCAAGTTTTCCTTATATAAAACATTTATTTCCAGTACTATTTAGAAGGATTGATCCTTTATCATTTCAATGTGAGAGTTGTTTAATGGCAAAAAGTCAAAGAAAATCTTATATTCTGAAACCTTATCAGGCTTCAAAACCATTTTATCTATTCCACAATGATGTTTGGGTTCATTCAAAAGTGACTACAATTTCTGGAAAAAAATGGTTTGTGACTTTTATTGATGATCATACACATCTGTGTTGGGTTTACTTAATGACAGAAAAATCTGATGTAAAACAGATTTTTAAAGAATTTTATAGAATGATTGAAACTCAGTTTCAAACCAAAATCAGTATTTTTAGATCTGACAATGGAACAGAGTATTTTAATAATGTTTTGGTAACTTTTTTAAATGAACAAGGAATTTTATACCAATCCTCTTGTTCCGACACACCTGAACAAAATAGCATTGTTGAGCGTAAGAACAAGCACTTGTTAGAAGTAGCAAAAGCCATGATGTTTTATATGAATATTCCAAAGTATCTATGAGGTAATGCTATACTGACAGCTTCGTACCTTATTAACAGGATGCCTACCAAAATTTTACAATATATCATCCCGTTGGATTGCTTAAAAAAGGTATTCCCAGAATCTAGGATAAATTTTGACTTACCTTTGAAAATATTTGGCTGCACAACATATGTGCACACTCCAAAAAGGTTAAGGTCTAAATTAGATTCAAGAACTAAAAAATGTGTTTTTATAGGGTATGCGCCCAATAAAAAAGGTTACAAATGCTTTAATCACCTTACAAAATGTTTTTTTGTTACTATAGATGTTTCTTTCATGGAAAATACATCATACTTTACTAAAAATTTACTTCAGGGGGAGAAGATAGTTGAACTAAATTTTGGGGAAATTGCTAAATCTTTACCTAGGACACTACTTGATACCTTTTTTGAAAAAGAAACCTTGGAAATTAGGCCTAAAGAAACCGAATCTGACATTGGTCTAACAGAATAAGAAATACTACGAATGGAAAAAAATAGAAACAATCTTAAGCCTCTGGTTTATTCTAGAAAAAGTGCTCTTAGAGATGGTAAAGACCAGGCCATTATCCTAGCACGTGGTCAACCGAAAGCCCTAAGCAATGGTCATCCAAATGCCTCTGGTAATCCTTCTTCTGTTCCTTCCTCTTCCTTTCCTATTATTGACTTAAACTTACCATTACGATCAGATTCTAGAGAAGAGAACTCTGCACCTGAATCTATTTTGGAACCAGTTCTTGTTATCCTTGAATAGAATCTTGATCTTGACCTCCCCATTGCCCTTAGAAAATGAACCTGAACCTATACCAAACATCCTATTGCCAAATATATTTCCTATCAAAACTTTTCTGACAATTATAGAGCTTTCACAACAAACATTTCAAAGCTTGTTGTGCCTAGAAATATTCAGGAAGCACTTGGTGATCCGAATTGGAGATTGGCTATGTTTGAAGAGATGAATGCCTTGAAAAAGAATGGTACTTGGGATATGGTAGAATTACCGAAGGGAAAAAAGGTTGTGGGGTGCAAATGAGTGTTTACTATCAAGAGTAAGGCTGATGGGAATGTCGAGAGATACAAAACCCGTCTTGTTGCAAAAGATTTTACTCAAACCTATGGGATAGACTACCAAGAGACCTTTGCTCCGGTAGCTAAAATCAACTCAATTCAGGTCCTGTTGTCTCTTACTATTAACTCTAATTGGCCCTTACACCAATTGGACATTAAAAATACTTTTCTTAATGGAGACCTTGAGGAGGAAGTATTTATGAGTTTCCTACTAGGCTTTGAAGAAATGTGTGGAAATGAAAAAGTGTACAGATTAAAGAAGTCCTTGTATGGACTTAAACAATCACCAAGAGCTTGGTTTAAGTGCTTTGGCAAGGTGATAAAGCGCTATAGATATATTCAAAGTCAAGTTGATCATACAATGTTTTACAAGCATTCAAATGATGGTAAAATAGTTATCTTGATAGTATACGTGGATGATATTATTTTAACTGGAGATGATTGTGATGAGCTAGCAAAGGTAAAAGGAATCTGGTTAAGGAGTTTGAGATTAAAGATGGGGGTGTTAAAATACTTTCTTGGGATGGAGTTTGCTAGATCTAGAGAAGGCATTTTTGTAAATCAGAAGAAGTATGTTATTGACTTATTAAACGAGACAAGTATGCTAGGATGTAAACCTACTGAAACCCCTATAGAACCTAATATAAAACTACAACCTACAAAAGCTGAGAATGTAAAGAATAGGGAGCGTTATCAGAGACTTGTTGGGAGATTGATTTATCTATCTCATACACGCCCAGATATATCCTTCTCTATTAGTATGGTTAGCCAGTTTATGCATGCTCTAGGACTAGCACACTTTGAAGCTATCTACAGAATTTTAAGGTATCTAAAGGGGACACCAGGCCAAGGACTTTTGTTTAAACCACAAGGACGCTTACAGATTAAAGCCTATACAAACGCAGATTGGGCTGGAAGCATGGTAGACCGAAGATCCACTTTTAGATATTGTTCATTTGTAGGTGGTAACTTAGTTACATGGAGAAGTAAGAAACAGAATATGGTCGCTAGGAGCAGTGCTGAGGCTGAATTTAGAGCTACAGCCCATGGTATTTGTGAGATCATGTAGATTAGGAGGTTGTTGGAAGAGTTAAAAGCAATAAAATCATCTCCTATAAAGTTATACTATGACAACAAGGCAGCAATCTCAATAGCACACAATCCAGTCCTTTATGACCGCACAAAACATGTGGAGGTTGACAAACATTTCATCAAAAAAAAGATAGATAATGGATTGGTTCATATGGAGTACATTCCTACTGGAGAACAAGTGGCCGAGGTCTTTACCAAAGGACTACACACAAAACAGTTCGATTCTAGTTGGCAAGCTAGCTATGGAGGATATCTTCAAACCAGCTTGAGGGGGAGTGTTAGAAAATTAGAAAAATATATATGTTGTAATTATATATTAGCTGTAAATTAGTCATTAGCTGTAACATAACTTTTTAGGTGTAAATCTATGTATTTTAGGAAAATTTACCTAGAAATTATTCTTTCCTTAAATCGGTGATTTAGTTTTATGATTTAATGGTTTTATATGTGCTGTAAATCTCTATAAAAGAACAATCTCAATGACAGAATATTAATTCTATGCAAACCTATTTTTCAAGTGAAACAACAATAGTAGTACTACTTTTCTCTTTTAGCTCCTTAACCTTGTTTTTCCTTTCAGGGAAGTCCTTTTTGAAGTATTCTTCTTTATGCCACTAAAAACACTTTAAATTCTTATTTTTAGACCTAGATTTTCCCTTGTTCTTTTCTCTCAAACTATTCCTTTTTTTTTTAATCTTCTCTTTACTATTAATTCCTCAATCTCTTATTCTAGGTGTCTTTAAACTTTAAACTTAAAGGTTCTTTGATGTTTTATATTGTCAAAGACTATTTTCCATATAATAAACTATTAATAAAAAACTTCATAAGATGATAGTAATCAAGAAAATAGAATAATAGTTTTATCCTCATCTTCAATCTTGACATTTATATTTTTTAAATCTAAGATAATCTTGTTGAAAGCATTAATATGAGTAGATAGAAAGCAACCTCCTTCTATTTGGACAGCGTATAGTTTTTTTATTTGCACTCAGCCTCTTTGTAAGAGACTTTTTTGTCTATAAATCTTTCATTTCTTCTAAAGATTATTAGTTGTGATCTAATCTCTCACCTCTTTTAGAAGTCCATCACCAAGACTTTTAAATTATAATGTTGTATGCCTCGCCCATGACATCTTAAAGATCATCATCTTCAATCTTGCTTCGTTTCTTAGAGCTTTGAGTTTCCCCAATACTTCTTCAATACCCTAATAATGAACCATTAACATCCTCATCTTGGGCCTCCATTTATGAAATCACTCTCCTCAATGTACTTTTCCATATCTAGCTCTAAGTAGCCATTCTTGAAACAAGAATCAAAGATGAAAGCTCTGATACTAATTTTTTAAAATTAGTTCAGCAATTAACTAATTTATAACGCATAATTAACTATTACACATTGATAGTTGTATCAAGAATGATAATGAGTCAATTAAAGCTTAAAAAATTCAAAACAATAGTGACAAAGACAGAGAGCAATATAATAAACAAATTTACAAAGATTTATCCATGGTGGCTATGCACCTTTTGAGACATAAAGCTACGACTTCTTCTATTGATGCAAATCTAATTACAAGCTTATGAAAAATGTTACAAGGAATCGAATGCAACAAAATTCAACCTTAAAGGCTATATATATAAGTCTAAAAGCATCTATCAATTTGGTTTAGAAGCCAGCTTGCTTTATGGGTTTATTACAACAAACCTAATTTTTTGTCGCTTCTCTTAGTGATTTTTAGCAACCTTGCCCACATGCATAATAGCTGAATTCTATAAGTCATCGAATACCAAATTACCATGCCGTCTAATAAACATGGCTTGAGCTGACATTGTCATTTGTTCTTGAATTCTGATTCTAGGTCATACTTTAACATAAATACGTTACTCCTAATCAAAGGAGCTTCGTGCTAGAATTGATTTTAGAAAACAATTAGTAATGAGCTTATCACAAGAGAGGAAATAAAATGAAGAGGGCTTTTCTAACTCTCAATTCAATGTTCGCGTAGGATAGACTGATATATATACTACTTTTTCTCCTTATTTCTCTTTTGCAGGTAGTACTTTTTGTTATTTTCATATGCCCACAGGTTTGGTGCAACACCTAAAGAAACCACCACTCAATATGCCATTTAAGAAATTATTTAGAACTTAATGACAAACATGAAGTGAAAAGTACACAAATGATACATATCCAACAAATATTATTAATATTTAGTAGAAATATCTTATAGTTTTGATACTAAAAAGTTAGCTGTTGAGCAAACGGATTCTTATTCTCCTCCACACATCCAATGTCAAATTTAAACTCTGATATTATATAAAATCCCTTAGATGACCTAATTCATACTAAAAATCTAATTCAAGAGTATCATTATCTCAGGCCTATATATATTTTTAATTTAAGAACTATTACAAACTGATGAAGGATATTATCCTCAATATAATAAACTAAAATCAATCTTCTATGATTTAATTGACTTTTTAAATTATTATGGTGATGACTATACTAAAATCAATCTTCTACATTTTAGTCAGGCTTTTCCAATTGATGGAATGATAGATATGCTAAATTAACTTTTTACAACATTAACTTTTCCTAGTCATACCTTATACATCTAATAAAAAAATTCCTTTTTTTTTTCCTTTCTCCAATAACATAATTGCCTCACAAATTCTCTTGACCTTCTTCTTCAAATCTTCTTCCATTTTTATGTCCATAAGAGAGCATTTCTCTCGATGCTTTTATCATCTCATGTCAATGTTTTCTTCCATCTAGATCCATGACAAATTATGTATGTTCTTTTTGTAGATATGAAACATATGATTTGATATATTGCAAATTGCAGGCAATACATAAATCCATCTTTACATGATGTTCATAATTAAATTAGTTGGTATGGCCAAGTCAAGTGATGAAAAGTAATGTAAATGAAGATATAAGTTTTCATATAGCGCTGTTATGTGCACAGTTGGTGGAGAGATATAGGGCACTAGCCTTTCTTCTGCATGTCAATGCGATTTCATTGATATGCCCAACTATTTATAGTAATGAATCTCTTGTAAATTAATAAGGTAATGTTTACTCTTTGGAGTGAGAATGAGGAGTGTGGATTCTTCTTACTCCAATACTTACAAATTTTAAGGAAGAGTGAAAATTCCACTTAATGGGACTCACTATTTTTTAGAGTAGGGAGTGGATTCAGACTCCCATATAGGAGTTTGATTTTAATATTATAATAATATTTAATAAAATAAAATAAATAATCTCATATTTATTTAAATAATATTATTATATTATTTTATAAATTACATTTATTAAACATATTATTTAGTAAATATGTTTAATAAAATATTAGATATTAAACACATTTAATAAAATAAAATTAACAATATTTAATAAGTTATTATATTTAGTAAAATAAAATAAATAATATCATATTTATTTAAATAACTATTTTATTTTATAAATTATGTTTATTTAAATAATTATGTTTATTTTATAAATTATTTTTATTAAAAATAATAATTTTAAACATTATTAAATATAATATTATCATATTTAGTTAAAAATAATAATTTACATTAATACTAAGTTAAAATTACTTTAAAATATATTATTATACTCATGGAGAATTAATAATATTACTCTATACTATCTTTATTTAAAAATATATTATTATTATATTTATTTAAAATAATAATATTATATTTATTTGATATTAGTGATTAATAATAATAAATATTTTATTATAAGAAAATATTAATTTTGTACTATATTATTAGTAAATGTTTCATTTGTGTTGCCCTTAACAATAATTTTTATCTAAAAAATTAAAATTAAAATTAATAAAAATCTTTGATTTACATAATTAAGGATATTAATAATTATTATTAATTTACAATACAATGAAATAAATATTTTATTTATCAAATATATTTTCTATTATTTTTATAATTTATAATTATAATTCTTTAAATAAAGGAAAAACTATAATTTGAAGACTTTACTCCCAATCTAAAATAACGTAAACACATAAATTGGATTTTAATTTCAATTTTATACTCTTATTCTATTGTAAATAAATAACATATTCTCACTCCCACTTCATATTCTTAATCCTAGAATTACCATTCTAATTTAAAATATAAGTACTACCTAATTGTCTATTATCAGTGTTGATTGTAATCTATTTTATGTCAAATGACATCAATCATATTGTTTTTTTTTCCTATCTTGGACCAATAAAAAAAATGATGTTGCTCATTTGAAAGTAAAAAAATAACACTTAAAAAAGAAAAAAAATCTACCAATTAAAATGGGGGTGGACATTTCATGTTTTAATTCAGTTTTTATGAGTTTCAGTATAAGTTATAATTTATTCGGTTTTGAGAATTCAACCCAAATGAACTCAAAATTAATTTATTTTGATTCGGGTCAGTTTATAGTTCCAAGTTAAAATTCAATTTGAATTAGGATTTAAAAATTTTGTGTTCTATTTTGTTTAAACCTAAATCAAATTTAAACTTGATCAATTTCTAATTTTCAACCTAACCTGTTTTTAAGGTCGCACCAAACCGAATGAAAAATTAAAATAAATTTTGAGTATAATTCGGTTTAGTATGACCAGACCAAATCGAACCGAGCGGCACCTCCTATTTAAAGTTTTTGAAATTTTACCCTCTGCTGCTCGTTAAGTACTTTCAAATTTACAAATGTGTTACCCAGGTGAAGATAAATTTTTAGAGAAGGAAATGAAAAGTCCCATCCGTCAAATCAAAATAATAATAATACTAAAAAAAAAGACAGTGCAGCTTTAATCAAGTAAAATAATTGAGAAAAAAAAAAGTAAAATAATTGAGAAAGTAGTTTGTCAAGCAGTGCATTTGTTGCCTGCACATGTCACTTTCACAATTCTTGTCTCAGTTCCAAACTCAAAGTTTTGGTGAGTCAATTTTGAGTTTTGAAACATTTATTATTACGATTCGGTAAGTTACATAATCTTCACTAATTTTAGAGTTATTTTAAATAAATTTTATTTAAATTAATTTTCAAATACTAAAACTTTTAAATCAATATCTGTCACATCTTTATTATTATGAATTGAAAAATGAATGACAGAGGCATTAGACTTGTTTTGGATGAGAACAAAAGCAAAGCAACAAAGTCATGCTCATGCATCATGCATAGATCTTTCCTTTTCTTAACATCAACATCTGTCTCCATCGATTCATACTCGTATGCCCACGCTTGCAATAATATTTTCAATATTTTGGACACAAAATGGCAAGAGAATATGAGCATGACAAGAGAATACGAGCATGGACTGTGATAGTTCATGCCAAATATTTATTATTTCTCAACACTTGCATTTAGGAATCTCGTCCTTAGAAATGAGTACCAATATGCACTAAATAGTAAGTACTTGGACGTGGCAAAATTATGTTACTCTTTATAAATAAAATTTAGTTGTGGATTAATTAGATAGCACCTCCTAGCAATATTGAGTAATATAATTGAGCACCATCTCCCACTATATTATTACTCTTTATCACTTTATTAACCCCACAAAAATAGTCAATGTTAGTGGTATATAATTCCTCTGCAACAGTTAAGATGGATAGATAAGGTTAAGTCTGAAAAATTTCTCCATTATCTCATTAGAACTTAGATCATTACAAGGAAGGAATTATAGTAGCGTTTGGAGTTAATTTTTATTGTTGTTTTTAGAGTGTTGTCCTAATCAAAACTAAGCCTTAAGTTCTTCGATCGAAAATTTTAGGTCTTGTATTGGAGACATATGTGACCTATTTTATTTGAGTCTAACTTGGTTTTTGATGTGCTATATTAGCCAATTTTGACCCTTTTAACATAACTTATTAATCTTCAAAAACAAATAAACAACTTGCCTTCTTTTACAAATTTTCTGACATTTTTCCCGAGCAAACCAAACGTCCTCTCAATCAAAACGGTGGGTGTGGAAGCTTTTGGCTTGTTCGGAAAAATTTCGGGCAAATTTCTTGGAGCGAAGTAGCATTTTTGTTACTAGATTTTGTTAGAGGAGTGGTTAGCTTTTGTCCAAATCAATTGATTCAGGTGTAGATATTCAAAATGAATTCATGTTAAGGAAAAGATAAGCATAGAGGACCCTCTTCTTCATTTTATCAACAATAATATACAACATTCCATATGAGACTACAAAAGCTATTTGAATTTCCCCGATGTCAATTGTCAAATTCAAAGTACTCTTCATTACTTTCTTTAACTAGTATGTTTTTGCACATGTAACATTTAATGTCAATCATACCTTTTGCTTTTATATAGGACGATAAATATACTTTCATCTCTTCAAGGACGCAAATTTTTAAAAAGTTATAAGTTTTTGTATTTCAAACTATAAATGAAGCCAAAGATCAAATGTAGGGGGTGTGTGTATGTGGTTAAGTAATTAAATTGTTTGCAGTTGTCAAGATTTTGTTAGACTAATAAAGTACATCACACTATGATTTTAGAATTCGTAATTCTTAGATCTCCATGATGAATTGTTTTTTGCTACCTTGTTCTTATTTTAAATTTAAACAAGTGGAAAAAGTGTTCAATGTTATACTTGAAAACAAGTTATTTCTAAAAATAGAAGATTCACGTTCTTAAAATATTACTAGTGTTAAAATTCGCAAATTACTAAATGATGTGTTTTGCATTTTTCAAAGCATAATTTGACAAATTGGAAATATAATCATTTGCAATATTTTTAATGTTTTTATGTAACACCCCACATTTATAATTGTAACTAGAGTAAATAAAAATATGTGGAATATTTAGTATTTGCAACGTAGATAAAAATTTCAAAATAAGCATTTATAAACATAAAACATAAAAGGTTTGTTCCGCAAAAATTTTGTTATAAAATGTAAAGATTCCTTAATAACATATCTCAAAACCAACTCTGTTGTTAAATTAACTTATAATATTAATACTTGGATAGAAATGCAATTGAGCCCATTTTATAACACAAGATTTGATTATGTTCATATCCATTTCGCCTTGGTTGGGACTTGGCGTCAACATGCCCTACTCCTTAATTTTAGCAATGTAAGGACTACATGAGCTAATGCTCAGTAAGTAAATACTTATTGCATATATTAGCTACTATGCACATAAATGCCTGAATGAAATAAATACAAAATCTTTTCATGAAACTTAATAATATAAAAGATTTTTATTAGGGCCCTTAACTTGTTATACTACAAGGCTAGCATTAAACAACATGCCCTTACGCCTAATTAATTGATCTCTTGAGTGTTACATATCGTCATCCTTCAAAAGGTCTCCTTTTACTTATCTTATAGGACTTACCTGTTGTGCAAATTTTATTGAACTCGCAAGCGCACGAATCTATTGTAGAATAGATTAATGGTGACGAGTGTCGATCCCACGAGGAGGTTGATTTTAATTATATGCCGAATTAATTTTCTTTTAATGAGAACAATTAAATTATGGTAATTTTATCTTAATTTATGAATTAAAATAGCGGGAATAATTAAAAATGAAACTGTTATATTAAAGCACTTGGGTATCCGGATCCGCATCAACATGCTCCATGGGCTAAATATTCCATATTAATACCAATTAAATCATAAGGGGGGATTCCACACCTCATGAACCACTCTCCAATAAGTATGGTGGTAAGGGCTTATCGTGCCAAATAATAATAACCTTGTACTAGGGTGCCGATTTAACCAGAGCTGTATCTAGACAAGACTATTATTATTTGTCGACGAAAAGTCAAAACAACCACAAATATTAGAGGGGAAGAGAAAGTAAATTTACCAAATTAAGCCCATGGAACATGTTGAGACTTCACCTTCAACCCAAGCTCAAAAGAAAATTAGCCACTCATATTTTAACTGAGGATAAAAAAGAAAATTTAATTAAAATATAAAGAAACTATAAGAAGGAGAAGGAATTTCAGAAATCTAAGTTTAAAAATGAATTCAGGGTAATCAAATTAGGGGGGGAGAGCCCCCTTTTTTATAGATACATTGAGTGAATCGTGACCATCGGATTAAAAACAATTCGGATGCTCAGGATTGCGCCACGTCATCGGTCAACAGTTAACAGTCAACAGTCAACATTTGTACAGTAATGCCGCCTGAATAGTAAATAATCCTATGTAAGCGCAAGTACTGTACACACGATTTTTACTCCACTGAGATGCTGCCATGTCATCAATCTACAGTACATAAGAAATTTAGTCCAATAAAATCGTGACACATCATCGGTCAACGCCACGTCATCGGTCAACGCCACATAAGCAGTCAATACCACATAATTCGTCCAATCAGATACTGCCATGTCATAGATAGTTGCCACATCATTGGTCTATATATATAAACAGTGTCGTGAACAGTATCCGTGAACAATACCGTACGTATGAACAGTACCGTATATGTGAACAGTAACCTTTTCCTTTAATGCTCTTCTTAAGGTTTTCGATCGTCCTGAGTCCAAATATGACGTCCGTTTTGCTGTCTGATCACTCGTTTATTGTGAAACGATTATGATACCCCTAAAATACATAAAATACACAATTATAATAAAACACATATAATTAAATAACAAAATACTTAAATAAATAAAAGTAGCAATGTTAGTGAGATTTGAAATGTAAAATGACGATTTTCTTCTTTATAAATATACATTTTCTAACACTCAACATTGCCCTCTTTGTAAACTTTGCCATTTAGTAGTACAGTAATTAATTTGGAAAAAAATTCTTAAAAACATATTCTTTATAAAATAATCCATGAAATGCATGTGCCTAATGCAATTTATGTCATAACAAATAAATTTTCTATATACATAATAAAGGTAAAATATAGGATTATTTTAAGACAATAACATTTAACATAGGCGGTAGCGTCATCTATATATAAATTAAAGAAATAGAATTATAATATAGGTGGTAGGGACAAACATCATATTTTAGATGGTAGAGCCGATCATGATATAATAAAAGTATCATTTATTAGGCAGCATAATTGGCCATATAATCAAGTGAGTAGCAAAGCATCACATTATAGTTGGCATAGCCAACTATATGAGGATAATTAAGACAATAACATAATATAGGCAGCATAACTAGCCATGTAGAGATTAGATAATAACTAATTGCTCTATAACAATAATAATAATAATAATCATCATCAGATAAAGGATTATTTGAAACTAAACTTATCATAAAAGAATTATTATTCCAAACTAATCTAAGCATATTGTTTTTACATTATAGTTCAAGTGAAATGTTACTTACCTCTTTTTCTTGATTTCTCTAAACTTTCCTTCCTAACTTGAGAATTTCTCTATTAATGATACTTTGGAATGGAAAGAGACTAGATTTTTTGGGTTTATAAAAAATAAAAGGGCTAGAAGGGTATTTATAAGATTTCCTAAAACCCATGGATGATTAGGATTTTGCCATCATAGCAGTTGATTAATGGCGGTGATTTATCTCTCCATAAATATCTTAATAATTTTTAGAATGCTATGATTTTGCCACCATAGCACTTAATTAATGGTAAAAATTTATCTCTCCATAAATATTTTAGAAATTTCTAAAATTTCTAATATCTCTACAACATATTTTATTACGTTATCACTTATGTCATTTACTTATGTTATTATTACTTTACAATTAATTATTATATTTTATTATAGTATTATTATGTTATTATGTTATTAGAATTTATTTTTATTATTATTATTATTATTATTATTATTATTATTATTATTATTATTATTATTATTATTATTATTATTATAAATTGCTTAAGAGAGCTTGTTAGCTTAAAGTTATTTATGTTATATTTGAGTAAGAAAATTGTATCTCGCAATCTCTTCCTTCTTTAAAAATTTTGTCCTCGAAATTTACTTACTGAATAGTTTGGGGTACTTATTCTTCATTTCTTCCTCGCCCTTCCACTTTGCCTCCTCTACTAAGCTATTCTGCCATAATATCTTAACCAAAGGGATCTTCTTGTTTCTTAACTCTTTTATTCTTCTATCAAGTACGTGAACTGGACGCTCTTCATAAGTTAAGTCTTTCTTTATTTGAAGAGGCTTATAGTCTAGCATGTAAGAGGGATCTGGAACATATTTCTTTAACATTGAGATATGAAAGACATTGTGTATCCTTGATAATGATGGTAAGAGTGCAAGGTTATAGGAGACATTCCCAACACGTTCAATATTTCAAATGGCCCAATAAACCTTGGGCTTAATTTTTCCTTATTTCTAAATCTATTCGATCTTTTCACTAGATTGACTTTTAGGAATACTTTCTCTCTAACTTGCAATTCCAATGGTCTTTATCTTTTATTCGTATAACTCTTCTATCAACTTTGGGCTACTTGCATTCTTTGGCATATTTTCTTGATTGCTTCAGATAAAACAGCAACTAAGTGTAGTCCAAGATATCTTTGCTAACCCATTTTATCCCAATGAATAGGTGACCTGTATTTTCTACCATATAGAGCTTCGTATAGTACCATGTCAATTGTTGCTTGATAACTATTGTTGTAAGCAAATTCAGCCAATGCTAAATATTTGTTTCATGATCCTTAAAAGTCAATCGCACATCCTCACAATAGATCTTTGAGTGTTTGAATCGTCTTTTCTAACTGACCATCTGTTTGAGTGTGAAATTCTATGCTAAATTTTAATCTTATCCCTATAGCATTGTGTAGTTTCTCCTAGAATGTCTAGATAAATCTTGTATCTCGATTAGAAATAATAAAGACGAGTATACCATGTAACCTGACTATCTCCTTTATGTATATTTCTGCAAGTTGGTCTATGGTGTACGTCATTGAATAGGTAAAAAGTAGATAGACTTTGTGATTTGATCAACTATCACTCACATGGCATCATGCATTTTTGTAGTCCTTAGGAGACCAATGATGAAGTCCATTCTGATCTCCTCCCACTTCCATTGAAGGATTTGATTGGGTTTTAAAAGCCTTGCTAGTCTCTTATGCTTCGCCTTAATTTGTTGACAGTGAGGTATTGAGCTACGAACCTGACTATATTCTTCTTCATACTAGGCCACTAATAATGCCTCTTTAAGTCTTTATACATTTTTGTTGTGCAAAGATAGAGCGAATATAGGGCTATATGAGATTCAAATAGAATTTTCTTCTTTACATGTTCATTATTTGGTATGCATATCCTGTCTCTAAATAAGATGATTCATTTTTCTGACATTTTGAATGGCATCTCTTTCTTTAAATTGGTCTCTATCTTTAAATTCTTTAAGTAAGAATCAGCTTCCTACCCTTCTTTAATCTTTTTCAATAAGTCAAGTATCATGTGGGCTAGTTCTACTGTCATTGGGTCAACCTCCTTCTTGCACATCTTATTTTATAGTGGCTTAGGTAGAATCCTTAAAGTTAAAAAGCTTGACTTTTGTCTTAGTGCATCTGCTATCACATTTAACTTTCCAAGATGATAGTTTATTTCGCAGTCATAGTCCTTGACGAGCTCCAATTAGCGTCACTGTTGCATGTTTAACTCCTTTTCATAGAAAAGTATTTAAGCCTCTTGTAATTAGTATAAATCTTACAATGTGCTCCCATTAAATAGTGACGCCATATTTTTAATGCATGCACCATTGCCATCAACTCTAAATCATGTGTTGGATAGTTTTTCATATATTCCTTCTATTGTCTGGAAGCATACGTAATGACCTTCCCATTCTGCATGAAAACGCATTCAATGCCATGTTTAGAACCGTCATTGTAGATAAAAAATTCTTTATAATTATTAGGAATAGATAAGATTAGAGTAATGATCAACTGTTGTTTTAGTTCTTTAAAACTTTTGTCACATTCTATAGTACACACAAACTTAACATTCTTCTTTGTTATTTGGGTTAATGGCATCGTAATCTTGGAGAAGCCTTCCATGAATCTTCTGTAGTAACATACTAATCCCAAGAAGCTTTTATCTTCTTTAGCATTAGTTAACCTAGCTCATTGGCCCATAGCTTTCACCTTTGAAGGATATATTGAGATTCTATCCTCAGACACAATGTGTCCTAGGAATATAATATTTTCCAGTCAAAATTCACACTTTTTAAATTTTGCATAAAATTACTTCTCTTTCAAAGTCTGAAGAGTGATTCTTAGATGTTTGACATGTTTTTCCCTCGTTCTAAATGGATTAAGATGTCATCAATAAACACCACTATGAACTTGTTTAAACAGTCTTTAAATACCCTATTTATAAGATCCATGAAAGCTGTTGGGGCATTTGTTAAACCAAATAGCATGATGACAAACTCATAGTGTCCATAATATGTTCTAAATGTTGTTTTAGGAATATCCTCCTTTTTTATTTTTAGTTGGTGATATCCTAATTGTAGATTAATCTTTGAGAATACCAATGCTCTTGGTAGTTGATCAAATAGATCCTCGATACACAGAATAGGTATTTATTCTTAATGGTGACCTTATTTAATTCTTGATAGTCGATGCACATCCATATTGATCTATCATTTTTCTTTAGAAATAATACTGGTGCTCTCTAGGGTGAATGACTTGGACGTATATAGCCTTTATCTGATAGTTTTTGTAATTGATTCTTTAACTCTTTTAATATTGATAAGGCCATCCTATAGGGCACTTTTGAGATTAAGACAGTTCTTGATAATAGTCAATTTTAAACTTAACTTTTTGATCTGGTGGTAGTCTGGGGAGTTCTTTAAAGAAGACCTCAGGAAATTTGTTTACTAAAATATCTTTCAGCTTTGGCTTTTGCTCTTCTACTTTGATGACGCTTGCCAAGTATTCATTACATTCTCCCTTTAATAGTCTAATTGCTTTTAAGACAAAGAGGACAGATGTTCTTTTTCCTTTCTACCTTCCCTTGAATATAAATGATTCCTTTTGTGGTGGTTAGAATGTTACTTCCTTTTTTCTGATAATCTATCTTAGCATAGTACTTTGATAACCAATTCATGTCAAGAATTACGTCATAGTCATGCATCTCAAGGATTATTATGTTAACACATAGTATTACGACCACTAATGTTGACCTTGCATGCCTTCACTAGTTATCTTAAGTTAAATACTTCACTAGATACAAGCATGACACTAAAAGGTTTACTTATTATGTTAGTGGCCCTTTTTATTTTCTAAATAAACACTGGTGAGGCAAATGAATGTGTAGCTCTTAAGTTTATCAACATATGTACAGGAGTTTAAGAGATAGATAGTTCACCTGATATTATCGAGGGGTTTACCTCTACATTTGCCTTTAGTAAATGCAAATGCTTGCACATTAGCTTTTTCTCGTTGTATACCATTCTCTGGACAGTCTCTAATAAAGTGTCCTTCTGTAATATTGATTGCATTTAGGATTTTATAAAGCTTCTTTTTTATGATTCTTTAGACGCTTATTATTTCCTTGCTCTTGGATAATTAGTACTCCTTTTCTCTTATTGCTATTTGAGGGCTGTCTTCCATGGTTAACTACGAAATTCCCTTGATCCATGCTTCCTCTATTTTTTTTTTTCTTCTTTTTTTTTCATTATCTGCTTGCTCAATTACCAAGGCTCAATCTATGAGCTTATTAAAGGAAGCATCATAAATTCCAACCACCTTTAGGTCTTTTGCTAGATCTTTATATAATCCTTGCATAAAATTATCCTTTTCAAGTCTTCTGTGGCAACCATGTATGGGGCATATTGAAAGAGCTCATCGAATTTTTGAATATACTCTAGCATAATCATCTTTCTTTACTATAAATAAATGAATTCTCTTATTTTGAAAGAGCAGACTGTCTCTGAAAAATATTTATTATAAAAGTGCTCTCTAGATTCCTTTCATTGGATTGTTGTTTTATTATGATATCGCCTGATGGAATTTTACCAATATTTTACTACTTCTTGTAATATAAAAGAAACACAAGTGACCTTTTCTTCTTCTAGTACCTTAGCTACTTCAATCATTCTTTTTATGGTTCGTAACCATTGGTTTGCAGCGATAGGATCATGTTTCCTTCAAATATAGGTGGATTTAATCTTCTAAATTCGGTCTCAGCATTGTTTGTTGCTTAAGCACATTCGTCTCTCCTAACTTCTCTTTCTAACAATCGTGTCACCATGTCGGTAAGTCAATCAATTGCGAAGGATTACTCTCTTGAAGTTTCTCTCACTCTTCCGTCTCTGTTACTCCTATCACTTGACATCTCAACGATTTTTTTGACCTAGCTTCTATGTGTCAAACAAATTAAATGTAAGACATTCAATTATCCTAATTCCTAATTCCTAATTCCCATTAAAAGCTAAGCTTTGTCCTCCCTTGACTTATACATATTGATGATCTACAGAATCACTTTAAACCTTGGGTTTTGATACCAATTTGTAATATCCCACATTTATAATAGTAACTAGAGTGTAAAAATATGTTGAACATTTAGTGCTTGCAGTAAAGATAAAAAATAAGCATTTATAAATATAAAACATAAAAGGTTTGTTATGCAAAAACTTTGTTATAAAATGTAAAGATTCTTTAGTAACATATCTCAAAACCAACTTTATAGCTAAATTAACTTATAATATTGATGCTTGAATAGAAACGCAATTAAGCCCATTTTATAACTCAAGGTCTGGTTATGTCCATATGCACTTCATCTTGGTTAGGATTTGGCGTCAGCTTCTCCTATTTCTTAATTCTTACAATGTAAGGACTACATAAGCTAATGCTCAGTAAGTAAACACTTAATGCATATAATAGCTATTATGCACATGAATGACTGAATGAAATGAATGCAAAATCTTTTCATGAAACTTAATAATATAAAAGAACTTTGTTAGGGCTTCCAGTTTGTTGTATTACAAGACTAACACTACACAATATGTCCTTGAGCCTAATTAATTAATCCTTTAGGCATTACGTATTGTCATCCCTAAAAGATCTCTTTTTACTTAACTTAAAGAGCTTGCCCTCTTTGTAAACTTTGCCACCTAGTAGTACAATAACCCATTTCAAAAAAATCCTTAAAAACATATTCTCTACCAAAATAATCTATGAAATGCATGTACCCAATGCAACTTATGTCATAACAAATAAATTTTCTAGATACATAAAAAAGGTAAAACATAAAACTATTTTAAGATGAAACATTTAACATAGGCAGCAACATTATCCATATAGAAATTAAAAAAATAAAATTATAATATAGGCAATAGGGCTGACCATGTAAGAAATAAAATAACAAACATCATATTTTAACCAGCAAAGCTAACTATGACATAATAAAAGTATCATCTATTAGGCAGCATAGCCGGCCATACAATCAAGTGAGTAGTAAAGCATTACATTATAGGCGGCACAGCTGACCATGCAATCAAGTAAATAGTAAAACATCACATTATAGGCAGAATAGCTGACCGTATAAGGATGATTAAGACGATATTATAATATAGGTGGCATAGCCAATCATATAGCGATTAAATAATAACCAATTACACCATAATAATAATAATAATCATAAGATAAAAGATTATTTAAAAATAAACTTAGCATAAAAAAATTATTATTCCAAGTTAATTTAAGCATATTGTCCTTACATTACAGTTAAAGTAAAGTATTACTTATCTCTTTTCCTTAATTTCTCTAAACCTTCGTTCCCAACTTGAGAATTTCTCTATTAATAATGTTTTGGCTTATAATGGTAACAGATTAGATTTCTAGGGGTATGGAAAATGAAAGGGTTAGGAGGGTACTATAAGATTTCTTAAGGCCCATGGATGGTTAGGATTTTGCTACCATAGCACTTGATTAATAGTGAAGATTTATCTCTCCATAAATATCTTAGTAATTTATAGAATGTTAGGATTTTGCCACTATAGTACTTAATTAATTGTGAAGATTTATCTCTCCATAAATATCTTAGAAATTTATAAAATTCTTAATATCTATACAATATCTCTTATTACATCATCACTTATGTTATCATTACTTTATAATTAATTATTATTATTATTATAAATTCTTAAGAGAGTTTGTTAGCTTAAGGTTAATTATGCTATATTTGAGTAAAAAATTGTATCTCACATTTTGTCTTAAAAAAATTATATTCGTTGAATATTAGTCCTTTCATATAAGTCAAATGCATTCTGATTAAAAATTACAAGATTTAATTTCTCAAATATTGTCGGTAGTACCAGGCACGAGTCAATATCAGTTCAAAATCAAAATAAGCGGATCCATTTTTCTACAAAATATAATCCGAACTGAATTGATTCTTGGTTCCATTTTTTTTAATCCTAAATTCCTTTGTATTTTATGGTTTTTTCCATTATTTAATTTTTCCTTTTATATAAACTGATCGTTTTTCTTTTAATTTTTGATACTAGCAATCGTTTTTTGCCCACCCCTAACTGTAGGCGTTGATTTCCATAAGTAAATAACATGATGCCACCTATTCTTGCCTAAGTAAACACAAGTAAAAAACTGAGTTTATCCTTAATTGAGCAACTTTGGGAAATGCTTAAGGAAACTTAATAGATGGAAGAGAAGAATCATGAGGTTCATCCAACGAAACATGTGATCCATCTGAAACTTCCCGAGCAACCTATTCTTCCAAACCAAAGAATAGATATAAAAAGGAGAATCTCAATTTTTGCGGAGTTACTGATTATAAATAGTGTCAAATTTCAGCTGCTACTATTTATTTAAAAAATTCAAGATTTGACTAAACGTTTTTAAATTTCTTTTCACTTTCAGTCGAACCAAATACTAAGTTGAGGATTAGAATGTTCGTAGCAGGTACACAATCTACACATTGAAGTACTTTTACATTTGGGTTTTGTGAGATTCTAATGTACTTTTCTTCCGAAATGTGTGGTTGAATTTGTGACTATCTTTGATACGTTTGTTCCAAAAAAAAAAAAAAAAAGCTTTGAAATTTATTGGACTTGACCCCTCATTGGAGTTTTAGCAAAGAAATGGGGCAGCAGACCAGGCAGATCCTGAAAATCTTGCATAAAACTGAAAGTTTTGGCCTGAATCATTTGAAGATTCAAGAAAGATCACTTTGGAAACATGCTTAATAAGTAAGCCTCAAAACGTTTGTATAGAAATTGAAGAGTTACGACCAAATGAAATGAATGAAATCAAGTCTGTCTATGATATAATTGAGGCCTTTTGTGAGTTTCAAGATTTTTTTATACATGTGATGTACTCTCTTCGACTTATCAAAGGAGATATTAATATTGAAATATAATGCTTTTAAAATTAAACTAAACTATAGAAATTATAATCGTGCTAGACAATTATCATTTACTTGTTGATTTGTCTTCCTATTAACGAAAACCACCTAACCTAAAAAGTAAACTTTGAAAGTCTTATGTATTTTTTTCCCATAAATAAATTGCTAAATTACATTTTGATGTAACTTAGGGCTTCCTTTCCATAATAAAGTTTAAATGATATATCTAAAAGTAAATATTTTACCAATGGTCGGTTAAGTCTCAGCATTTATTAGAACTTTATTTTTCTCCTAATTTTTAAGGAGAAATCCTGGACTTGGTCTAAATTATTTCAACAAATTTCTGACCACGATATATCTATCGGTGTTAGGAAAAAAAAGTGTACGAATGACAACGAGCCAAATGTCATTACAATAACAGAAATTATGTGCCATATGTGTGATTCAATTCGAGTACCAAAATACTCCCTGTCAAGTACGACCCCAATTGGTTGTTGGAGCTTTATAAATATGTTAATCCTTTTATGGCAAAGCTTATGTTACAAATAATGTAACAAATATCGGTCATTGATTTTGAAATTTCTTAACTCTAATCAATAAAAATAATTTTAACATAAAATGAAGCATAAGGGTGATAGTAATTTATAGAAAATTTTATTTTTAATCGTATATTTACTTTTTTTAAATAAGTCATTTATTCTATATAATTAAATAATTTGTCATCCATCTATTCTATATTTGTTTTATAACTTTATAAAGTTGTTAATATATTTTTATAAAGATTTAAATGATTATTATATTCATAAAAATTCATAAATTTTGAATTTATTTTTGCACCTACATTTATAATTTCTAATCTCTCTTGAAACATAAACTAGATTTTTCTTCTAATACACACACATATTCAATCTATTTTCTATTTCAAATACATACCATCAATGCTATCACATAGATTTTGTAATCTAAATTTAGTGTGTTGAATTATAAGAGATATTATATGTGATAAATATCTTATAAATGTAATGAATTATTTAAAAAATGGTAAGATGAATAACTTACCAAAACCTCTAATAAAATATTTTAATCCTTTCATCCGATCAATAATGAAAACATGTGAAAAAATAATCAATTAAATTAAATGTTACTATATTTATTAAATAAATTAAAAAACCCAAATTTATCTATAAATGACATAGAAAGGGTAAACAAAATATTTGAAATTAATAATTTCAATGAAAGGAAATATAAAATAAATTAAAATGTTAAGAGATCAAGTAAGTAAAGATTTTAATAAAGTTAAATAATTAATAAAAGATTTCAACATTAAAGAAAGAGATAATTAATATATTGAATAAAAATTCAATAAATATAAGATTAAACAAGTTAGAGATTCAGCTAAATAAAATAGAAAAAATTATTGAATAATCTCATACTAAATTTGCTATAAATGTAAATGGAAAATTTAAAAAAATTAAAGTTCTAGCAATATTATTATTTATTTGCAGCCTAGAGTGTAAAATAAAACTTTAAAAGTTATTAATCTTTTTAATAATTATTATATTTTTTAAGGGTTCAAAACTTTATTCTTGTAACATGCAACAAATGTAACACAATCCTTGCCCTATTTTATTTATATTATAGAAGAAAATTTCAAAGTTTAGCGTGAGCAAATTTAAACTGCAACTCCCTAACATCTAGTATTAAATCATGCCCTAAAATGCAAGTTGAATAATATTAACATAAAAAATTTGTACCATATATATTCTTATAATTTTAAAGCAGAATAGCAATAACATCGTTACATATGTTACTTATCATTAACGCTAAATCATATGTTCCATAACACATTAATAGTATTAAACAACGATTAAAAAGTTCATTGGACTTTTATCAATTAGCTTTCACCTTAGCAAACACATGAATCTGCCACTCCTACGAGTTTGACTCGGTGGTTGCAAGCTGCTTTTTTTGATTAACCATCTAAGTTCAAATGTGAAGAAACTAAGGAACTAAAAATTTTAATATAGATTTTACTCACCCCCTATTTAGAAAAGAAACAGAAGATAATGAATATAATGATATTTAATAAAATAATGCATTTAAATTATTTATGGCCAATAATTTTATTGAGAGTTATTGAGTTAATCATCAATTAGTTAAGGTTTCAAGTTAAATTATATTATTTTTAATATTAAAAATTATTATAGTTATAAAAAGGAAGATGATGAGGTGGAGTGGGAGCTAAAAAAATAAAAGTAATGATGGAAGAGGTATCATAACATAGCAAAGGTGAGGGAATGTTACAAACACATATAGATAGTATTTCTCTACCGAAGATATTTTAAATTTGGTAAGGCGAAGAAATCACTTAAATATTAAAAAAATAAATTTTAAAATATTAAAAATTATTTTTTATTTATTAGTGCATTGCAGTTTGTACTATTTTATTTTAAATTTCAATGCATTATAAAAACATTTTTTTCTATTAGTTTCAACCATTTCCAAATTCAGAATACACACGCGTGCGTATGTGTGTGTGTATATATATATATATGTATATATGTATATTCTGGGTTTGGGAATGGTTGAAAGACAGTGAAGAAAAGGCTGCAAGAGAATCCAACACCCCAAACATGGCAAAGCTTATGAAGTAGACTCGGAACCCACCATGACCACTATATCCCCAATCCCCATCCTCCTATGCCCCATCCCGTTACAGCCTTAAGATTTAAGCTTTTAAGCTAAGCTAATACCTATCTGGATTCACTATCTAAACTATTTCTCTCTGCAAAATCGAAAGTTCAAAAACACACAACAAAACTATTTCTATCATTAATTTTTTTATCAGATCATAATAACAATAAGCCCCACCCCACTTATGAAATTTATCATTATCAATGAGAAATTATATTATATATATTATTAGCTTGTTGGCCACTTGAGCAGATCAGGAGTTTACATGGATTGTGACAAATTGAAGTAGAGTTTGTGTTTTCTAACTTTGTTCCAAAGTGCTTTTGAGATTCTCTAGTTCAAAAAGTGCTTCTCTTTTTTTACTTTTTTTTTCCCGGCTTTTCCATGGAGTCGATGTTTATGAACAAATTAATACTACCTCTCGTCTTCTTCTTCTTCTTATGCAGCAGCACCATCAGCTTCAGAGCTACATGTTTAGGTAAGCGATATTATTCACTCACTGATTCTCCATTTGCTTTGCTTAGCTTAGAGCCCTTTTATTTATTTAAATTTCTTTTTACAAAAAAAGCATCTGTGTAAGTATGTCAGGTGTAATTTAAATTTCTCTTTCAAATGTTTATTAACTGCAGGTCTCATCAGGTATCAATCTTCTGTTAGATCAGCTGATTTATCTTTTCAGGTATTACATTTTGGATTCTTGATGATTCTTGAATATTTTTCATTATGTTTAATTAATTAATTAAATTAATTAATGATCTTACAGTATAATTATAATCTTTTCATGTTTGTGGAGTACTATAAAATTTTACTTATTCTCTTTCCTCATCATCTTCATTCAAGTTCAATAAAATTTGATCAGGTTAACATGCGCCTGAAAACAGCATGAGGAGAGAGAGGTCACTAATCGTCTGATGCATCATCATGGTCATGATTATTAAAATAACACGAGGGTTTGTGGTCCACCATATCATCAAACGTTAAACGGTGCAAGTTAGCATGTACCCCATGTATTATTAGAATTTATAAAGTTTTTATAATCTGTCATTGTCTTTTCAATGGGTCTCGGGTAACCTGCGCCATTCGTGTCAGCGGCTTAACCGTAACCATGTACACGTACCCTTCAAAATTCTTTAAGAATCCAGTGAACGTGGACCCTTGTTAATTATTAAGGAGTCTACTATTTTTAAAAAAATCTTATTATTATTAATTTTTGCTCTTATTACTAATTTTCTATTATGTAAATGGTTAATGTGCTTGTAGGAAATTGGGAAAATAAAAGATCAAGAAGTGATGGAAAACATTGTTGACATGGGGTTTATAGAGATGCAGAAGTGGGCAAGTGCTGTGAACTTTGCCAGTAGGAGATTACTGAGTGGGCCCGGCTCGTCTCCGCCTCGTTGCACGTCGAAGTGCGGCAAATGCACGCCTTGTAAGCCGGTTCACGTGCCGGTGCCACCGGGGACGCCAGTAACAGCGGAGTATTACCCGGAGGCATGGAGGTGCAAGTGTGGCAACAAGTTGTATATGCCATGATGATGGTGCCATTTATTTTGTTCATTAATTACTACATATACTTTTAACTTCTAAGTTATATAATTTGCTTAGGTTAAATGGTGATTATGAAGAGAGTGTTGTAACTTAATTGTTAATATCGAGGACCAATAGGACTTTTATTTATTTATAGATTTAGATATATCAACACTCACTGAGATAAACACAAAAAATCTAAGTGTTGTGTATTAGTTGATTGTCTGTGAATTCATATAGTTTCAAGGTGCTCTACTATGGGTTTGCATGTTCGTCATATTATTTTATATTAGAGTTTGTGTAGAGGTAGCCATCTCACATGTTGTGCTGGATTAGACCCATCAAAGGAAAGCTTACGTGTACACATATTCATACCATGTCATATCTACTATGAGTTTTGTGTCATACCTAATTTTTTTTATTTAGACCCCACTCGACACATAAGTCGTGCCCACTCATGTTGTGCCCACAAGTACTGTGATATGGGCCGTGTCTAAGAAAAATACCCCACTAAGTTTTTTTTTTTTTTTTAAGAATGCACATTAAATTGTTGTCTTATTTTTTTCAAGGTTCTATACTTTTTTGGATTCATATGCCTTTATTTAAATTTTAAAAAATAAAAAATTCAAAACTCTAGTTCATATTCAATAATAATAAATTAATAATAACAGAATATAATCTTGCTTACTAAGTTTGATTGTATAGTATTAAAATTCTTTTTTAGTACTTAATAACAACAACAATAATAATAATTTTTTAAGGATTAATTTAATTGTTAATTTAAAATTACGTAGAGTCATAGATCATAATTTAGGAAAATGTTAATATATATTTATAAAATCATAATATTTATAATTTTATTTATTAAAATCATGATATCAATTATTTATTTAATAAATTATAAACATAAATCAATTATAATTTTTTGAAATTAAGAATTAAATAAATTTAAAAAACTTGAGCTAATAAAATATATTAAAATATTCAATTTCAAGCTATTTATAAAATTATATATTTTTAAGCTTGCTTTCATAAAAAATAAATGAAATGTAGTTATTGTATACTTTTTTTAATATCTTATTTTTGCTTATCTCTATTCATGTCGTGCTTTTTAAATTTTCGTGTCCAAAATTTTAAACCTAGCCTAACCCACGTGTTGTGCCTTAGTGTGCTCGACTAAAATGTACTCATATTGTGCCATGCTGTACAGACACATGCTGTACCCATACCATACATCTTATCATTTGCCCCATTGGCTAGCTCTATCTGTGTGTGTATATACATTTACTCTATCAATAGTACTCATATTTTATTATCATGTCCACAAACTTGGGTATATTTAAAAATACAGATAAAACATGCTAAAAATTTGAAAGAGATGATGTGAAGCAACTTACCGATGACACTTTTTGTAACACTCTCGATTTGTACGTGTTATTACCTCTTCTTAGAGTAGTGTCATCTCTTAGAGTGGATCTATTGGCACTCCTAAAAATCCTTATTAAACCCCTTCAATACAGTTTTATCCAAATTGAAATTTACATAAGAATACAATAATCAATGAAAGTATGTTTTTTGTTTCGTTTAATGGTACAGTTTGAACTCTCAAAAGTCCCGTAACTGTCAAAATAACAAATAGCAATCTATCTTACAATTTTCATTAAAAAAATCCAAAACAACATTTTTATTCTATTGATGTTCTGTTGATTTTTCAACGGTATACATAGACACACATATACTTTAGCTTTGGATCATTTTTAAATTTCTTTCTGTGATCTTGTAAACAATAAACTTTAGTATGTCAATAAGATGATTTTCATGCAGATATATAAATTTTAGATTTGTAATTTTTCTTTATCCTTTTTTTCCCTAATTGCAGATAGAATTATTGTATGATTAGTTTAGTATCCTTGTAGTTGACTATTAAATGCTAAACTTTACAAATGAAACCCTGGGAAATTAACAACCATACAAATGCATAGCTTTTGTTAGAATCGGAACGAGATTTTGGAATAGCGAGATGGGAGGCTTCGACTTGGCTTGGCTATGCATGAGATTTAAACGAAAAGGTTGGGGGTATTTGTGTAAACTATCAAGGGTATTTATGGAATGAAACTACGTATATTTAGAAATGACAATAATTTTAGAATTATGTAACGGGATGATTTTAGAAATGGGGTTTGTGGAGGGCTTTCAATGGGTGCCAATAGCATTTTTAGAATCATACTCCAAGGTTGCAAAACATAACAAATATGGCTAGGCTTTCAAGGCCCAGTTTAGACTATAGTAATGACTGCAAGCCCAGCACACAATGCAAAGGTAGTGCGGGCTTGGAAGGGCCACAATCGCCAAGTTTCAACTGTAATACGTAACAATAATATTAGGGCAAACCCTGAGTTGCCGCAAGCACCAACTTAGGGGATCCTAATATCAGTATTTGTATAATTCAGCCAATCGGAAAAAGATTATAAAAAAATAGATTTGTAATTTTGCATGATTCAAAATAGGAATATTTTTTAAACATATTAATAAAAATAAAAATAAAATACATCCCATTTTACTTAAAATGGATTTCCACTCAGCTAAAATGATATATACAACTAAAGTTGACATGACTGAATATCATATACTGAATATCATATCAATTATCAAGCCTCACGTAAACACCATACAGGGGGATGTTAGTCATAGACTTCTGCTTCTTCGTCTTAACTGATGCAGTTTGCAAAAACTTTTCCCTTTTTTCTTTTTGTTCCTATCAGTCTTCAGGCTTCCTTCATGCTGAGAATACTGCCAGTAGAAAGTGTTTCGATGTTTCCAACATTATGCTAGAATATAGCTTCTCTACCAACAATTGAATACTGTTTATGGGACTCAGCGTCCACGTTGCCGACTCTCTCCATTTCATTTTTTCCTAGTTTCAGTGCACACATAAATTAGTTTTTACTTATAAGTAACACAAAAAGATTGCTTTGAGTCAAGATAACAAGACACTTACTATTACTTGCTTTCCTCCATGAACCATCATCTAGATCAGCATCCAAAGAAATGTTACGAGGTTTCAACATCAGCTAGTGACTGCTAAAGTGTACAATAAGATGAAAAACAATCAACAATTTTCTAGAAAATAAAAATGCTCAGGTAGGAATAGAATTGAATTTATGCTGAGCAAGATTAATCTTTTAAAACATGGCGATAAAATGCTTACCTTTAGCTTCATAGACCCTGAGCCATCTTATTTGGTGAAAACAACAGATAAATGGTTGTGAATATCTTCATCATATCACGAAAGATACTTGTTACTACATGCATTACTAAACTCATGGTTGCCTATCAACCAAAGGAAATGAAGAGTACGAAAAATGTATCATCTAAGCACCCAAAACTTACAATAATTACAAGCATTACCACAAGGAAACAATAATGTGAGCAATGAATAGCACTATCCGGACCTGAACGCATGCCCATTTTTTGGGGTTCCTCATGTTCCAGCAGTAGTGACTACTCCAGTTTTTGTCCTTAGCCTTCGCTCGGGATACCAAAATAGAACCCTGGATAATGGATAACCTAACTTTAATGTTCTCGAAGTAGCACTGCTCCAGCGGGTACAATTCTCCAGATCTACAAAATGAAAATTTTCTTTATAGGTAATGCTAAAAATAATTAAAAGAACTGCAACAAAAAATCATAAGAAAACAAGCCAACCTCAGCCAAACAATTTACACCTGCATAAGCCAGAAAATATAAAGATATTATGTGACCTCTAATTCTGCATCAACAGTTGAATTCTAGTGTCACAGGATAACCAGAGCATATTTATTACCAAGTTTAATACTCACCTTGTAATGGTGCACAAAGTCGTTACATTAACAGTCCAGCAGGAAAAAATCATCTTCAGAAATTAACAATTTAACTAACAATGAACTTTCATTGTCTGAACATAACAAATGACCATCATCAGATAAATATAAACAACTAAAGTGGGATAAAATGTGTGTATACAGGAGGATGAAATAGACGACCTATCTCTAAGCTTGCACATACAGAATCGCAAGAAATCTGCCGTTCAAAGCAGAGTTAGTGTATTCAAGTAGTACAAAATAAATATGAACACACACACGGACATATACATACACCATGCAAAAAGATAGAATTTTTTCATCCTCTTCCTTTTTGTAAAAATATTTTTCTTTGGTGAAAAACCAAAAAAAAAATTATTAATAATAGTAATACTTATATAGCTCAACAATGTGGGGAAAAAAAGTAAAGATTCACAACTGGAAGTATAATCAGAGCCTGTGAGAAGCTTCAAAGCAGATGAGCCATATCCGTTCTACAAACAAAACAAAGAAAAGGTATTTATCATACAGACTTGACCAGCCATTCCAAAGAGAAAAGCATAAGCAGATGGTAAGATTACAAATTTCCACAGTGGCACTATGGCGAACAGCTATTCTCATGACATGTGCTCCTGAGAGAGTTCAAAATTCATGTCTGAGAATTCCTAACAAAATTGCCATGGTATTTGATCCCCAAAAGGCTGTCCACCTATCTCTAGGCTTGCACATACAGAATCGCAAGAAATCTGCCCTTCAAAGCAGGCCTATTGTATTCAAGTAGTACAAAATAAGTATGAACACACAAACACACACACACACACACACACATGTATGTACACCATGCAAAATGGTAGAACTTTTTAATCCTTTTCCTTTCTGTAAATATATTTTTCTTGGGTAAAAAGCAAACAAATTTATTAATAATAGTAATAGTGAACAGCAGTCGAGAAAAAGATGAAAACTGAAACAGACAAATGAAATCTTCAACCAGCAGCTTTCCTTTTTTCCTGAACAGGGAAGAAACAAGCGTCCTTTCATTTATTATTACCAATATTTAAAGTGACGCCATGAGTTTCTATCAAATAAATCAACAAGAACCAGAAACATTTATTTGTAATAATACAGAATTCCCAGTATCTATCATGTTCAGAGGAAAAAACCAAACTTTTCCAATTCATTCTATGACCAATTAATACTGTGCAGTGTGATAGAAATGTATAGCTATGGTCATAGATGCTCCAGAACTGTGCTATTATTATGGATCAACTTCAACCACCATGAGCTCACAGGCCCAAAATTTACAGTACAATTACAAAGTAACCAACTCAAATCATGGATGACATAAAAGAAGTTAAAGAAGAGCAGTAACTCAGGAAGCCAATACAATAGAAAAAGACAATTAACAAGGATTCATTCATCATTCATTGAGTAACCAGAAAATGAATGATTGTGAACGTTAAGAGGTACTGACTTGACGATGCAAAGAATGTCTGGTAGGACCTTGCTTGACTCATCAGCAGGGCTTGCATGTAATATACAAATGATTGTTTGTTGTAACCCATGAATTCCAGTCACTCTAGATGTAAAGGAAAACTGTATACTAGTAAGTACAAAGATGGGGTGCGCAGGAGCATCAGCCATTAATTGTATTTCATTTCAAGGATTTTTGTAGTGAGAAGCAACAAAGAGAGCCACCATCTGCTGTTTGAAAGCACAATAAAAGAAGGTGGGGAAGGCAAAAAACTTTTCAGCATCAATTTCTAATCATATAATAAGCTAATCAAACTCGAAAGACACCAAAAACCAAGATACCTGCAGAAGCATTTCACTTTCTTTATGGAAGGGAAAAAGAGTTTCATGATTAATGTAATAAAAACAGCAATCACTTGGATGAGGAAACCTAGCAAAAGAATAAAGCATATAGATTCTCAACAGATCAAAGACTTCATACAGCAAGCTTCAGGAAAAGGGAAATAATCAGATAATAGCCAGTGGACAGGAGGTATATTATTTAAGAAATCCAAGCAAAGTAACCCATTAAGTCAAGACTCCAAAGGATCCCAGAAGCATATCTGACGGACTTTTTCGGTTCAATCTTACAGAAAAAGCCTGTAAGCAACCGGTAAAATACATCGGCTTTCATGAGCAAAAGCAAGATGAATGAGACTTTCAATAAAGATCACTGATGCGGGTAGAAATATTTAGGTAAAGCAATGTTCTTATAGCTACTAGGAATCATCATCTAAATGGGGAACAAAGAATGCTAATAGTCTGGATTAGGTTTATTCGTAAGTTAAACAAACTATCAATAATGTTTCAGTTTATTCTCTTTCTAAAGTTTATTTTCCAGCCATTCGAGCATAGTCAGCGATTTGACATGAATGCTTATACTTTTTGGTGATTTGAGATGAATGCAAGGGCTACTATCACTTCCACGCTGCATCAATTTACTTCTAAAAGTAATCTTAGTTAACCAGAAGAAACTTTAAGCTATTCTTGCTTTCAACAAATACTTAGAGAAGAATGTGTCTCTTAAGAGTGAATAAGTAAATATACAAAGGGAATGTCCCGTGTTTGGATGCCTAGATGAATACTGGAAACAAGAACAGCTTAACAGATTTCAAAGGCAACTTTAATGATGGCCCTCTTTGAGTGTCTTGCTCAGGGCTCACCAAATTTGTTTTGCAGCAAGGTGGAGTCTCATGCCACAGAAGGTTATAAAACAGCTCAATCATTGAATTCAGAATTATATAGAAAGCAGATAGCTGGAATTACTTATTTATTTGCCGTTTACACCAAAAAAAAAAAAAAAAAAAAAAAAGCGCAGAAGGTTTCATGTTATATCTAGCAGTCTTCATTTTTTTTTTTGTTCTTCTTGTTGCCTATCTTAGTGGAGAGCATGTTGAAGACATTTTGAAAATTTTATCTTAGGGAAGACATCTCATATCAGCTGGTAAACAGGGCAATAAGCCATGGAATTCTTTTCATTTTTCCATTTTATAGAATAAATATTTAAATAACCAACGTAACAACCATAGTAGATGAACATGAAATATTCTGATTTGATAATAAGCAAAGTTGGGCTAATAATAAGCAACATCAATACTTCTAAAGACTAAGATAGAATAAATAAATATATAAAACACCATAAAATGAGGCCGATATTTATCTATACTTAGATAACTAATAATATCCCTGAAAAGAGGTGCCTTACTTTGCTTTTCCAAGCCACTGAGAAGCTTCAAAGACAAAGAACCACCAGTGCATTCATAACTGAACCAACAAAATATAGAAGGTTATTTAGTGGTATCTTCTTCAAAAATATCAAAATTGATGATGGATAAAAAATAGAAATGGCGTGGACAGAAATGAAATTTCGCATAATAATAATAATGATAATAGCAGCAGTAACAGAAACAACTAGAAGAATAACAATGACCTGACAATTACAATAATAAAAAAGAAAAAGATGATAAATTTCAATTACATAAATGCACATAAAACCCTTTAGATTTAACACAATACTTATCATTCAAATTTAAAAACTAAAAGAGGCAAAAGCTGTTAGCACTAGGAACCTCTTGACTGGATTGACAACACAACTTTTCATTATATAAGCAAGCAAATATATTAATGGATGGTCTCAAACTCAACAATACTGCGTAGAGGGAACATGAACTCTAAAACAAACTACAGTAAAACAGCATATTGACCACTATGGGTGGGCAAATCGGGTTTTGATTCGGGTTGAAAAGGCAAACCCAAGCCGAACCGAATTGAGTTGAAAACGCAAACCCAAGCCAGACTGAATCGAGTTTATATCAGTTAGGTTTGGTTTGGGTTCACATTTCGGATTGGTTCGGTTTGAAATTGCGGATCTCAATTTCGGTTTGGGTTCAATTCAGATTACAACAATTCCATTTTCCAAAATTTGGCCAGTAACCAGCCACTTATATTCCACAATCTCAAATCCAGGCCAGATCAATGAAGAATAAAATAACTACATTCTCAACATTTCAACAACTCCCCATTCTTTATTTTTCAATTTACAGTCTCTAAATGTGCTTTGCCATGCCCGATTGAGCTCCAAAATAAAAACAGTCAATGCCATTATACAAAAAATACATATGTATTGGATATGATCCCAGAAAACATACTAAACTAAATTAATAATATCTCCCCCATCCTGTTCATCGCCAATTCGCGGACAAACCTTAAGATCATTACCTTGTGCGACTGAAGACACCGAACGGAGGAGGTGCCAGCGAGCCAGCGACGGCAGTAGCTGGATCGAAATTGACAGCAGCTCAAGGAAGAGCTAGAAGGTGAAACCCCGGTGCGCGTGAACGGAACCGACAGCGGTGGCGTCGTGTGGCTGACTGGCTGTGTGTGAGTGAGATGAGTGTGTCTGTGCTCTATAGCATGCAGGGCTTACCGACTTGGGTTTGTGCATGGCTACTGCCGGCAGCGTGACGGAGAAGAGAAATTTGGGATTTAGCGCTTTTTTTTCCTGAATTTTTTTATTTTGCCGTTCTATCCTTTCATGTATGTAGAATAACTTTTTACTGCTAACTCAATCAGGTTTCAATTTCAGTTCCGTTCGAAATCAAAACCGAACGGGTTCAAATTTTGAATCCGTTCCGATTTTAAAGGTTAATCGGAACCTATATTCGGCTTGGATTGACCCGATCCAGTTGCCACCCCTATGACGACCACAATGTGATTTATTTGATTCTGAATTTTAAATGATCACGATAGACCATGAATTAGAGATGCACATCATACCCGTCCACCGTCGATGATAAAAACACCACGCAAGGACCTACAACAACTTGACAACTGGTAAGGGAATGGTAGCTGCTTCATCAATCACCAAAAGGTCAAATTGAGATGGTATTATATGATGTGGAGGTGGGATATATTACAAGAAAGCTATCTTAGAAATAAATAAATATAAAAGGGCTTGAACAGTGTAACGACCATTTTATTTTTTGGCAATTATTTATTTTGGGTTATTTTGATTAGCTATTTTTTAGGTATTGTGAATTACTATTTTTATTATTTATAATTATTTGGAGTGTTTTCGTGAGTGTTTTCCTCCGTGAATGGTGGCTTAATTAGTGTGGGCGCTTTGGCTCTGGTTTTTAAAGATTATTTTGGTTGTTAAAATACTTACTTAATATATCTTATTTAATGATCATAAGTAATTATTTAATCTCATCAGTTCTTATTTTGATTTTTTTATATTGTTTGATTATTTTTCTTATATAGTTTTTAAAATTTAAATAAATTATTTTACCTTTACTAGTAAAATCTCAAATTTTAAATTTTTGAGAATACACATTGAAAAACTTTTTTAAAATGTTAAATATTTAAAATATACTTATTTGAAAATCTTATGTTATTCTTTTTATAACATAATTTTAAAAGTTTGATTTTTATTATTTTCATCAACCCTCAATTTTTACATTTTACATTTAAAAAGAATTTAAATAATTATCGATTTTTGTGGACACGACTTTGGTCGATCACTATATATAATTTAATTAGAGTAGGCATTTATATTTGCTGGCTTTGACAACCATCATGAGATTTTCAAAATTAAAATTTCCAACATTTGAGGGAGAAAATCCTAATGGTTAGGTCCACAAGTGTTAACGGTTTTTCAAATACAATCGGGTGGAAGAATCTTACATGGTGGGATTAGCAACCATTCATTTGGAAGGAAAAACATTAGAGTGGTTCCAAGGATATGAGGTGGCTATTATAGAAACTAGTTAGAGGTAATTTTCTATAGATCTAATTGTGCAATTCGATCTGGGTACTTATGATAATCCAATTAGGTAGCTCACTAGGTTAATGTAGGCTTCAACAATAAAGGTATATTAAGAACAATTTGAAGCATTGTGGCCAAACTCAAGGATTACCATAAGATTTTTTTATGCAATGCTTTGTAAGCAAATTAAAAAGTGCCATAAAAATCAGGTGACTATGTTTTAGCCAAAAATGCTAGTTCAAGCAGTTAGGTTGGCCTTGTTACAAGAGAGTACCTTAAAGCCAATAATCAAAGAAGCCAAGGCTTTAACAAGGACAACATTCCCCTATTAATCCTTATAATAGAATCGAAACAAAGTTCTATGGGATAAATTCTTCCAATAAAAAGAATATCTATTGTAAAAATGTCAGAGAGAAGGGATAAGAAGTTGTGCTATTATTGGGACGAGAAGCTTATACCAGGATAAAAATATAAACGGTGACAAATTTACTTATTAGAAGGGTAAAATGAAAAGGAACCTAGTGATAATGTTAACAAAATTGGGGATGATAAAGAGGATCACTTAGTGTCTTTTCATACAATGTCAAGGGCTGTCTCTCATCAAACTATAAAGATTAAAGGGAATTATCATCTTGATTGATTCTGGCAGTACTTATAATTTTTTAGATGTTTTTGTAGCCAAACATATAAGGTATGAAGTACAACAAGATAAACCAGTAATTGTGGCAGTGCCTAATGGCTCCAAAATTACTAGTACTGTAATGTGTAAAAAATTAATCTGCAGTATACAAGGAAAAAAGTTCAAAGTAGACATGAGGCTAATTCCATAGAAGGGACGTGGTATAGTATTAGGAATTTAATGGTTACTTAATTGGCTCAATATTGTGGGATTTAAAGAATTTATGGATTAGATTTCAAATAGGAAGGAAGAAGAATGGTGTTAAGGGCTCTACAACAGGGCCTTTGAAGCTTATTTCATCAGTTCATATGTAAAAGGATCTTAAACAAGTTCCTAAAGTTGCTATTACCCATATTTTTTCACTCTTACTAGAATTATATAATAACTCTACTATTACTGCAGGAATCACTATTGATAAATCAAATTGTAATATTTATTAGAAAAATATCAGAGTGTATTTATGGAAAACCAAAAGGTTGCCACCACCTAGAGCTCAAGATCATCGAATTCCCTTGTTACTAATAGTCTTCCTCCTAATAAAGGACTTACAGATACCCATATATGCAGAAGGATGAGTGACATAGGGTTACATTTTTCTCTAAGGTGGATTTGAGGTCAGGATACCACCAGATTTATATGCATCCAGATGACATTCATATAAATGCCTTTAAAACTCATGAAGGGCACTATGAATTTTTTGTCATGTCTTTTGGTCTTAGGATGCTCCATCAAAATTCCAAAGCCTTATAAATGAAGTTTTTCGGTCCTTCTTAAGAATATTTATGCTGGTATTTTTTTTATATCCTAGTTTACAATAAAAGTTAAGTTGAACATATAAAAGTTGAACATATAAAGCAATTAGAGTTGGTGTTAGAGATGCTTTTCAAGAATCATCCTTTTGTCAAAAAATCAAAGTGTTCTTTTGGCAAAGAACAAGTAGAAGATTTGAGAAAGTTGATTTCTGAGCAAAGAGTGGCAACTGACCTTGCCAAAATTAAAAGCATGAAGTGTTAGCCATCTCCCAACTCATTAAAGGCATTGCATGGATTCTTGGGTTTTATTGGGTACTATAGATGGTTTATAAAAGGTAATAGGAAGATTAATTAACCATTAATAGATTTGCTTAAAAAGGATAATTTTTATAGAATCAAGCTGCAGAAGATGCTTTTAATTGCTTTAAGTCAATGTGCACAGAACCTATTTTAACCCTACCTAATTTCCAAATAACCTTTATTATAGAATGTGATGTATCAAGGGAAGACATTGGAGTAGTGCTTTTGTAGAAGGGCAGACCTATAGCCTATTTGAGTAAGGCACTATCATTAAAAAACTTGGGCTTGTCTGTTCATGAAAAGGAAATGCTGCCAGTAGTGTTCGTAGTGAAAAAAAGGCGGCCTTATTTACTAGGAAAGCATTTTAAGGTCATTACTAATCACTTTAGCTTGAAATATACATTGAAACAACATATATCAACATTATACAACAAAAATGGCTGACCAAGTTAAGTTATGATTTTAAAATTATTTTTTAAAGTGGAAGAGAAAATAAAGTGGCTGAGGCCTTGTGTAGGCTATAGGAATTCACTGAGAATGCATTGGTGATGGCAATCTCTTTCCCTAAAGGTGTCTAGATGGAATAACTCAAACAAGAATGGCAACAAGATTAAGAAATTCATATATTGATTTAAGAAATAGTTACCAATATTACCCGACATTCTAAATTTTCTTGAGAGAATAATTTACTTAAGAATAAGGGAAGATTTTGGGTTGGCAAACGTTCAGTTTTGGAAAAGCTAATCTATGACTGAGGCTTATGGTGGAATACAAGGTGGGCATTGGGGGTTAAGAAAACTTTAGCCATAATTAGATGAACTTTTTATTTGGAAAAGATATAAGGGAAATTTGTTCCTTTGTGGTAGCTTGTGACATTTTCCAATGAAATAAACATGAAAATGTGTTATCTCCTAGAATGTTGCAGCCCCTACTAATTCCTGAGTATAACTGGATTGATATCTTCATGGATTTCATAGAAGCATTGCCAAAGCCTGGTGGCAAGCAAGTTATTTTTGTGGTGGCGGATAGGCTAAGTAAGTATACACATTTCATGCCCTTAAGTAATCTATATACTGCTCTTGATGTTGCGCAACTTTTTCTAGATAATGTGTATAAGTTGTATGGCTTGTCAAATTCTATAATTAGTGACTGACATAGAGTCTTCACTAGTACATTTTGGCAAAATCTATTTTCCTTGTTGAATGTAAACTTATTGATGAGCACTGCATATCACCTTTAAACAGATGGTCAGACTGAAGTGGTTAACAAGTGCTTAGAATAATACTTACGATGCATGATAGGTGATAATGTGAATAAACTGTATGGCTTGTCAAATTCTTTAGTTAATGACTAACATAGAGTCTTCACTAGTACATTCTGGCAAAATCTATTTTCCTTGTTGAATGTAAACTTGTTGATGAGCATTGCATATCACCTTTAAACAGATGGTTAGACTGAAGTGGTTAACAAGTGCTTAGAATAATACTTGCGATGTATGATAGGTGATAAGCCAAAAGAATGGTTGAAATGGCTTTGTTTAGCTGAACGATGGTGTAAAACTTCTTATCATTTTATCAACCCTAACGATACCATTCGAAGTTGTTTATGGTAGGCCACCTTTTACGTATATTGCTTATATTCTTGGTACATCTACTGTAGCAACTATTGATTTGAACTTAAAGAGTAAAGATGCTATGATATGCCTACTGAAAGCCAATTTGGTGATACTCAAGCTAGAGTAAAGTTGTATGCTAATAAGAAGAAATTTGAGAGGAAATTTCCTGTGGGTGATATGGTATTTCTATGGTTGCAGCCTTATAAACAAGTATGCTTGTCATTGCACAACAATAGGAAGCTGTCTCTAAGACTTTATGGACCTTATAGGTTATACAAAAGATTGAACATGTTGCCTATAATTTAGAGCTATTTATAGAGTTTAAAATTCATCCTGTTTTTCACCTTTTGTGCTTGAAAAAGAAAGTTAGAGATGTTATCACTCTAATTATAGAGTTTCCAACAATGCAGGAAGACAGGCACTTATAGTTAATACCTGTTTTTGTTTTGGACAAGAGAATAATGAAGCAAAATGATTGTCTATTAGTGCAATGGCTAATTTATTGGTCTAACTCTTTTCCTGAAGATGCGACTTAGGAGGATGTATTTAAGATTCTGGAGAAGTTTTGTTTGTTCAAGGTAGGAGGTCAAGGCTTTTCTAAAAAGGGAGGGAATGTAACGACCAATTTATTTTTCTGGCAATAATTTATTTTGGAATATTTTAATTGTGAATTACTATTTTCATTATTTAGATTTATTTAGAGTGTTTCTTTCTTTGAAGGGTGGCTTAGTTAGTGTGGGCTTTTTGGCTTTAGTTTTTAAAGATCATTTTTACTGTTATCAAGGGATTAAAAAAAAGTTATCAATAAAATCAAAATTTTTTAGTCAAATTAGTGTTTCTTTTTGTTGGTTGTTTCGAGCACTTTAAACTTAAAGTTTCACAAGTGGTTGATTACCCTTAAGTAATGGATCTAATTATAAATAATTTAATAAATGCAAAATTAGACTCACGTGAAATTTAAATATTTGGTAGCCAATTATTAAATAATAATAATTATCATAGAAAAAGAAGTTAAAAAATAGTCTAAATTAAAGAAGTGTTAAGGTATTGGGTTCCATTTTTAGTATTCAAATCATTATCATGTAGTTTGAACTTAAATTTTCACAAGTGGTTGATTACTCTTAAGTGGTGGATCTAAGTATAAATAATTTAATGAGTTCGAAATTAGATTCACGTAAAATTTAAATGTTTAGCAGTCAATTATCAAATAATAATTATTATTATAGAAAAAGAAGTTAGAAAATAGTCTAAATTAAAGAAGGGTTAAGGTTATGGTTTTCATTTTTAGCATTGAAATCATGATCATAATACTTTGTCACATGTATTATTTTTATTTTTTATGAGTTTTAATATTATAACTTAATTATTAATTAACCATTTTATGAATAAATATAGGAATTAACCATATAATGCACTACAACTATGTTAGATTGTTCCCATTACTATATTAGTGTGTCAAAATTATGTCTAAATACCAAAATAAATCTAAAGGATCTAAATCTTCAAATAAATATAACATAAAAATAATTGATAGAAAATACAAATTATAAACATATAACTTGAAATAATAAACGACGCAATTAAATCCACAATCAAATCATTGAGCTTTACCAATCACTTCATTCAAAAAATTAGTCACTTATATTGAAAAGGAATTACTCATTTTATTTAATAAAATTGTGAAAATGCAATATAAGGAAATTAAGAACAAAAGATAAGAAAAAAAAATTTCTATCTATTAACTATACTTTTCATTAAAATTCACTATAGATTTACATTAAATTTCTCTACAAAACTAGTACGAACTTGCCAAGAATTGATATTACCCTAATTAATTTAGTCTCTAACATCTAATCCAAACTTAAAAGTGAATGGAACCGTGATCCAATACTCAATGAAAGCATAAACCTTAGTATGCGAGGGCATTATAATTAGTTATGAATGATCTGATTGATAATTCAAAATTTTGAACACCATAGAAATTTAATAAGTTTAAAGAGTTTGTTTAAGAATCAAAGAGAATTAATTCTCTCACAAGTTGTATCAAAACTAATCTATCTCTGTTTATTAGATGTGAGTACATTGTACAACGTTGGTTATAAAAGTTTTTGTAAATAAATCCTAAAACAAATTAATCAAAATCCTAATCTAAAGCAAATTAGGAAATAATCTAAATAAATCAAAATTCTAATCTAAGCAAATGAAAAAGGAATTTAAATTAAATCAAAATTTTAATGTAAGTAAATAAGAAAAAATCTAAATTAAATCTTAATCTTAATCAACTTAAATGCAGTATGTTATGTAAATTTTATTGAACTCGCAAGTATACGAATCTATTATAGAATAGATTAATAGTGATAAGTATCGATCCCACGAGGAGGTAGATTTTAATTAAGTGTTGAATTAATTTTCTAAGTGGATAGTTAAAATTATGGTAAAATTATCATAAATTTTGAATTGAAATGGTGGGAATAATTTAAAATGACAATTATTATAATGAAGCACTTGAGTATCTGGATCCGCATCAACATGCACAGAGCTCAATATTCCTTATTAATACCAATTAAATCATGCAGGGGAAATCCACTCCTCACGAGCCTCTCTAATTAATATGGTGCTAAGGGCTTATTATGCCAAATAGTAATAACTATGTTATTACTGTCTGTTGACCAAAAGTCAGAGCATCTACAAAAATTAAATGAGAAGAAAAAATAAGTTTACCAATTAAGCTCATAGAACATGTTGAGACTTTACCTTCAACCTAAGCTTGAAAGAAAATTAGGTACTCATATTTAAACTAAGGGTAAAATAAAAATTTTACAAAAATATATAGAAAATACAAGATGAAGAAGGAATTAGAGAGAATGGTGATAAAAAATGAATTTAGGAATGTCAAATTAGAGGGGAGCCTCTTTTTATAGATACAACGAGTAAATCATAACCATTAGATTAAAACAATTTAGATACATATGATTGTGACACGTGGTAAGTTCTGATTGGTTTGAACACATCGTCAATGCTATTATCTCGTGTATATGCATATATCATAGTACATTTTTTTGATCCACTAATATATTGCCACGTCATCGGTCAACAGTGCATAAATACTTTTCTCCAATAAGATTGTGACACTTCATCTGTCAAGTCACATCATCAATCAACGCAACATAATCAGTCAATGCCACATTATTTCTCTAATTAAATACTTTCACGTCATTGGTCAGTGCCATATTATTAGTCAACCCCACGTCATTAGACAATATATATGAACAGTATTATGAACAGTATCATGAATAGTATTGTATATGTGAACAGTGCCGTATATGTGGACAGTGACATTTATACTTTTATGCTTCTCTTAAGGTTTTTGACTGTTTTGAGTTCAGATTTACCCTTTTTTTGTCATTCGATGTCTCATTTATTGTGAAATAACCATAATACCCCTAAAATATATAAAATACTTAATTATAATAAAACACATAATTAAAATCACCAGAGACTTGAATACATAAAAGTAAAGAAGTTAGTAGAACTTGAAATGTAAAATAATGATTTTCTCCTTTATAAATATATATTTTCTAACACACAACACCGTTACCAATTAAAATAAAAATTAGGTAATTAAAAGAGAAATAACTAATTTGTTTCTCCAATAGCATCCTTAAGAGACGGAAAAGTATGCAAAAAGGAAACTAGTATATTTTCCAAATAAGTAAGTATTCGGAAAGTAAAATAATAAATTTTCCCACCACAATGTGTAAGCTTACTTCTTATTTCATGAAAGCAATGATTTAGATATTTTAAAAGCTTGAATTATATATTTATCATGTGTGATTGCTTCAATGGGCCTTTATGAATTTGATTGAGCCAAAGTTACTTGAATAAACCATTAAATGCATTTTTTAATTTCATTGCTCAAGCTCTTATCATGGGTTTGATGAAAACTTAAATAGGGTCTGAATATGCCTCTTCCCATGTGTTTATGTTTGTTTTGTCCTCAATCTCATCAATCTCTCCTCTTGAAGAGGATTTACCCCTAAATCATTACCTGTATAAAAGGGACTTAATTAAGAAACATTAAAAATAGTGCTTACATTGTACTCATTAGAGAAATTCAACTTGTATGCATTGTAATTGATCTGTTTCAAAACTTGGAAATGACCATTGCCTCAAGGTGATAATTTAGATTTCCTTTATTCTAAAAATTACTTCTTGCTCGTGCGTAACCATACCTAATCACTAGGTTCAAAGACCAGCTGATGTCGCCCTTTGTTGACTTGTTCAGCATATTACTTAGTTCTTTACCTGATATTGAACTTTGCGATTTCATTTATCTGTTTAATAATTTTAGGCTTTTTCTTGCCATCTAAGTTAACATGCTCAGAAATAGGTAGTGGGATTAAATCTAATGAGGTTAAAAGATTTAAACCATAAAAAATTTAAAATGGTGAATACTTTATAGCAAAATGAACAAAACGATTATAAGCAAACTTAACATATGGCAAACAATCTTCCTAACTTTTGATGCTCTTTTTAATGATAGTTTACAACATAGTAGATAAAGTTCTATTCACAACTTCTATTTGACCATCATTTTGAAGGTGCTAATTAGTTGAAAACATCAATTTAGTTTTTAACTTAGTCTACAATGGTTCCTAAATAACTTAAAAAGTTAGTATCCTTATTAGAAACAATTGTCCTAAGCATACTAGGCAACCTTATAATCTCTCTAAAGAATATATCAATAGCATTAGAAGCATCATCTGTCTTGTGGCATGGAATAAAACTTGTCTCCCTAGAAAATCTATCAATAACTGTAAAAATTAAGTTTTTCCCTTGTTTAAATCTAGGTAAACTTAGCACAAAATCTATCAAAATATTAGTCAAAAGTGTTCAACAATAGGTTGTATAAGCAATAGAGCTATATTTTTTATTTGGCTTGCCTATAGGTAATTGAAATACAAATAAGCAACCCAAGAGGGGGGGTGAATTGGGTTATTAAAATTTATTTTACAAATAATTCAATCTAATGCCTTAATGCAAACAAAAATTAAGTTTTACAGGAATTAAATCAAATATAATAAATTAGGTAATGCTTGCAAAATAAATGAGTAAGGGAAGAGAATGCAAACACAGCAATTTTTACGTGGTTCGGCAATCCCCGCCTACGTCCACGCCTCCAAGCCAACCGAGCTTGAGGATTTCACTATCCAAGCCTCCCAAGGCTTCAAATGTTTACAATTGACTTCCAAGGTGTCAATGGACCTTTACAATCAAGAGATTATCACCCTAATCTCTTTATCCCAAGTGTTTCCCTCACTTGAATACTCTCAATACAATGCAAAATAGAAAATACAGCAAAACACTCTCTATAAGAGTAGATTCACAAATAATAGCACAAAAATGATTTAATCTCTTGTGATTTGCAATATGGAAGCTCAATATATGTTTTACAAACTTGTTTTTGCTTGCTAGAGTTGTTAAAATGAAGTTGGAAATGAGTTTTTATGTTTAAAGCTCGAAAACTAGCCGTTATTGTCAAATTCCAGGTCTTTCAAGCGGTTGGCCAAACTAATTTAACCTACCCCGCTTTCGTAATAAATGTGAAGTTACCGTTAATTTTGAATTTTGCTACAGTAATACTGTTCACGAAATTACAGTTTTATCTCAAAATTTACTCAAATTATGTTATGGCCCAAAACATCATAAAACTTTTCAAAAAGATCCAATCTCATAAATTTTAATTATTATTTAATTCTAAAAACTTTCTAAAATTTCAGTATGACCCAAACTGAAGAATATCTTTTCAAATAAGTCCTTTTCGAGTTTTAGCTAAATCACCATAGTCTTCAAAGTTTTCAAAACTTTTCACTTAAGCCCCCAATCTATCATAAGTTACAATATAGCCCAAATGTTTTAGAGCTTAGCAAATAAGTCCAACTCCGAAAATTAAAGCTATTTCATTTTTATCCAAATAACTTAAAATCACGAAATGTTTTATCTCATAAATATAAAATTAATTTAGTTTAAAAAATAATTATTTTATTAACATAAAATTGAGCTTCACAAATGCTAATCCAAGCATAATTTAAATCATACCGGCTTTTACAAAAAATTGTCGCAATAAATTATCTGTTAAGCTCGAAATTGTATTCTTGACTTCGCCGTTGTCCGTTGAGTGTCTTGAACTTGATTTCACTTGTTCCACTTGATTCATTATCCTTCAAAACTAGTGAACTTGTGAAATATAAAATAAAATACTTTAATGCATATGTTTGTTATCATCAAAATCATATTATTTATAGCCTATTAGGCTAACAATCTCCCCCTTTTTGATGATGACAAACATCACATGTATTTCGACATATATGCTCCCCCTTAATACATGACATACATAGTCAAATTTAAAATAAACTCTTTCTGAAAATATGATCTATAACAATTTTTAAGCTCCCCCTCAATATTTCAAAAAATATGCACAAATGTGTAAAGAGAAAATATAATACATGTCTCCTAAATACATGACTTCTCCCCCTTCATCATCAAAATTAAACTAAGGCAATAATAATCAACCAAATACAAGCAAGAGACATGAAGAGCTAAAAATATATCAACAAGTCATAATATAGTATCCAAATACAAAACACCCACGTACAGAACATCCAAAGACAAATTATCCAAATACAGAACATCCAAAGGCAAATCATCCAAATACAGAACATCGAAAGAGCTTATAATGATCATCCACAATCCATAAAGAAAATGTAAATGCATAAAAATGTGTGGTACTGAGTGACATAATCTTCCTTGCGTCTCCACCCACCATGATTGAACAAGCTTAAAGAATCAATTTCGGATTTGAGTAAAATGGATAAGTTTGAGCCAAGAAATGTAATCCTAGAGATGAATGAGGTTTAGATATAAAGTGGAATTGATTAAAGATGGGCTAGAGAAAGCTTGAAAATCTAAAAAGAGAAACGGCCAAAACTAGGTTTTTGGATTTCGAATTTTTATGAAGATGTGATAAAATGGTGTTTGGATGATGAAAAATGAAGGAGTAGTGGATGGGTACTGGTTTGGATGATTAGTTTTAGCAAGAAAATGAGTGAGAATAGAAGAAATTTAAGAGATAGATGGTGAAGCACTATGCACGCGGGAGAGAGAGAAATTGATGAACAAGAGAAGAGGGAGTTGAAAAGATGATTGGAAGATGTTTAATGGAAGTTAAATGGATGGGTAATGGATTGAATCAAAGATTTTGACATGAAAATGGTTGAGAAATGAAGAATTTTTGAAGGAAAAATGGAGGAGGAGTCACAGTTTTGAGAGAGAAAGAGACAAGTGAGGAAGAAGGCCAAAATGAGGGAGATGAGGGGTGTAAACCCGTGACCAAGCGGCTAGCCGCTTGCTCTCGGGTTTGGGTACCATTCCAAGCGGCTAGCCGCCTGGTTGCTGCCCAAATATACCAATATCACTTTTCGACCATTTTTGATCAATCTCGTCATCATTTCTTGATTCCGAAACCTCTCAAGAACCATTTTAATGCATGAATCATGATCTTAAACATTTAAAACATGATTAAATCAAGCAAATGATTCATCTATCAAGCATATATCATAGAGCACACAAGCATTTGAAATGAATATTTCATAACACCTTATTTATCTATCATGCTCAAACTTCTTCAAAAACATTAACAAACATTAAGCAAATAATTTTAATAGATCCAATAACATAATTAGAGATGTTAATGTGAAAATCTCATCATCCCAAGCTCATGCCGAATTTTTGAAAATTGTTCTTCGTAAAGGGGTTTTGTAAAAATATCAGCAAGTTGATTTTCCGTAGAGATAAATTCTAAAGCAATATCACCCTTTTGTACATGATCTCTTAAAAAATGATGTCTAATCTCTATATGCTTGGTTCTAGAGTGCTGAATGGGATTCTTTGACAGATTAATAGCACTAGTATTATCACACTTGATAGGAATTTGTTCAAGTTTAATGCCATAATCTCTAAGTGTTTGTTTCATCCAAAGGGCTTGTGCACAACAACTACCTGCGGCAATATATTCCGCCTCAGTGGTTGAGAGTGCAACCGAGTTTTGTTTCTTACTAAACCATGAAACAAGAGAATGACCTAGAAAATGGCAAGTTCCACTAGTACTTTTCCTATCTACCTTATAACCAGCAAAATCAGCATCCGAGTAACAAGTTAAATCTATATGAGTTCCTTTAGGATACCAAAGGCCAAGATCTATGGTTCCACTCAAATAACGAAAAATTCTTTTAACAGCAAGCAAATGAGATTCCTTGAGACATGATTGAAATCTTGCACACAAACATACACTAAACATGATATCAGGTCTACTTGCGGTTAAGTAAAATAAAGAGCCGATCATACCTCGATAATTTTTAATATCAACTTTTTTACCTTTCTCATCCTTGTCAAGCTTGATTGTTGTACTCATTGGAGTGCTTTTAGTGTTTGATTCTTCAATTCCAAACCTCTTGAGCAAATCTTTGATGTATTTAGCTTGGTTGATGAAAATTCCCTCATTGTTTTGTTTGATTTGAAGTCCAAGGAAATACTTCAATTCTCCCATCATGCTCATTTCAAACTCCTTACTCATACAAGATGAAAACTCTTTGCACAAGAACTCATTAGTAGAACAAAAAATAATATCATCAACATGAATTTGAACAACAAGTATGTCTTGGTTCTTATGCTTAACAAAAAGTGTAGTATCGGCTTTTCCCATTGAAAAATCATTATCTAGCAAGAAATTTTTAAGTCTATCATACCATGCTCTAGGTGCTTGTTTTAAGCCATACAATGCTTTTGATAACTTATACACATGATCTGGAGATTTTTCATTTTCAAAACCAGGGGGTTGTTTCACATAAACTTCCTCCATGATATATCCATTTAGAAAGGCACTTTTGACATCCATTTGAAATAAAATGAAATCTTTATAACATGCATATGCTAGCAACATTCTAATGGATTCTAATCTAGCTACTGGTGCAAATGTCTCATCAAAATCAATTCCTTCTTCTTGGTTGTATCCTTGAGCCACTAATCTAGCTTTATTCCTTACAACCACACTGGATTCATCCATCTTATTTCTAAATACCCATTTAGTTCCTATAATGGATTGGTGCTCTGGTTTGGGAACTAATTCCCATACTTTATTTCTCTCAAATTGGTTTAACTCATCTTGCATTGCCATAATCCAAGATTCATCATTTTTCGCATCCACAAAGGATTTTGGTTCAATTTGAGAAATAAATGCAGTATGCTCACATGTATTCCTAAGTGATGATCTAGTTGTAACACCTCTAGATGGATCTCCTAAAATGGCATCTTTTGGGTGAGAAGAAACATACCTCCACTCCTTGAGGAGTGCTTGAGAAGTACCTTGACTTTGTTCTGCGCTTGTTTCTTCAAGTTGCTCCACTTGATTTTCTGCATTCTTTTGGTTGTTCTTTGATGAATCTTCTTGTATATTTTCATCTGCATCATCACCAACAACGACTTTCTCCATAAAGGAGGTATTAGACTCATCAAAAGTAATATGCATAGACTCTTCCACAACCAAAGTTCTTTTATTATACACTCTATAAGCTTTGCTTGAGTTTGAATACCCAAGAAAGATACCAACATCAGATTTTGGATCAAATTTTCCAAGATTATCTTTTATGTTCAAAATAAAACATTTACATCCAAAAACTTTGAAATAATCAATGTTGGGTTTTCTATCTTTCCAAAGCTCATAGGGAGTTTTATTAAGATAAGATCTGATCAACACCCGATTTAAAACATAACAAGCTTTGTTGACGGCTTCGGCCCAAAAATATTTAGGTAAAACATTTTCATTTAACATGGTCCTAGCCATTTCTTGAATAGATCTATTCTTTCTCTCAACGACTCCATTTTGTTGTGGAGTTCTAGGTGATGAAAATTGATGCTCAATGCCTAAATCATTGCAGAAATTTTCAAATGCATGATTCTCAAATTCTCTACCATGATCACTTCTAATGCATGTAATAGAGTATCCTTTTTCATTTTGAACCTTTTTACAGAAAACTTTAAAAGCTTCAAATGCATCATCTTTATTAGCCAAGAATAGTACCCAAGTGTATCTAGAATAATCATCTATAATTACAAATGCATAATATTTTCCACTTAAGCTAGCATGTCTAGAGGGTCCAAATAAATCCATGTGAAGCAATTGAAGTGGTTTTGAAGTAGAGACATGATTCTTGTTTTTAAAAGAAGTTTTGATTTATTTTCCAAATTGACAAGCTTCACAAATTTTATCTTTTTGAAAACTAATTTTTGGAAGTCCTTTAACCAAATCATTTTTTGAAATTTTTGAGATTAATTCCATGTTTGCATGACCTAATCGTATATGCCACAACCAACAATCATCATGTAATGCCGAGAAACATTTATCAATGGTAGATGCACAATCTATATTAATGGTATAAACATTAATACATCTATTTCCTACAAACAAAACCTTTCTATCACATGCATTTTCAATAATGCATCTAGATTTATCAAAGACTACTTTATAACCTTTATCACATAATTGACTAATACTAAGTAAATTATGTTTTAAGTTTTCAACCAAGCACACATTTTCAATAATAGTAGAAGATACATTACCGACATTGCCAATACCAATGATCTTTCCTTTTGAATTATCTCCAAAAGATACATCTCCACCATTTTCGATCTTGGTAAAACTTGAAAACCAAGCATAATTTCCTGTCATGTGTCTTGAACACCCACTGTCCAAGTACCATTTATTCTTCTTCTTCTTTAAGCCTGCGCAGAAAATTTTAAGTCTTAGGTACCCAAATCTTTTTGGGTCCTTGGATGTCAGCAATGGTTCCTTTTGGAACCCAAACATATTTTATACCATAATAAGCATTTCTTTTCACAAGACATCTATTTTTCATGTGACCATTTCTATTGCAATAATGACAAATAATTTTATGATCACTTGTGGATGTAGCTTTAACAAAATAATTCTTGTAATACTTTTGCTTCAAGTTAGGCTTATACCCAAGTCCACCTTTATCAAAAACACATTTTTGAGAGTTAAGTAAATTATCCAACATCTTTTGGCCATTTGTGAATTTTATCACAATTTCATTTAACTCATTATTCTTCTTCTTGAGAACTTCATTCTCCTTTATCAATTTTTCAACATGTAATTTTTCATGCTCATAAGAGGTATTAAGTTTCTCATTTGAAGATGTGACTTTACCATGCAACATTTTATTTTCTAGTTTTAAACATGTAATCTTTGCATTCAATGATTCATTTTCATTATTGAGATCTATCAATTTCTTTTTAAGGCATACATTCTTTTTACCTATCTTCATCAACTCACCATGCAATTCTTTAAAAGCATCATGTAATTCATCATAGGTAGGAAGATCATTTACCTCATCTAGTTCATCATTCGATTCATCTCCAATCGCCATAAGAGCTAGATTTGTCATTTCTTGATGCTCATCATCATCACTTGTTTCTTCATCAGTATCATCCCACGTGGCCACCATTGCTTTCTTCTTGAACTTGTTGAGAAGAGGGCATTCTGATCTTATGTGGCCAGGCTTCTTGCACTTGTAACATTTAATTGCTTCCTTTTTCTCCTTTTGGTTCTTGAAATCTTTAAATTTTCTTTGCTCACCAGTTTTCTTGAAAAATTTTCTGAACCTCCTAGCAAGCATAGCCAATTCCTCATCATCCGGCTCACTTTCTCCATCACTTTCAAATTTTGTGACTTTGAGAGCAATGTTTTTCTTCTTCTCTTCATTGCCTCTTTCAGCTGCCAAATCTTCCTCATAAGAAATAAAAGAACCGATTAGATCATCAATAGGTAATACATTTAAATCTTTAGCTTCCTCAATGGCAGTTCTTTTTGGTCTCCAATCCTTAGGAAGTGATCTAATAATTTTCTTAACTTTCTCGCTATTTGAAAAAGTCTTTCCTAGGGCTCCTAGAGTGTTCACTATGTCCGTAAATCTAGTATACATAGAATACACACTTTCATTTTGTTCCATTTGAAACAATTCATATTGTCGAGTGTATCTACCAATTTTAGACTCTTTTACTTGATTTGTACCTTCATAAACAACTTCAAGTTTATGCCAAATTTCATAAGCACTTTCACAACTTGACACTCTATGAAATTCTTTCTTATCTAGTGCACAAAATAAAGCATTCATGACTTTGGAATTTAGAGAAGCTTTTCTCTTTTCCAATTCATTCCATTCCCGTGAAGGCTTTGGAATATCTTCCCCGACTTCATTTTTAGTCAATGGCATAAATGGACTATCACAAACAACTTCCCAAATTTCGTAATCTAGGGCTTGTAAATAAATTCTCATCCTAGTTTTCCAATATGGATAGTCATTTCCATTAAAGAATGGTGGTCTAGTTGTGGACTGTCCTTCTCTAAAGGTTGAATCACTTTGAGTTGCCATGGATCTTTTACTCTAGACGGTTAAGTCCTAATAAGAGAACCAAGCTCTGATACCAATTGAAATACAAATAAGCAACCCAAGAGGGGGGGTGAATTGAGTTATTAAAATTTATTTTACAAGTAATTCAATCTAATGCCTTAATGTAAACAAAAATTAAGTTTTACAGGAATTAAATCAAATATAATAAATTAGGCAATGCTTGCAAAATAAATGAGTAAGGGAAGAGAATTCAAACACAGCAATTTTTACGTGGTTCGGCAATCCCCGCCTACGTCCACGCCTCCAAGCCAACCGAGCTTGAGGATTTCACTATCCAAACCTCCCAAGGCTTCAAATGTTTACAATTGACTTCCAAGGTGTCAATGGACCTTTACAATCAAGAGATTATCACCCTAATCTCTTTATCCCAAGTGTTTCCCTCACTTGAATACTCTCAATACAATGCAAAATAGAAAATACAGCAAAACACTCTCTATAAGAGTAGATTCACAAATAATAGCACAAAAATGATTTAATCTCTTGTGATTTGCAATATGGAAGCTCAATATATGTTTTACAAACTTGTTTTTGCTTGCTAGAGTTGTTAAAATGAAGTTGGAAATGAGTTTTTATGTTTAAAGTTCGAAAACTAGCCGTTATTGTCAAATTCCAGGTCTTTCAGCGGCCAATTGCTTAATTTAACCTCTCCCGCTCGTAATGTGATGAAGTTCACTGTTAATTTTGAATTTTCTTCTGAATATACTATTCACGAAATTACAGTTTTGTCTCAAAATTTACTCAAATTATGTTATGGCCCAAAACATCATAAAACTTTTCAAAAAGATTCAATCTCATAAATTTTAATTATTATTTAATTCTAAAAACTTTCTGAAATTTCAGTATGACCCAAACTGAAGAATATCTTTTCAAATAAGTCCTTTTCGAGTTTTAGCTAAATCACCATAATCTTCAAAATTTTCAAAACTTTTCACTTAAGCCCCTAATCTATCATAAGTTACAATATAGCCCAAATGTTTTAGAGCTTAGCAAATAAGTCCAACTCCGAAAATTAAAGCTATTTCATTTTTATCCAAATAACTTAAAATCACGAAATGTTTTATCTCATAAATATAAAATTAATTTAGTTTAAAAAATAATTATTTTATTAACATAAAATTGAGCTTCACAAATGCTAATCCAAGCATAATTTAAATCATACCGGCTTTTACAAAAAATTGTCGCAATAAATTATCTGTTAAGCTCAAAATTGTATTCTTGACTTCGCCGTTGTCCGTTGAGTGTCTTGAACTTGATTTCACTTGTTCCACTTGATTCATTATTCTTCAAAACTAGTGAACTTGTGAAATACAAAATAAAACACTTTAATGCATATGTTTGTTATCATCAAAATCATATTATTTATAGCCTATTAGGCTAACAGTAATATATCTACCACAAAGTCTCTTGACACCTTGTTTCATATGTAGCTAATAGAAGTGCTCCTACAAAATGGTAAAGTCTTTCTAACTTCAAAATAGCCCATCAACCCTTCGTTATGGGATTCTGTCACAAATATATCTCTCAAAGAATAATTGGACAAACTAGTTTATTCTTCTGAAATAAGTAGCTATCATGCCTAAAGTACTTACTAACCATGGTCTTTTCATAAGCTTGGTATTCAATACTAAAATCATGGTGTTCAGTATATAATTCCTTAATATATTCAAAACCAGGAAATTTAGCATTAAAATGTTAACATTAAGACATACTTATAAGGAAGTGTATTTACAACTACATTTTTCTTACATTATTTATAGTGAACGGCATATAAGAACATCTCTATGAATTCCACCCATTGCACAGACTTCTTATTTAGCTTGTGTTGGCCTTTAAGGTCTTTTAAAGACTTATGGTTAATGTAAATCACCAACTTCTTAAGTTATAAGTAGTGCTGCTATATTTTTAATGCTCAAACTAATGCATACAACTCTTTATTATAAGTAGAGTAATTTAAGGTTGCCCTATTTAATTTCTCATCAAAGTAAGTAATTAGTTGTCCCTTCTACATTAAGATTGTGCGAATATGAATACATAAGGCACATTCAATTTCAAACATATTATTAAAGTTAGGCAAGGATAATAAGTGACCATTAGTTAACTTTTGCTTGATAATTTCAAACACCTTCTCTTGTTCTTCTCTCCACTTGAATCCAATATCTTTTTTAATTACTTGAATAAGCAGTGCGGTCCATGTGCTGAAGTTTTCAGAATCTGCTAGTAGAAACTAGCAAACTTATGAAAGCTTTTCACATCACTTACACATGTATGACTCGACCACTTTTTTATTACACGTACCTTTTCTGTATCAACTTGTATTCCTTGTACGCTTACAAAAAATTCTAGAAATACAAGTTTATTAATGCAAAAGTACTCTTCTTTAGATTAGAAAACAACTTTTCTTTTCTAAGCACATCTAAAACATATTTCAAATATGTTAGTCTATATGGTTATAAAATGTTGATTTTAATGATAACAAGCCACATGTTTTGAATAATCAAGGAATTAATATTATGTTTTTGAAATAAGAAAATGATTTTACGAAATTAGTTGTTTTCAGGTTTATGGTTTAAATTTAAAAGTATTAAGAATTTTGAAATCAATCTATTTGTAAAGTTTTATAAATATTTAGGCCATTGTATAATTGTATAAAGTTTTAAGGTAAAACTATAATTTTAAAAAATAGCATTGTAGCAAGTGGCCAGCCGAATTCACTAAAGTGGCAGACTAGTTATGAAGCAGAAGCTCTCTGAAAAAAAAATGGCTAATTGAATTTACCAAAGCAGCAGACTAGTTATGAAGTAAAAGCTCTCTGGAGAAAATAGCTAATTGAATTCACCAAAGCGACAAATTGATTATGAAGTACAAGCTTTTTGGAGAATAATAGATAATTCGATTCATAAGAATGGTAAAACAGTCATGCAAAAATTTAAATATTTGATTATAAAAATAACAAATAGGTTAGCATAAAGAGGCAAATCAGTTATTACCAAAAAGTTAATAACGACTATTTTTCTACTTCAAGTATAAAATGACTTAAATTAAATTCAAATATAGAATGAACAACTGCTATAATCTGAGCATAACATTTATGTATTCATAAAGTGGGCTTTCATTTGTAATTAAATATATTGTGTAAGGGTAATTTATTTTAGAAAAATTATAAGTGTTAGGGTGCATTTAGGTTAAAAGATTGAGGATAATCTCTTATTATAAAAGTTATTGATACATTGGAAGTCAATCATAAGAGTTATTGGAGCCTTAGAGATTTGTTTAGTGAAATTCTCAAGACCGATGAGCTTAAAGGCGTGGACGTAGGTATGGTTAACCAAATCATGTAAAAATTATGTGTTTACTCTTTTTTACCCTATCTTTTTATTTTTTATTGCACATTGATTTGATTATTTTAATTTTAGTTGCTTTGTTGAAATTGCATTAAGTTTTAATCCCAATTAACTCCTCTTTTGGGTTGCCTAGCCAGTATTTCACTTGATATCAAATTGTAGAGAATCATTTAGAGTAAAAGATCCATAATAACCCAGAATGATTTCACATTTAAGAAGGTCGGTCCACAACTAAGCCACTATTCTTTGATTAAAATGATTGTGCATATTAAAAATCTAAGAAGAGAATTTACGTGCAACCTCTAGATTATGAAATTTGAGAAGTTATTTATAATGGTTCATTCATGCTTATGATTAAAAATGAAGTAGGAGAAAATATACCAAAACGTTCATGAGAATTGAATAAATTGGAAAAGAAAAACGTTTTTCTAAATTGCAATGCTATAAATGCTTTGTTTTGTATACATAATAAAAAAGAGTTTCATAAAATATTTAGTTGTGAAAGTATTTAGGAAATTTTGAACAAAGTTGAAGTTGATAAAGGTATAAACTAGGTCAAAGAGTCCAAGATTAGTAGATATACTAGACAATATGAATTATTTTAAATGGAATAAAACAAAAGTATTTATTCCATGTATACTAGGTTTATGGATATTGTGAACACATTAGTAGCCTTAGGAAAGATATTTCAAATAGCGAAAATGTTAAGAAGATCATTAGGTTTTTACCAAGTGAATGAAGCCCTAAAAGAACTATTATAAAGAAAGCTAAGGATTTAAGCACCTTATCCATTGATGATTTAATTAGTTCTCTTATTTCATATGAGGAAGATTTGATAGCGAAAAAAGGCAATGTAAAAAAAAGAAGAAAAACATCATATTCAAAGCATTAAAATATGAGAGTGATAAAGAAAGCAAGCTTGATAATAAAGATATGGCTATAATGTCCAGGAGATTTAGAAAATTCTTTAAGAAAACTAGTGAATGGAAAAAATTTAGAAACTATAAAAATCATAAAGCAAAGAATGAGTCAATCACTTGTTATAAGTGTAAAAAGCTTGGACACATATGATCGAAGTGTCCTTTTCTCAACAAGCTCAAGAAAAAAGCTATGATAGCCATTTAAGATGATAGCGATGAAGAAATAAGTAATGATGAAGAGCAGCAAAATATCACAAATCTAGCTCTCATGGTAATTAGGGAAGAATGGTTTGATGAATTTAATGAGATAAGTGATCCTCCCTATGATGAATTATTTTCAAGGAATTGCATGATGATTGATGAAAATATGAAAGAAGAATGCATGTCTTAAAAGGAAAATGATGGAGCTCAGAAATGAAATGAATCTTTAATTGCAAAGATTACGTGCTTAGAATTAGAGAAAAAAACATTACATGATAGAGTTGCATTATCAGATGAGAAACCTAGTACTTCACATGGGTATCTAGAATTACAAGTAGATGACTTGAAAAAGAAAAATGAAATACTTAAGAAAAAGAATATTAAACTTAATAATATTATCTTAAAATTTACAAATGAGTAAAAGATGTTAGATAACTTACTTAACTCATAAAAATGTGTGTTTGATAAGGGAGATATTGGTTATAAGCCAAATTTGAAACAAAAATATTATAAAAATTACTTTATAAAGAGTAATTCTATTAACAATCAAATTATACACCATTATTGTAATCAAGATGATTACATGAAGTGTGAATGTCCAATTAAAAGAAATGTATATTATGAAGTAAAATGTATTTGGTTTTAAAAAGAATTATTGCTAACACTCAAGGACCTAAGAAATTTTAGGTACCTAAAACTTAAAATTTTTTTGTGCAAGGATCGAAGTAAAGAAAAAACAAATGATACTTACATAGTGGATGTTCAAGACACAGTGGAAATTAATCTTGGTTTTCGAGTTTTACCAAAATTGGTGGAGATGTGTCATTTGGAGATGATTTAAAGGGAAAGATTATCAGTATTGATAATATTTGTAAAGATTTTTCTACTTTATTGAAAATATATGTTTTGTTGAAAATTTGAAACACATCTTACATAGCATTAATTAACTGTGTGATAAAGGCTATAGAGTTATCTTTGATAAATTAAAATATATTATTGAGAATGTATGTTATGATATGATTTTGTTTACTAGTAATAGAAGTACTAATGTTTATACTATTAATATAAACTATGCATCAACCAATGATAAATGCTTTTCTGCATTGCATGACGATGATTCATTATGGCATTGAATACTATATCAAGCAAGCATGAATTTGATTTTAAAAATTTTGAAAAATGATTTGGTTAAAGATCTTCTAAAAATTGATTTTCAAAAAGATAAAATTTATGAAGCATATCATTTTGATAAACAAATGAAAACATCTTTTAAAAGCAAAAACCATGCTTCTACTTCAAAACCTCTTCAACTACTTCATATAGACATATTTGGAACTTCGATGTATACTAGCTTAAGTGGCAAGTGTTATACTTTTGTAATTGTTGATGATTTTTCAAGATTTACATTGGCATTATTCTTAGTCAACAAAGATAATGCTCTTGATGCTTTTAAAGTGTTTTCTAAAAGTATTTAAAATGAAAAGGATTATTGTATTGCATGCATTAGGAGTGATCATGAAAAAGAATTTGAAAGTCATACATTTAAAACATTTTATAATAATTTTAGTACTATGCATTAATTTTCTTCATCAACAACTCTATAAGAAAATATAGTAGTTCAAAGAAAAAAAAGGTCTATTTAATAAATGGTTAGAACCATGTTGAATAAGAATGCATTAGTAAAATATTTTTAGGTCAAAACTGTTAACACCACTTGTTATATTTTAAATCATGTGTTGATTAGATCTTATCTGAATAAAACTCTTTATGAGCTTTGAAGATAGAAAACCCAACATTGGTTACTTCAAAGTTTTTGGATATAAATATTTTATTATGAACGCGACAGAATATCTTAGTAAATTTAATCCAAAATCAAATATTGGTATCTTTTTTGTTATTCAAACACAAGCAAAGCTTATAGAGTTTATAATAAAAGGAATTAGAGTTATTATAAAGTCAATGCATATTACCTTTTATGGATCTAAATCCTCTTCTATAGAAAAAGTTATTGTTAATGATGATGCAGATGAAAAGTTACAATAAAAATCATCAAAAAATAAAGAATATGATATATCACATGAAAATCAAGAAGAGCAATAAGAAGAAACAAATTTAAAGTAAAATGAAAGTAATTCTCAAACACTCCCCAAGAAGTAGAGGCATATTTCTTCTCACTCTTAGGACTTAATTTTAAAATATCTATCAACACTTAGAAATACATATGAGCATATTGCATTTGTATCTAAATTGAACCAAAATCCTTTTTACATGATAAAAACAATGAATCTTGGATTATGACAAAGCAAAATGAGTTAAATTAATTTGAGAGAAACAACATGTGGAAATTAGTTCCTAAACCTAAGCATCAATCTGCCATTGACATTAAATGAGTATTTAGGAATAAAATAGATGAATCTGGTATAGTTATAAGGAATAAAGTTAGATTAATAGTTCAAGGTTACAACAAAAAATAAAGAATTGGTTTTGATGAAAATTTTGCACCAATAGCTAGATTAAATCAATTAGGATGTTATTAGTATTTGCATGTCATAAAAATTTCATCTTATATAAAATGAATGTCAAGAGTGCATTCATAAATGGATACATTATAGAAGAAGTTTGTTTGAAACAACTATTGAAAAAAATATGCTCTTTAAAAGCATATGTGTTTATTTAATTGTAATAAATACTTTTTAATTAATAAAATAATTGAGGTATTTTATTCAAATATCTTATTTATATTAATACTTTCAGGAAAGTCTTTTAATCATATTATATGTATTTATGTGATCACCAAGTGGATTCACAAAAAAGATAAATACAAGTTATCTTATGATTAAATAAATTAAGTTCACAGTTGATAAATAAAGTTAGACATTTTATTTAGATATAGATTATGGTAAATTCATTTAATGATTTGTCTTAATCATGTATGAATTTATTGATATAGTGCGACTACATTTAACAAGATTACATATGAGATTTAATTAATTTTGTGATAACTGTCAAACTTATTAAATCTCATAGGCATTGATTTTACTGTAATCTTAATCTTGAGTTAGTTATAATATCATGATTGTAATTTTTATTCCATTTGAACTATCAATAGACATGACACACACTTGTTGTCAAGATTACTTGGTATCTTGGTAAGAGCAATTATGAGTATTGATATTATAGATTAATAATATAGAATTTATACAACGCATCCCTTAATGGATTTTTGGCAGTTGATGATAAAATTCTCTGGCCAGAGTATGTCAATATATCTAATATGTTAAAAATAATTATTAAAGAAAACCAGTAAATATTAATGAATAAAATGTAATTAAATTGATTGGATAATTGAGATATCGATTTAATTAATGATGTGGTACAAAAGATTGTACAGTAAAGAGGCAATGTGACTTGGAATGAATTATTATTCGAATATACAATTATGAAGGTCAGTTCCATTTTTATAATAGAGTAGACATCACTAATTTGACATCATATTTTGAATTATGATAAAATATAACACATATATAGGTTTTACAAAGAATATTATAAAAGCTGTATTTTTGTTAAGAAGAAAAAATAGAGGTGATATTTGAGAAAAACATTATAAAAAAAGTCAGTTATTTTGAAAGTAGTGAAATGGACGCTCACACATTCAATATTAATCAATCTCGAATCATAGCTTAAAAAATTATTTGGTAGTGAATTTATTTCTTTTAATCGTTCATTTTCTTATATTATCAAAGTATTATTTTTTAGGCTACTAATTTTTATATATTATATGAGATCGATCTTAAAAGTTTTTATGAGAAAAACTGATTTTTTTGCTAATAACAGGCTCCTAGTTTCGAAAATAAGACATTTTCAGATAATATTTATAAGTTAACAAAAGCATTATATGGTTTAAAATAAACACTTAGAGTATGGTATAATAGGCTTAAAAATTTCTTATTAGATAATGATTTTTCAATAGGTAAAACTGATACAACTCTCTTTATTAAGTCTAGGAATCGAGATATTTTTATTGTCTAAATTTATATTGATGATATTATACTTGAATCTATTAATGGGCATTTGTGTAAAGAATTTTCATCTTGTGTTAGTAAAGAATTTGAGATAAGTATGATGGGAGAGTTAAAATATTTACATAGATTGAAAAAAAAAACAAGAAAGGAATCTTCATAAATTAAGTCAAGTGCGTGAAAGATCTATTTAAAAGGTTTGGCCATGAAAATGGAATGCTAAAAAGTACTTCAATGATTACTATCGTCAAACTAGATAAGGATGAAAAGGGTAAGGAAGTTGATATCAAAGCATATCGAGGTATGATCGGATCCTTACTTTACTGCTAGTAGGTCTGATATTATATTTAGTGAATACTTATGTACTAGATTTCAAGCTTGTCCTAAAAAGTCTCATTTGCTTATTGTTAGATGTATTTTTTGATATTTGATCAACACTATTGAACTTGGCCTTTGGTACCCCACAAGAACACATATAGACTTAACATGTTTTCTTAGATATAAGGTTGATAAAAAAAGCACTAATGGAACATATTATTTTTAGGTCACTCTTTAGTCTTTTAGTTTAATATGAAATAAAATTTGATTGCATTTTCAACCACCGAGGTAGAATACATTACTGCAAGTAGTTATTGTGCACAAGTCCTATGGATGAAACAAATCCTTAGAGACTATGACATTAAATTTGATCATACTCTTATTAAACGACACAACTCAAGTGCTATCAATTTGTCAAAGAATTTTATTCAACATTCTAGGATTGAGCATTAGAGATTAGACATTATTTCTCTAAGAGATCATGTTAAAAAAGAGATCTCGTGATTAAACTTGTTTCTACTAAAAATCAACTCATAGATATCTTCACAAAACCCCTTAGTAAAGAGTAGTTTATAAAGATAAGATATGATTTAGGATGATGCGTGTTGCATCCTTAAATTGTAATTTTTCTTTGCATTGCATTATTGATTGATATATTTGATATGTTTATTCATGTATGCATTCATGCTTCATGCATAACATGACTTATTAAAAAGTTTTAAATCACAAAATGTTTAAAATTGATAAATTGTTAAGCAAAAAATTAAATTAGTGTACATAATACAAGTTAATTAGTTAAGAGGCAAAATGATTTGTGAGGCAGATCGGCATATTATTTGTAACCAACTAGTAAACCATTTGTTTAGTGTTCATTTATTGGACAAAAGTAGTTGATCAGATTTAGAAAATGACAAGCTATTTGATTAATGTTTTCAAAATACACTCTATTTGATTAATGCTTTCCTAACAACTGGTTAGTCGATTAGGAAAACCAATAAGCCAATTAAGGCAAACGGTAAACGTTTTCAAAATACACTTTTATTAGATAAATTCAAGTAGCTAGATTCATATTTTTATGGAAAGTTCATTTTCTTTCTCTTTCAACCGACTGATATTAGAGCCTGACAAAATTTTTCCAAGTAATTTTGGGATGATTTTCTTCAGCTATTTATATCTAATTTGAGTTTATTTCAACTTCAAAGAACTTAAGAGCTTCAATCTCATGGTATTTTCATCACAAAATCCAGTTTAACTTACTTCGTCTATTTCACTTCCTAAAAATATTACTAAGTATACTACTTCTAAGATTGAGAGTCTTGTGGAATATTCCTATACCTATATCGCTGATTCTGCTCAAGTAAATGATCCTCTCTTCCTCTTGTGAATCCTTACCAATTATATAAATGTCCATCTTTTTTCACTCGTTTTATTCGTTCTCTCATCCATACAAATTGTCCTGCTCCAAAAGAGTATATATAGTCTTCATCTCTTGATCACTGTTCTCTGCAGCTACTTCTACAAAACAATATGTTACTCTTGAAATTTCTCCTAAGTCAATTACTCACTGAAAATAGTTCAGATACACTCACCTTCATCTTGATGGTGTTCGCCTTATCCTTACTCTTAATAAAAGAAAAGGCCTTCCTATTACAGCCAGAGTTACTTTACAGGATACAAGATTCAAAGAATACCGATAAGCTACTATCGGCACTATCCTTATTACTCTCCATACTGGTAGTGTTGTCCTACCTATCTACCCAAATTTCAATCTTTCAATAGATGATCCAAATCTTTCCAGTTTTTTAAAAATTCAAGTTCAGATCCAAAGAGCTGAACAAATTGCAAGTGCAAAGATTGCTACCATCTATCACCAGTTGGTCTATAGGCTTCAAAATCATTCATTTGATCTTCCTTCACCCAATAAAGTCAATTCAGACACCCTTATGATCCTTGCTGAATCTCCAGATATCCCTATTGTCATTCAAATCCCTAGACAGATCTCAAGAGCCGATCTTCTTAAACTCATGCCGCTTGAGTGGATAACAAATTATGAATAGTTTTACCAAAATACCACCCCATCCAGACTTCTGAACCAATGTATAAGAAAAGATCTGATGGTACTATTCGCCTTCAGTTCTAACCTCCTCCATCAGCCCTCACAAAACCAGCCAGATTATCTTTCACCTGTTCTATGATTCAACCTATTCATCACCACCTTGAAATTCTTTCTAATGGTGACCCTTTACCTATCTTGCATTTCTCTTCCCAAGGTCTTCCTATTTATCCAGACAAACTTCATGGCCATTTTATGTGGGATGTTCCCAGCTCAGGCATGTGCGATCCAAGCTGTCTATGTGAAAATGATAATTATGAGTTTGATGACTATCCCTTTAACAAGAAAAAAAAGAAGGTTATTTTTTCTGGTTGTAAATACCAGAGTCCTTATCTTCTTGAGGATGATGACGAACCAGATTATCCACCTCCTTTGCCCTTATATCACAAAAGACTCAAGTGGATCCAGAAACATTAACACACTCTTTGTAAGCTACTACCATCAAACCTTCTTGGTTTATTGCCAACACCTATACCAGTGTCTTGCATGATGTTCTCATCTACCTCTCCATCAAATTACAATGTCGATTTTTCTCCTCTTGAAAAAAGATCAGATCCGGCACATCAAGTATACTTTAGACCATTTTTCAACTCTCCAATCACCTCTAATGGGCATTTAGAAGAACTAAAATCTTTTGAGGCTGTTCTTAATTGGCAGACTTAAAATGCCAGAGTACAGAATGCTTCTCTTACCTCTCTACATATAAAGGTTGACCAGATTGCCCACAGATCCACTGTGGTTAAAAACAAAGTTACATATATCTTAGATCAGCTGACAAATCTCTACAACGGTCTTTGTACAAAAGTTGCTCAACTTGATAGCGATTTTTGAGAAATGATTACTCAGGGTCAAATGTCTTCTGACTTTGATCAAAAGGAAAGAGAGATTCGTCATTTAAAGGCTGAGATTACTAGAATTGATGCTGAAAATCTCTAAAAACAACAGTCTACTCCTGCTCCTATTCTGACTATGTCTTTTTTCCCCACAGAACTATATCATCCTCTTAGTTCTATATATCCTCAACCTCCAAAACCATATGAACCCGAAAAGATTTTCCCAATGACGCATACCTTGTTTCCTCCTACCAGAAAACCTAAACCTAGATCTCTTAGACGACCTTTACCTCTTCTTGTCTCAATTTCTCCTGTTACTCTTATCTATCTAAACCCAGAAAAACTTCTATTAAGATTCATAAACCAGTTAACCTAGAAGTTCCTTTTACTTCAGTCTTACTTTATTTTACAGAACCTCCTTCTACAGCTGATCAAAAGAAACCTGCTGAAAATTACTTACTGTCAGACCCACCAGATCTCAATCATGATCTTTCAGTAGATGAGTCTCTTTCAATAGATTCTTCAGTCTTTTCTACTGAGACTTCTGAGCTCAGTTCCAGTTCAGATGATTCATAAAAGAATCTAGTAGATATTACTCGCCTTCTTATGGCTGATCGTCCTGTTGAATCTAAAACTATAAACAGGACCTCTAGACATCCTTTTAGGGAACCTTATGCTGATAATCCTTCAGATATTGAAGAAGATTTTAAAGGAGAAAGCTCTCACCCTTTCCTAGTGTTCGAGCTAAGGTTGTTTCTAGAAATGGACCTTGGTTTATATTTGATGATGTCTCGCCTACTAAATGGCGTGAAAGGCTTCAAGAACTTTCTGCTTGGTTAGATTTGAAAATGGTTAAGCCTGGTGCAGAACTCATTTTAGTATTGAAGGAATTCGTCTCTCATTTTATGGGGTCTCTCCGAGATTGGTTTCATAGTTTTAGGGAATATAGGTAATTGCAGTTCATTCAAAAGTCAAGTATTTATGTGGCTTTAATAGATATTCATACACAATACCTTGGTGAACCTGCAACTCTTTTTGCCTCTACTCGCAAAGATTACCTCTCAATGAAGTGCTGTCTCTTCAATGAACAGATTTAAATTATCACTTCAAAAGAATGTCAGCTCTTTTCCATAAGCTTGGTGGAATCAATGGTAATAATATAAAGTATGTTTTTATTTCCTCTCTTCCTGAGGAACTTTAGTTGGAACTCTACAAGCAAATTATAGCTACTCAGCTTGATATAAATACCATGACTATAAGTAGAATTTTTTAGCTTGCACTAGCTTCACTTGACCAACTCTATGAACAGAAGAAGTTTTTCAGAAATCTAATAAAAGAGAAACCTTTATTTAAAGCTGCTTGTCGAAAGCTTTATCTAGAAATCAAATGCAAAGATAAGAAGCAGTGTGACTGTCCTCTCAAAAAGAAGCACCATAGATCTCGCTCACACAGGAAATCTCAATTTTTATTTTCTTTTCGACGTCGTTTCCCTAAATGTTTTAAAAAAATTTGTTACTTCAAACGAAAGAATCCCTCTGAACTTCTTGACAAAAAATAGAAAAAAAAGTAAATGTTTTATTTGCAAGAAGTATGGACATTTTATAAAAGATTGTCCATAGAATCCTAAACGTTCTATGCGTCTAGTTCAACAACTTTAGTCTCTTTATTAGTTTTCTCCTGAAACATATCAGATTGAACATGTTTACACTGAACAAGAGTCTTCTGACCAAGATACAGCTTCTGCTCTTGGTTCCTTTGATTCTGAGTTTGAGTCTAGTGAATCTTATGATTCTTCTCAAGAATATTCCTCTGTGTTTCAAGTCTAGTCTCATCCTCAATCCTTCTCAGTTCAACTTGTTCCTTCGGTGATAATTTAGATTCTCATGTCAAAATACAGTCGTCCTATCCCCCTCATTGCTTTTGTTGATACTGGCGCCCAACGCAGTATTTTAAACCCAGCCATTCTCTCTCCAGAAGCTTAGATTATTTCTTAAACTCATTTTTGTATAGCTAGTAGAAAAGTCTTTTACACCCAACTTCGTACAAAAAAACAGATTGGAATTCAGTTGTTCCCAAAACTTATTGTTTGGACCTATGTTATTGGATTTAGTCTTCCAGACAAAGATCTACTTTTGGGCTTTGATATCCTATTTAAGGAAGAAAAAGTCCAAGTCCTTCCTACTGGGCTTAAGTTCCAGTCCATGTTTCAGCCTTATATAGATAAACTTAAACTATACCATTTGGCCCATTCTCCTCCTGATTACCAAGATATTACGGCCCAATTACTTCGATTTTGTCTAACCAATCATTTAACTTTTGATCATTCCAATCCATTATAAAAAAATCCAGCTCACTTCATAAAGCTTCATTTCAAGCTCAATAAAGATGTAAATCCTACTAATGCCACTCATCCGGGTATGCCACCCTCAGAACTTCTTTTGGCCCAAATAGAATGTACTGAACTTTTAACCCAAGACCTGATTGAACCTACCTCTTCCAATGGGCTTGTCAAGCTTTTTATGTCAATAAAAGATCTGAAACTTTACGCAGGAAAAAGCATTTAGTGATTGATTATCAACCCTTAAATCAATTCTTGTAAGAGGACAAGTTCCCTCTTCCTCGCAGAAACTCTCTATTTACATATCTCCAAAATGTCTCCATCTTTTTTAAATTTGATTTAAAGTCTGTAGTTTGGCAGTTGGGTATTGACCCTTCTGAAAGATACAAAACAGCTTTCTGCGTTTCAAATGTTCATTACTAGTGGAAAGTCCTTCCCTTTGGCTTGAAAACTACTCTCTTCATCTTTCAAAAAATCATGACCCAGATTTTCCAACCCATCCTACACCATACCCTTGTTTACATTGACGATATTTTGTTGTTTTTTGGAACAGCGAAAGAACACCATGCATTACTCGAACAGTTTTATGATATCGTATAAAAATATGGTATTATATTTTTAGACAGAAAAAGCATTATTGCTACAAATACGATTGAGTATCTCGGTATGAACATCAAAGATGGGTATTATCAACATGGTCCCTATATTGCACAGGAATTGCTGTATTTCCCTGATAAAGACTTTACCAAAAAGCAAGTTCAACAGTTTTTGGATATAGTCAACTATATCAGAGATTTTCTTCCACATGTGGACTAACACACTAGTATTTTATCTGCTTTGTTAAAGAAATATCCCTCTCTGTAGGATAAGCATCACACACATGCAATTTAACAGTTGAAACAAATTACTCAAAATCCTCCACCGTTGAACATTATCTCTGATGGTCTTCGCATCCTGTAAACTGATGCTTTTGACATATCATGTGGTGTTGTTCTCCTTGAAAAGAAAAATTAGAAAGAACACTTGATCGGATGTGCTAGTGGACAGTTCAGTCCAGCTCAACAACATTACCATACAGTGTTAAATAAATCCTTTCTGCTAAAAATGAGATAAAAAAGTTTAAATATCATTTACTTGGCCACAGATTCCTCATCAGATTAGATAATTCAGCTTTTCCTAAAGTCCTACAGTTTAAAGGCAAAACAATCCTAATAATTAGTTGCTTCGTCTTCAAGAATGGTTTTCTCGATATGAGTTTAAAGTCCAGCATATAAAAGGAGATGCAAACCTAATTCCTGATTTTCTATCCATGGCTTTCTAATTTTTTTTCTTCTTAAGTTCGATGAAGCTCTGAAATAAATAAAGAAAAGATATAAGTAAGGAAAAGGAAATCTATTCAAATTAAAATCAAGTCGTATGCTTTACACTTGCCTTCTCTGAAGGATCCTGTGTATCAGAAAACTTAAGACCTTTTGGTTGTTTTCTTATCTGGTTTGGTACCTATTTTAAGCTAAAGAAAAGTTGTCTTAGGGTTAAACTTGGAAAAGGAAAAAGATTTTGATTTTTTAATTTTCCGGTTCAGGTATATCGGTGGGAATCCAACGACAAAAGTTTCAGAGGTGAACTTGAATAGGCACTAGTCTGGTCTACACTGTTGGTAAACAAGCCACGTACGTAACCGGTCGTATTTGTTTCTTTCTCTTTCTATAAATTATTTCTTTCCTCTCTTATTCTCACTCTAAATTCCATTATTTTCATCTATTTTTACATCAAATTGATTTACAAAAATCATTTCTCGTCACTTTTTGTACTCAAAATCATTCTTCAAACACATTTTCATCACCAAAATCCCAAGATCCTAAATTTAGCCTAGGTTTTTATCCAAATTTTCTCTCTCTCTAATTCTTCTATTCTTAGTCTATTCATTTTACTTAGTTTAATTTCCTTCAAAACATTCCATCATGTCAAGTTCAAGACATATATAGAAGAAAAGGGAAAGAACCAATTCCATCATCTAAAAGGCCATACAAGAAAGAGGCAATTCCAATTAATCCGTCTTTAAATTAGGCACTTCCCTAACAAGCATTTGGCTAAGCACTTTCACCAGAAATTCATGACTCGTGATATTTTCTACCTTCTTTATTTTAACTAATTGGCTTTATAGTCTCAATATTAGTAATAGAAACTTATTGCTATTGTTAGAAGAAGTTAGCTAGATTAATGCCCTTATTGTTAAGGAGAATATGTATCCTGAATTGTTGAGAGTATTTTACTTGAATATGGATGTTTATTATAAGAAAGAGAATCAAGTAATCACCAATGTTGAAGGAGTTTTGATTGAGTTTGATAATATGAAACTAAACTCTATCCTAGGAGCTCTAGATACTAGTTTGGAATTCTTTTCTGCTAGGAAAGCTTATGACATTAATGATTTTATTCATGTTGATGTTGGTAGAAACATATATAGGCATATTGGCCTTTCTGATGAAGTTTATAATATCTATTTTTGTACTTAGTATCTATGTCTTCAATTTTGAATATTACTTCATTTTATTCAAAATATTGTTCTTTCTATATCAGGCCACTTAGACAAGCTTTCTTACATGGATGTTGCTTTGTTTGATTATTTCCTTAGATATCATCTTGTTAACCTTAAATATATTATTATTCGTACCATGCATTTTATACTTAACTTGATCTCTCGTTCCCTTCTATATAGTCATTTCATCACGTGGATTCTTAAACACTTTAGGGTACCGATCAATGAACCATCTTATATACCTAGTAAGAGTATAAAGGATGAAATGGTATGTGCCTTAAGATTTGAGTGTTGTAATAGAGCATGGGTAAAGATCACTGACAATAAGTTCACTTTGCTTTCTCTGAATGATAACCGTCCTCTGAATTATGTGGTTCATGCTGATTAGTTTCTTAATTTTTTGCTTCCTTTTGGAGGTTCGTATAGATCTCAGAACCCTTCTATATTTTTACCCGATCTTGATGCTTTTGCTTTTTATACCACCTCTAAAGCCTCATATATTTAAAAAAGTTACTCTTCAGTGGCTTATAAACAAGGTGAGGACACTTTCTATATAGAAAATTTGCTTTCAGCAACACATTCTCGAGGAGTACTGATATATCTCACAGCAGACTCAATAGATTATTCATGGACGATGCCTTCTCTTTGAGCACTTTAGGATCCCATATCCATTTCCACCTTCATCACCACCTTAGTAGTCTTTTTCTCTTATGCTTTTATTAGATACACCAAGATTTACTGCTATATGTTATTTTCATTCCTATTTTAGATTAATAAGGATGTTTATAGATGTTTTTATGATTTTTGTTTTGTTCTATGTATTTGGTATGGTTATTTATTATGTTTTTGATAATGTGGAACTGATGTGCTTCTCTAGAGTTTTTTATACTTGATAGAAAGAATATTTTTACTCTTTTATAATAAAAATGAGATATAATATAAAAATGGTTGTTATTAAAAATTCATATGCATTCATATAGAGAAAGCTTTTTAAATCAATTTTTAATCTTACATTTATTAAAAGAGAGTTTTTCATAACGAAATTAAAATTTTATAATGTTCTTTATTATTATTAAAAAAGGAGAGAATGTTAGTTTATATGGTTATAAAATATTGATTTTGATGATAACAAACCACATGTTTTTGATAATAAAGGAATTACATACTATGGTTTTGAAACAAGAAAAAAATTTTATGAAATTAGTTGTTTTCAAGTTTATGATTTAAATTGAAAAGTTTTAAGAATTTTAAAATCAACAAGTATTGTTTTAAAATTCTAAAAATAGACCTATTTACAAAGTTTTATAAATATTTAGGCCATTGTATAATTGAATAAAATTTTAAGGTAAAATTATAATTTTAAAAATAACATTGTAGTAAGCAGCTAGCTAGATTCACTATAGCAGCAGACTAGTTATAAAGTAAAAGCTCTTTGGAGAAAAATGGCTAATCTGATTTACCAAAATGGTAGACCGGTATAAAGTAGAAGCTCTTTAGAGAAAAAAGGCTAATCAAATTCATCAAAGTGGCAGATCGATTATGAAGCAGATGCTCTCTAGAGAAAAAATAGCTAATCCAATTCATAAAGCTGCAAATCAGTCATACAAAAACTCAATCTTTAATTATAACAATAACATAAAATGACAAATTGGTTAACATAAAGTAGTAAGCCAGTTATAATCACAAAGTCAATAACGGCTAGTTTTCTGTTTCAATTATAAAACGACTTCAATCAAAATCAAATAAAGAGCGAACGACTAGTATTTTCATTTAGCATTTCTCTACAATTTAAGCATAAAATTTATTTATTCATTTCATTCATACATACATTAGGCTTTCATTTGTAATCAAATACATTGTGTAAGGAAAATTTATTTATAGAGAGATTGTAAGTATTAGGATATACTAAGTTAAGAGATTGGGAATAGTATCTTGTTGTAAAAGTCTATTGACACCTTAAAAATTAATTATAAGAGTTGTTGGAGTCTTAAAGGCTTACTTAGTGAAATCCTCAAGCTCGATGAGCTTAGAGGTCTAGATGTAGGTACGGTTGGTCGGAGCACATAAAAATCATATGTTTGCTCTCTTTTAGCCTATCTCTTTATTTTTCATTGCACATTGATTTGTTTACTTCGATTTTAGTTGCTTTGTTTAAATTGCATTAAGTTTTAATTATTTAATTTTTCATAAACTCAATTCTCCTCTCTTAGGTTACCCAGTTAGTATTTCAAAATGTACTACATGGTCGTTTTTGTTTTTGTTATAAATGAAGATATCATCAAAATGAACAACAACAAACATACTAATAAAAGTTTGTGAAACATGATTCATAAGTCTCATAAAGGTGCTCTTAGACTAAAAGACAAGACTAACCGTTCATAGAAACCATATTTTGTTTCAAAAGTAGTTTTTCATTTATCTTTTTTTTTTAATTTTAATATGATGAAATCCACTTTTCAAATCAATCTTAGAAAATATACAAGATCCATGCAATTCATCAAGCATATTAACTGATATGAGAATGAGACGTTGATACTTTACCATTATGTTATTGATGGCTCGATAGTCAACACACATCCTCCACGTTCCATTTTTCTTAGAACTAATAAAACTAAAATTATACATGGGCTTATGCTTTCTCTCACTTACCCTTTTTCCATCAATTCATTAACCTATGTTTGAAGTTCCTTTGCCTCTTCTGGGTTGCTTTTATATGTTGGTCAATTTGGAATGGTTGCACTAGGCACAAAATAAATCTGATACTTAATCCCTTGGATTAGAAATAACTCATACAGTGTTTCTTCGAAAAGGATATCATCATATTTTTACAAGAGAAAAATAATAGACCTAAGCAAATAGGGTAAAGTTTGTTAAGGTTTAAAAATGCCTCTTTATACAAAAGTGCAATTATTGATGATGTGAAAAACAATGCTCTTTTTATCTCACTTACTTTTGTATAGAAATTCTTTTGTTTTCCCTTTGATATTTCTTTAATGGCTAGATTTTTCTCACATTCTTTCTCTATCTCTTTCTAACTTTCACTGTTTTTTTTTCTCTTTTTCTTTTGCTCATTCTCTTTGTATAGGTGCACTTGGTCTCCGTAATTCTAGTTTGTTGTCAATAAAACAAAAGGGATGTTACATTATTTAAAACTCAAATGAACATTTATTAGTAAAACCATCATGCTTTACATGTCTATCGAATTGTCAAGGCTGCCTAAGTAACAAATGTTTAACTTACATTGGTATATCACATAGCACCTTATCTTTATACTTCTCAATTTGAAAGATCATAAGTACCTGTTTGTTCACTTCAGTCTATGATAACTTTATAAAATGAGAGTTATTATAGCACTTTTAGACTTATATCAGTAATAGTTAGAGAGTAAATGATGCATTTTTATTGTATTTTAGTTATATTTTGCATAAACATTCATTCTAATTTAATTTTTTTATAAATTAAGTTGTCTGAGAATATTTTGTGCTTATTTTATATGCATAATTGTAGGTGATAAAAAACTCAATTTTTAAGGAAGGAATATTGCTGCAACAAACTTGCAGAGCTAATGAAATAACTTGGATATAAAGAGTTAAAACAAGTTTGAATCAACAAAAATACTATAGCCATTGTTATAGCAATCCTGGAGTTCACACATAACAACAAAATTATTGCAATCTGAAGTTTTCAGAAATGGAGGATATGTGTTACACATTTTTTGTTGCCCTAATTCTGAGTTATAAAAAGAGCACACATGAAAAGAAAAAAAGAGTTGTCATTCATGAAAAAGTACAGAGGAAATAAAAAGAAAACAAAAATTAAAGATAGATTTGAGGGGCTACAATAGAGGATTCTCAAAGAAAAAAAAAGAAAACATCACAAAATCAAGCAGGCTTCAATTTTTTATCTTATTTTCTCATTTCTATTTCTTTTTAGGAATATATTCGATAGTTAAAATGATTCTATTTATTATTTCAACACAAATCATGAGCTGAATTTGATTATGGTTAAGTAATAAATGATTTTAATGGATATTTGATTGACATATGATTTACTATAGCATTTTTTTTAAATTGTATTTATTTCAATTCTCTATTTTAGTTGACCATCGATTTAATAGATATCAACTTGAGTAAATCTTAATTTGAATAAGGTCATGATTAATCTAAAATTATTGAAGAACTAGATATAGAGATTCATCTTATAAAGCAATTGGAACCTAGAATGTTTAATGTTATATTTAATGTTAGCATAATAATTGTTCATTGTTAAGTTACACTTAGATATAAGAAATTCAATAAGTGCAGTTGATGATACATAAAGGATTCTACCCAATGTTATAGTAAATGTTGTACCAATAAAGTTTTAATTAAAGGAACAGTCAACACTATTAAGTGAGTTTAGTCACTCAATTACTCTACTTCCATTGATTATATCCTTGTCCTTGATGTGAATTTCTTCATTGCATTTTATTTATTGCATTTTTAGTATAATTAGTTCAATAGTTTCATAGTTTTTCTTATTTTAATTAGAGCAAAACTGTACTATTAAGATCAATCCATGTAGAGACAATCTGAATACTCATCAGTATATTACTTATTGTGTAGACTTACACATTAACATTTATACCTATAGAAATCATCTAACACTTCACCACTATCATTCAATCACAGTAGTTTGTACGGTCATGGGTGTTTAAGTGTCGAAAGCCCCAACTTCTTTACCATAATAGTACAACAACATTAGTACAAATTCCTCTATCAATAATCATACTAGATATTTGGTCTTGAACATAGCACCTAGTATAGAAAATGTTTTCCCATTACACTACTTTATGTTTCTTTACTTGCATGCTTAGAGCTCTTCTAACTACTAAAGTCAATTCCCTAAGTGCTGTATACTTTTTATTTTCAACGTCATCCAATGGTGGCATCTCATTTTCTCACCATTGTCTCACAATACTATAACTATTTTATTTACACATTCACTTGCTATATTGCTATATGTCCCCTACCTTGACATTTAGAATACTTAATATCACGATTCCTACTAGTATAAGTCACAATGTTACCTTGTGAATCATAATTAGGGGGCTAGAATCTCGACTTAGGTGCAGTAGATACTTGTGGCCCCTCGTCTCATTTCACATAGCTCTGCTTCTAAGGAGTGGAACTTGAATTTAGGGCTACACAAGTGTTACCCCTCCCTTTGCTACTTAATATCATGATTCCTAATAATGGGAGTCACAGCGTTACCTTGTGAATTGTACTTGAGGGGCTAGAATCTTGACTTAAGTGCAGTAAATGCTTGTGGCCCTCATCTCATTTACATGGCTCGGTTTCCAAAGAGTGGAATTTGAGTTTAGGGCTACACGGGTGTTACCTCTCCTCTTGCTACTTAATCTTAATCGCTTTAGTGACCATCTTTTCAATCTCCATATAATGTTGTAACTAAACTATATTTGCAATCTCCTATAAGGCTGGCAAATTAAGGGCGAGGCTTATGCTTTTACTTACTTTTCAAAATTTTTTAAAATTGTTGTAAACTTAAAATGAGTTAATAATAATCAAGTTGTTATAATCAATAATGAATTAAAAAATAAATATTTCAAAATAAAATAATAAATAAAGAAAATGAAGCAAGTAAAAGTTTAAAGATTTAGTTTTTTAGTACTGAATTCTCTAATTTAAGTATTCTTTGAATTAATTATCATTAAAAGAGTGTTTAGTGTTATAATCTTAAGTTATTTTATTCATTAATGATATATAAATTAGGGATTTAAGCTTTCTTTCTAATTTTTAATTATTTTCAAATTTAAATTTATTATTCTAATTTGTAAATTTATTTTTTAAAAATAATTAGAAGGGTTAAGCCTCTCCCAAGCTTGGGCCAACCTAAGCTTTTTTGCCATCCTTAATCTCCTAATTAACGTCATCCAAGGATCATGCCATAATAGGTTCTCTGTCTTTCTCTACATTTGCTCTAATCATCTCAATCTCTATTTCTTTATAATAATCCTCTACGCTTTAACTACCCCGTGTAAGTTTGTAATTTTTTTCTACAAATCTTGGTAGTAGTGGTTAAGTATAAAATGTTTTATCACCAATATTTTCCTTTCATTCCACGTCTCAAATTGACATTTCTTATTCCACCTCTTACTTATAACAAGTGGATCCCACCAAGTACTAAGCATAGTAAGAAAACTCAATCACAGCCAATTTTATCTTTTTTTTTCTTGTGAATAATTGTGCCAATCAAATACTAAATCCATTTTTTTCTCTCATTAAAGTTATGCTTATTAGTCAAATTTACCTTAAAAAAATAGAATCTTAATCTTTATGCTACTCAATTCATCATTCCTAATCTTAACTCTCCTACCTCATCCATCTCTCATATAGCTTACCTACTGAGTCCTACCCTTCATTATACGCACCTTTATAATAGTCATTCATTTCTCTTTTAGCTAGAGCTCTCATCCTTCTACGTGCTTAGGGAAGAGGTTATGGTTATCTGGTACATGTGTTCTCTAATTGATCAAAAAAATGCTTGTGTATGTGCTCTAATTCAACCCTTATCACCCTTCTCATCTCTCCTATCAATGCTTGAATTTGCAAACTCTAAGTAGTTGTGGATTGATCCTTTTCATTTGTACTTCATTTTAAGTTGTGAGAAATGATTGACATTTGCAAATGAAAGTTAGAAATAATGTGGAAAAGACCTCACCTTACTCTTTTAAGTGTTTCATCCAAGAAAATGATTCACTTAATTCCATTTGTGTTTCACTCAAATTTATTGGCTTTTACCCTCTAATATGCTCACTCTCTCTTGTCTTTTTCTACTCATACCAATTCTCACTTGGTTATTATCAAACTAATCAAATCAATATCAAGATTTTAGTAACAATTCACAAGATTAGACTAAGAAAACTCGAATTGCACTTGCAAGAATACAATGCATATGTACGATTAGGTTTAAAAAACGTAAATTATGAAAATTACAAGCAAACATTTTAACCTATACGGTAAAACAAATTTTTTCTCTCTAAGACATTAACAATGGCAAATGAACAAAATACTTTAAATAGAGGTCATGGATTTTTTTTTTCACTATCCTCTTCATTCTTCTATTTTTTCTTTGTTTCTCTACTTTTTTTTTGGAATTCTTTTTAAGGGAAAAGAAATAGGCAAAATTTGTGACTTTAAGAAGAATTAAACCACAAAGATGCAAAATTGATAAAAAGAAGCACTAAAAATATTGTTCATGCAATACAATTCATGATTTTTTTAATACTAAAACAAAACTGAAAAATCTCAAACAAGAATGAAAAATAATAAAGAAAAATGAATAAGACCTTGATGCCTAAGCTTTGATACCAAATGATGCAAACTCTGCTAAGAACTAATGCAGCCCTAATCAATTTAGTCTCCAATATTGAATCTAAAATTGGAATTGAATGGAAACTCCGACCTCATACTCAATGAAAGCATGAACATTTTTATATGAGAACACCACAATTAGTTATGGATAATCTAATTGATAAGTGAAGAGCTTGAATGCCATAGAAATTTGTTAAGTTGAAAGAGTTTGCTTAAGAATTAAAAAGAATTAAATCTTTCACCAATTGCATCAAAACTACTTTATCTTTTATTATTGGATATGAACATATTATATAGGGTTGGTTACAAAACTTTTAATAAATAAATCATAAACCAAATCAAATCAAAATCCTTATCTATAGCGAACAAGGAAAAAATCTTGATCAAATCAAAATCCTAATCTAAGCAAATAAGAAAGAATCTAAATCTAATTAGAATTTTAGTCAGCTTAAATGCCTTCAATTTATATGAAAATTGGCCAGTTAAAAGAGACATAATTAATTTGTTTCTCCACTAGTCTCCTAAAAAAATAGGAAAGTATCCTAAAACGAAACTAGTATATTTTCCAAACAAAAAAGTATTTCAAAGGGAAAATAATATATTTTCTTACCATGATGTGTAAGCCAACTTCCTATTTCATGGAAGTGATTATTTGGAAACTTCAAGAGCTTGAATCACATATTTATTATATGTGATTCTTTTAACAAGTATCCATGAATTTGATTAAGCCCAAGTTGCTTGAATAAACCCATTAATCACTTCTTTGAATTTCTTTACTTGAGCTTTTGTGATAAGTCTAATGGAAACCTGAATAGGATCTAAGTATGTCCTCAATCTTGTCAAAGGTCACCAAAAACCCTACACCCTCATTTTTTAAATCTCTTGCCTTCATGGAGACAAATTTTAATTTTATCAAGTGTGTGTATTTACATGATATTTTGGTGAGCTTGCAACTGCAATGTTTAAATGAGCTTTACCAATACAATCCAAGGATCTAAAATTATGGCCATCATCATGTGTTATGGAATGTTGGATTCAACAAAATTAATGATTGGAAATGAAGTCAATAAAGACCTTCATTGATTCTTTTGCATTGATAGTTGAACTACTAAATTGATGAATGTCAAATCTAGTGCAATAAGATGCATATGAACTCAAACTCATTGCATGATTGAGCCATTCATAGCTAATAATTCTTTCAAAGGCTTCAACAGATCTATTTTGTGAAAATTATTAAATAAAGTTTGTAAGATTAGAGCTTATATCAGTAGAGCTTTTGATGAAAAGCTAGTAGGTGTTTGATTGCCAATTGAAAATACCTTTTCAAATCATTAGACAATTTAGTTATGTAAAACTAAAAGTTCTTTTGTGTAATTCAGTTTCTAAAAAAGATATGTAAAAAAGTTTGTTTCATAATTATATAATTCGTACAAGCTGCATCCAATCGACCAATTAATAGAAAAAGTTAGTTGAACCATTTCTTCAAAGTTTAAAATTACAAACACATCAATAATATACTCTTTTAAACAAATAATACTACCCAAATTAAAATGTTAATAAATAATATAACTAAAATGTTAACAGTGCTTGAGATGTGTTGCAGTTTGATCATGTTCTTGGTTATTTTACTTACATTAAATGAAATTGTAACTTATTTTTCATTGTTCTCTTCTCTTTGATTCTCACCTTCACTTGTTAGAAGCAATTCTTCATCATTATCAAAAGGTTAAAATTCTTGATCATTTTTTGCATATCTTTTAACTTGTTGTGGGGTTTTTTCGTGCTGGTGGATTCTAAGCAATTTGCTTGAGAGTTTTGACAGCTGTTGTCTGTTTTGTCTTTATGTAGGGGCATTTTTCTTGAACATCTTTGAAAGCTGGCTAGTATAGATTGAGATACAAGAAAGAAAATCACGGAGATACTTAATGATTCTGAAAAATTTTTTGATCTTCTTTTTTGTCATGTTTTGATCTGGAAAATGTAGTAATTCTTATAGAATATATGGTCTTGGGTGGTAATAACCTTTTTTAAGAATCACTCCAAGGAAATCAATAGTGATTCGACCTAAGATGTTTTCTTTTCAGAGAACATTATGCCATGTGTATCAACAAGATGAAGAAATTAGACCAGAAGCTTTTAATGGGATGGGTGATCACGTAAAAAAAAGAAGAATGTCATCAATGTAGATAAAAACATAGTGAAGGATAGGTTTAAAAATTTAAGTCATGGCTTTTTGAAAGATGGAAGGGGCTACTTTTAGGCCAAAAGGCATGACAATCCACTGACAATGTGCATTTTGAATGTAAAAAGTTGTTTTATATTGATCATCGGGGTGAATTCTAAATTGTCAAAAACCTACTTTAAGGTCAAATTTTGAAAAGATCTAAGCATTTTGAAAATAAATGAATAAAAATTGGATTTTTGGTAACAGGAACTTATCATCTTTTTAAAAATAATTTAGAGGTTGATAATCAATAAAAAGTCATTTCTTTCTCGTAACAAGCTCTAAATATTTTTTAACATAGAAAACTTGGCATGCCCAACAAAAGTGGTTGGTTCAATAAGTCCATGTTGAAATAGTTGGGAACATTCTTGCTAGGCCAATTTGAGATTTGCGAGTGTCATTCCTAGATGGGTGGCTTTGTTTGAAAGAAAGCTTAACAAAGAATTGATGATTTTTCTAAAGGAGATGAGGTTGTGAAAATTCTGTATGAGATTCTGGACAAAAAGAGAGAAACTTCTACATGTATGACTGGTAAGGAGAAGTAACTTTAGATAGCTTATACAAATAAAGGACATCTATATAAGGTTTTAACTGTCTGTTATAAGATATCCTAGAGGCTGTGATTTAGAGTTTCTTGGCCTTAGATGAAAGATCAACACCAATGAAAAGATCTTTATCTAAAAATTAGAACTGACAATTTTTAACCAGATGACATAATTTGGAAAAATCTGGATACCAATGGGTTTTTTAGTTATCAGATTTATTTAAAATAATTGACCATCAGCTATTTTAAAGTATTCTTTATGCTTTTCCCAAAGATATAAAGGAAGGATGAAGGATGCAACATGCATTTTTTAGCACTGGTATCAAATAATCCTATGACAAGAATAGGTTTTGCAAATTTGGATGATAAGATTTGGACAGAAATAGAAGGGATAGAAATTTAAAGTGTGGTTGAGTGAAGATCTTAGATGGTATTAATGAAACAAATGTTATCTCAGAATCTAAGTCACTGATGGCTAACGCAAAGGCTATTTTTTCATCGACAGTGTCTTGTTCTGAGAAAAGAGATTCAATATCATCTATTGAGGAAATGACAGATGACTCCTAGAGGTGTTGTAAAAGATAGATAGCCTTTGCAAGGCAATTTAGGCAATACTTAGCAAAGTATCATTTCTTTTTACATATGAAGCACCCACTGTCTTTTAACTATTTTGAAGAGAAAGTATCTTTTTTCTTTGGGAATCTAAAAGACTTTCTTTTCTTTGCATGCTTATGTCAGTGTGGATAAGTCTTTTTGAAATGGATTTTCTTTTTAGTGGCGTAAGTGTAATCTTTATCATCCTTGCACATGATCTTTAGATAAGGCTTTTTCCAAGCACTCTTGAATAGTTATCTGTATTTCATAAGATCTTTGAAAAAAATTTTCTATTCACAGAGACGTTCTTGACAACTGACAACTAACTGATAAATTTTTTCAAGTGACATATTCCCAATGTCTAATTGATAGAGATTAACACGTCTTTGTAATTTTAGCTAGAGCTCTTTTGGAAGAGAGACCACAAACACATGTTTAAGAGTCAGATCATTAAATTCATTAAGTTTGTAAAACAAAACATAAATGTGTTTGTAATGTTAATCTAAATCTTTTTGTTGAAGAGAGCAATATTACATTTAAAGATATTCTTTCCTGGCAAGTTCATTTTCTGGAACAACTTCTCCTAAGAATTGTTTGTGAACCAATCAACATTTTTTGAGAATGGATGATCTTAGGTTAATCTAGTTGTTAGAGAAAACTATCTTTTAATCTATGGCTTCAACATCTGAATCTCCTACTCTTATTACTTTTTCTTCTACTCTTTCTCTTCCTTTTTCTTATTCTAAGCATATAGCCTCAAAAATAGAAAACCTAGTTAAGTACGCCTATATTCTTAAGTCTACACCAATTAATGAGTCATCCATGCCTCTACTTAGTCCTTACCATCTGTATAAGTGACCCAATTCTTTTACTCATAATATCTGAGCCTTAATCTCAACAAGAAGGCCAACCCCAAAAGAATATATTTAATCCTCTCAATTAAATCAATGTTCTCTCCAAGCTACCCAAACAGAGTAGTATGTCACTTTAAAAATTTCTTTTCAGCCCATTACTACATGAAAAAGAGAAGGATATACCCATCTCTATCTCAGAGGTATCCGTCTCATTCTTGCACTTTATGGTAGAAAAGGTTTGCAAATTATATCTTGACTGGCTCTCCTAGATACTCGTTTCAAAGAATACTGACACGTTGTGATTGGTACTATTCTTACAACCCATTATACAGAGAGTGCATTACTTACTTTTTACCCAATTTTCAACTTGTCTTTACAAGATCCAAACCTACCCACAGCCTTGAAAGTCCAAATTCAGCTTCAAAAAGCTAAATAAATAGTATCCTAAAAAATTGCCACGTTGTACCACTAACTATTCTACTAACTGCAAAATCATGTTTTAGATTTACTAACCGCCTATACATCCTTATATGCCTTGATGATTTTGGATATACTGAATCTAAACCCACTATTGTCTAAATAGCTAGACAATTTCCAAAACCAGAACTTTTAAAGCTTATACCTTTAGAATGACTTTCCAACTATAAAAAATTTCATCAAAATTCTTAACCAGTTCAAACCTCAAAAGCCTTATTTAAAAAAATGTCAGACGAATCTGTCCGAATGACCTTTAAGCCTCCTACTGAAGAGGCCTCACGACTATCTTTTTCTTATTCATCCATGATCATCTCAGTAAAAACTCAATAAAAAGAAACCATCCCTATTTTTGCTTTCGGATCTGATGGATATCCCATATATCCAGCTAAACTTAGTGGTCATTTCCTTTAAGATACTCTTAATGCCCACATGTGTGATCCAAAATGTCCTTGTGTTTATGATAATGACTTGATAAAGATGATATCTCTCAAAAAAGAAAAAGAAAAAAGAAAAAATAAGTCTATGCAAAAACTCTTTGCAAGGACTATTCTCCTCATTCTTCTGATTATCCGAGTTGTCAGGCTCCCATATATATTTATAATAAAGGCCTCTTATATCTACAGAAAGATAAAATCCTTTTCTATAAAAATCAAACCCCGCTATGCTAAAGGCATGAGCTGTAAAAGCTCGGCCTTTTGGATTTATCTTAAGACAATAGTTGGAGTAGAATCATTGTTTGCTAAAATCATGAAAGCTTCAACAGAGGTCTGAGGATTAGGTAGTTCAAGAGCATGATTTTGTAATCGATACATCAACTAATAGTGTAGGGTTGTAAGTTTAGACTTGAGTGTCTATTCAGCACCTTGATGTTAGATTTGGATTTTCAAGGCTATAGGAAAATTTGGGTCTTGAAGGAAAAAGTTAAAGTTTGGATAAAAGGTCAAAATAGCACTACCAGCATATAAGGTAGTAAAGACTGTTTGTATGACGGCATATTGATATTCTTTAAATCTAGAGTCAAGGAAAGCCAGTCTAGATACAATAGAAAGACCCTTTTGACCATAAAAGGAAAGGATTAGACGAACACCATCTAGGTGTAAGTGAGTATAACCTTCTCTTTGCTAAGAGAAGATTAATTCAAAAGAAATTTCAAGCATGACGTACTGTTTTGCTGTAGTTGCTTATAAAGAATATTGATCTAGTCTAGATAACTGAGTATATTCTTTTAGAGTAGGACATTTAGTGGAGATAAGAGTTTTTATATTAGGGTAAAAGAGTTTCCATTTTTATACAACTGATAGAGACTGATTAAATGCATAGAAGACTCACCAATTTAGGCTGACTCTAGAATATAAGAATATTTTATAAGATTTTCTATCTTAGAAGTTACATGCTTAGAACATGATTTTAGAAGAGATAAAGTAGACGAAAGAGAAATAGGATTAAACTCAGAAGTCAAAGAAAAGAAGCCATAGGGACAAGTAGCACCTCTAACTTAAGAAATCATAAAAACCTAACTCTTACACTACCTTCTAAACAAATATAGGCTTTGATACCACTCGAGTACTAAGTGCATGACTTGTTATACCTATAGTGCAGACTGATCTAGCCCCTTTACAGGATAGCCATCAGAATTTTTGTCGTGGGTTTCCCATCAATAGATATAGTGGTCAAGTGAATATTCAAGCCAAGAGAAAAAATCACACAACACTTATGCTTAGACATTCCTTGGTCTATTTAGGTGAACCTTGCTTTATAAACTCAAGGACAAGAATATAAACATGGAGTTACGCAAAATCCTCAGAGAGGTAAGTGTAGAGCATACTCACTATAGAAGAAAATGAACAAAGGAGTAGGATTTCATTTCTTAATAAAATTCAACCTCTAATTTTATTGATTTGCTCACACTTATTTATACAAGGAGAAGGATAAGGTCGATCCTTATCATTGATGATACAAGAGTCCCAAAAGGCTTTCTTTTTGGAAAATAAAGATAAAGCACATCGACTAAGACTTTAAAGATAAAGCACACCAATTGAGACTTGTATATGTTAAAAAAAAGCAAGGTAAAGTAAAAGTAAAGCATCTAAGGATTGACTTATTACAATGTGAACCTCATTCACACCTTTAATTCTTCTATTATTCTTGAGAGTGACCAACTCTACTGTTGAGAATTATCTGTCTGTCGTTAGAAGAAGTCTCATATCTCTGATGTACTTTTTGACATTAACTATCTTTCACTTATTGTCATTAGTCATTCTTCCACATTTTGCAGTAATCCCTCTAAAATGTATTAGCACTGGTGCCATTTCTCATACCATGATGTGGACACTTCAAGAGCCCATTAAATCGACCCCATGATTCGAAAAATTACTCGTATTCTCTCTAGGTGAATTCTGAAATTTCCCTATGAATAGCATTGGTTTTATGCACTGAAAAGTATTTATTCAAAAATTTTATTACCATTTGTTCTCATTATGTAATGCTATGAGTAAGCAATCTATTAAACCATGAACGAGCTCTATCATTTAATGAAAATGGAAATAATCTTAGTTTAACATAATTATCTAAAAAATTCTCATATTTAAAAGTTTGATAAACAATATGAAAATTATTTAGATGATTATATAGATCCCTATTTTCTAGACTATAAAATATTGGGAGAAAATTTAGCAACCTAGGTTTTAATTGAAAACTCTTAACAGCTACATTTAGATATCTTATGCATGATGTGCTCAAGTTAGCTATAGGACTAAAGTAATTTTTAAATGGCTTCTCCTGTAATGATTTTGTTGTTGTAAACCCATTTCAATTTTTTCTTTAATGGTAATACGTTTGTGTGTGTGAAGTGCTTTTTCTAATTTTAAGTTTATAGGCTCAAAATTAGATAATTTAACCTTTGACCATGTATAAAAAAATAAAAAATGCAACAAAAAAATGAGAACAGATTTAGAAATAAAAAAGGAGAGAAATTACGAGATTAACCTTATCACGTTGTTACCACTTTACTATAAAAATAAACTCAAGTTCTAAAAGAATACAAGAAATAAATTAAATAAAATAACAAGATAAATGAAAAATTATAATAAAAAATAATGTAAAAGTTAAATTATAGAAATATAAAAAAGAAAAAATAAATTAAATTATAGGAATTGTAGATTCATTTTTTTAATTTTTTAATTTTAATTTTTTTAATTATTTTATTTTTTTAATTATAATTTAAAAGAAAACAACTAAAAATTAATTCTATGAATAAATTAACAAGATAAAACGAAAAAAATTTATCAAGAAAAATAACTTGAAAATTAAATAACAGAAAATTAGAGAAATTACAAAAATTAAATTATAAAAATTTAAAGAAATTTAAAATACAAAAATTAAATTATAGAATTATTTTTTTACTAAGAAAAAGTACATGAAATCAAAAAAAAAATAATTCAATAAATTAAAATAAGTTACTTCTGCGGTAATAGTGCTAAAAACTTGTTGTGTAAATTTTATTAAACTTGCAAGTGTACAAATTTATTGTAAAATAAATTAATAATGACGGGTGTTGATTTCACGAGGAGCTGGATTTTAATTATATATTAAATTAATTTTTTAGGTAGATGGTTGGACGTATGGTGCAAGTAATTTAGTCTATTTTAAAATTAAAATTGGAATGACAAAAATAAATTAAACTGACAACTATTGTAATGAGGTGCTTTAAGTATCTAGTTCCATATCAACATGCACTAAAGCTTATTATTTCTTATTAATACCAATTAAATTGTAAGGGGAATATCCACTTTTCATGAACGCTTTCTTATTAACATGGTACTAAAAGTTTATCGTGCTAAACAATAATAATTGTATTGTTATTGTTTGTAAATGAAAAGTTAAAACATCCATATAAATTAGAGGGAAAAAAATAAATTTAGCAAAATAAGCCTATAGAATATATTGATACTTCACCTTTAACGCAAACTTAAAAGAAAATTAGCTATTCATATTTGAATTATGGGTAAAATAAAAATTTTATTACAATATATAGAAAATACAAGATAGAGAAAACATTGAGAAAATGGAGCTAAAAAATGAACTCAAAAGTCTCTAATTAAGGGAGAAGAGCTCTCTTTTTATAGATATAACGAGTAAATCATGTCTATCGGATAAAACAATTTGGACGCATAGAATTGTACCAAGTGGCAAGTTCTAATTGAATTGAACACATCATTAAAGCTATCATCCTGTATATATGCATTTACCATACGCACATTTTTCTAATCCACTAACATATTGCCATATTATCAATCAATAATACATACATATTTTAGTCCAATAGAATAGTGACACATCACTAGTTAATGTTACATCATCAATCAACACCACATAAGTACTCAACGTCACATTATCTATCTAATCAAATACTACCATATCATTGGTCAGTGCCACATCATCGATCAATACCATGTCATCGTACGATACTTATGAATAATGTCATGAACAGTATTATGAACATTACCATACACGTGAATAGTGATATTTATACTTTTATGCTCCTTTTAAGATTTTCGACGGTTCTGAATTCAGATTTGCTGTCCGTTGTGTCATCCGATATCTCATTTATTATGAAATGAACATATTACCCTTAAAATGTATAAAATATTTAATTATTAAAATACACATAATTAAAATCATAAGAAAGTTGAATACATAAAAGTAAGTAAATTAGTGGAATTTAAAATATAAAATGACGATTTTCTCCTTTATAAAAATATATTTTTTAATACTCAACACTCGACGATGGTGTCCCCTCATCATCATGTGAAAGTAGCTCTTCTCCAGCAAAAATCTTATTTTCCGAAACTCCACCTAATAACAAAAATAACATATTAAGATTTAAAAGTATTTTAAGCAAATAAATAATACTATAACATAATTCAAAAAGCTTTATACCTCAAGAAGTAAAAGCTTAAATCCAATTTTGAGCACACGTCAAGGATTCCAAAATGTTAGGAAGAAGTTTCTTAGAATGTAGAATAAAAAATCTACCTTCGTTGCTAAAAGTTGACTCAGAGGCAACAATAGGTATAAGAATAGCTAAGATATCCTTGGCCAACTCACCCAAAATAGGATATTGACTTGAATGCATCTCCTAAAAAGCTAAAATATTAAAGTTCAGAGTACTATTCATCAATTCCTCATCTAAATACCTATTCAATTCCGACTTAGTCATCTTAACATGCTTATTTTGACTTCTAAATATTTCAAACTCATCTACATCTCCAAACTCATTTAGATTTGAAAAAGATTCCGAAGGAACATTTCCACTCCAACATTCTGCCCATCACTGAAAACCATAGCATTCATTTCATATTCTTTCACTAAATCATAACAAAACTTACATGCATGCGCAATATGCTCATTCGCTGCATCACCGTAGATCTTTGGGAAATAAAAATCAATCAACAACATCTTATCTATTGGGTCAAGTACTATAATCATAACTAATATCGGATGAATTTCATTCCAATTTTTTTTCAAATTTATCAACCATAATTCTAATAGCAGGATTTTTTAAGATGCACCACCCATTAATTGACATTTTCATTTTATATATTAATGGAAAGAACAAATTAGTAGTGGGGTATTTTGTACTCGAAAACATCTTTGTTAACATGTAAAATGATCTCAAATGCTTTACCATTGTGACTACCAAATCTCATTCACTATTACTAGGCAAGCTCTTATATTGAGGTTCATGCTATTGTAATTGAGAAAAAACACTTCTATACATCAATGCTACATCAAGTATAGCATAAGTAGAATTCCAACGAGTTGGACAATCTAACTTCAAATTTTTTTTTAACAAATTAATTTTCAATTGCCTAGCAGCTACCTCAAAAGTTTCAAATCTTTTCAATTTTTGTGTACAATAACTCACACTCTCCCTAATTTTTGCAACCCTGTTTTCTATAACTTTCAACCCATCCCGCACAACCAAGTTTAATATATGAGCAGTACATCTCATATGAAAAAATTTACCATTAGAAATTAAAGTATCAGGATCAACCTTAACAACAATTTCTCCACTATCGCATCATTAGTGGCGCAATTATCCAATGTCATAAAGGGTAACTTTTTATCAATATTCTAATCCAGCAGGCATTGTACTAACTTATTAAAAAGGGATTCAGCAATATGAGGGCTCGGAACATAAATAAACCTATTACATATTCAAATGATAATATTAAATATACAAGCTTAAAATAACATAACAATTTAAACTTAAAAAGAAGTCAAATATAAGTAATAAAAAAATTGAAAGAGAAATTAAGCAATTAAAAAGTTATAAACTAATTACCTTAAGATTCGATTATGCAATTTCTAAGAGTTGTCAATGAAATATACTGTGATAACCATGTATCCCTTTTTCTGGTTACTTGTTGTCCATAAATTCGTAGTAATAGTCACTCTACCATGATTTTTTTCCAACAAATGCAAAGTCTTAACCTTCTCAATATGGTACAACTTCAAAATCTCATTCTTCAAAGTATTTATACTCATTGGCTTCACAACGGGGGTTGGCATGTGCCATCATTTCTCTGAAGCCTTTATATTCAACAAAACTAAGTAGAAGCTCCTGCATTACCACCATTTTTACAATTAAACTCGATAAAACATTTGAATCGAAATTTCCGTAGCCAATGTCACAACTTTCATCCTCTATTTTGAGCACTTTGAGACTTCCCTTAAGTGCTTCCTCTATTTTTGGCTGATTCTTCAAAAAACAAGATTCCAAATATCTGTTCAAACTTGTGGTCCCCGATGTATATTTAGCTTCTAAAATTACAGTACAATGCATGCACTTTGCGTTTTGTTCTCTATTAATAATTACTTTTGTAAAGTGATCCCTAACTTTAGAGATTTTATTTCGCTTCTTATTTTAAGCATATTTTGCCACTTTCTTTCCCTTGTTATCATTATCAATTGACAATGAAATTTCCTCAACCTCATTGTCATTGCTATCTTCAACATTACGAGATAAATTTTAGATATTTGATGAATTGATTTCTATATTGTTTGATTGTGACATCGCACTGCTATTTATTATAGAAAAATAATAAATAATTATAAATAATCATAATATTATGCAACAAAATTAACTTAAAAGCAACATAAATGCTAAAATTAACTCCTACTAATAAAAAAATTATCATTCAAATTACATAATTATGGATATTATCTAATAAATTAACTTAAAAGCAACCTAAACACTAAATTCAGCACCTATTAACAAAAAATTATCATTATATCATATTATGTAACAAATAATCATAAAAATTCAACTCATATTAATAAAAAAAAATCATCATTAAAATTATAATTACAAATATTATGTAACAAATTAACTAAATTTAGCACCTATTAATCAAACATTATGATTATATCATACGAAATTAAATAATTATAAACATTAAGTAATTAAATTAAAGCATCATAAAATCTAAATTCAAGTCTCATTTATTAAAAATAATCATACAACCATATCAACCAAGAAAAACATTAAGCATATATATAACACCTAATAATAATAATAATTTCATCATTTGTTTTTGAAAAAAACCCAAAAGTGTAAAATTACTCTCGGATGTGATGCGGAGTTACTACGGAGAATGTTGCAAAACAATGGCTGAGTAGCTAATGCCGTCGCACGGTGGCTGCCGCTGCGAAGAAGACCAAGCAATGGAGACTTAAGAGACGATAGCTGTAACAACGTTCGTTGAGGGCTGAAGGCGTGGTCAATACTACATCGGTGGGAGGCGGCTGGCTGGCTGCTGGTGCCACTAGAGAGATGGAAGGGGTGCGTGACTACATGCCAAGGGCTGAAGGCTTGAAGGGTGAAGACTGAAGGCATAGTTGATTTACTCCTGTGTGTGTTTGCTTTTATGTGAATTAGAGAATTAGGGATTCAGATCTTAGAGAGCCTATCAGGCTGAGGTGCTGGGCAAAATGTTTCTTTTCACTTTTTTTTTACTTAATAAGAACCGAGCACGGTACGGGTTTCGGGCTTTAGGGCTGTGACCGGACCCATGCTTGAAAATAGCCGAGCATTGAAAATCAATGCCCAGGCCTATTTTTCTCTCACATTCGAGCCGAATTTTATCCGAATCGCATACGGCAGGTTCAGTCCCGATGGACATTTTTGCCACCCCTAGCGAAGAGAAAATATCATAAGGAGTGACTAAAAATTTATTTAGATAGTGGTAAATACACATCCCCATATGAGAATTGATAATGAGAGAGGTGAAATCTTTTAAGAAGTGGAAGATGTCACACATATATGTTGTAAGGGAAATTGCTCATCAAATTATTAAATGACAGTTCCAAATTCGATAGAGAAAAGAGTAATTTATAGATAGATGTAGGAATGGTACCAATCAAAAAATTGTTGAATAGCTATAATATCTCCAATTATATAATCAATTTTATCACTCAGATCTAAAAAAAAATGATTTTATTGCCTGAAGAATATTATAATAAACATTAACTATTTAAGTATTTACAGGAATAAGAATGAAACATCATTAATTTTTCATCAACTTAATTAGGAGCTTCAAGATGAAGTGGCAATTAAACCGAAGAAAAATTTTAAAAATTCTTTAAAAATAATAATTCTGCATAAATTAAAGAATGAAACGAGTGAGGAGAAACATAGAGCTTTATCCCGTGAAAGAAAAACAATAAATCATACCATTATTTAGAAACAAGCAAATGAATACAAAATCAAGCAGAGCTAAAAAAAATTGCAAAAAGTTTATAATCGTACCTTGGAGTTTGTTTCCTAATAAAGACAACAGCTACATTTTGGCAAGATTGCCAAATTCTTGAGGAATTTCTCCTGCAAATTAATCATCGTATGTAAACTGTATTATGGAACATTTTTCATATTACAACTTTCAAAACAATTTTCATAAACTTAGTGATCACATGCGCCTTTGAGTCCGTTACGGTCAAGATATAACTCCTTAAGCTTGGTCAAGTTGGCCATTTCTTTTGGTACGACTCCCTCAAAATCATTGTATGACAAATCTAAGATTCGCAAATATGTGCAATTTGATAGAGCGAATGGTATTCCGCTATGAAACATGTTTTGGGTCAAAGAAAGGTATTCCAAAAAAGGAAGATTACTGTAAGTATCTGTAGGAATTTAACCAGACAGTGTACTGTGTCTAAAATCAAGATTTTGCAAAGAAGGCATATTGGAAATGAAACAAGGAAAAACTCCAGAAGGTTGACTTTCATAGAAACTAACATATTTCAATGTATGTGTGGTGAAGATGACAGAGGGAATGGAACTAGAAAACCAATTAAAACTAAGATTAAATTGTTGATGATAAGAAAGATTGACAATTTGAGAAGGGATGGTGCTTGTGAGATTTAAGCTAGAAATATTCAAGATTGTGAGACTGTGGTTGTAGACATCACAAGTGACTCCTTTTGAATTATAGACAGGAATCCTAGTGCTCTAAGTTTTGGCCAAGAAATTTGTTATATCATGAGTTATATGACTTTGAGGGCAAGCAGAGCATCTTGGTTTGCAGTAATGGCACTTGTGTTGGTTGATACAACTGCAAGAAATGAGGAAATGAGAAAATAATAATGAATATTGTTGGTGAAAAAATAAAAAAATTCTCATTAAAAAACTTTTAAGACTAATCTCATATAATATATAAAAAATTTATAATCTAAAAAATTATACCTTGATAATTTTAGAAGATAAATAATCGGAAGAAATGAATCTACCACTAAATGATCTTTCAGGTTATAAATCAAGTCTGATCTACATTTAGTATGTGGGGGTCTTTTTCACTACTAGTAAGATAAAATATTAGAGAGAAGAAATCTTTTTCTCTTATCTAATATAATGTATCTTACTATCTCTTTTTGAGAAAATAAGTCTTTTTATATCTCTGTTTAGTGGAAACCTTAGGCTTTTTATTTTTCTCTTTTTCTACTCTTTTAATTCTATTAAATCAAATTTGATTTAAAAAAATAAAAAAGAAACCAAAAGTGGCATTACACTTATCCTTGTTATAAAAAATAACACAAGACCCCTTACACATAAGCATATTAAACAGAGCTTCCTACTAAATAATATATTTAGGCTTTTAACTCAAATGACTAGTTATCTTTCTTATTAATCTAGTAGCGGCTCAGTCAATTAAATGAGCTAACTTAGAGATCATTTGGGAACACACAATAATGATTATAATAATTAAGCATGTAATTAAACAAACTCAATCATTTAATTCCAATTCTACTCTACTGTAAAATTGAAACTGATCTCCATAATTGTATGTTCAAATAATAATTTGTTCCAAACTATATTGATCTATTTACTGTATAATCTTTTATACCACATCGTTAATTAAATCAATATTTCAACTGTACGATTAATTTAATTACATCTTGTTCCTTGATACTTATTAGTTTTCCTCAATAATTATTTTCATTTTCAATATCTTAAATATGATGACACACTCGAGTTAGAGAATTCTATGATGAAGTGTCAAAAACTCATCAAGAAATGTGTTGTATAAATTCTATATTATTAATTTATTGAATAAATTCTATATTATTAATTTATAACTTCTATACTTATAATTACTCGTATCAGAATACTTGGTAATATTGACTGTAAGTATGTATCATATCCATTGATAACTCAAATGTAACAACAATTGAAATCATGAAATTATAACTAACTCAAGATTAAGATTACAGTAAAATCAATGTCTATGAGATTTAGTAAATTTGACAGTTATTATAAAGTTCATTAATATCTCATATGTGATACTGTTCAATATAATCTTACTACATCAATAAATTCGTACATCATTAAGATAAATTATTTGATAAATTTACTACAGTCTATACCTAAATAAAGTGTCTAACTTTATTCATCAATTGCGAACTTAATTTATTAAATCATAAGATAACTTACATTATGTCTTCTGTGAATCTAATAATCACATAAATACATATAATATGATTAAATAGACTTTATTCAAAAAATTAATGTAAATATTTAAATAAATACTTTAAATATTTTATTAATCAAAAAATATTTATTACAATAAAATAAACTCATATGCTCTTAAAGAGCATATTTTCCTAACATGAAAAGAATGAACTCTCTCTATAAGATGAGAGTATCTTGGATTGTAATTTCTTAATTAGACTAGTAATGCAAGAAACTACCAAGTGTTTACAGTAAAACTGAAATTTCTTAGAAAATAGAGGAGAAAAAGACTCGATGCATGCATTAAGCCAGAACTCCAATCACCAAAAGCTTATCCATAAAATTAATCTTAGTGGTTTGAGAATGGTACAGTGTTGAAAAGCTGTAACTTTTAAGTAAAACTAATAAACTATTTGGTAAATTATGAAAGTTGTAGGAAATATGGGATAATCAAATATAGTGTATAAGAAAAAGTAATATAAGAATAAAAAGTACATTGGAAGTCAATAAATTTATGCTCCCTCAAGAATGAGGAGTAGAACCATGCTCCCCAAGAATAAAGAGTAGGATCATGTTCCATAAGAATAAGAAGCTAAGTCTATGAGGCAGAACCTGCTCCCTAGAAATAGAAAGCAGCATAATCATACTCCCATAAGAATAAGAGTATGAATTATGCTCCCTAAGGATAGACAGCAATAGAACCTACTCTCTAAAATAGAGAGCAGTAGAATGGGGACTAGGAATTATGCTCCCTTAAGGATGAGAAGTAGTAAAACCATGTTCTCTAGGAATGAGGAGTAAAAATTATGCTCCAATAATTAGGAATAGGAATTATCTCTCTATAGATAAGGAGCAGGAGAGTTATACTACCCAGGAAGCATAGCTGTGGTCTTTAAGAATAAAGTCTATGTATGGAGGATGCAAAAGTCATGTATACATAGGGCCTTAACCCCATTTTACATTATGAACCACACAAGAAAAGTCAAGTTGAAATAGAAGAGCTGTTATTGAATTAAGCCCAAAAAAATAAAAATTTGAAAATTGAAAAATGTTGCTTGGTCCAGAGCCAAGTTAAATAAAGTATGACACGAATACAACCTATAAAAGAGTAGAAACATTTTATAATTAAAATATTAAAAGATAGAGGAGAGTTAGATAAAGTTTAATTAAAAAAAAAACTTTATTATAAAAGCTATAAAAGCATAGGTCTCACATAGTGTAAGACACTAAAAAAAAATAGCAAAGAGAAGGAGAATTAAGTTGTAAGTTGATCTTAGTAATGCATTTATCTTTTTCTACCTATAGATGTAAGTGAAAAGCTAAACCAAGTTAATCTTTTGCATTAATAGTTTTGGCACCATTTCTAAGGATAGTAGTATTTTACAAAGAGCCGACAAGGAATTCCATTAATAACCGATCATTTTGATTCTTTGGAACAACTCAATGAATTTAATAAATCTCTTTAGAAGGACCCAATGACCAATATTGTTATTAAGGTCACATTAAACCCTCAGTAATCATGAGTCAGCATAGTTATCACAGCCGTAATAACAGGTTACTCTCAGTTCTTAGTTTATTAAGAAGGCAGTGTAGTAAAATTATGCCACATCCACCAGTCATGCAGTAAGTGGATAATTTAATATGGTAAAGAACCAAGAACATAGAACAAATCAAAATCTATCTTTGTAAAAGGAAGAAGGGCTACAATATGTCTTAGAAGATGATCTGCATAATAACAATGACAACCCATAAAGGGTTTGTTAGAAAAGCAACTCTACTAGGTTAGCCAAAAGAATAGAGACCCATATAAGTTATATTAACAACCAAGAGACCTCCGACATGCACTGGAAGCCAAGTAGGATTTATGCTAGAAATTGAATTTAAAACGTTAGTATATAAGGCATGATTCAAAGGGCTCTAATGCTAGTACTAAGTCAGCAAATCTTAAAGCAGAATTTAATAAGCTTAAGAAATAGATGGATAGAATAGAGAAAAGTTGTACAAAACCATTTTTAGAAAAAGTTGAACTACTATTCAACAAGGCATACTAGAGGCCCTATTGCAAGTAAAATTTAAAATGCCTTAAATAAAGCTATATAGAGAGGAAGGAGACCCAACTGAGTATATATAGACCTTTCAGTCACTGATGGAATTACAAGGTACAATAGAGGCCGCCATGTGTTGTGTTCTTATCCCTAACGCTTACAAGAGCAGCACATAAGTAGTATAGAAAATTGAAGCTTGATTCTATCTCTTCATTAACCTAACTTAGTTCGATGTTTATCTGTCAATTTGTAAGAGTAAGAAACTATTAGCTTCCTCCAATTCATTTGTTATCAATGAAACAAGAGAAGATGAGTCATTAAAAGATTATATTATTTGTTTTAACAAAAAGGTAATAAGAGTAGAAAATTATGCGAATGCAATAGCATTATCAGCCATAATAGCAAGCCTACAATCAAGGAGATTTCATTATTCACTTGCTAAGAATTCACTAAAGACTTCTACTAAGTTACTATCAAGAGCTCAAAAATACTCAAAATGTCGATGAGCTAACCAATGTAAAGAAAATAACAAACTCAAATTTTTGGAGGTCTAGAGAAAAATAGAAAAGAAAAGAAAATATCACAACCTTTCTGTAGCATTAAAATTATTATGCTAAAATAGAAACTCATTTGGTAATGGAATATTGGTGGCAGTAGAAGGGATAAAGCCAAAGGTAATCGTAAGTTTACAGGATCTTTAAAACTTCATCAATATAATTTTTGTTGCACTAAAAAAAAAGTAAAGAAAAAAGTAAGTATGCTAAAAAAAGGAAAATACATCCTTAGGATTTTATTTTAATTATCTAGAGTAGAATAGTGGGTTTTAACCCAATATCCAAGATATATATCAAGTAAAATTTTCTAGTTCCCAATTCTCAAGGGTAAATAAGCCAAAAATCTTTCCAAGAGCCATCTTGAGATTTGCCTTGAATAATTAAAAGGAAAGATTTACCAACCCTTGAGAGAAAGTCTTTATCACCTGAAAAGCTAATTAGTTGGTAAATATGTTGAAACTGGCTAAATGTGAGATCTAAAAAATCCATTATTTTTCATAAGATATACATGCCAATCATTTAGGCATAATTCAAGCATATCAACTTATATTTCAAAAAAGGATGCAATTGTAACTCAACACCATAATATGAACAAAACCATGATGAAAGGCAACAGCTCTAAGAAAAGGTTGGTTGACAAACTCACCAAGTTTATATTTAACTATAAAAAATAAAATGGATTTTTCAAAAATTGTATTCCCAATCTCATCAATGAACCAATCAGTATTAGGTTAGAGGTTACTTTGATTGTCAGAACAAATGATGCAAGAGTAAAATTTGCTACAAAAAGTAATTGGTTGAATGACATATAACAGTAATCATCATCATGTTTGAACTACTCATGATAAAATGAGTTAAAGTTATTTTTATAATCAGTAGACATTGAAATTGTTAAAACATAAGGAGAAGAGGGGAAACTACTCACTAAAAAAAGTAAAAACAATAAAATAGAATCCCCACAAGATAGGCAAATAGTGTAGAGGATGGTTTATATAGCAATGAGTAAAAAGTTATTTGAGCTCTTATGCTTCTAATGGAACAAGAAGCTAAGAGCTAGGGAGCAGCTATTTCAAGAAATATGGGATAATAAATTAAAGTGTGCAAGAAAAGGTGATGCAAGAATAAAGAGTACATTAAAGTCAACAAAATTATGCTCCCCGAGCCTATGGTGCAAAATTATACTCCCTAAGAATAGGGAGTAGTGGAATCATGCTCCTCCAAGAATGAGGAATAGTAGTTATGCTCTCTCAAGAATAGGGAGCAGCAGAACCACGCGTTCTCAGAATAAAGAGCATGAGAGTTATACTTCCTAAGGAGCAAAACTATAGTCCCTAAGGATAGGGTCTATGTGTTAAGGATGGCAAAAGTCATGTATTCCCATGAATGGGAACAATAAAATCCTATTCCCCAAGAATAGAGAGCAAGAATTATACTCTCTTAAAGATGGGGAGCAGTAGAACTATTCTACCTATGAATTGGGAGGAGGAATTATGCTCTCAATAAATAAGAAACAAAAGAGTTCTACTCTCTAGGAAGCATAACTATGGTCCTTAAGAATGGGGTCCATGTGTAAAGAATGGCAAAAGTCATGTATCTAAGGGGCCTTGATCCAATTTTACATTATGGACCACACAATAAAAGTCAAGTCAAAATAGAAGAGCTATCATTGAATTAAACCCAATAAAATAAAAATTCGACAATGGAAGGACGTTGATTAGTCCAAAGTAATTTAAATAAAGTATGATACAGATACAACCAATAAAAAGGTAGAAATATTTTGTAATTAAAATCTAGAAGACAGAGAAGAGTTAGATAGAGTTTAAGTCAAAAGTGACTTTATCTATAGAAAGCTATAAAAGTAGAGATCTCTCATAGTATAAGACACCAAAGAAAAAATAGTTAAGAGAGGGACAGTTAAATTATAAGTGTGATCTTAATAAAGTATTTATTTTTATCTACCCGTGGACGTAAGCCAAAGGCCAAACCACGTTAATTTTCTATGTCAATAAATATAGTTTGGGAGAAACTATTATCATATGATTTTATTTCTTAATTCTTCAACTAAAACCTAAATTCATTTATTATTTTTATTAAAATAAGAATTTTCAAATTATATTTATCAAATACTATTATCTTTTATTTCATATCTAAATGTAATGTAACATTTATATACGCTATTATATCTGAAAGTTGTCAATCAAATAGGTTTGAACAATTTCATAGTTTTAACTAGGTAGGAAAGTTTTTCAAGTATCTAAAGAAGCAAATTGTGAAAGATTTTGAATTCCATTACTAATATGAAAATTGAAATCATTTTTTTGACTTAGTGACAAGAAAGAACATGTTCTTTTACATGTACAAAATAATTGCCATATGAGAAAGCAACTGAGAAGGATATTTCATTTTTCCTTTCTTTTTTTTGGGTACAAAACATGCCTAGCAACAGCTAAAGTAAGGATATTCATATTTCCTTTGCAAAGAGTAATCATGTAATAGGCCATAATTGTCTTCTTATTTTAAATCGCAGTGGTTAAGCTAGCTGTGATACTTTGTTTTGAAATGCTAGTTATGCAACCTAAAAGGGGGGTGAATGGACTTTTAAAATTTAATCTAAACAAACCATACAATAATTTAATCTAATGCCTTAATGAAATAAAAAATAATAAATTTAACAATGCTACAAAATAAAATAGTAGAGAAAAAAAGAGCAAACACAAGTATTTTTATGATTCAGCAATCTCTATTTACGTCCACAATTCCAAGTAAACCGAGCTCGAGAATTTCCCAATCTAAGCCACTAAGACTTTAAGTTTATTACAATTGATTTTCAAGGTGTCAATAGACCTTTACACTCAAGAGATTATTCCCCAATCTTTTTACCCCAAGTGTTTTTTACACTTATACACTCACAAATTTGAAACCTCATCCAACAAACTAGACTTTGCTCAATGAGTTTACCCCCTCTCTTAAGCCATTGCATGTCAACTATGGAGTCAAGTTCAAGGATGATCACATCATCATCATCAATCGTAGGCAGCTCACTGTTGTTATGAGGGAATTCACCAACCACCTGTTTTAGCAAAGAGACATGGAATACAAGATGAATTTGTGTTCCCTCTGGTAACTATAACTTATAAGCGACGAGTCCAATTTTTGCAAGTACCCAATAAGGTCAAAAAAATTTGTTGGCCAAGAGTACCCAATAAGGTCAAAAAAATTTGTTGGCCAAGTTCTAGTGTGCCCATTTAGAGATAGCGGTTTAGCGGTATGGCTGAAGTTTCAAAAATACAAGATCATTTTTCTGAAATTCAACATCTTGTCAATGCTTGTTCACTACTTGTTTCATTCGATTTACTACCACTACCAAATTCTTTTTAAGTTTTGCTAGCAATTTATCTATTTCTAATAAGGCTTTATTAACCTCATGCACAGGCAAAGTGCCTACATGGTATATCGGCATGGTGTGGTTCTCTGCTATATAATGCTTAAAAAGATGCCATGCCCATGGACACGTGATAGGTGGTGTTATACCAAAATTTTGCTGATGGAAGATACTCATGCCACATACGTGGCCATTGATGAACAAAACACTGTGAATACTGCTCAAGGAAATGGTTGATCACTTTTATTAAACTCATCTTCAGTTGTGTGCCTGACATCTTAAAGAATTCTTGCCAAAACTTGGTTATGAAGATTGGATCCCGATCACTAATTATAGACTTAGAAATATTATACAATTTCACAACTCCATTAATGAACTTTTTCGCTACAATTTTTGCTGAGAATGGATTGGATAGAGACATAAAGTGGGCTAATTTGCTGAGCCTATGGACCAGCACCAAGATTGTATTTTTGCCCTGTGAACATGGCAAGCCCTTAATAAAGTCTAATGTGATGTCATCCCAGACTTGGCAAGGAATGGGTAGTGGCTGAAGAAGTCCTACTGGCTTGAGAGTTGGATTTGGCTCATTGGTAGGCCTCACAATTACTGATATACATCTGAACTTAGAGAAACATTGAAGGCTAATAAAACTATTGTGCCAGTCATTTATATATGCGTAAGACTCCCAAATGACCTCCAACTCTTGTGTTATGTGCCTTAAATGACAGGGCTTCATGTATCTTATAAGGAATTACCACTTTTTCCTTAAAAAAAATTAAGCCGTTCTGTAAGGAATATGGTCCCTCTATTTAATTTTGGGCAAGCTTAGTAATCCTTCTCATGTACTCATCTTTCTTGGCAGCCACTTTAATCTCTTTCCAAAGAGTCACCTGCGGCACAAACAAGTAGTTAAGTGTAGGAATGTCTAAACATCATGAAAGAGCATCTGTAGTGGCACTGTTATAGCCTAGATGGTATTAGATCTCGTACTCATACCCTATCAATTTTTGCCAGCCATTTCTGTTGCTACATTATAGCTATTTTTTGTTCCAAAAAAATATTTCAAACTCCGCTGGTCAGTTTTTGATTAGGAATCTCTGTCCCACTATGTATCGTCTTCACATCCAAATCACTTCAATAATTGCTAACATTTCCTTGGCGTCAATAAACCATGATTTTTTTTTTATACTTTAAAGGCTCGACTCATAAAAGCAATAAGTTTCCCTTTTTGTTATAGGACGGTACTGATTCCTTTCCCAGAGGCATCTATTTTGACAATAAATGTGTCATTGAAATCCGACATTGCTAACTTTGGTGAGCTACTCATGCCTTGATTTTAATTTATTGAATCTTTCCCCTTCATCCTCATTCCAACCAAACTGTCTTTTCTTGAGTAAATTGGTAATGGATCGAGCTATCATGCTATAGCCTTGTACGAACTTGCAGTAGTACCCAGTTAGGCTAAAGAACCCTCGCAACTCTGCTATGGTTTATAGTTTAGGCCAAGACATCATGGCAACGATCTTCTTTTCATCTACCTCGACTCCATGACAAGTTATGATGTCCTAATGTACTCCAACTCCTGTTGACCAAATGTGCATTTGCTAGATTTGACAAAGAACTTCTGTTGCTTTAGAATCTCCATGACCTATTTGACATGTTCCAGTTGCCTACTCTAAGAGGGACTGTAAATTAATATGTCATAAATAAAGGAAAATTATCAATTGTATGTTTTAAATTTTCTCCATTATCAAATTTACTATAAAACTTTTAAGGTATATTAGTCGTCCACTTTAAGTTGATAAATTATATATGCCGTCCACTAAACTATTAGTTGCTTTTTAAATATGATGACGTCACAAGGGTAATCTAGTTCTTTTATATTATACAAGTGATAATTTAAGAGTATATAAGTAATAATAAAAGATTTTAAGGGTGTACAAGTGATAATTTTTAAGGATAAAATTATCAATTTACTATAGTTCTGTTAACTTTCAAATGGCAGCTAATGGTTTGGTGGACACTAGACGCATTTTATCAACTTAAAGTAGATGATTGATATATCCTAAAAGTATTATAGTATTTTTTATAAAAGTATAAATTTAGGTATATGAATGATAATTTTTCCATAAAAAAGGAATGAACTTCTTGAAATAAGGTTGAAATATAGAATTCATTAGGGCTTGAAAAGTCAATGGCATGTTGCACAACCCAAATACTATAACCAAATAGTCGTAGTGTCTGTTGCGAGTACAAAGTCCGGTCTTGTGAATGTCTAAAGGATTGACTCAAACTTAGTGGCAACTGGCCCGTAGATCCAGCTTGGTAAAATAAGCAGCCCCATATAATTCATCAAGCATGTCATCCACGGTGGGGATAGGAAATTGGTCTTTAATGGTGACGTTGTTGAGGGCTCATAGTCCTTTAAAACCTCCAGCTTATGTATTTCTTTTTAACTAATAATATCAATGAGGAAAAAGGGCTAGTGCTTGGCCTTATTAATCCCGAATATAGCCTCTTTTGTACCTGTTTCTCAATTTTTGCCTTTTAAAAGTAAGCATAGTGCTACAACCTGACATTAATGGGTTTAGTTCCTTCTTTAAGTGTATTGCAGTAGCTGATGTCCCGCTTATGAGGTAGCTGTGTTGGTTGGTGGAATAACCTGTTGGTGAAAAATTATAATTTTTCTCATAAAAATATTTTAGGACCGATCTCATATAATATATAAGAAATTCGTAATTCAGAAAATCATACCTTGATAATCTGAGACGATGAACGACACCAAGCAATAAATCCGCCACCAAACAATCTTCCAGGCTATAACTCAAGTTTGATATGCACTGAACGTGTGGACATTCGTTTCACCACTCCCAAAAAATCACTGACTTCCTTTTCTTCAGTTTTTTTCTCAAAGGCGTCTCACTCCTTTTTTAAGAGAAAAGAACACTTATATATAATATTTTCTTAGTTAAAACCTAATTTGTATTATCATTATTATATAATAATTTAAAATATTAAATATATTAAATTTAATATTTTTCCTCTCCACTTACGTAAAAGTGGAGATAAAGTATAACAACTTTAGGGCCCACCTTATAAAATATCACAAGACCCCATTTACATATAAATATAACACATAGGGCCTTAACAAATATTATATTTAGGTTTATCATTTAATATGCCAGTTTTATTATTTTTTAGTCCAGTAGTAATGTAATGAATTAAATGAGCTAATCTGGGGATCATTTGGAAATATACAATAATGGCTACAATAATTAAGCCTATAATTAAACTAGTTTAATTATTTAATTCCAATTCTATTCCACTATAAGATTAGAACATACCTCTATAATTGTATGCTCAAATAATAATTCGTTCCAAGCCACATTGATCTCTTTACTACACAATACTTTGCACAACATCGTTAATTAAATTGATTGGACATAATTAAATTGATATCTCAACTGTCCAATTAATTAAATAACATCTTATTCTTTGATACTTACTAGTTTCCTCTAATGATTATTTTTAACATATTAAATATGTCGACACACTCTGGCCAGAGAATTCTATGATCAAGTACCGAAAACCCATCAAGAGATGCGTTGTACAAATTCTATATTGTTAATCTATAACTTCAATACTTATAATTGCTCCCACCAAGATACCGGGTAATCTTGACTACAAGCATGTGTCATGCCTATTGGTAACTCAAATGGAATGACAACCACAATCATGAAATTATTATTAATTCAATATTAAGATTACAGTAAAATCAATGCCTATAAGATTTAATAAGTTTGACAATTATTATAAAATTAATTAAATCTCATATATGATCCTGAGCCAAATTAATTTTATTGATCTCTTATCAAGTTTATGGTATTGACACACTCAATAAATTTAATGCATATAGAACGTCTAAAGTTCTAAACTCTCAAAATTTATTCAAATGTACAAATAAGATAGTGGACTAACTATGATTTGGTAAATAGCCTTTTTTTTTAACTATTATAGGCTTTGACTATACTAACCCCGTTCTAAACTCTCAAAATTTATTCAAATGTACAAATAAGATAGTGGACTAACTATGATTTGGTAAATAGCCTTTTTTTAAACTATTATAGGCTTTGACTATACTAACCTCCGAAAATTTAGTTTAAAATCTTTATAATAATTTAACTACGTAACTGAATTTATAAAATTTTTATTTATTATAGAAATCCAAAGTCAGTCATCATTGGCGAACAAATCGTAGTATTGAATAAAATCTGCATGATAAGATTAATAATATTAAAATATATTTTCTAAAAAAAATAATTTACGAAAAAAATTAATTATAATATTTATTTATGGATATTTTCAAATTGCTGCTTATAAAATAATCCACTTTTGCTGGTATTGACTGGATAATTAACTGGACACAAGTAACAGTAAACTAATTAATAAAAGAAGCTACTGAAGTATTGTGAGTTTTAGGAATACAGTGTATGTGTTTAATAATTATTGCAAACATATAATGCCGTCCCACCAGTTTAACAGTTTTTCAATCCCACCTTGTCCTTGAAAATCTATACATTTTTATTACAATTGATCCAGTCATACATCTATGAAAACAATATGATAACAAATATCATCACCCAGGTATATAGCCCAAAGTCTCTTTGTGTACTCAGATGATCCCCAAAAGCCTATATCTCATAGTCATACTACATCAATAAATTCATACATGATTAAGATAAATCATTCAATGAATTTATTACAGTTTATACCTAAATAAAGTGTCCAACTTTATTTATCAACTACGAACTCAATTTATTAAATCATAAGATAACTTGTATTTATATCTTCTGTGAATCCACGTAGTAATCACATAAATACATATAATATGATTAAATAGATTTTACTCAAAAATTAATGCAAATAAGATATTTGAATAAAATACCTCAATATTTTATTAATCAGAAAAAATATTTATTACAATTAAATAAACCTATATGCTTGTAAAGAGCATATTTTCCCAACAATCTCCCACTAGCTCTTAAAGCGTATTTGGGATCTCATGCATGCCCATGAAATGTAAGTGCAAGTTAAAGAGTTTCCCGGGTATGGTCTTTGTCAAAGGATCTACCAAGTTTTACTGTGATGCAATCTAAGTAACCTCCACATCACCTCTCTGCACTATATCCCTTATAAGATGATACTTCCTCTCAATATGTCTTTGTTTCTTTAGATTAAGCTGCTGCACCACTATTATCACAAAATAGTTTAAGGGGTACAGTTACAGCAGGAACCACCTCAAGATCTTGTAGGAACTTGCGGAGCCATACAGCTTCTTTTGCAGTTTCAGATGTAGACATATTCAGCTTCAGTTGTGGAGCCTGCGATACAAGATTATTTCACACTCCTCCAACTAATAACTCCACTTCCAAATGTAAACACATATCCGGAAGTTGATTTTCTGAAATCCTTATCTAACATAAAATCAGAATCAGTATAATCTACTGGAATAAGTTCATCACAAGAATACACAAGCATATAATTTTTAGTTCTTTTCAGATACTTCATTATATGCTTAACTGCAATCCAGTGTTCAAGTCTAGGATTAGATTGATATCTGCTAACCATCCCTACTGCAAAATAGATGTCTGGCCTAGTGCAAAGCATGGCATACATAAGACTTCCCACAGCTTCTGCATAAGGAACTCATCTCATTTTCTCTATCTGTTCAGATGTTTTGGGTGATTGATCTTTAGAGAATGTAATTCCATGTCTGAATAGTAATAAACCAGTCTTAGAATTTTTCACGCTAAATTTAGCCAATATCTTGTCGATATAGACTGCTTGAGATAAGGCTAAAGTTTTAGTCTTCCAGTCTCACAGTAATTTGATACCAAAAATATAACTTACCTCTCTCAGGTCTTTCATATCAAACTGTTTTACTAACCAACTCTTTATTGTAGTCAACACTCCTATATCGTTTCCAATTAGGAGAATATCATCTACATAAAGAACCAGGAATGCTATAGATTTTTTCTAAATTTTCTTATACACACATGGTTCATCAATATTTTGAATGAATCCAAACAATTTAATCGCTTGATCAAATCTAATATTCCATGATCGAGATGCATAAATAGATCTCTGTAAATACATACCATGTATTCTTGGCCTTTTTGTATAAATCCATCTGGTTGCTGCATATAGATGTTTTCTTCAAAATGCCTATTAGGAAAAGCTATCTTGACATCCATTTGCCAAATTTCATAATCTAGCACTGTAGTAATGGAAAGCAGAATCCTAATGGATTTAAGCATAACAAACAGAGAAAAAGTTTTCTCACAATCGATTCTCTCTTTCTGAGTAAATCTTTTGGCTACTAATCTAGCTTTAAATATCTCTACTGCTTCTTCTACTCCTCTTTTTCTCTTGTAGATCCATTTACAACCTATAGATTTTACCCCATTTGGTGCCTCTATAAATTTTCAGACTTTATTCAAATACATAGATTTCATTTCTTGATTCATGGCTTTTTTCCAAAATTCAACATCTCTATCTATTAGAGCTTCATTGTAGCTAGTGGGATCTTATATATGTTCATCCAAGATAGCCTTATAAGTTTCTCCCAGTAACATGTATCTCGCAGGTAACCTAGTTACCCTCCCACTACGATGAAGTTCTAAAAGGGATTGTTGCTCAAGGATAATCCTGTATTGATCTTCTAATTGTTGTTGTTCTTCCTGTTCTATAACAAGTGTGAAAAGTAAAGCATCAACCTAATTAGCTGATAGTTCTTCAAGTATTACCTTACTCTTAGATTTGAAGTTATTCATATAAGTCTTCCTCGAGGGAAGTGAAATGTGTGCTTACAATCACTTTCCTATCCTGAGTATTATAAAATAAACCTCTCCTTGCCCCTTTGGGATACCCCACAAACATATAAACCTCAGAACATGAATCCATTTTGTCTGCCTTTGGTTTCAACACATGTGCTGGTGATCCCTAAATATGAATATGTCACAAACTTGGTTTGCGACTTAACCATAATTCTATTAGGGTTTAGGCACTGACTTAGATGGAACTAAGTTCAAGAGGTAAATTGTAGTTTTTAGTACTAGTCCCCAAAAAGAGATTGGTAATGATAAATAACTAAGCATTGATCTCACCATATCTAAAAGAGTTCTATTTTTTCTTTCAGCTACCCCATTTTGTTGTGGTGTGCCTGGGGTAATTAACTGAGAAATAATCCTATTTTCAACCAGATACTCTTTGAAATCTCCAGAGAGAAATTCACTACCTCGATCAGATCGAAGTTTCTTTATGCTCTTGTCTAATTGCTTTTTTGTCTCAGCCTTATACTCTTTGAATGTCTCAAGAGCTTCAGACTTATGATGCATTAGATAAACATAACCGTATCTTGAGTAATCATTAGTAAAAATGATGAAATACTCATAACCTCTTCTTGCTTGTACATTGATTGATCCACATACATCTGTATGTACCAATCCAAGTGGTACTGTTGCACACACACTTTTGGCCGAAAATGGCCTTTTGGTCATTTTACCTTCTAAACAGGATTCACAGAGTGGTAACGATTCATTTTCTAATTGACCCAAAAGCCCATTTTTAATCATTCTCTGTATCCTATTCTGATTTATGTGACCCAAGCGCAAATGTCAGAGGTAACATTGATTGGAAGAAATATTTCTTTTCTTAGATATATGTATATGCTCATCATTAATGATTAATGTGTCATGCATAAAATGGATCATAGGACTTATATGATATAAATTATCTCTCAATGTACCAGAACAAACAAGTCTCTTGTTATAAAAAATAGAAACAGAGGATCCAAAATTTACAGTGTACCCTTGCTTTGACAAGCAAGCTACTGAAATTAAATTCCTCTTAATGTCTGGAACATAAAGACAATTATTCAAAACTAAAGTCTCATTATTAAAAGATAATAAAACTGATTCAGTCTTTACTGCTGACACGAACTATCCTGTCCCTAACTGTAGCTTGATGGTTCCTTCACTTAGTTTCCTGATTTCCTGAAACCAATAAAGTGAATTACAAATATGATTGATTGCTCTTGAATCCAACACCCAAGTGTCACAAGATTCTGAACTAAACAGACCTCAATCACAAAAAGATTTTCCATACCTAATTTCATAATCTTAGGGCAATCCTTTTTCCAATGACCTTTTTGTCCACACTTGAAACATTTGCACTTTGGCTTGCCATCTTGCTTGGTAGACAATTTCTTTTTCCCAGCTTTCTTCTTACCCTTACCTTTCGACTTAGGTCTAAAAGAAGAAACTTTTGCGACAATATTTATACTTCCTAGAGATTTCTCAGCACAATAGATCTCTTCAGCAGAATGGAGTCGCTCATCAATTCTGTTAAGGTCGTGTTTCTTTTATTCATATTATAGTTGACCTTAAACTCCTTGAATATTTTTGGCAAAGATTCTAGCATTATGTCTGGCAAAGATTCTAGCACTATGTCAATCTTTGAGTTATCATCGATTTCTGCTCCATAAATCTCAGCCTCATTCAAGTAATCCATCATTTTAAGGACATGATCACGAACTCTTGTGCCCTTCCTCATTTTACTGTTTATAATACCTTTAAGTGCTGCTTGTCTCGTAAAGCGAGTACTCTGCCCAAATATCTCTTGGAGACTATTCATTGTTTCAGTGGCGATCTCCAAATTCTGATGTTTGATCTGCAGAATATTAGAAATCAAGGCTAAAATATAACATTTTGTCATTTCATTGGCCTTTTGCCATTTCTCATAAAGCCTCCTCTGATTTCTATGAGCATCTTCCACTGGAACTGGGGGGCATGGCTAGGTTAAAATATATTTGTAATCTTCAGCAGTTAGAACAATGAATAGATTTCTTATCCAATCTATATAGTTCTCTCCAATGAGTTTGTTTTGACTCAAAATAATAGTAAGTGGGTTCAGGGAAGACATTTTCTGAAAAATAAAACATCCATGCATAAATAATTTGATAAAAAAATTACAATAAATGACAAAAATGCAAAAAAATCATAAAAGCATTTTTAATTTATTACAACAATAATCTAGTACCGTTTTGACAAGCTATACGTTGGAGAAGTTATGTCTACACTTATTAGACCCAATTATTCATTGGATTATTTACTTTCATGTGGAAATATGATAAATAACTATCATTATCCTTTTAGTCTTAAATATGTTAACAGAGTTTCATTGGGAAAGTTAATAATAAATTTTAGTTAAGTGTATAACCATTGTTCCAATTTACATACTTCTCATATTAATAGATACCGTTGGGGTGAACAATCGATTGAAAAATATTTCAATTTTATCTTTAAAGAAGTTCATCAAATAAAATATCTAATAAATATACCCTCTGTAGGGAGTATCACCGTATCATGAAGTCGAGGTATATATATAATTTTATTATTGAACTAACAATGGAGCCTATGGAAAAAAATTACCTTGAATTTTCCCTCTCCCATTCAATATTTTAAAACTGATTTTTTTCTTTTAAAATATACGTTAATTATATATTATTAATTACATACTTCCTATAATATTATCTAAATGATATCTATATTATTAAGCATTTACAAACCTTCAAATAGTATAATAATATTCATAATTAATGAATTATATATATCATTATGCATAGAGTGGCACTACTTATTTTATATGACATGTTATCATTACATATTATCATCCAAACATAATATTTAAAAAATAATTAAATAATCTTAATTCATGACTTTCCTAAAATAAAAATAAAATAAAATAATTACATTAACCCTAAGCCTAATCTTCATTGGGCTTCTTGTTAATGTATATCTTCTATAAACATGTCTTTGATAGTGGACTTAGACAAATTGGGCTTTTAAATTTATTATTGGTCTAATTTTAATTTTGAATAAAAAAATATTTTTATTTTATAAATAAAAAATAAAATATTTTTGAACCAAAAATAAATTTAATGTGTTAAAATTTTGTTTATATATTTTAATCCATTAAGTCCAATTAAAATTGGATCTAAATCTAGGATTTACCAAGGTCAAAATTACTTTTAAACTTAAATGCAAAAACTTAAAACATTTTTAGCCCAAAAAAAAACTTAAGAACTATAGGGGTCCAAGTGATAAAAATCAATTGAAACCCTAAAATCCCACTCTTCTTCTTCGTGTTTTTTTTCTCTTCCAGCCGCCACCACCAACAAGCTGCCACTGTTCCTCGTCTCCACCACCTTCGGTGCTGGATTTTCGTTGCTGCCATGCCGGAATGCCAGAAACCAACGAGCAGCAGCAGACCACGCGCTGCTGGTACTGCAGCCAGCGTGCTGACGTCACGTCCAGCACGCGCTGCTGGCGTCTACCCAAGGCGCACTGCTGGCCGCACGCATTGCTTGCCGCACGCCCACCGTTGCTTGCCGCGAAAATTTCCAACCTCCGTTATCCAATTTGTCTTCCGGTTAATCTCCAACAATTTACCAATTTTTTAGGACAATTTTTTACTTACAAGATTTCTATTACACTAAATTAAATCAAGAGGGAAACATGATGATGAAAAATCACTCTTTTTATTACAAATTTAAAGAAAAATAAATAAATTATTTAATTATGAATTAAGACAATCTTTAACATTCTTTAGTCATACATTAAACAAATAATAAAATTATGTCATTCTAATGCATAAATATCAAGATTGATTTCATACGATATTCTTATATATGAATATGAGATGGCTCTGATACCAATTGTTGGTGAAAGATCATAATTTTTCTCATAAAAAATATTTTAGGACCGATCTCATATAATATATAAGAAATTCGTAATCTAAAAAATCATACTTTAATAATCTGAAAAGATGAACGATACCAAGTAATAAATCCGCCACCAAACGATCTTTCAGATTATGACTCAAGTTTAATCTGCACTGAATATGTAGGCATTCGTTTCACCACTCCCAAAAAATCACTGACTTCCTTTTTTTCAGTTTTTTTCTCAAAAGGCGTCTCACTCTTTTTTTAAGAGAAAAGAACGCTTATATATAATATTTTCTTAGTTAAAACCTAATTTGTATTATCATTATTATATAATAATTTAAAATATTAAATATATTAAATTTAATATTTTTCCTCTCCACTTACGTAAAATTAGAGATAAAGTATAACAACATTAGGGCCCACCTTATAAAATATCACAAGACCCCATTTACATATAAATATAACACATAAGGTCTTAACAAATATTATATTTAGGTTTATCATTTAATATACTAGTTTTATTATTTTTTGATCCAATAGTGGTGTAGTTAATTAAATGAGCTAATTTGGAGATTATTTAGAAACATACAATAATTGCTACAATAATTAAGCCTGTAATTAAACTAAGTTAATTATTTAATTCCAATTTTATTCCACTATAAGATTGGAACTAACCTCCATAATTGTATGCTCGAATAATAATTCATCCCAAGCCACGTTGATCTCTTTACTGCACAATCCTTTACACCATATCGTTAATTAAATTAATATTTCAACTGTCCAATCAATTTAATAACATCTTATTCCTTGATACTTACTGATTTCCTCTAATGATCATTTTCAATATATTAAATATGTCAACACACTCTAGTCAGAAAATTCTATAATCAACTACCGAAAACCCATCAAGAGATGTGTTGTACAAATTCCATATTATTAATTTATAACTTCAATACTTATAATTGCTCCCACCAAGATACCGGGTAATCTTAACTACAAGTATGTGTCATCCCCATTGGTAATTCAAATGGAATAACAACCACAATCATGAAATTATAACTAACTCAAGATTAAGATTACAGTAAAATCAATGCCTATGAGATTTAATAAGTTTGACAGTTATTATAATATTAATTAAATCTCATATATCCTTCGCTTGAACGTAATAAGATTATATCAATAAATTCATATATGATTAAGACAAATCATTCAATGAATTTATTACAATTTATACCTAAATAAAGTGCCCAACTTTATTTATCAACTGCGAACTCAATTTATTAAATAATAAGATAACTTGTATCTATGTATTCTGTGAATCTATATAGTGATACATAAATATATATAATATAATTAAATAGACTTTACTAAAAATTAATACAAATAAGATATTTGAATAAAATAACTCAATATTTTATTAATCAAAAAAAATATTTATTACAATTAAATAAACCTATATGTTTGTAAAGACCATATTTTCCCAACATAACCTAGCATAATCTGTCAATAGCGTTTACCTGCTCGCGGATGTTGTGGGTTCTTCTGATTACAAGTGTAAACATATTGCAAAGATCTCATGTACCTGATGAATCTTCTTACTAATCTTGATCACAGATGCTGATTGTAACGACTGAGGATTGATCCCTTGTAAATATCATTGTTATTCTCCCAATTAAAAGCCATAGTAAAGGACTTCCATTTGCACTCCATGGTTGCTAATAGTTCAAGCCGTCTTATCACTAACACCGAGTCTAATCATGTTATTGGCAATGTGTAGACAGTTAGCAAGAAAAGAAATTCTTGGAGGAGAATTTGTACTTTTTCAAACTTCCCTTGACACGTTAATTTCTCCCCATTTGCAACGCGGACTAAAAACACTACAGCGGGTTCAATCGGTAATTGAAGTAAGTTACTAGGCATGTACTAATGAAATTATGTGTAGACCCACTATCAATTAACACCACAATCTCGTAGGGCCCGATCATTGCCTTCACTCGCATCATTTATGGTTTTGTCCATCCTGTTAAGGCATAAAAGGTAATTTCAGGATTATCGGTTTCTTCCTGTTTAGTGCCTTGAATGATTTCACTGATATCCTTAATAGTTTATCCTGGTGTAGCTTGACTTTCCAAGATCAAAAGTTGAGCCCTTATACATTTATGGCTATAAATTTATCATTGTAGTTGAAACAAAGGCCCTGTGCACACCGACGCTGCATTTCTTCCCCTGACAATTTCTTGTAAGGTACAGTTGGTGAGTTTTTGTTGGTGACCGACAGTGTTAATAGTGCACAGCTATTAAAGGTTGGTTGTATCAACTTCTTTTGGCTTGTGATTTGTCATCTTTCATTTGAGCTAGGCTGATTGCTTCTTTCAATGTCTTTGGCCTAAACATATGTATTTCTTCCGAGATTTCAGGCTTGATCTACCCATAAAAGTCCGCACCAATGCTCTCTGTGTCCATCCATGCACCCGATTAAATAATCTTTCAAACTCCTTTTGATAGTCTTGGAGTGAACTGGTCTATTTAACTTGTGGGAGCGCTCCATCAAAATCTTCACATTCCGACCGATAGTTCTTCAACAAAAGCTTTCTAAGTTACTATTTGCCCTTCCTTTTGGTATGCCCTATGCAACCCCTACTACCACTGATTGGCTTCGCCCTCGAGGTGAAAAGATGCTAACAACATTCGTTGATCACCAGTTGTTTCCTGGTAATCGAAAAATTGGGTTACACGATTAAACCACTCAGTGGGATCATCACCTGAGTAACGTAAGAATTCAATCTTGGCCAATTTTGATGCCAACTATTGTCATCCCCCACCACTCTCTTCTCTACTAGGCCATGATGATGTTGCATGCTCATGATGACTCGATACTCCCTTACATGAACTAATTGAGTCGGCCAATTCACTGATCACTTCTTCTAAGTGATGCAATTTATCATTAATGCCTATCTCCAATCCACTGCATGCTATCTTGTATACTTCCGAGCTTTGCTTCGACACATTCAATTCGCTCCTTGTTGGTCAATATTTTTTAATGTTGAGAAGTGTGCAACAATGGCTAAGTTTACGTTGTTCTACTTATGGTGAGAACGACCAAGAATAGTAATTTGAGACAATTTTCTAGATAATCCTTTTATTAATTGCTGGAGCTTTTTATAATAGTTAATACAAACACTACTAATGATTTGTAGCCACAATTCACGGCTAAAATCAATAAAAGTAAATAAGCAATATTAAATAACAAACTAGTAAGAAATAGAATCCCACTTGATTTGATTCTCCACACGATACGCAATGTGGCTTGACATGGTAATGTCCTTGCCTTGCTCCAACAAACAACTACTATTTGATCCATAAGTAAATAAGTCTTGCATGACCACATGCATGGATCCATGAGACTTACGAATGTTCAAACAAAGCCCTTATTTCAGTAGTTAGGCTTATGAACCCTTGTTGACCTCCTTGGTTCTCTACCACTTGGATATGTGAAAATCAATCCATATACAAAAAAAGAAAAAGTAGCCATAAAAATATAAAAGAAGGTTATGAAATTCTTAAATAAATTTCAAACTCAAAACGCACTTACGTTGGGTTATACATAGAGATGGCAAAATCGTCTACAGATTTAGGGCTCCATTCCAAATAGGGTGAATTTTGAATAATTTTTAGAAATAAAGTGAGAAATGAGAGAAAAATAATTTTTAAATTCTTAATGGGGTGAGGTTTGATTTATATTCTCTGCCTCACCCCCACCCTAATCTCATTATATATAAATATTTTTTTAATTTTTATTTTACTAATTACAATGTTAGTTAATAATATTTATTTTATCAATTACAATGTTAGTTAATAAATTTTCTTTTTATTTTCATTTGATGTAAATGGGCTATAACTAAAAGAAATTCCTACAATATATAATTTTTATTCAACTTTAAAATATTATTATGTTTTCCTTTCTCTCTTAGGATATTGTTCTCTTAAAAAATTTTTAATTTTGATATCATTTTAAGATATTGTTTCAAACATTTAGAGATTTTTTTAATGAATTTAAACACTTTATAATATGGTAATGATTTTATTTAAGTTTTAATTTTTAATTTATTAAAATCATATATTTATATCTACTATAAAATAAATAAATGGGAATAATATAAGGAAGAGAAAATCATTCCCTATATAAGGATTCTTCATTCTCACCCCAAATTTATCAGAGGATAGGGTGGAGAATGGAGGTGAAATTTTTAATGGGATGAGAAATGGGGTTCCCACCCTGACTCCAACCCATTGTTATCCCTATTTTTCAGACGAGTTGGTCATGAATTGTAATAAAAATATAATTAATCGTAGTTATAAGATAATTAGACGAGTTTCAATGGCTCTTCTCTTTATAATTCATTCGGCTTCCAACCTCAATTCATTTGAAAATTTTAGTGTTTATCAAGAATGTAGCTTAGAATTGATTGAGGATTTTTAAAATTATTAACTTTTTTTAATAATTCCCGTACATTCAAAAAAACATATAATTTCCAAATTAGAAAACGATTTAGTTTCTGCAATTTGTTCTCATTCATACATTGCTGTAAAGATGATCAAGTCCAAAATAGATCGTGCAGTAATACTATAATATCATTAATATTGAATCTAGATTTTTTTTAAAAAAAATAAATTTTGATGCGGGTATTTGATTTGAACATGCAACAGTGCAAGTGATAAAAGGAGTACTCCGAATGCATCAATCTCACTTAAATCAATCTTTATATATAAAAACTAATGTAGGAAGTTATGTTAGAAATTTCATGATTTTAGAATTTTATTATTTTGTTATTTTAAGACTTTTTATTTTAATTAGAGTTAGTGATATTTTATTATTTTAGTACTTTCTATTTTTATTCGAGTCAATTAAGGTATGAGATTTGGTTAACTTAAGAGAATATCTTTATTTCCATTATAACTATGATTTAATTTTTTATTTTTAAGTTAACTTGGGACAAATTATTTTGTTTTAATTTTAATTATGATTTAGTTTCCTTTTTTGAGTTAACTCAGAGAATAGAGCTTCTTCTATTATAAACAGAGAGGTCTTATTACTATTTTAAGAACTTCTGGCGACTCAATTATTTTATAAACTTTTATTTAAAGTCTTATTTTCTCTAAAACAAATAGTAGTGGTAGTTTTACAAATTTTATGTACAAATAAATACAGCAGACTTATATTGTTTAAAATAAACGAACATTAAAAAAAAAAAGAAACACAAGATTTCTTAATTTTTTGAAGAAAAAAATTAAATCCTTATATTTTAACAGATTCTGTTTGTTTAAGTAATTAGAAGGTTAATATTATACATTGCATTAATAAGGTGAATTGCTGAAAAACTCATCCCCTTTCCAAATATCACAAACCCACAACCCCTATTCTCCTTTCACAAAATCACAAAGACACAAACCCTCAAAACAGTGGAACCGACGAGAAACCTACAGCATGCGGCCCTGAACCCCGCTCTGCTTGTGCTGCCGCACATGCATCATCGGCACTGCTTCAAAAGTGAAACTGATGAGATGTTTATCGAACTATAAATGAAATGTAATTTCCTCCATCAAGTTCAGAAGGAGCTGACCGACAAAAGATTGTCGAGATCACAGACATTTCACCACTGATATCATTGAAATCTGCTGAAAACGTGCGACACTGCCGTTGTACATGCGTCGGAGCCTGTCTCGCCTTGGCCAACATCACCACCACCAAATAACTCCTCTCCGTCGACGCCACCTTTCTAACCGTTGAGATTCCCAATGGCCTTTTTCTTCGGTTGATCGTGGAAATTTACGTAGTTGATGTTTATGAAGAATTGTACTATTGAGACAACATCGGTAAACTTTGGAGCAAGAAATGAATCTCGATTAAATGTTTTTATTCCAAATAATTTATGAAATAATGAATTATTGATTAATGTTTAATAATGGAATAAATGTATTTGGCTTTAGGAGAAATTAAACCAAATGTGATGTTAAACAGCCTTGGGATGAAATTAAGTGATATTAAACATTTTTTTAAAAAATAATATTCTTGTAATATACTTAATAATCAATGGTTAAATTAAAAAAATTAAGAAATCAAATTGAATCTCTACAGAAAAATTTCAACCTTTATAAGGTATATTTGTAATTTTATTAATAATGTATGGGTGACTTAGACAACCAATATTATTTTGTTATGACATGTTAGGATTAGAGATGGCCAATGGACCCTGTTATGGCAAACCAACCATCAAAGAAATGCTCATATGTTGTCTATAATTTTTTAATATTTTTTCACTTAGCCACTGCCCGATACATGTACTATGCCCCCATGTCTTGCACCTTGGGTCATGCATTAGATTAGAAAAAAAAAAAAAAAGCGCGACATAGTTTTTTCTTTTTTTTATTTTTTAACTGGACATGCAAAGTTATTAGCATACTTTTTCAAGTCTACAATTTTTTTTTAGGGTCCATGTGCCTTTAGTCAAACTTAATAAAATTAAACGTTCACAACATAAGTTTATATCTAACAACAATAACTAATATTAATAATAAAATGTAATGCTAGCTACTAAATGAGACCTAACGGTATTAGAATTTTTTCTTAATCTATCAACAAAAACAACAATAATACTAAATTTTTCTTAAAGGGTTAATGTAATTATTAACTTAAACTTTTATAGTTCAGATATTATAGTTCATAATAACATTAATACATACATTTCTAAAAAATCATGATATTTATAAATTTATTTATTATCATAATATCATCTATTCATTTAATAAATTATATATAGATATATAATAATTAGAGTATTTTTTTCTAAAATTAAGAATTAAATGAATTTAAAAAAACTTATGTTAATAAAATATATTAAAGGAAAATTATCATTTGTATATCCTAAATTTACTCTTTTATCAAAAATACTACAACACTTTAAGGATTTATCAAAAAAATACTACAACACTTTAAGGGTTTATCAATTATTCACCCTAAATAGATAAAAACTATCTGCCGACCACTAAGTCATTAGCTACCGTTTGAAAGTTAATAGAATTATAGTAAATTAATGATTTTACTCTAAAAAATTATCACCTATATACCCTTATATTCTTTTATTATCACTTTTATACCCTAAAATTATCACTTATATCATATGAAAAGACTTAATTACTCCTCTGACATCATCATATTTAAATGGAAACTAACTATTTGATGAATGATAAATACATTTTATCAACTTAAGTTGGATGACTAGTATACTCTCAAAATATTATAGTAAATTTGATAATAGAGTAAACTACGAATCTACGATTGATAATTTTCCTATATTAAAGATATTTCACATTATTTGTAAAATCATAAAATTTAAAGTTTACCTTCAACAAAAAAAAGAAATAAAACGTGTTTATTATAAGTATTTTCATGTGTCATGCTTTACATCATTTCTAATTGTGTCATTTTTTTAAAGCCGTTGTGCCTAAAATTCTTAGCCTAACTTAGCCCACATGCATTTTGTACCGTGCCACTTGTCCTACCATAAGGTTCTCGTTCTATGCCATGCTATATAGACATAGATTGTGCTCGTGCCATGCCACAAGCTGCCCAGCTTGTTGGCCATCTCTTGCTAGGACGATTATTAAAGAGAGTAGTAATTATGAGTTGAAAATAAATTTTCTATTAAAATTAACAGAATCTGTTAAGAAATAAGGACTTAAATGTGTTTTCAAAGCATTAGGGTGTTCTGTTTTCTTTCCTAAACATTGGGGTGTATTAGTCTTTTTCTTAAAATAAAATAACTATGTGGATTGTAGTGTGTTTTATCTAATCAATACAATAATAACATGATAATCTATGTGTTGTGCAAATTTTATTGAACTCGCAAGCGCACGAATCTATTGTAGAATAGACTAATGGTGACGAGTGTCGATTCCACGAGGAGGTTGATTTTAATTATGTGCAGAATTAATTTTCTTTTAATGGGAACAATTAAATTATGCTAATTTTATCCTAAATTGTGAATTAAAATGGTGGGAATAATTAAGAATGAAACTGTTATAATAAAGCACTTGGGTATCCGGATCCGCATCAATATGCTCCATGGGCTAAATATTCCATATTAATACTAATTAAATCATAAGGGGGGATTCCACACCTCATGAACCACTCTCTAATAAGTATGGTGCCAAGGGCTTATCGTACCAAATAATAATAACTTTATACTAGAATGCCGGTTTAACCAGGGCTATATCTAGACAAAACTATTATTATTTGTCGACGAAAAGTCAAAACAACCACAAATATTAGAGGGGAAGAGAAAGTAAATTTACCAAATTAAGCCCATGGGACATGTTGAGACTTCACCTTCAGCCTAAGCTCAAAAAAAAATTAGCTACTCATATTTTAACTAAGGATAAAAAAGAAAATTTTATTAAAATACAAGAAGGAGAAGGAATTTCAGAAATCTAAGCTTAAAAATGAATTAAGGGGTATCAAATTAGGGGGGGAGAGCCCCCTTTTTATAGATACATTGAGTGAATCATGACCATCGGATTAAAAATAGTTCGGATGCTCAGGATTGCGCCACATCATCAATCAACAGTCAACAATCAACAGTCAACATTTGCACAGTAACGCCGCATGAATAGTAAATAATCCCATGTATGCGCATATACTGTACACACGATTTTTACTCCATTGAGATGCTGCCACGTCATCGATCTATAGTTCATAAGAAATCTAACCCTATAAAATTGTGATACATCATCAGTTAATGCCACATCATCGGTCAATGCCACATAAGCAGTCAATACCACATAATTCGTCCAATCAGATATTGCCACATCATAGGTAGTTGCCACATCATCGGTTCGTATACATAATCAGTATAGTGAACAGTTCATGAACAGTACCGTACGTATGAACAGTACCATATATGTGAACAGTGACTTTTTTCCTTTAATGTTCCTCTTAAGGTTTTTGACCGTCCTGAGTTCAAATATGACGTCCGTTTTGCTGTCTGATCACTCGTTCATTGTGAAACGATCGTAATACCCCTAAAATACATAATTATAATAAAACACATGTAATTAAATAATAAAATATTAAATAAATAAAAGTAGCAATGTTAGTGAGATTTAAAATGTAAAATGACGATTTTCTCCTTTATAAATATATACTTTCTAACACTCAACACACCCCCCAACCAGCTTATTGCTAGTCCCTAGCAAATAAAGTGAAGATAAAATTCAAATAAAAGTACAAGCATTATCTCTAGTCTAAAGGAATATCACACCCACATCAATCATCCATATGCATCAGTCTAGCAGACTTTGCTATAGCAATAGTAATCAGGCCACTTTCAAGCATGACATATCCATCCCCAAAATCTCACCGGTTGTAGTGACACTCTCACAAAGAAATTAATCCCAATAAAATTTTGTCACTACAATAAATAGTAAATTGAGAGAAAATAATAAAGAAATATCATACTCTCACCAAGATGAAAAAAATATGTCCATAATTTAGAAATAATACGATCTCAAATAAAGTATTAGTCAACCCAATGTATTCATTTTTTTTCATTTTTTTTTGGTATATGCATCACTACATCTTAATTGCCCATATAACTAGCTTTTATTTCAGACTATCGTGCCTTAAAATCAAGAAGGACTCTTATTAGGATATAACGTAGGTTAGGGACATGGCTAACAAAGAAAGAGAAATAGGAAAACAAAATATGTTTGAGAAAAAGTTCAAGAACTTTTGAAAATTACAAAATGCATTTTGCTTATTTATTGCTATTGTATTTCTTCTCTTTTTTTTCTTCCCTTTTTTCTTTTTTTTTTTTATTTTTTTTATGTAGCACAACTTCGCTGAACAAAATAATTATTTATTATTTTTTTCTCAAACATGAATAGGTGGATGAAACTTGTATGATATCAGGTAATACTCTGAATTGGAGTGGGTCAGGTTGATAAGTTAATAAAGAAAAGGGTTTTTTTTTTTAAAATAAAAGGCTCAAAAGGGTTAACTATGGATATTACATAATAGGGATGGCTAGAAAGGCTCAAACGGGTCAAAAATGGCCTTCTATCATCTTTTAGGACTCTAAATAATCTTCTATATCTACTAATTAAGTAGGTATTTAGATGCAGTAACACACACTTTTTTTTTTAAGGGTTGACTCAAAGAAAATCTAGAGATCATGTATGAAATAATAAACTACTAAGCTACATAAAGAATGGGCAAAAATGGTTACTCTCCAAGAAAAATTAATAGGCTAAAAAACTCACTTGGAATTTATTATGACATGTGCATTCTTTCAAGCAACTCATATTTGTCCCCAACATCAACATGTAGAATAATAAATATGGTGTAACATCACTTAAGATCAAAGATAATACAAATACTAAATTTTCAAAGTCATTATATTTTCCAATATCAAGAACTCACAAAAAAATTCTTTTTTTTAACAGAATTCTTTCCCTCTCAACCTATTTTAAACATAAAAAGAAAACATACATGCAGAAAAAATAAAAGAAAAATGAATTTTTTTTTAAAGAAGATGCGTTTTTAGAGTTACTATACTTCATATTCAGCCATCTTCGACTTTAAAAACTTGAAAACATATATTTATAAAGGAGAAAAATGAAAGGTTAGAAAAAAAAACACAAATATTTTTTTATTTTTTTTTTATTTTTTATTTTTTTAACTAAGAAGATGCATTTCTAGGGTCACTATACTCCATATTCAGCCATCTTCTATTTAAAAATTTAGTCATGGTTAGTTTAACATTCCGCAATTGTCAACTATTCCCTCCCCCCAACCAGAACGAAACATTGTCCTCAATATTTGAAAGGAAAGAAGTAGAGTTTAGAAGACATCACCTGGGTACTGCAACACAGAAGAAAATATTTACAAGTGGAGAGTTAAATCTAATTTGTACTTCTTACTGCCGCTACTGTTACCATCATTATTTGAACACTCCAACATAATAGCCTTGGGATCTTGCTCTGGTTGATAAGCTTGTAACAGATCAAGTAGCGCATTAGCAATGTGTGCACAAATAAAGATTTTTTTCACTGAGGAAGGAATGAAATAATTTTTTATTGCATGGTTAAGAAATGCGAGAAAGTCATCATAAAAGTTATTGACATTTAACAAACCAATGGGTTTCTAATGAATGTTCAGATGGGACCAAGATGCTAATGTCATTAGTGCCTCTAGAGTTGTAAGATCGCCTGGAAGGAAAATAAAAGCATCGGCATGATTGAGCATTTCAGTTATTCGTTCTTGCATACCTAAGACGATTAACTCTTCTCCAGTTGGTGAATGAGACAAACAACCTAAACGTTTTAGGATTTGAAGGATGATGTCTAACACTTGGCTCCCTCTAACAAAAGCAACTTCTGATACCATTTTGGATAACCATCGGTCACCTCCTCCATACACCAAGTGCAATTTTCTCTTTGCTATTCTTAGATCAAGATCTATGACTGTCTCCATGAACTCTTTATGTTTGCCATAATGAAACCCAGAAAGCACACAAATGTTCTTGAATTATTTACTAGAAGAAACTACCATTAAGATACTGCTAAAAACTAACTTGTGAATGCTCAGTAAAAGCAATTCGTATTTAAAGACCTTGGTGACAGTTGGTTACAGCTGTGTATGGGACATTAAGGCACATGGCTCAAAAGTCAAAAAGAAAATAGTAAAATGAAATAGTAAATGAAATTATTAAAAACAATAATGTAAATAGTAAAATAACAGTGAAATAAAAGAACAGAGAGGTAAAAGGATATTTACAGATAGTTGTGATTGTGGCTTACATCTTTCTCTGGCTTTACATCTAGAAACGGCTTAAACACCCTCTATGGGTCGACGATAGCTTGCCATCCAGTTTTCTTACAAACTGACAAACAGGGTCTTTTATAGTCAGATTCCCGAGACTATAGTTTGCACATTCTTTCTGGAATAATGGCTATAACTGGAGTATTACATATTGGACGTATCCACTAGGATGCATTTCAAGAGACAAAAGGATATCATCCAAAGACTCCTTATTCAAGCCATCCCTAATGAATTGAATCTTATCTTCTCTGTTATCAGACACCATTCCTAAAGAACATGATTTTTTATTGCATGTCATTCTGACACATTTATGACAAGCAACAGAAATTCTTCGAGCTCGTCGTTTTCTCGCATAATTTCCTTTACCATAACCAGGCATGTATGCAATAAATTTAGGAGGTAACTCACCTGCTAAGCGAACTTTTGCCTCGATTAACCAATGGATGTCAGCAGGGATGTTATTCTTCATAAGCAATCGTATGCGTTCGGACCGGGTTTTATAAATTAAAAGTAGGGCATTTTGAGGAAGCGAAGGGAATCGTTTGTGAAGCTTTTCTAAAATCTCATTTCTGTCCATACCTTCGTCTCAGAATATCAGTTATTGTGGGAAAATTGAAGTAACCGACTTGATTGTCACGGAGTACCATTATCCTCCACTTGACCGGGGTTACAAACTTTAAACACACAAAGTAAACCAAAATACACAAACAAGAAAATAAATTAAAACACACAAAATAAACTAAAATCGTCCTCTTATTGAATTTACCTCAAGCTCCAATTGGATGTTGTATATGCCTCTCTCAATTTCTCGGAGTTGGCTTTCTAAATCCTCAACATGGGCTACTAACTCTGGTGGTTGTAGCTGCCAGATACGATGTGTTTTACAAAATTGTATCTGACCTCTGAGATGAGATTGTATATGTTGAAACTGTCTAAGAATGTTTAAGAGGAACTGTCTCATGATTAAAGTGATAAGAAAAACTTAACGATTAAACAAACACACTTAAAAAAAATAATTTCAATCAGCAAAAGAATGAATAAAAGAAAGAAAATAAAGAAAATAAATAATCAAATCACCGAAAAGCAAAACCTCAATTTAAAATAGATGGGTCACTCAAATTTATTTCGTTGTCCTCTCCATGTGGATGGTATTCTAGATATGGCTTTAATCTGTGACCATTAACTTTGAAAGTAACACCATTCATTGGATCCTTAATTTCCATTGCCCCATGTGAAAAAACAGTATGAACAATAAATGGGCCAGACCATCGAGAGCGTAACTTACCTGGGAATAAGTGTAAGCGAGAATTGAATAAAAGTACTTTCTGACGTGGAGTGAAAGATTTTCGCATAATTTGCTTGTCGTGAAAGACTTTCATTCGTTGCTTGTAAATTTTAGCATTCTCGTACGCATCATTTCGAATTTCTTCAAGTTCTGCCAACTGTAATCTTCTTTCTGAGCCAGCTTGCTGTGTGTCAAAATTGAATTTCTTGATGGCCCAATATGCATGATGCTCGAGTTCCACAAGTAGGTGGCATGCTTTTCCATACACTAGCCTGTAGGGTGACATCCCAATCAGAGTCTTAAAAGCCATTCTATATGCCCATAATGCATCATCAAGCCGCAACGACCAATCTTTTCTATCGAGCCTCACTGTTTTTTCTAAAATGTGCTTTATTTCTTGATTGGAGATCTCAACTTGGCTACTGGTCTGTGGGTGATATAGGGTCGCCACTTTATTAGTGATAGAGTACTTTGTCAAAAGTGCTTTGAAAAATTTATTACAAAAGTGGGCACCACCATCACTAATTATTGCTCAAGGAAATCCAAAGCGGGAAACAATATTGCTTTTCAAAAATCCTATTACCACTTTATGATCATTGTTCCTACATGGAATAGCTTTTACCCATTTCGAAACATAATCAACAACGACTAATATGTATTGATGGCCAAAAGATAGGGGAAAGGGTCTCATGAAATCGATACCCCATACGTCAAAAATTTCAATCACTAGAATTGGGTTTAGTGGCATCATATTCCTTCGTGTAATGCTCCCCATTCGTTGACACCTATCACATGAAGAACAAAAGGTGTAAGCATCTCGAAATATAGTTGGCCAATAGAAACAACATTGTAAAATTTTAGTAGCTGTTTTCTTAGCACTGAAGTGGTCTCCACAAGCTTGTTCATAGCAGAAAGAAAAGATATTTTGAAATTCATTCTCTGGGACACGTCGTCTAATAATTTGGTATGTACAGTATTTAAATAGATAAGGATCATCCCAAAAGAAATTCTTTATTTCTGCAAAGAATTTGGCCTTGTCCTATTTAGTCCAATGCTCTGGAAGTTGACCTGTAACAAGATAATTAACTATATCAGCATACCATGGTACTATTTCCACACTCATTAATTGTTCATCTGGAAATGACTCATTCAAAGGTAAATGTTCTATTGTTGTGTCAAAATGGAGATGGGAAAGATGATCAGCCACAACATTTTCTGTTCCTTTCTTGTCTTTAAATTCTAAGTCAAATTCCTACAAAAGTAGTACCCAACGAATTAGTCTAGCTTTTGCATCTTTCTTTTTGAGAAGATATTTAAGAGCAGCATGATTTGTAAATATAATTATTTTACAACCAATGAGATAAGATTGAAATTTTTCTAATACAAACACAACTACTAGCATTTTTTTTTTCAGTGGTTGAATAACTCAACTGTGCATCATTCAATGTCATACTAGCATAGTAAATCACATGGGGAATTCGATCAACTCTTTGTCCTAATACTGCTCCTACTGCATAGTCAGATGCATCACACATAAGCTCAAATGATAAGTTCCAATTTAGGGGCTGAATGATGGGTGATGATGTCAACAACTGCTTTAGTTTTTCAAATGCCACAAGATATGAATCATCAAAGACAAAAGGTACATCCTTAGCAAGTAAATTGCATAAGGGTCTAGAAGCTTTGCTAAAATCTTTAATGAAACGTCTATAAAAACTAGCATGCCCAAAGAAAGATCTTACTTTTCTAATTGTTTTAGGTGGAGGAAGATTGGAAATGAGATCTACCTTGGCTTTATCAACCTCAATACCTTTGCTTGAAATTATGTGACCGAGAACAATACCTTGTTTAACCATAAAATGGCATTTCTTCCAATTCAAGACTAAATTCTTCTCGATACATCTCTACAGAACTAGTGTTAGATGATGTAAACATTGATCAAACGAATCTCCAAAACAGAAAAGTCATCCATAAAAACCTCAAGGAATCGTTCAACCATATCAGAAAAAATGCTCAACATGCATCGTTGAAATGTAGCAGGTGCATTACATAATTCAAATGGCATTCTCCTATATGCAAAAGTGCCAAAAGGACAAGTGAAGGTGGTCTTCTCTTGATCTTTTGGTGCTATGGGAATCTAATGGTATCCTGAATAACCATCTAGAAAGTAATAAAACTCATGACCTACTAATTTATCAAGCATTTGATCGATAAATGGTAAAGGAAAATGGTCTTTACATGTGATAGAATTCAACTTTCTGTAATCAATGCATACACGCCATCCTGTAGTTACTCTAGTGGGTACTAATTCATTATCAGCATTGATGACTACTGTAACTCCTGACTTTTTAGGAACAACTTGCACAGGACTGACCCACGAACTATCAGAAATAGGGTAAATGATACCTGCATCTAATAGCTTAAGGACTTCAGTGCGAACAACCTCTTTCATGTTAGGATTTAACCGACGTTGCATTTCCCTAGTAGGTTTAGCATTTTCATCAAGATGAATGTAATGCATGCAATCCACTGGGTTTATACCATTTATGTCTGCTTTGGTCCATCCTAATGCTCCTGTATGTTCTTTTAAAACATCCAACAACTTACCTTTTTGTTCGTCATTGAGGGAGGAAGAGATGATTACTGGTAAAGTACTTTCTTCTCAAAGAATGTGTATTCCAAAGTGTTGGGTAATGGCTTGAATTTGAGTTTTGGTGGTGATTCTGATGATGGGCTGAGTTTCTTTTCTGACAGCACTAGTTGTTCAACTCTTGACTTCCATTTATTAGTGTCCATGGATGGTGCTGAGTCAAGTAGAGCGTTGAATTCATCAACTGATTTGTCAATATCAAAATTCAAACTAAAGTGAGTTAAACAAGTTTGCAAAGGGTCATATCACTAAGGTTTGAAAGAAAATTGTTATTAACTAGTGTTTCTATTAAATCCACATCAATAATTCCATCATCTGCACTGTGAGGTTGTTTAGCAATGTTAAAGATATTGAGTTCTATGGTCATATTGCCAAAAGACAATTGCATATTTCTGGTTCTGCATTGAATATGTTCATCGGCAATTGCCAAGAAAGGTCAGTCCAGAATAATGAGAATGTACTTCTTTAAATCCTGCACTGGTTGAGTGTCAATTACAATGAAATCAACAGAAAAATAAAACTTGTTTACCTGGATAAGCACGTCCTCCATAATACCACGAGTTATTTTTGTGGACCGATCTGCAAGCTGTAACACCACTGAAGTTGGATGTAATTCGCCCAGTCCAAGTTTTACAAATATAGAGTAAGGCAACAGATTTACACTAGCTCCTAAATCCAACAAAGCATTCTCAATTGTATGGTTCCCTATACTATAGGAGATAGTGGGGGAGCCTAGATCTTTACATTTTAGAGGCATTTTATGTTGGAGTATAGAACTAATATTTTCTGTTAGAAAGGCCTTTTTCTGAACATGAATATTTCTCTTTTTAGTACAAAGGTCTTTAAGAAACTTGGCGTATGATGGCACTTGTTTTATACCTTCAAGTAAAGGGATGTTAACACTTACCTGTTTGAAGATTTCAAGAATCTCACCTGTGGATTTTCCTTTCTTCCCTTTAGCTAACCTCTGAGGAAATGGAGCTTTAGGAACATATTCTCGTGGGTTGGTTTCCTCTTTCTCCTCTGATGATGATTCCTCCGTGTTCACAGGTACAATTTGAGTTGATTTTGGCATCTCCACTTTGTTGTCAACTTCTTTTCCTTTTCGCAAGGTCATCACTGCTTTGACCTCTCCATGCTGCTGTGGTGAACTAGAACTTGCTTCATTTACTGCTTTAGGATTGGGCACTGGTTGACTTGGGAATTTATCTTTTTCAACGGTCATGGCCAATGTTTGAACTGAAGAGACAAGTTGTCCTACCATTTTCTCAAGGTTTGAAACAGATTGAGCTTATGAGTTGAAGCTCGCTCTCATCTCATTTCGTAATTCATCAATGGTGCGGTTCTGCTGCTCGATCTTAGAGTTAGTAAGATTTCTGAAATTTTGGGATGTCTCCTCCCATGGTTTGGGTTGAGAATGGTTTGGATTCTGATTGTATGGTCTAAATGGTGGTTGAGAGGCTTGAGACATTTGAGGAACTGGTTGCATTGGTGGAGGTGGAACTGATGGTCCATTTTGTTGGAATCCTTGAGACCATGAAAAATTGGGGTAGTCTCTCCATCCAGGGTTATATGTGTTGGAGTAAGGGTTGTAGTTTGGTGGTTTTCTCATGATACCTATGGCATTGGCTTGATTTGAATATGAGTCATGGTCATGTGGCTCTGTTGATTTAGCAGTTGTCAAAGATAATATTTGTCGAGCAAGACCTTCAACCATCTCTTTGACTTCTTTAATTCCTGAGCTTGACTCGCCAATATTAACCTCATTCACTCCCTTAATTCTCCTGGTATTTCTGAGTGATCGACTTCTTTGTTGGGAATTATCCGATTGCCGCTGGAAGAATTCCCAAATCTCTGATGCGCTTTTGGATATTAACTCTCCTCCACTGGTTGCCATTAGCCATTCTTGCATATGTGGCAATAAGCCCTCCAAAAAGTATTAGCATTGGTGCCATTTTTCATACCCATGATGTGGACACTTCAAGAGTAACCCATTAAATCGCTCCCATGCTTCGAAAAACTACTCGTCGTCTCTTTGAGTAAACTCTGAAATTTCTCTGCGAATAGCATTGATTTTTTGAACTGAGAAATACTTATTTAAAAATTTAGTTACCATTTGTTCCCATGATATAATGCTATTAGCAGGCATTGTATTAAACCATGAACGAGCTCTATCTTTTAATGAAAATGGGAATAATCTAAGTTTAACATCATCATCTGAAAAATTTTCGTATTTAAAAGTTTAACAAATAGCATGAAAATCATTCAGATGATTATATGGGTCCTCATTTTTTAGGCCATAGAATGTGGGGAGACAGTTTAGCACACTAGATTTTAATTCAAAACTCCTAACAGCTACATTTGGGTACCTTATGCATGATGTGCTCAAATTAGCTAAAGGACTAAAACAATCCTTAAATGGCCTCTCTTGTAGTTCTGGCTGTTGATTTTGCAAATTCATTTCAAATTTCTTTTGAAAAACAGTGTGTTTGTGCGTGCGAAGTGTTTTTTCCAAATTAAGGTCTAAAAATTCAAGATTAGGTGATAATGACCTTCGACCATGCATGCAAATAACAAAATAAATGAAAATAAAATAAATAAAAATAAAGAGGAGAGAGAAATTACGATACAAACCTTGTGACGTTATTATAACCTTACTATGAACATACACTCAAGTGCTAAAAAGAAAATATAAGAAATAGATTAACTAAAAATAAAATAAGAAGATAAATTACAACGAAAAATGAAAAATAAAAAATTACAGAAATATAAAGAAGAGAAAAAGAAACGAAATTAAATTACAGAAAAAAGATTTAAAAGAAAACAACAAAAAAATTAATTCTATGGATTAATAAATTAACAAAATAAACCAAAATTATAAAAAATAACTCAAAAATTAAATTATAGAAATTTAAAGAAATTACAAAGAAATTAAATTATTGAAATTTAAAGAAATTTAAGTTACCAAAATTAAATTATAAATTCATTTTTTTTAATTTTTTTAATTCTTTTTAATTTTTTTATAATTTTTAAAGAAAACAATAACAAAAAAATTTACTTAAAAAAAACTAATTCTATGAATTAATTCTACGAATAAATTAAAATAAATTACGAGATAAACAAAACAAATTACAAAGAAAAGTAAAGCAAAAATTAAAGTACAGAAATTTAAAGAAATTACAGAATAAAATTAAATTACAAAAATTAAAATTATAAAAATTAAATTATATAATTATTTTTTTATAAGGAAAAAATACAAGAAAATAAAAAAAATTAATTCAACAAATTAAAATAACTTACCCCCCCCTCCGGCAATGGCGCTAAAAACTTATTATGCAAATTTTATTGAACTCGCAAGCGCACGAATCTATTGTAGAATAGACTAATGGTGACGAGTGTCGATTCCACGAAGAGGTTGATTTTAATTATGTGTAGAATTAATTTTCTTTTAATGGGAACAATTAAATTATGGTAATTTTATCCTAAATTGTGAATTAAAATGGCAGGAATAATTAAGAATGAAACTGTTATAATAAAGCACTTGGGTATCTGGATCCGCATCAACATGCTCCATGGGCTAAATGTTCCATATTAATACCAATTAAATCATAAGGGGGGATTCCACACCTCACGAACCACTCTCCAATAAGTATGGTGCCAAGGGCTTATCGTGCCAAATAATAATAACCTTGTACTAGGATGCCGGTTTAACCAGGGCTGTATCTAGACAAAACTATTATTATTTGTCGACGAAAAGTCAAAACAAAATTAAGCTCATGGGACATGTTGAGACTTCACCTTCAACCCAAGCGCAAAAAAATATTAGCTACTCATATTTTAACTAAGGATAAAAAAGAAAATTTTATTAAAATACAAAGAAACTATAAAAAGGAGAAGGAATTTCAGAAATTTAAGCTTAAAAATGAATTAAGGGGTATCAAATTAGGGGGGCTATCAAATTAGGGGGGGTGAGCTCCCTTTTTATAGATACGTTGAGTGAATCGTGACCATCGGATTAAAAACAGTTCGGATGCTTAGGATTGTGCCACGTCATCAATCAACAGTCTATAATCAACAGTCAACTTTTGTACAGTAACGCCGCCTGAATATTAAATAATCCCATGTATGCGCATGTACTGTACACACGATTTTTGCTCTATTGAGATGCTGCCACGTCATCGATCCACAGTTCATAAGAAATCTAGCCCTATAAGATTGTGATACATCATCAGTCAATGCCACGTCATCGGTCAATGCCACATAAGCAGTCAATACCACATAATTCGTCCAATCAGATACTACCACATCATAGGTAGTTGCCACATCAACGATCCATATATATAAACAGTGTCATAAATAGTATCGTGAACAGTACCGTACGCATGAACAGTACCGTACGTATGAATAATACCGTATATATAAACAGTGACTTTTTTCCTTTAATGCTCCTCTTAAAGTTTTCGACCGTCCTGAGTCCAAATATGACGTCCGTTTTGCTGTCTGATCACTCGTTCATTGTGAAACGATCGTAATGCCCCTAAAATACATAAAATACATAATTATAATAAAACACATATAATTAAATAACAAAATATTAAATAAATAAAAGTAACAATGTTAGTGAGATTTAAAGTATAAATAACGATTTTCTCCTTTATAAATATACACTTTCTAACACTCAACACTGTATAAGATAATTTTTACAAAATTTATGGCTTCATCATTTTTTAGAATACCGAGGACTACTATTCTGAGATGGGGGTGTGTAAGAAATCTAACTTATATATTCTCAGGAAGTGTATAAGGGAAAAAAAAAAGATTTCCTTTATATAAACTTATACATGATCAATAGTTTTAGTCTTCTTAAACAAAGTGTCTCTTATTTTCAAAAGTCTTATTACAATTTTTTATGTGTGGATCCTTTTCTCAAGTGATCCTATTGTGTATTCCAACACCAATTTAAATATAGATGACACACATTGGTTTTTAGTGGTAAATTACTCATCTTCTTTATTTAGCATATTTGTGGCCATGATTTCCATCTCTGAACCAAGCAAGAGATCATTAATCCAAATGTCATTTCTCCTGTAAAACTATCTTTTGTGGATTTTTTCCACTAAATATTTATCAAAATAATTCCGTAGGCATAACCATGTCTTTTCATTGATGTTTGTTTTTTCAAAATCCATACTCTGTGAATGACATTAACATCAAGTTAAAAAAAATCAAAAATGTTTTTGCAAGATGATCAAGAAAAATAAACAATTTAAAGATGAAAAAAATAAATTTTAATTTGCTACAAACCTAGAGACACATAACTTATTGTGGCAAGGTTTATGTTTGCATCATAGGTTGGTCTTCTCTATTCAAGAGTTTTGGAATGTAAAAATCACTTAAAGGAGCAATTATGTTATCATCTAACAATACATTGTTAGGTTTTAAGTCACAATGAATTATAGGAATTGAATGATCAAAGTGGAGTATTCAAAAGCTAAAGTAATATCTATTATTATGTTCAACCTTATTAGAATACAAACACTCTTCTAGGCTCCAATTAAGCATGTATTCTAGCAGCAATGCTTTAAAATTATTGCTTGAATAACTGTTGATAATTTTAACAAGATTTCACAAGCGAATACTTTTCAAAACTTCGGATTCAATATCAAAATTCTTTATTTCTTCTTTACGCTGCAAGTGAAACATCTTTACTACAACCTCCATTCCATCTACAAATCTTGCTTTGTAAATAGGGCTAAAGCTTCCTAAGCCAGCTAGGTCTATTCCAACATATGATTCAGTTGCTTGTGAAAGATCTTGGCATAAAAATCTTTTCCATGTTGCTCGCAGTGACGTAATAGGTTCACTTAATTGCCTTATGCTTCTTTTCCACCAAAATCTCATTAACAAAAGGATGGTTAATATCATTATCATGATTAGTTCAACGGTCAACGGCAAAAGAACTAGTAGGAGAAGCATGTTTTCCTCGACTTTCGATGAGGGCTAGTTTTGTTGTCTTTGCATTGTAAGAGTTATAGATACATGAACCACATAAAAACTATTTCCCATAAATGATTTAGATGAGAAGTTTGCAAAAGAATCGTCCCTTAGAATCTTTCCTTCTAACATGTTGAAAGAAAGATTTAAATATTCGACCTACAAGAGTTTTCCTCAAAGGATTTAACAATATTCCTAGAGAAACTATTACTAGACAAATACAAGAACTTTAAAGTCCTTAAATAACTTAGGAATCAATCCTTGTAATTAGATATATGCCAAATGAAGTAGGAATTGATCCTTATAATTGGTTATAAGCTAAAGCGAGAAATGCTAGATTTTTTTTTAACACTGATATTATAATTAGATTATAAATTATAGTATATAAAATTAATATTAATATTTACAATCAGACTATTACTAAAACTAATTGATATTATTTCTTATGAAATATTACCAGATTTTTTCTTTTTCCGCACTTTAAAATCCCAAACTGGAAAACTATTATACATACACAAAAAATATTTCTATTATCAAAATATCTGGATATTAGTTATCCTTCGCATGTTGAATATAAGCAATTGATCAAATTGAGTCAATCTAACACTCCTAAAACTTTCATACATTAAACTACTAAAATGGAACAAAATATAATATTATTTTACTGCTGTCAAAGAACCCTAGTTTTAACCAGTTGTCTGTTTATTAACTAATTGCCAAGTCAAAACACTAATTATCATCAACTTTTGAGTTTTAACGTTGATCATTGTCATTTGCGTGTTCCCATAATTAATAATAGGTATGTTAAATTCTTTTAAAAATATATGTGTTTATTATTTTACTCATGAATGTAATCATACGCTTTTTCTTTTATTATTAGTATTGTTCAATTCTTGTCTACATCTTTCTAATTTGCATATGGCTAAAATCTATTTTCATATTAATTACCAGATCGTGATGTTATAATGAATTCTTTTCTTGTTTAATTTATGAAGGGAATGAATGATATTGGAATAGACATTGGGGAAAGTTACGAAGAAGCTAGGCAAGAGTAGGGTGACAAAGTTACAAACTCATAGTCATACCGTATGATCATAAGCCCGGGTTGGGACATGAATTTGTCTTGTTTGATGACGTTCTTGAATTTTATAATGGAAATGCGAAAAAGGCTGGTTTTACTGTGAGAATCAATTCTACTAGGAAAAGTCACACAGAAGAAATTGTAAGGAGTATGTGTGTTCTAAAGAATGGGCAAGTAAGAAAAATGACGTCGTGGTAAAGTGAGAGAGGGCTGTAAGGCAAAATTAACAGTGGTTAAGATCGAGAACTTATGTAATCAGCATATTTGAAGAGAATCATAACCACCTCTTGACAACACCTCGAAGAATAAACCTTTTAATATCTCATCGTAATGCGTCAGAAGCAAAGATATCACTGAGTCATCAATTAGTAGCAACTAATATACCAACATGTCAACAAATTAGTGTCTTTGAGTTTCAAAATGGAGGTATAAAATATTGGGGGAAATTTACGAGAATAGCCATAATATTTTAGGACTTTTTAAATTTAGTCCTTGGAAGTTTTTTCAATCAACATTGGCCAAATAAGCTTTTTTAGGACCAAATTACCCTTGTCATTCTCACCATTTCCTCTCACCCAAATTCTCTCTCTCTCAACGAACCAAAATCGAATATATATCGTTGGAGGCATAGATCGATTCTGGAGTACCTCAATCACCAAATCCTAGGTGAGCTATTACTTCCTCATTGATTTGTGTTGTAATTTTCTGGTGTTTTTGAATTTAATAGTTGCTATTGTTGTTGTGTTTGTTGTTTGTTAACGGAGGTGGTGGAATTTTGTTGAATGGGATGGAATTTCTTAATGATTTGAGTAAATTTGATTGAGATTTTAATCATTATATATTCTAAAAATTGTATAATAAAATTGAACTTTAGATATAGGTTGTTAAAGTTGCATAATGAAACGAAATCTAGTGAGAATAATGTATTAGAAAATATCACATATTAGCTATTTGACAAAATTTCTCTTAGAAAATTAATGCTAAATTTTTACACAATGGAAGTGTGATGGGTGAGGTGTGTGTATTTTTTTATTAATAAAGCGAAAAACAAAAAAAATTTGAAAAAATATCGCATGCGAGCGACATGGGGTCGAGCACGCAACCCTCGCACACGCGGGCTGCGTGTGGGCTGCGTGTGACAGCCTTGTGTCATGCGCAGATCGCAAGAGCGCACTGCTACGGCCTGTCCCGCGCCTGCACGCACAAACTATCACGCCAAGAGCTCGCTGGCTCCTGGTGCAACACCCGCGCCTGTCTCACCAGGGGCCGCTGGCTCCTACTCGGCCCTATCTCGCTCGCACGCGATATTTTTTCAAAATTTTTTTGTTTTTCACTTCGCCAAATTTAAATTATTTTTATTTTATTATTTATTTATATTACTTTTTTAATTTTATTATTTTTAAAGATGTGAATTTTTTCTGAAATAATTGTTTAATATAATAATTTAATTTTTTATTGTTTATCAGATAAATGGGAAAATCAAAGATAGGAAAGTATAATCTACCCGGACCGGCAAAAGAACCGAGCATGATGAAGGTACCTTATGGCTCACACTTCCTTGGCCGTATAACAAGCATGTGCAAATTAGATGTAGTTATAGGGGCTATCCGAGAAAAATTAACAAAACGACAGTTGAAATTATTCAAGCATGAGATATTTGAGCATTTTTTAGAGTGCCGTAAGTATCCTTTTAGCTGCGTAATTGTCCATAACTTGGTGAGGAATTGTGGTTTCAAATTGGTGAGGAATTGATTCGCTTATCAATTGGAGAGTGGTGCTTAGTAACGGTCTTTCCTATGGTAACGATGTTGCACTGAAAAATCAAAAAATACCGCATCGATTACTTAACAATTATTTCAATGGTTTGTTTCGTAGGATAACTCTTGGACAATTCGGTATAATGTTTATGGACTTGGATTTTAAGGTTATAGATGACATTGATGCGTTAAAAATTGTATTGTTTTACTTTACGGATAAAGTATTGAATGACAGGAAAGAGCATTGTCAAATTAATTTCTCGTAGCTTAATGAGGTAGATGACATAGATCATTTTCAAAATCGTCCGTGGGGGCGTTTGTCTTGAAAAATAATATATGATGGTCTCAACAATGCATTGAATGACAAAGCTACTAAATTTAGGACTGAGCATGCGGAAAAACCGAAGCATACCATTGAAAAATACAATATTTACGGCTTTACGTCTGGAGTTCGGGTATGTAGAGAAATAAATGTTAACGGATTTTTTATTACTTGATTTATCAAAACTAATGATGCTTTATATCTTCGTTTGTTATAGACGTGGATTTATGAGTATATTGGAGGATTGCCTGAAGAGTGGGTGGTTAAAACAAAGAGGAAAACTCCTCGCATCGTGCAGTGGAGGCCAAAGGCCTCTTCTCTAATAAACTATACCGAAGTATATTCACATTTCAATGACAACTCATACCTTCTAAGTAATTAATATATTAGATTATTTCAATGATAATTACTTTTCATTGGACAAATATATCAGAGATTCTCACTAACTTAAAATATCATATTATTTACAGGAAGAAAACATTTTACTAACTCTCAAACTGAATGCAAAGGAAAGAGCCTTAAAATATTGGTTGAGCGTTCAGGATTATGTACTATATATTCCTGATTGGATCCGTAATGTGGGTATCCTCACTTCATCCCTCTTAGCACATTTGAAAAACAATGAAAACGTCATATGTCTTCTAACTCACTCATGACTTATGTTTAATGTTACTTTATGCAGCATCAGCCTTCAATCAATGTGCCACACGTTATAAGGACAAAAGAGGAGTCTTATGACGCCATAAGCCTAAAACAAAATGAACAGACTCCCTTTGAGGATGAGAATAATGCAGCTGAACATGATGTCTATCCATAATTTTAATGACACCCAACATTCAGAGGTAATTTTCTAATTTAATAGATCAATTTATTCCCTAACTTATAACTGATTTAAGTACTCTCTCATTATTATTTTATTCATGGTAATAGGAGAGAACAAAATTCTGTTATGATTATGTCATTAAACGGATGGACAGGATTGATCTTATTCTCGATCAATTAAGATCAGATTTTTAGGCTGAGCAAAGAGAACAACAACAGTTTAGAGAAGCATTTTAGGCCGAGCGAAGAGAACAACAGCTATATAGAGAAGCGGTTCTGAAATTTATGGCTTCTGTCGGTGAAGGTTCCTCAAAGCGCTCATAGGGTGATTATCCAATTGGACAGTTGTATATGGTCAGCCCCTCTTATTACAAACAATTGTGTGTTATTTGAATTTTAAATCTGATATTACTCTTAAGTGTTCATGTTGGTAAATTGACAGCCGCCGGACGACCATGGAACGTACACTGATATTCGCAATCATGATGATCACACTCTTATGTCATTGTATAGTTTTTTGGGGATGTAAATGGTGACGGTGTTCAGATTATCACAGAAGCACTTCTTGGGGTAAGCAAGTTTAGACGACCGTATAGACCATCATATGTCTTTAACAGTCCTTTCTTAATTCCTCCTGTTAAGAAAGTAAAAAACATCAGACCACACACGACGCTTGAAATAATAGAGTATGAGATCGCTGAAAGCTCGAGTATGGACATAAATCCGCTTAGAGGCTTCGATGATCCAAGCATTTTTTGGGGAGTTTGATCGGTGGTTTACCGATAAAATTACAGTACACTGCACCATCCGACAGTCACACTTGTTTTTTGATGTACTTTTAGGAAACACTTCAATGGGTTGGCTTGATAATGAAGTAAGTATTTTTATTATATTTTTTCGTTTGTTAATGATGCATTGTTGATTTTCCTTTTATATTATACTCAATTCTTCCGTTAACATCTTTTTATTTTTCCACAGCATATTCATGTGTATTTCCGTTTGATCAACCAGAAGCAACAACAGTATCCGAATGTCTTACCTCAGCGTGTCATGCATACAAACACATTTTTTTGGGTAATGAGTTAATAGAAAATTAATAATCAACAACATTACATTTGGTTACTTACAATATCTCAGAGTCTCACTAATTGTTTAATATATGTACTAGGTATTCTTGGGACAATTATGGAACAATGGTAACTGCGATATCCATTCATTATAGTATAGCAGCAACTTCAATACCTATTTTGACGGCCGGAAAGATATCATGTCAAAGCGGTTCACGGACGTCGATGTGGTAAGTATTGCTGCATAATCCAATGAGATTTCTTTTTTTACATATTTTAGATCAACCAAGCATAAAAAGTCATGTTATTTCTTATATGCAGGTCTTGATTCCTGTGAATATTGGCGGTAATCATTGGGTATTAGCCAAAGCGGATCTTCGAAAGAAGAGGGTGTGGATTTATGACTCATTGGTGGTATTTCGCGACGAGAAAAAATACTTAACTCAATTTCAGCCACTTAAAGTCATTTTTCCTCAATGGCTAGAAGATATTCGATTTTACAATATCTGACCTGAGTTGCAGACTAGAATTCTTGAAAAATCAGGATAGTAAAAGATGTGCCACAACAAGAGGCTGGAACTACTGATTGCGGCATTTTTTTGTTAGTGTTTGTGATGTATTTAATGTTCGGACTCAAATTTGATTTTGATAGTAGCCACATGTAGCATTTAAGAAGAAAATTGCTTTGGATATATTTAATGACAATATTAGACTATAAGTCATAATAGTTGTATAAACAATGATGGATGAGCTTATTTATAGTTGGAGCCGAAAACTATATTTTCAGAAATATTCCAGTTTAACTAAAGTTTGTAAACGCACACAGAAAGTTTTTGAAAAAATTCACATCTTTAAAAATAATAAAATTAAAAAAGTAATATAAAAAAATAAAATAAAAATAATTAAAATTTGGCGACAAAAAAGTTACGCTCGCGACCCTGGTGCGACAGGCCCGGCCTGTCTTGCGCTATCGCGCGGGCGCAGGTTGTTGCTCGTGCTAGCGAGGCCTATCGCTAGCGCGCGCATGGCCTGTCGCTCGCGTGCGCGAGGCCTGTTGCTCGCATGCTGGCGTGGCTGGTCGCTCGTGCGCGCAGTCCGAATCTTATTGCGTCCATTTTTTTTACTCTAAAAATTTTTAATTTTATTTTGTTATTTATTTATATTAAATAAATAATTTTATTATTTTTAAATTTGTGAAATTATTCTCAAATAATTATTTAATATAACAATTTAAGTTTGTTTTGTTTATCAAATAAATGGGGAAATCAAGACAATATTCTATATAATTTGTACGCAAAATAAAATACTTGATTACATATAATCGTACATTAAACAAAAATTAATAGTCTAAAAAATTTTCATTATGCTAATTGCAACAATACAACTAGCTTTGATTTGAAGCAATAGGGTTCTTACATCTCTTGCGGTTATGACTTGGTTGATGACACCGCCCGCATTTCACAGTCCTCCTATTTACATCCTCACTAATAGAAGGTATTCTAAGCTCTGGACGACGACCAGGTGGTGGCGTTTCGAGTGGCGGATTAACTTTCATTTCTCAGATTTCTAGTTGAACTTCACATTCTACCATGTTGCCAACCGGCTCCACTGGTTGTGCATATGCCATAACCAATGATTCCTTGGAATAAAAATGCGAGCAAACCTTTATGTAATCTACTCGAGTTGTCAGACAAGCAGCAATTGCATATGCACAAATAAGTTGATCAAGTTGGAATACTCTACAGAAGCATATCTTATTATGTATGTCAACTATCCCTTCCTTAATACCACCACCTAAAACATGAAATCGATGCTGAGACACAAACAGACAGTCATTCTTTCGGCTAAAATTCTTCTCTCAACTACTATCTCATCAGCCCATGTCGTTAAACGAGTACTCATATTCAGTAATATTTTTTCTATCATAAAATCATTGTTGCATAGTTTGTCTAAAATTATCAATAAGATGAGTGATAAGAAATTTACGAGGTTCCTTCATAAATGAATTCACACTTTCTGTGATATTAGTAGTAAATATACTGTACCTCCTACCTTCAAACTCAGACCTTGCCCAATTACATGTACTCACATAATTTTCTAAGTAATCAGCCGCACGCGAGTGGAGCATCCACAACCCTTCAAGCTGTTTTTTTAATTCTTCATGTCCATATGCTTTTGCTGCATTAATAAAGGCAGGCTCAAATTCATCCCAAAGAGATTTGGATATCCAGAATTTTGACTTAATATTACCTTTGACATGGTAGAAGCATACCCCATGAGCTACATTACAAAATACTTTTAAAACGACTCTCTTTATGGCAGTGCATCAATCAGAGATAATTACTAACTCTGACTTATTGCCAATCACTCCATGTAACCTCGTCATAAACTATTCCCAAGCCGTATTGTTTTTGGAAACCATGACTCCAATGGCTAATGGATATAGTTGATTATTACCGTCCAGACATATTGCCACGAACATGCTTCCGCGATATAGCCCCTTTAAATGAGTGCCATCTACTACAATTATAGGCCTGATATACTACATGAAACCCTTGATTGAAGATCCAAGTGCTACAAAATAGTACAAAAAATTATTATTTCCATCCACCTTGAGATGAGTAACTGTACCCTCATTGACTTTGGTTAAGACATGAGAGTATTTAGGAAGTAAGTTGTATGACTCTATAGGATTCCCTTGTATTAACTTCTTTAGCCCGATAAGCCTGCTGATATGTTAATTGGACACCGTATTCCTGCTGCATGTCTGCTCTAATGTCATTAGGAGTGTATATTCATTTATCTTGGATAAATTTATTTGCAATAAAATGACCAATAACTCGACTCCGTACTTGACGGACACCACTAGGCAATACGTCATTAGAACAAGTATGTATATTGTCAACTCTTTTCACAACCCAAGGCACATTTTGCTTATCTGAAGCTCTCGTTGCTCAAATACGCCATTTACATGATTCTAAGGAATAGTAAGCCTCAAAACGTGTTGTTATAGACCGTGCAATCTTGAAATCAAACTTATTGCGCAGGCAACTTTGCGCAATTCTATTGTTAACTCATTCTTTTCGGCGAACAACATGCCCACACTAATACCACCAAAATTGTAATTTCTGACTCAATCTGGAGTAACTAGGTTTGAAGGCAAAACTGGAGCAAGATTCACAAAGGGATCAACTGATCTCTTCCTCCTAGAATGAGGGATTGGAGGAATAGACTGGTTTTCACTATTATTGGTAGGAATATCATACTGGTGCTCATTCTCATTATTGATAGAAATATCAGAATGACTAATGCCCCGATCATCAAATTCACTATTGGAGTTAACCCCGTGCATGCTATTATATGGCTCCAAACAAGCATTATCAACTTCTGTATTGATGGTGTCATCAACAAGACTATCATTGATGTGGAAATCATTGTTGTGATATGGAGAATAATGTCGCTTTAACAGTGGTGGTACCACCTCTTCTTCAGTATCAGGAAAGAGTTATTTACTCTAAACGAAGTTTCAATTTCTACAAGTGGCTCAAGATCTTCTACTGGAACTCGAGGAGATGTGGTGACAAATATAGAGATGCATCCATAATTGATCACATCAGACACCATGTGCAATACAACCTTAACCATTTCATCATTCAATATGTCCATAGGTAGTGAATATGCACGATATATGGTATTACTAGACTTCAAAGTTGTCTTCATCGTTATACTATATTCGTTAGGATTTATCTGCAAAACCTCATGCACTCTTGTCAAAAATTGATCAAACGTACAATCTTTTCGAACCAAAAAAGCTGTATTCTTGGCATTCGCGTACTTCATACGCCCATCTGCCAATATCTCCCAACAACTAGCATAACACAATTGAAGCACAATTGAATCCATTAAACCTAAAAAAATATTAAAAGAATAAAAAAAAGATTACACATTACAAAATATAAATAAGTGAACATGCATAACATGTATATGGAGTATATAAAGATTATTATCTTTGGGCTAATGCAACATTTAGAAGGGGTTATAATTTCTTTTGGTGATGTAGTGGTTTTTGATACTACCTATAATACTAATAAAAATGGTATGATTTTTACACCATTTATAGAGGTTAATAATCATGGTCAGACAACGGTCTTTGATTCTTCATTCTTAAGCGACAAAATTACTGGGTCTTTTGTTTTGTTTGTACAATTTAAAAAAGTTATGCCTGGTGATCTACTAAAAATGATTATTATTGATCAAGATCTAACTATAACAAAAGTCATTTCTAAAACTCTTTCAAATACATTTCAAGGTATTATATCTAGCACATACTGAATAAATTTTCTGATAAGATTCATTCAGTGAAGAATAAAGATTGTTATCCTAATTTTCAAAAATGTATTTTGAAGTCACTGACTAAGGATGATTTTGATAGAAATTAGAGGGAGATTATCAAAAAAGACAAGCTACATGATAATGTATGGCTAAAGTTAGTATTTGAAGTACGTTCAAAATGGGTGCCTACATATGTGAATAAGGCCTTTTCAGCTAGAATGTCCAGCAGTTAACAAGTAGAGAGCTATCATTCTTTCTTCAAGAGGTATATCTCTAAAGAAAAATTCATTATTGGATTTTATGATATGATTTAATAGAGCTCTTAATCACCAAAGACATGAAGAGATAAATGTTAATCATGCTGACATCAATCAAAAACCTACTTTGAAATTGCCTCTGAAGATGGAAAAGCAAAGGGCTAATGTTTACACACGTGAAAATTTTTATAAATTTTAGGATGAATTGTGGGATAGTTTGCAACATAAAAATCGAACTTGTAACAAGAAGATGCTTATCACTTTGTGTACAAAGTTGTGAACCAGAATGAAGATGATGATGTGCACGAAGTTTTGTTTGATAAAACTTTGGATTTGCTTCATGTATTTGTAAGAAGTTTGAGATTCCATGTAAACACATTTTAGCGTATTTGCATAGAAAGCAATTTACATATTTGCCGAATCAATACATACTGAAGAGATGGACAAAATCTACAAGATGTGATAAAGTCGTTGGTGATAGTGGTTTAGAAATATAAGATTGTTTCCGGAATTCAATTCTCATGGGACGTACTACACTATTTCAACTTGCTTTAAATGTTTATTGATAAGGCTATCATTAGTGAGAAGACGAGTAAGATACTAATGGATGATTTCAAAAATTCACTTCTAAAGACAAAGTCCGTTGTTATTCGTGATCCAAAAGCTATGGAGAAAAACAAGTGTACTGACCAACATGTATTGAACGATCCACTTGTAGTTAGCGCAAAAGGGAATGGAAAAGGGTTGATTAAAAAAAAAAAAAAAAAAAAGGAGAAGCCACAAGCTAAGGTGAAGGAGTGTAAAAATTGGACAATCAAATGATAAAAGAAATTGTCCAATGCTCAAAAATCGATAAGCATGTTTAACTTAACGTATAATTCTTGTACAATATTTTTTATATATTAATTTTTTCTTTATTTTTACTTCACGTAGTCTTCTTTATTGGATGATGCAATCCTAGATAGTTTTGATGAAAATTCCTCCTCTACAGGTACATGGCCTTTTACATAACCATAAATATATTTCGCTGTATTGACATTTGTTAATATGACGTAAGAATCTAATTAATTATTTGCTCATGCATGTGTGGTTGATTACAGATGATTGACAAAGAAGATCTGGGTTACTTTGGATTCGTTTGAGGTATCTTGGTTACGATTCTAACCATTGGCTTAGCTAAAATGTTATGGCAAATTAGAATTTTTATCTTTCGTAATTGAATTTTATAGGACTTAATGAGTACGTTAAATATTCTTCAATTAATTTACCTTATCTTCCCATTGGTCTCCTATTTATTTTTGCCTTATTTTATAGATCAATGTCATTCAATGAGTTAGTTGCAGGTTAATAATACTTTGTTTTTTTTTTCTTTTGAAAAGAGGATTGTTAATTAATTGAGAGAATATAAAATTAGTTTAATTAAAAAGAGAAAGCGTTTGATTACATTCATGAGAAAAATAATAAATACATATAAATTTTAGAAGAATTTGGAGCACTGTTATTAATTGAGGGAACTTACTTACAGGAGTGATTAAAGTAAAGACATAAAAGTTGATGATAATTCGTATTTCGACTTGACAGGACTTCAGATGGGATAAGTTATTTGAATAGATTTATAATTTACTAGATTTTTACATAAAGATAATTTATTAGACAGACAATTGGCTACCTTTTTGCTATAATAAAATAATATTATATTTATTACACGTTACCAGTTTAATTCACCAAAGTTTTGAGAGCGTTGCATTTATATATATATATATATATATATATATATATATATATATATATATATATAATGAGAATGCTAATAAAATTTTAAAAGTATAAATTTCAATAGACTAACAAAAAATATAGTTTTGAATTTATTAAAATTTGTGTTTTTATGTTTTAATAACATTTTTGTTTTAATAAGGCAAAAGTGTCCTTACCAAAAAAAAAATTTCTATACTTAGAGAGAGAGAGTTTTTCTTAATGCGGATATTTACAATTTATAAAAAAGCAAACGCCTAATTTGCAACATTGTAAATGAATTTTTTCATGTGTTTATGATATTGTTTTATCTTTTTTATTGGATAACTAGATCTGTCCTGTCCTGTAATTTATACAATATAATATTTATAAATTAATAATATCAAGACTATAGAAATTTATTAATTTAGAGAGATATTAATTAATCGATAAATTAATAATTTATTAATTTATAGAGTGTGTTCACAATATAAAGAACTAACATTTAATTAACTAAAAATTTATTATATTTTATAAATATAATCAATAGAATTTAAATAAATCCATTAAATAAATAATGTATACTTAATTAAATAAATTCATGAATTTTACTAAATGTATCTAATAAATTAAACTAAATGTTAGTTATTAAATTATATAATCTAATATACCTATCTACTTGATTAACTTAATTTATATATTTAATAAATTTGTCAAAGTGTTTTTTACTCCAAAATTTTTAGATGCAATAAGAAAAAATTAGAGACGAAATTTAACTATATTTAAACTTCAAGAAAAAATAAATTATAATAAACTTATATTTTAATAAACTGACATAGTCAACTATATTTATAATTTTACAATATTTATAATTTCTATAATTATTAATTTATAACATAAATAGAACCATAAAGTTATATAAGAATTATAAAAAAATTATTATTTTCATAATTTTCAAAATTGTTAATTTATCTTTAAGGCTGGGATAGTAAAAAAAATTATTATATTATAAAAATTATTAATTTATCGAATATTAATTTTTAAAATTTATATTATATTTTTATCTTAAATTTATTTAATTTTTTATCTTTAATTAAAATGACGTCAACGATGCTTAAGTGCACGTATATTTGTCAAGTTCGGTCACGAATTATTACTCAAGACAAAAATAATATGTTACGAGCTAGATGATTGCCAAGTGTCCAATATTTTAGGGTGACAATTTAATTCTATCAACTGGCATTTATAAAAAAAACAAAAGATAATATGTTAAAAAGCTAACTAGACCATTATATCATTGCCAAGTGTCCAATATTTTAAGATCACTAGTAAAATTGCACCAACCAGCGTTACTAGTAATCTCCAGAAATATCTTTTGTGGCTAATGTTAACATCGAATCACCTAACCGTTCACGACTCGTCACTCGTGATTCAAGCCCCGTTGCTCGTTTATTCACCTAATTGCCTTTAGACTATTTTATTTTTGTTTTTAAATATTTTTTAATTTTTTGTTGAATATTATTATGATGTATTTATCAATTAGTAATAAAAATGAACTAAGATTATAATATATTAAAATTAGAATACACTAAAATTAAAAAAGGGAAAGGAAATAAGAACTAATTATTTATTTTATTTATAAAAATTAAAATAAAAATAAATTATTTTATCATTAAGGTGTTGACTTTTCTTAAAATTGGAATGGATTGTTGTAAATTATTAAGATGAGCTTAGTTAATTATTATTATTAGTTATTATAACGATTGTAATTATTATTATTATCAAAAATAATTATTATAAAATATAATAATGATAATAATATTTATTAGTATTGTTGTAGTAAATAGTAATAATTATTTTGATAATAGTAATTATTATTATTATTTTAATCATTATAATTATTACTCATTATTATTGTTGTCATTGTTGTTGCTGCTAGTACTAATTATTATTATTAAAATGAGGCAAAAAGAAATTTTTCTATTTTCACCAAAGGTGCAAATGTCAATTTATTTCTTATTTTCATTCTCACCTCCTTCTTAGAAATGAGATTATCATTTCAAAGTCCCAACTTGGTAGGCCCTATTCAAATTTCATTCACATTCCTCTTACTTATTAGAAATAAACAAGTTAATGATTCTTATTCCTTTATTTTCATTCTCATTCATAATTAGTAACACGAGAGTTGGGTTTAAAATTTTTAAGTATCTAATTTTTAAAGATTAACTAATTCGGCGAAAGGATCTATCTTACTTAAAAAATTAAATAGTTCTCTTTTACTATCTAATGTGGGACATAACCCAATAATTTCCTTCGGGAGAAACTATCATTACACATTATATTTTAGCTACAAGATCTAACTCTAATAATGTTATTTAAAGGGAATTAATCTCTAAATATGCAACTTAAAAAATTAATCTATTGGATAGAGGGAACTATCTTATTTATTTACTAGCTATTGTAGGACATAACTTAACAATTCCCCTCAGACGAAACCACTATCAAATCTTAATCCTTTCATGTTACACACTTAAATTATTCTACCATTATATTTTAACTACTAAGGTCTAGTTCTTGCACTATTTGCTAAAGAGGGCTGATTTCTAAGTATGCAACATAAAAGATTAATTTATCGAATGGAAAGGCACAACTCAACAAGTACCTAGAATTCTTTAGTAAAATTTATAAGCCAACTTTGAGAATGCAACAAGAAATGAGAAAGATTTAACACTGAAATTAAATGTAACAAAAAGTATGATAAATAGAAAGAGAAAATGGTACTTACGTTCCTAGTGTTTCTTAATTTTATAACTTTGTGATCCTGTCATTCTTGATTTCTTACTCGATAACTTCTTTAGCAACCCCTAAAAGATTATTATTTGTAGGATTTCGACTACTGGGCTCTTCCTTCACAATAATGATAATTATAAAGATACCAAACTCTTTTAAGCTTGTTCAGCAATAAAATAATTAATTCTCTACTCTTATTGTTGATCCAATTTTTAATATCCACAATTAACACCGTCTATAGGGAACACACAAAAAATTAAAAAAAAGTTAAAAAAATGTACGATTGAGAGAGGCACATGAATTATAATTGTATATTCCTATGGTTAGAAAGCAAAAAAAAAAAAAACTAAAGAAAGAACAAATATTGCATATAGAGAGAGTCAAATACCCAAAATCCAAGCAAACCTTATCCACCATTCACAAATAGCCATAACGCCACCAATTTATTCTCCAGTGACCACTGCTGAAACTGCTAAGAATTAGTAAGCAAGATGCCTTCTTCCTTATTTTAGGAAAAGGTCTAGAAACGGTTACACAAAGTCGTAATCTTCACAAAACTACCACCATGACCTAGTGCAAATATACCTGAATTATGACTCACCTCATTATTTGGGTTTTGTTCCTTGTGGTAGCCTCTCTAAGTTCCAACCATCACTTCCGAATAGAAGCCACTAGAATGGCCACTAACAGTCGCTGAAGCACAAATGGCTAAGTAGCTCAATCTATATGACCGACCATGCATTACTGCACATCGCCACCATTGTTAGACTCCTTATAAGATGAAGCTCAACTTTGGTCACAATGCTTGATTTTTGGCCAACAGTGATCGGCAAGGTAAAACCGTAAATTCATATAATTCTAATTTTATGCTTCATTGTTTTAATTTATGGTTTTGCTATTATTGCCTTATCTTCATGCTTGGCTATATGATCCTACTTGTCCTTATGCTAATGAGCTGAGATCTTATAACTCTGTGTTATCCTTATACTCTTGGGCCTCAATCTTGTAGGACAGATCTTAATCTTGTACCCTCAAGCCTAGTTATAATACTTATCTCAGCCTCATAATCTTAGGCCTTGCTCTCATAATACATATCTTAACTTTATACTTTAGGCCTCAATCTCATCACATATACCTCCAGCCTCGTATTCATAGGCCTCGATCTTACAGCATATATCCTAGCCTTATGATTTTAAGCCTCAATCTCTAACACTTAAGGCCTCAACCTCATACCTTATAACATTCGAATTTTTAATATGTTATTCAAGATTTTCTTATGATATCCAAGATTCACTAATATTATTTATCCCTTTTAAAGCATTTATCACACATCATTTTTCTTTTTTAAGCCCTTATTGAGGCATAATTCTTGTCTTAAGGTCCTTATGGTGACATTATCTTAATTTAATGGCCTTTACCCTAGTACTATTTTAATTTTATGGCCATATTGTAGCATTCTTTAATTTTTGGCACATATTACATTCAAGATTTCTTCATTTATTCATATTATCCTCACGTGATTCAAGTTGTTTTCATGACATTCAAGATTTTCTCATATCATTCAAGTTGTTCCAATGGCATTTTGAGATTCACATTATCCTCATGTCATTCATATTATTCTCATGACATTTGAGTACTCATCAGATTGGAGATCTCCTTATGTTATTCAAAGTTGTCCTTATGACATTTGAAATATTGTCATGTCATCTACTTTCTTCTCATGTCACTCGACATTTTCTCATAATATTTGACATATTCTCACTACATGTAACAAGAGATAACAAAATAATCTAACATGTTAAAAGCTAGGGCTTCTTTTTACACCTATATTTTTAACAAACTTAGCCTAATGACATAAACAAATAAGCCGCGAGCCCGAAGACCCACATTCAGTAGCACGTCCTAATCTATATAAGATAAAACAATACAAATCATAATCCTTATCAAACTCGAATCATACAAGATAATAGATTATTTTTTTTAACTCAATTATGCTTCTAATTATTTATCCTAAAAAAGACTACTAATCAAAATAACCACCAAGCTCTTCACTCTCAACAATAGTAATCCTTAGGACATCAAGCTTTCTCAAGCTCGTTCCTTGCATACAACAACTCTTTCTCTATTCTTATTGTCGATCCAATGGTATCAACATAACTTGTCTCTATTTTTTTTTTAAATTACTCATTATATTAATGATGTTATAATTTTAACATTAAAAAATATTGAAGAGAACAAATGTAAAATTTGTCATATCTTTTGAATAACACATTACTTTATTCTACTAATTATTAAGAAATAAAATATTAAAAAACTCAAAAAAATATATTTTAATCATTGAAATGAGAAATTTTATATAGACTAAACCCAAATGACACTAACTTTTAGTATAAATTGCCCCATTGCACTGAAACATGTTTGGTGTTCCTTGAAACTAAACATACTAATATTAAAAACTTGGATTTACAGATTATGTTTATAATTTATAAATAAAAAATAAGGGTCATACTATTTTTCATCATAAACATACTAATAGAAAAAAAGTTGGCTTTACACATTATGATTATAATTTATAAATAAAAAATAAGGGTCATACTATATTTCATCATATGGAAGACACAACAACTCTTGAGTTGTCATCTAAAATTAAAAAGAAGTAACATATGAAATAATTGAGTTTTTATGTGTGAGAACTTATGGGTTTACCGTATTTTATATTATATATAACATGGACTAACCCTGAAAGTAAATGGTTAAACTTTAAAGGGCACAATCTTGTCTAGGGCCTACTTTTTGAGTTAAATTATTGTTTAGTTTATATATTTTAAAAATGTTTCGTGACACCTTACTATTAAATATACTACACCTTTATTTTTACATTTTCTATACATTTATGATAATACCTTACAATTTTAGTTTATCAGATCAGCCTTAAAAGTAAAATTAAACTAGTATAATTATTTAACTTTTTTCTTTTAGGATTAATTTTGTAAATTTTTTTATAAATAATCAATTAGTAAGATTGTTGTAAAGATTTTAAACATTCGCTTAAATTAAATTAATATTATTTATTTATAATTAATAACTAATAAGATTTTTGAAATCAAACAAAAATATCAATTCTTTTAGATTGAATTTATTGCTTAATTTGCTAACAAATAATTATTAGTTAATTTTGTAATTAAATTTTTCTATAGATAAATTAATTAATGTCAAAAATATTATAGCAATGACATTATTATAAAAGTAAAGAAAAAGAAAGGATAAGAGTATAATATATTTAAGTGTAGCAGTGTCTTGAGGTATTTTTTAAAATATAGAGACTAAATAAACACTTAAATCAAAATATAAAAACTAAAGAATATTTATCGACCTTAAAAGTACAAAATTCAATGTAAAATATTAGGAGTTTGGCTGATAATCTGCTTATGGTTTTTATCAGTTCGGATGTTGCTTATCCAAGGGAAACTCTGGCTTACCTTAGTGTGATAGTTTATCTTGAGGATTTATGGAATTTTTCTAGGATGCTTTGTGCGACGGCTCTAGGCACTCGTAATTCTTTCTTCGTTGTGATTTATGCAATTATTGCAATTGCTTCTTATAAAGGTTGACACTATATTTGTCAAAAGTTACTCTTTTCAGCCACCTTGATATCCCCTCAATAGAAGGATGAACTATTTGACGCTTATTGGTGAGTTTAATTTCTTTTGTTCACATATCCTTCGTAAGAAAACTTAACTGGTGTTGATGTGGCTAATTTAGGTTCTGGGTTATTTTAAAGGAAAAAAGAGCAAGACTTCTCTATTGTTTAACTATATTAATCAAAATCTCCCTGAGTTTTAAATTTTGTGGTAATTTTATCATTTTATCTTTGGTAATTGTTTGATGTGTGGAATATGAATACATTTAATTATTTAATTAATTAATTTGTAATCATAACTTATAAAAATAAATAAATACAAAATCATTAGAAAATGTAAAGTATCGTCATACTTTTCTAATTAGCCCTAATTTTTTTTCATAATGAATAAAAAAATGCAAAATTAGTGTACGTTTACTATTTTTTTGGAGAATAATAAGTAGAGGGTATTTGGAACAATAAAAATAATCTATATATGTTTGCGTGTGTATTAATTTTGTATTTAATTTTAATAAATTTTTTAAAAAATTGAAAATCATTTAAAAAAATTATGAACAAACTCCCTTGCTTTTTCCCATAATTTTAAATCTAATTGTTTAATAATTATGATTGAAAATTATTTTTAATTATTAAAATAATTGAAGGTATTCATATTCTCAATATTAAACAACCATCAAGGGTAAAATAATAAAATCAACAATCAATTTGATATGAGGTTCGGATGTGTTTGAAAACATTAGGGAATTTCGATTATTTTAGTCAAATAATAGATAATAGAGGATTTTATTATATGAACGTAAATATTTGTAAGGAGAAATCAAATGAAAGAGGAAAGATAAAGGGGTCAATTCAAGGAAACTCACACCTCTTAATGGTTGTTAGAGAAATCAAGAAATTAGAAACTCTCAAAAAGCTAACCCACCACTGGATAATATTTCACAGTATTAAAATAATTAGTACAAATAAAATTACAATAAATAAAATAATTAAACAAAGTAACAATTGTATCAGTTTCACTCTTTTTCCCTTGATCTAAATAATCAACCCGCTGGGTGAGTATGCTCAATTAATTAGAAGGGACTTACGTGAGGATTGTTGGAGTATGCCTAAAATACTGTTTTCTGCAAATGTTTGTAATCCATGCATGTTGCAGGGCTCTGATCCTTTATCTTCTCTTCATTTCAATAAGGGCTTTTATTCAAAAAGAGGAAACAAAATAAGGACAAAAGGGCCTATGGTTTTGATCTAAAGACCTTAGGTTACCCTCTTTTGCATTAGAATTTACGAATATTGAGTTAATCATTCAATAACTTTTATCATGCAAGTAAAGAAATATTGTACTTTAAAGTAATTTGATAAGTACAGGTAAAGAAATATTGTACTTTAAAGTACTTTTATCATGCAAGCAAGCTTTTCACTCGTTTAAAATTTAAATTGATGGAACCAATTGACTATGCTTTTGAGATTGTAAATTGCAGACATTAATAAGAAAGCGATTATATGCAACATTGGACGTATTGATGAGTTTTCTCCATCAACAACATTCTAGTTTCACAAATTTCTCTCTAGCTAGCATCATATGATTCACGGTTTTTGACCCATAATTCTCAATAGTGATTAAAAGTAATTTGCATTCACATGACACTTGTTTATTACGATCAAAATATGACCAAATCTCTTCTTTACCAAAATGCGCAAGTGGTCGCTTTAAACACGGCACCTAGAGTAGCTGCAATTGATGGTAACATCGACGCCAAGTATTGCAACCCTATCTATGGTAGTATACATAAAGAATTTTGAAGCATTATCATGGCAGCAAAATCATTGATATAAATTACGTATGTCAAATGCAATGAACAATGTTATACTTGGAAAATTGAAATTAAAAAAGTTGTATTTTAAATAATATCTGTTGGTTTACATGACAGTCATATCAAATTCGCATCATAAAAAATAGAATATATTTTAACAAAAATAGATATTTCACATTAGACAAATAAAAATTATGCAAGTTGAGATGCAAACTTGGTATGTTAACTTTGCAACATTATCATATATTTCGTAAACAAATTAATATGATTTCAAAGTAGAAACATAAAATTTGAACAAGGACCCTTTTGATTAAGAATTTAAGATCTTAAAAAATAGTAACTGTTTATGATGTCGCTTGCTAATATATAATTTGGTATATTAACTTTGCAACATTATTGTATATTTGGCGATTCGATTGCTAATATATAAATTTGGGTATTTTTTTTTCCTCTCTCTCTCTCACAGTTAACATGGTGGGATGAGCCGCTTGTCATTATTTATAAGGGTGAGCATGATGATTGTTGAGGCATGCCTCTATATAAATTAATTTCTATAAGCAACGGCATGTAATTTGACATGTAATTATGACCTTCAGCTTCTTACTTTTCAATAAAAACTTATTTTCATAAAAAAGATGAAGTTTCACTCTATTTTTTCTTTTTTAAATGTTGTCACGTTATTTTTCATTTTTATAATTTTATCTTACACCACTGCTAACTCGCTCCTAACCTTTCAGTAGCTCCATCTATTAATTTTTTTCTTTTAATTTTAGCTATTTACTCACTATTAGCTGGCCTTTGAGACTCGAAACGAAGACATGTGTCTTGGTAAGGCAACTCATTAACCACTGAACTCCCAAAAAAAAAAAAAAAAATTAATCCCACTCAACTGTACGTGTCTAAATCAAAAGCCGCATAGAAATATAGAAGAAGTTTGTCAACTCGCACACGCACAATCCATCTTTAATGGTTAGCTATTGACCCGACTAAGCTGTCTTTTATTATCAATCGGAGGAGGCTGTTAAATTACAATCAGTGTGACTCACTGCCTCTCTAATTGAATAATAAAAATTATTATGCAACTAGAGAGCCCGTAAGATATCCTGACTATAACTTTGTGTTTTCCTTATCATCATTTTTTTTTTTCACGGTCTAAAAAAGCCATTGAAACCGCGGATGGCGCCGACGTGTCATCTCTTCCGTCGCTGACTTTTCAAACTCTATAATTAGACCAAGGTGCCGAAACTTACACATTTTATTATATAAAGACGTAACTTTTCCACTTACGTCACGTAAGTCCCCATCCTTTTTTACAATGACTAAAACACCCTTCAACCTTAAAGCACTCCTCTACTATTTTAAGGCGATCCTGGTCTTTTTAACAGCCCATAATTAAATAAACAAATATAAAGAACGAAACATAATGAGGCACGCAGTTTATTCTCTCCCGCGTTAAGAAAAGAATGCTGTTTTTACCAATATCATAAATCAAGCACACCAAACAGAGTCTTATAACAAATAATAAATAAATTGTGCAAAAACTCCCGAAACTTCGATCGCGTACTTGAATGAGAAATTCCTAGCGGCTTTGATTCAGCTAGTTCATTTTTATTCTTCGTTAGCTTTGTCATCTTCATCGCCTCAGGTTCGATCTCTGGTTATGTCAGAGATCGAACGACACAATGTTTCAGAAAATCCTCGCGCCCACGCGGCCAATGCCTTATTCGGGAAATACGAGCTTGGCAAGCTCCTGGGCTGTGGGGCCTTTGCTAAAGTCTATCACGCGCGCGACGTCCTTAACGGACACAGCGTCGCAGTCAAAGTGATTAACAAGAACAAGATCATGTCCTCCAATTTAGTCTCCAACATCAAGCGAGAAATCTCCATCATGCGCCGTTTGAACCACCCTCACATCGTCAAGCTCTACGAGGTCTTAGCGACCAAGTCTAAGATTTACTGCGTCATGGAGTTCGTCAAAGGCGGCGAGCTCTTCACGAAGATCGCGAAAGGCCGGTTCAGCGAAGATCTTAGCCGCAAGTACTTCCAGCAACTCATATCCGCGGTCGGATATTGCCACTCTCGCGGAGTCTTCCACCGCGACTTGAAGCCGGAGAATCTTTTGCTGGACGAGAACGGGAATTTAAAAGTCTCAGATTTCGGGCTCAGCGCCGTGAACGATCAGATCCGTACGGACGGGCTGTTGCACACGCTTTGTGGGACCCCTGCTTACGTGGCACCGGAGATTTTGTCTAAGGGGGGATACGATGGAGCTAAGGTTGACGTGTGGTCATGCGGCGTCATTTTGTTCGTATTGACGGCAGGTTACCTGCCGTTTAACGATCCGAATTTGATGAGCATGTATAAGAAGATATATAAAGGTGAATTTCGGTGCCCTAAATGGATGTCTAGCGATCTCAAACGGCTTTTGTTGCGACTTCTTGATACAAATCCAGAGAAGCGGATCACCGTTGATCAGATTATTCATGATCCGTGGTTCAAAAAGGACGGACTGAAAGAATTGAGATTCTACGATTCTGATTATTACGATGGGATTGCTGATGATTTGACAAAGGACGAGGGTAAGGAGTGGGGTAGTAATTTAAACGCGTTTGATATAATCGCGTTCTCGGCCGGTTTGGATTTGTCCGGTTTGTTGGATGACTCGTACGATTCGGTGAACAATGGGGACCGGTTCGTATCTCGCGAGTCACCCGAGAAATTGATCGGGAGAGTTGAGGAGTTCGCCAAGGCGGAGAATCTGAAGGTGAAGAAGAAGAAAGAGTGGGGGCTTGGCTTGGAGGGGTATAATGGTAATTTAGTTTTGGGAGTTGATGTCTATCGGTTAACGGAAGAGCTAGTGGTGGTGGAGGCCAAGAGGAAGGGTGGTGATGCCGGTTGTTATGGCAATGTGTGGAACGGGAAGCTGAGGCCGAAGCTTGTGGCACAGGGAGATACGGTTTCTGGTCACTGAAAAAAAAAAAATTGAAGACCCGTGTATGTTGTATTTTTATGTTAATGTTACTCGAAACAAAGGAAAAAATTCAAAAGATATATCCATGTCTTGTAGCAAAATTGAATTACTTCTGTTTTGTAATATCTGTATTGAGAAATAAAGATTACAAGGTAACACCTTAGCCCAGTATTCAGGTTTCTTTTGGGAAATATATATATATATATATATACACCCATTAGATTCAGATATTCTATTACATATCACTTCGTTATAAAGATTTTTGATAATCACATTTTATCCCACAATATTTCAATTATTATCATTTTACTATCAAAATGTCAATACTGTTAAAAGATTAATGAGATCAAAAAAAATTTAACTTTTAAGTATGTTAATTCAAAATGACGTCGTTTCATAGAATGAAGATTGGTGGTCCTGCCACCATTAAACAATGACAGGGACAACTACTTCGCGCTCCTTCTCGCTCTTTCCTTTCACCATTTTCAACAACAAAATTATTAATTTTACCAAAACCTTTTGATGCGACATGACATCAACGAGGTGAAGACATGAAAACCAAAGTGAAGAGATCGAGCTTAGTTTTGGGTTAACTGCTTTGAGGTAAGTTCATCTAAGTTTGTTTGAATTATGAGCTATTATGGGTATGAAAATTTTGTATATGTTCTTAAATGTTAATGCTTGATAATTTTTCAATTGATTCTTAAAACTCTAGAGGTTTACCTGTTTTGGGCGTTTCGTTATAATTGAGCTTAAAGTGAATTTTATTTGCGTAAGTGAAAAAATATCATGAATTTTTTCCATTTGTGGATACATGAAAAATTTCAATTAATATTATAAAATTTAGTATTTCTAAGATTTCTATAATACTAAAAGATCATAAAGTATAATTATATAAAAATCTTATACCTATCAATTTGAGAGAACAAATCATTTTGTGCTTAGCTTTAAGGGTAAATACACTAATAGCATAGATTGTCCACAATAAGTGGATGCTCTGGAATTGAATTCTTGAGGGATGAATGGCATGGTAACGTTCACAAAATTTAATAATCTGAAATAGTCTTAACTTTGTGCTTTTAATGATGCTGCTCTGATTCAGGGGCATTGCTTTAGTCCTGTTCTGGATTAATTATTTTTTATCTACATATTTATTTAATTTTGTTATTTTCATAAAATCTATGCACAATAAGCTTAACAATACCCACACGAAAATTGAGATTGCTAACTCCATAAATTTAGTTTTAAAATTTAATTTTTATCCATTAGCCTAATCTAAGTGAGCATACCAGACATAAAATTAATATTTTGTTCCAAAAATTAATCTTATCCTACACTTAATTCTAACACCTAAACATAGTCTTTACACATAATAGTGTTGCTAGTTTTTTCATATTTTTTATTTATAAGACACTTTTTGAGTTTACTTATCAAATGCAATGGCGAACTCAAATACTTAAATTAGGAAATGTTTAATTAAAAAAATTAATGTAATTTGAGATTTTTTTTTTTAAATGTTCACAAGGAGGTTCAACATTCAAAATAAATAATTTATTACTAGTATTTTTTAAAATTTAAGAGAAAATAATAAAATTTAAATCATTTGAGAACTAAATATTTAAAGAAATCAAACTATATGGCTATTGAAATTTGAACTAAGTTACTTAAACCATTGAAAAATAATCTCACCACTAAAATATAAGCATCTTGTTGTATCTTCTTATTTAATTATTTCGAAAGGAGGTTGTTCTACTTAAAAAAAAAAAAGAAAAAAGAAGTCTCAGAATGCTCCAACCGCCAATCTTCTTTAAGCTTTATGTAGCTGGGGTGGTAAGAAGACCTTTAAAAAGTTTTGTTCTTGGCTGCGTAGTGGGTTCTATAATAAAAATCATTAATTTTTTTAAGAATGAAATTTTGTGGATGATTCTATATTGAGAATCGTTGTTCTGTCATAAACTAGAAAGCTAGGGGGCTATCCCACCTTCTCCCATTCATTTTTTTTTTTGGGGTTCACCTTGTAGATGCTGCAAGGTACATCGCTTACAGTTATAGTATTATAGTGAGACTCACAATACTATAACTGTGAATATCTTAACTTACAACAAGCTGTAAATTAGACATTTTTTTCTTTTTGCTCCTTTGTGTGATAGCTATAATGAACCAGGACAATACTAGTTGTCTTGCAAGTAGAATACTGTCAGAAGACATTTCGAGTAACTCCAAAGGATAGATCGGTACCACTATTTTAATGTAATTTAATATTACGGCTTTACAAGAACAGCTCGACTAATAGCTTATATTTCGCTGTCAAGTGATGGCCAAGTGCTTTACGACGGCTTGATTAACAGGTGCTTATAGGTAGGTAAATTTATTATATGGAAGAAAATGGTGGTTGGTATTTCAAGTGGGTTCAATAATTGATGTTGATTCCACATGCAATCTGACTATACACTTAGTATTCTTCAAATTTGATTTTAATGATTGGTCATAGATTAAATCGAGCTCATGGTGTTGATGAATCAACCTAACACGTTAATTTACATAATCTTTTTGTATAATTATATTAAATGGAATTAATCTTTTCCTTTAATTTACAAAGTAGACGAATCTAAAGAAGGTAGTAAGATTAAGCTCAGTCGAGGATTCTTTAACCGTCGATTAACGGGAAATATTTATCAAGAAAGAGAAAGATTACTGTGAATAGCCTTTAGCCAAATCAATGATTTCTCTTTTATTTCAACAAGCTTTAAATAAAGCAAATTGTTGCAGTTTATTGCTAAATGTTAGGCAAATGTAGCAACAAAATAGTACAAATTCTAATGACACTCAAATTACTAATTGCTGAATTATTCACATACTAATTTAAAATAAAATAACTGATAATATTGAAGCATGCATAACATATACAATGTATAATACAAGTGAGGTTAGAGTTATAAATTTTTATATAAATTTATTTTATACAAGTTGATATAACATAAATTTATTAGTTGAATGAAAATATAAATTATATAGATCAAGAGATAATTAACATTAGTTGAATGAAAATATAAATTATATAGATCAAGAGATAATTAATTCAACTAATTGAATTATGTCACATTAATTAAAAAAAAGTTTGTAGCTCTATTTTTGCTATTATATTATTGTTGTTTTATATTTAAGGCACATGTACGTTGCATCAAATATCTATGTTACATCCATCGTAGTTCTTGCTACTGCTAATAAAATTTTCATTATTAGTAACAAAATTTTTTCATATATTCTTGATTCATGGGCTAACTTATGGGTTAACTTGGAAATTGCTAAAGAGATAAAAAGATAACAAGATGCTGATATGAAAAAAAAAACAATTTATCATGTTTGTAATTGATTGAATAATTTGAAAATAGTTTTTCAAAACTCAATTTTAAGAATAAGTTCCATCCTCGATAAAATTTCACTTATATTATCTTATATATTATGTAAACTCAAAACTATCATTATTTAATTTATATTATCCTATATATTATATAAACTCAAAACTGTCATTATTTAATTTAGAAACAATATCAATAAGTACATAAAATGATTAATATTATAATAAGTTTTTATATTATATTTAAAGGTCTTTTTATATTAATTTATTTATTTTACCTTCTACTAACAACTTTTAAGTGAATTCTACAAAATTTATATTTTATTTTACTCTTAATATTAATTGATAAGTTTTATGTTACATACCATCGTGTATGTTTTGTTTATTAGTAATATATTGATTTACCATTCTTATATTAATTAATTTATTTTATCTTTCGTTTACTTATTCCATATATCATTTATTTAATTTTAAGTTTTATTCTACATTTAATTTTGATTCATAAGTTTCATATTACATTCGTAACATTTATTTTTGCTTACCAGCAATTAGCGAATTTACCACTCAATATTAATTTTTTTTAATTATAGTTTTCATTACATATCTTATACTTTATTTTCCTAATTTATGTTTTCTTTTACACTTAATATTGATTTATAAGTTTTATATTACATTCGTAAATATTTGTTTTATCTACCAGTAATGCACTAATCTATTGCTCTCATATTAATTTACTTATTTCACCTCTATTTGCATGTCTTATATTTTATTTACTTAATTTATATTTTATTTCATGCTTAATGTTGATTCAATAGTTTTATATTACATTTATAAGTTTTTTTCTTTTTATTTACTAATAATACAATAATTTACCAATCATATATTATAAGTCTTATATTCTATTTACGTAATTTATATTTTATTTTATACTTAGAGCCTGTTTGGGATTGTTTTTGAAAGGTTTAAAAGTGATTTTAAAAATCTAAAAGCTGATTTTAGTGTTTAGTTAAAAACAAAAAATTAAAATCACTTTTATCCAAATCAGTCCCTTCTACAGTTAATTTTTAAAAGTAAGAAAAGAGTAGCTTTTAGATTTTAATTTTGAGAATTAATTTTATCATTTAATATAATTCCATAAGTATCATTATAATTATTACTTAAATCTAAAATTACCCTTATTCAAATTAGAAAAAAATTAATATCTTAATATTTTTTATTATAATTCATGCATTCTTTTTTGTTCACCCCATTTCTTCCTTACATTTTACATTACATCAAAAGTTTTTTATAGCAATATAGTAAAAATTTTATTTTTAATTAAAATTATTATAATACACAATTAAATTCAATAGATTATAAATTTTATTTTTAGTTAAAATTATTATAATACACAATTAAATTCAATAGAGTATAAATTTTATTTTTAGTTAAAATTATTATAATGCACTATTAAAAAATATTATATATGTATATATATATATATATTTGTAAGTAAATTTCATCATACATTATGTATATTTTAGTAAAATTTTTTTATAGTAATTTAATAATAAAATTTACTAAACATCAATAACTATTTTAAAAACTTATAGTACTCTTGAAAATAAAGTTTATTAAATATTTAACTAATTCTTATCAAAGCTGATTATTTTTTTAGTACAACTAGTAATAATTATTTTAAAAGGTACAGCATTCCCAAACTGGCCTTTAATGTTGATTTACAACATTTTATTAAATTTATAAATTTTATGTTTTATTGACATAATTTATATTTTATTATGATATTGATGTTGTAATTTTAATTATAGTATTTCACGGACATTGTATTAGGGTTACATAAGTCAGTTTTCATTGTTAGCAACAAAAATTTTTGTCGTAAAAGATAATATATTTTTCGTTATATTTATAACTTGTTTGTTAATTTTATTTATAACTTGTTTGTTAATTTAACGTGAGTTATGCAACATTTGAGAAATATAACAAGCAGCGGGATCCAAGGGTTGTCCCAAATTTTATTTTCTTTCCTGGCGAAACTACATACTTATTCATATTCTAGCTCATCCTTGATCTCAAAACAGTTTTCTTTTTTCTTGTTTAAAAAAAAAAAAAGAACCAAAAGTTGCAAAAATAGACGCTTCATTTCACAATGTTAATTTGTACCTTTCGGAATCTTGACATTGCTTGATAGATGAATTTTTCTGTACAAGTAAGAAGACTTAATATTAGTAGCCAATATTTTTAAATTTATTTATAAAGTTTTCATTATTGCAACATTGATTTTAGTATCCTCAAATAGTTTTTGTAATAGCTATACTTAGATTTATGCTCCAACAATTGTTGCAAGTGCTATCCTGCTCCGCTCACACAAAGCTATCCAAATTCCTCCTCGTCATCGAGTTCCTTCTCATCCTCATCACTCGCTCTCTCATCCCCCTTGAGCTCACCACAATGGAAGTTTCCTCTTAATAGCCACTGTTTTCGTTTTTGTTGTTTTCTGGTCACACCATTGTATGCAAGGTATCATTGCCACCACCACTGCTCTCACTAACCTCAGAGTTTCCAGATCCCCTCATCACCTTCCTATATACGGTTGACCGTGCCCCAGAAGCCATCTTATAAGTTAAACATGGATTTTTTGGCCGGGGAGGAACTTCTCTCTTTGACCTATGTGTTCTTTTTTATCTTTTTTGTCTTCTATTTTTATTTATTTTTTGTTTTTAGTTCTTTTTTTATCTTTTTTGTCTTCTATTTTTATTTTTTTATTTTAGTTATTATTATTATTTTTTTCTAGTTTGTTTCTTTTCAACGTGTTTTCTTTTGTTGGATGTTGTATATCTTACCGTCTCGGGGTTCTGCAGCTGGTGAAGATGGAGCTACTTCAATGTCGGGATCGCGATTGTGTCAATGTTTGGATAATAGTGCGTTGAGGTTCGATCGCCTGGATGAGTTGACAATAACACGTGCGTTGGGGTTCGATCGCCCAGGACAAGTCGATTGGCTGTGTAGGGATACCCCAAGAGTGGTGGGTGATGCTAGCTCGTCCTAAGAAATTCCTTCATTGCTTAAGTAGTTCTGATGAGTGAAATATATATATTTTTTATTATTAGAATTTATAGTATTTATTGTTATGTCATTGTGTTTTGCTGTTAAAAATCGTTCTAACTTAGGCTTGAATTTTAATTCATATCTTATACTTAAGCCAAATGTTGTCTTGTGCTATTAAATATTATTAATCCTTGAAGTTTCTTTAAAATATCTCTTAAAATCTTTTTTATTATTTTACAATTTTAACTTTTATTAAAATTATATAATAACACAGTTTCTAATTAAACTCCAACTCAAAAAGCAATTAATTTTTTCTTAAAAAGTTCTAACATTTTAAAAATTAAAAAAAGTTATTTTTCCTCTAATTTATGGGTGATGAATTTATCATGTCGAATTGTAAAAATAAAAAAGTCAATTGCTTTTTTTTTTTGAATGAAAGAAACTCCATTATTAAAATGAGGTTTAATAATAAAAAGGAATAAAAAAAATATAATTGACACTGATGAATTTTGATTGGAGGTATTTTTATCATTGATAGAAATGTTAAAAGATTTTTATAAATTTTTAAAATATTTTAATGAGATTAACAAAGAAAAATATTTTGAGGTGTGCCAATAGTCCCACTCATTTGAAAAACTATACCAATTCCCAAGTCCTGCCCCAGAAAAAAATCTCTTTAAATCTTCGATTCGATCTCGCAGGAGGAATTCTAACCCAGACAAAATGCCCATACTTTTCAGAAGAAGATGGATATACAAAACGATTTCGTTAAATTTGAAAAAAAATGGTTAAAAAATTAAAACCCTTTCCCTCCTAGCAAAAGCATTTATGAAACAATCATATGTAATCTTGCTAACTCTCCTAGTCCTAAACAAACCAAGAAAACCACCCCACCAATCCGCCCCCACCCCCAAAAAACAAAAAACCATTCATCTAACATTCCTAGAAAGGAATGACAAGGCGGATTCAATCAGATTTCCCATCTTAGTTCTCAAACGGGAAACAGTATTCTTCAATGTTTCACTACTTGGTTCACCGAGAACAGCCTCTTCCTGTTGCAGCTGTTGAAGCTGCTTTTCCAAGTACCTATTAAGACTAGCCTCTGCAATATTGATGAGACTAAGAGATTCATTTGTGTGCATAATCTTTGTAATGAGAAATCCGGCCAATATCTGCTGATCTGCCTTCACAAGTTCTGATATAAAACAGGGGAGAAGGATTCTTCTAAAAAGATGTAAGTCTGTCTCACTGTTTCTGCACTCATTTCTTCCTCCCTTTGTAAGTCTTGAGAACTGGGTTTCTTGAAGTTGGCGAGAGAAATTTCCAACTAAGAAACACAAATAAGAGAAGACAGTGCCATAAGAAGACTTGGTGATGATAGTTGATACAATACCAGATGACAAAACGAGCAATAAGAACTCATGGTCCCTGCCAATTGTGTCGGAGATGCCTCCTTGTTTCAGTTTTTCTTCGACTGCAGTTAGAGACTCCAATTGCACCCCTTCATAGGGTAATAGCAGGACCATCTTTAAAGCTGAAAAACAATCCATCCCCAGCGCAATTTTGTTCAAGCTTCTGACATCATCTTCATCAAGTAAAATTCCATTAGATTTTAACAAGGATTGATCAATCATTCTCAGCACATCTCTAATTCGGGACATCATTATAAACTTTTTGAAAATCTCCATCCAACATATATGCAAAGGATGGACAGCAAGGGAAATATCTTTCTGTTCTTTCTCAGGAGGTTCTACTTCCTGAAAGCTTTCCCAACCCTCATCCCAATCATCAGTGTTCCAGTTGTTTTCAGGATGGGATGCTGCTACAGAGGCTACTTCATCTCTAATTATAAAAAGTCCTTCCCACTCTTCTAAAATGGCTACCAAAACATGAAAATGAGGATCTTTACTGGCAGCCCCACACAGCTTCAAGAAGCAAGAAACAGCTGTCTCAGCATTATTCAGATCATCAGGGGTAATTTCTATGCTCGGACAGATAGCTGCCACAAGCTGAGTTGATTTAAGGGCAACTAAGGTATTCGTAAACCTGCTACAAGTATCCAATTGCTCTGACGATCCCTGAATGGTGGAATCTCCACTCTTTTTACTTGAATTGAGGAACTCATCCCACCCTTCCCATGGCAGAACATTCGATTGTAGATCAGACGAGAAACCCTTGATGTTTCCACCTGTGATGAATTGCATAAGCTCCAGAGTATAAACTCGAATATGACTTGGTAACTGCAAATTCTCAGAAAATTTGACCATTCTCTCCCAAACTACATGCCTGATCCTCTTCAGCTCATCCAAATTCCCATCAAGTTTACTTAAAGAAGACAACAAATGATACAAATTATTGTGGTCATGGGATCCACAGACAAGATTTTGTAAAATGGGTTCCAATACTTCTAAATATAGATGGGGAAGATCCTGGAATTTTGAATCAACGGTTGTTGAACTACACTGAGGTACTGCTTTTGAAAATAATTCTGAAATAGCTACGAAGCCACAACCTGAAAATACCATAGCTCTACAGACAATAAAAATTTCATCACCAACGCTGCCTATTAAACCATAATTAACATAGCTGATAATGGTGCTCCAACCCTGACTTGGAGAGATGCTGTCTTCCATCACCAACTTTGTCAAAACCTTTAAAACAACCATCAAGCACTCAGGATTGAACCTGAGATCTTCCACTGGAATCTTACTGGACCCAATTTCCTGCATTTCTTCAGTCACTCTTGTCCAAAATTTCAGGAGTAAGATGAGGCAGTCCTGCCATGTAGAATTATCTGGTATACTCACATATGAACCATACAGGGGTATAATCAAATTGAAGTACCGCTTCAATATATCCAAAGCATCTGAAGGTGCCAAAAGTTTAATATACATGCTGCAACAATTATAGGACTGCTCAAGTTGATTAATAAAGCCCTGAAAGTTTTCAGGGCTTTTAACCTTAGAATCTACTATGGCTGTACTCTCCAAATTTGTGAACAAACTCAGTACATGATATTTGTAAACATCCTGCCACATTATAAGACCTTCAGGCACTGATTCAGTATAGATACTAACCAGAGTTTGCACCATTTTTGCCAAGGCTTCCAAGCTAGACTCACTAATATGAGCATATACTTCACTGCTGAAACCCTGCAAATTCAAACCACCCAAATCCGCAATGTTTTTAAAGTTGAGGTTCTTAACAAAGGATATTCTTCCGCACTCCTCTTCAAAGATGGCGTAAATATGAGCTAACCCCAATGTGGATGCACCTACTGGAACAGACTGTAACTGTGGTAAAGATTCTTTGCTTGCCTCCAACTGTGAGTAGCAGTCAGAGAGGAGGCCATATATGAAGGCAAGACGGTGCTTATTGCGCCCATCAACTGCAGGGTATACAATGAAGGACAGAGTTTTGATTGTTTCTGAAGAATGACCAAGTATTTCTTCTTTGACTTCTGAGATCTCAACATTTATATCATCATTAGTCCAAACCTCAGAAACAAGGATAGACGTCAAAAAGTGTTGCAAGACCTGCAAAAAATCAAAGGCAAAAGAATCATCTACTGTGTGAAATGGACATTCATATATTTTCTATTTTGACAAGTGCATGGTGTATTCCACCTTACACACCTTACTGCGTTTCAAGCCATACGCGTCAGCCAATTTCAACACATTATTCAGAATGTGCTTCTTCTCCAGCTTTACTGATTCAATCAAAGAGGAAACAACATTCTCAATGTAGTCCATGTCACTGGACAAAAAGCGTGCAGTTTCAACTCCTGGAATAATTTGCTCTAACACTCTGGAACGATCTGCCATGCACTTTTTTTCTTCTAGTTTCTGTTTCCATTCTCGCCAGAATGTGGAATTTACTTTGTCAATTTCATTTAATCCACCTAAACCCAAAAAGTTACCCAAAAACAAATGAACACAGCATTACTAATAAATTCTAATGTCTATAAAAAATCAATAAATAAATAGATAAATTATAATGACTTATGCTTTTCAGAGTTCAAAAGATGTCATATAAAATAAATATCTAGAATTTTAAGAAAAGAAATAAAGCCATTCACCGGAACTAAACGGTGTGAGCTTCTCTTTAAATTTCCTCCATAGCAGCTCCCTCCTCTGATAAGGACTCTCACATTCAACTCCAGAGTTGTGCAATGAACTATAAGTCATTCCCACATTCATCATGCTACATATTTCATGGTAGTTTTCCCTTATTCTCAGCTGCTCTTCAATCACTTCTACCCCACTAAAAGCATCCACAAGATTCAACAGAAAGGAAAAGCCCATAATGTCCTCGTGTTCAGAAGCTGGTGGTTCTATAATTGATTTTGCCAGAGAGGCAATCAAATCATCTCTGGGAGCAAAACCATTCCTTGCTAACCAGGATAGCATAGTGACCATGGACTGTGTTCTTACACTTACATACTGCTTACCAGGAATTAAGCCATGTGTCATTTTTTTGCCATATTCAGGTTTCCTACTTAATTCAAGCAACCACGGAAGCTGTAAGGCTGCAAAGGATAAAATTTTACCATTTTCTGTCAAAAGTGACTCCCAGTTGATCCCACAGTCAATAGGCAAGTTTTTAGCTACAATGGAGAGTGTACTTTTTATGTTATTGAGATGAACTTCTTGATCATTACTGCTGATCCCTTCAACCAGTTCAGAGCAATCTTTTAGGTTAAGTATACCTTGAACACTGTAGCCTGGAAGTGAGATAACTGAGGACCCTTGAACTGATAATTTGGGAGAATTTGTTCCAGTTAATATCATCAGAGTGTCACACTGGCTTTGTGTGTCCAGATCCTTCCATGCATGCAACAGCTCGCCTATTGATTCTGGATCACAATGGCTTAAAGCAAACCCTAGTAACTGCTTCCGAGAGTTTATTTCCATATTTTCAAGGGCAGGACCCCTTGCTATTGCAGCACATAAGTCCCAGATGAGACCATGTCCCTTTTTTGCCAACACAAGGCAGAGATCAAATGCCAATTGCAGATCACCAGCAACTGCAGCTTCTCGAGCAATAGCTTCCTCAACGCCTGATATATCTTCTGGAGAGCTCAATCCAAGAAGTTTGGCAACCTCAATGAGTTCATCAACATGTAGATAAGCTCCACCAGGACTTGTGATTGCCATTTTAATAACCTCCATTGGATCTTTTATCTGTCTGAACTGCATAGGTAGAAGTGTCACACCAAGGTTAACGAGTTTAACAGTAATTGCATCAATAATGTCAGCCTCCGCTCTAACATTTCTGCTACTTGGTAACAAATTCAGACATTCCTTGGCCTTCCAAATCTGCAAAAAATGGGTGCAACAGAAAAAGGAAGTTGCATCAAACATTGAAATGAAAGAAATCTATTGAGTAAACTGACGTTCATTTCATTAAGCATTTAACTTATAGCTCAATTGAAAAACTAGATTTATATTGCTGCAGCATGAACTCAGCAATAATCATTTGTTGAAATGAATTGAGCAACTTGATGAGGACTCTGAATAATATGCACGACACAGGTTTTAAAATTTTCAAGGAATGGAGGGAAAAAAACTTATGCAAATGCAAAATATTTAGAGACTAATATGTGTATAGTTGATCTAATGGCTAAAAGAGACACAAAAGTTAAATAAGTCAAAAAGAACACAAATTACAGTTAAATTGTGAAGTTGTGCTGGGATATCCCAAGCAATCTCCATATTTACCTCAGCGCAAGAAAGACTAGAAGCCGAGAAAAAATACTCCCTCGCAGCTTGGATAACAAGATTTTCTGCCTTATCCAGTGCTAAAGCAACTGAACTTGTACCCTTTAAATAATTCCATGCAAGAGAAAACTTCCCAGCTTTCAGCAGTCCTCTGCAGAATTCCGTTAAAATATATTCTAGGTCAAGAAAAGGAAAAGCCTTCTCTTGCAGACTCTGCATATCATGCCACATGTTTGCCCAGTCATTATCAGATCGTCCAGGCTGTCGTCGAACAAATTTTGACAGTATGAGACGAAGAATTTGTTTTACACCTTTTCCGTCCAAATGGGCCTCTAGAAAAAAGTTGATTGGTTTTGGGACCTGAAAGCAAACAAGTACAATTAAAATCTAAAATATTGATTAAATTCAAGTTTATGCAAAATCACTAGTCATAGAACACAGTGGTTATCATCCGTCACACTATCAAATGGCAGTAATTATTAATGAAAGAAAATTAGTAATGAAAACCAAAAGTTAACTGCATAATGATCAAATAGTTTGACAATGCATATATTTCATTAAGCTTTATACATGTATTTGAGGCAGAAAAAAGGTAGACTGGTATCTCACAGATGGTCAATAAAATAATGGCCACCAAAGCATCCAATAAATAATGCACCCATCACATAGTCAACTAATTAAATGATGTAGTCATGATTTGGTATTGCATGCATTGGTGGCTATCATTTATTGGCAATTTGTGAGGCACAGTTCTAATTTTTCTCAATATAAATACATGTGTGAAAGCTTAAGGAAATATAAAACACTTTAAGCATTCCATTTCTTCTCCATTTGACTTTCTGCTTGAGTTCTATGTTTGCTTACATTTTTCATTTTCATCATATAATACTGTTAGAAAATCAGAAAAAAAATATATGTGCTGTAATTATATATTAACTGTAAATTAGTCATTAACTGTAACATAGCTATTTAGGTGCAAATCAATGTATTTTAGGAAAGTTCTGCCTAGAAATTATTCTTTTCTTAAATCAATGATCTAGTTTCCTGATTTAATGATTTTATGTGTGCTGTAAATCTTTATAAAAGAACAATCTCAATGACAGAACTATTCATCCTGTGCAAACATAATTTTCAAGTTGGTATCAGAGCAGGAAGAATATCTTGCTGGAATTCCTTTCTTTTTCTTTCCTTTTGATCCCTGCGCCCTAAAACCATGTCTAACGCTTCGTCCGATTCCAATACTGTCCCTCAATCCTCCATGAACAATCCTAGTAGCATGGATGTTTCAAAAATTAGAGCTACCTCCTCAGAATCTCATCCTGTACAAATCACCACAATTCCTTTGAATGGTGACAATTTTCTAGGATGGTCTCAGGCAATTAGGATGTATATTAGAGGGCATGGAAAAATGGGCTAGTTGACTGGTAAAAAGAAGGCTCATGTAGTGTATGATCCGATCTATGTTACATGGGATGCCTTGGTGATGACGTGGCTTGTGAATTCAATAGAAGAAGATATTAGCTCTAATTATATGCGCTATCCAATGGCACGAGAGCTTTGGGAGAATGTACATCAGATGTATTTCAATCTTGGAAATCAATCACAGATTCTTGAGTTGACCTTCAAACTCGGAGAGATGCAACAACGGGAGGACAACGTCACAAAATATTTTAATTCCTTGAAGCAAATTTGGCAAGATCTTAGCCTCTTCAACATCTATGAGTGGAAATATCCCAAGGATGCTCAACATCACAAGAAGACTGTAGAGGATGGCCGCATCTTTAAGTTTTTGGCTAGACTTAATGTCAAGTTTGATGGGGTGAGGGGGAGAATTATTGGAAGACAATCGCTACCTTCAATTAGTGAAGTTTTCTCAAAGGTCAGAAGAGAGAAGAGTCGGAGGAATGTGATGCTTGGCAAAAAGGGACCTAAAGTTGCTGAAGGTTTTGCCCTAATCTCCACTACTGGAAGTAAGGCTCTTATTTTGCAATGCAAATTTGATGAAAAGCAAAGAGTTTGGTGTGATTTTTGCAATAAGCCTCGCCGTACTCGTGAGACCTGCTGGAAAATTCATAGGAAGCTTGCAAATTGGGAAGGGAAAGCTAAAGATAAATCAAGCCGAGCCACCCCTACTGCCAATGAGGTTAAGATCAACTCCTTCACCAAGAAGTAGATGGAGCATCTTCTTGTACTGTTAAAATCTAATTCGATACCTAATGTTTCTAGTGTTTCTGCGAAGCACACAGGTAATAAATTATATGCCCAATCTTGTCAATTTAAATATGCTCCATGGATAATAGATTCGGGAGCATCCAACCATATGACCGATTCCTTACATTTGTTTGAGATCTATTCACCATGTCCCAGAAATAAGAAGGTTAGGATAGCCGATGAAAGGTCTTATAAAAATTTATGAGGGAATAGCTCTTAAATCTGTTCTCTATGTCCCCAAACTTGCTTGTAATATCTTATTGGTTAGCAAATTAACCAGAGACTCTTAACTGATCTGTTATTTTCTAAGAATCCTATTGTATTTTTCAGGACCAGACTCGGCGAAGACAATTGGCAATGCTACGATGATTTATGGTCTCTATTATTTCGAGGATAAATTTTTTAGTAATAAAATGGTTCAAAGGCCAAGTAGTATTAATTGTGATCAAATAATGGTTTGACATTGTAATTTAGGCCAGCCAAGTTTTCCTTATTTAAAACATTTATTTTTAGTGCTATTTAAAGGGATTGATCCTTTATCGTTCCAATGTGAGAGTTGTTTAATGACAAAAAGTCAAAAAAAATCTTATATTCCAAAACCCTATTAGGCTTCAAGACCATTTTATCTATTCCACAGTAATGTTTAGGGTCCTTCAAAAGTGTCCATAATTTCTGAAAAAAATGATTTGTGACTTTTATTGACGATTATACATGTCTTTGTTGAGTTTATTTAATGAGAGAAAAATCTGATGTAGAACAAATTTTTAAAGAATTTTATAGGACGATTGAAACTCAATTTCAAATGAATATCAATATTTTGAGATCTGACAAAAGAACAAAGTATTTCAATAAAGTTTTGGAAACCTTTTTTAAATGAAAAATGAATTTTACACCAATCTTTTTGTTTTGACACATTTGAACAAAATGGTATTGTCAAGCACAAGAATAAGCACTTGTTAAAAGTAGCTAGAATCATAATTTTTTATATGAATGTTCCAAAGTATCCATGGGGTAATGCTATACTGACAGCTTCGTATCTTATTAACAGGATGCCTACCAAAGTTTTATAATACATCACCTCGTTAGATTGCTTAAATAAAGTATTCTCAGAGTCTAAAATCAATTCTGACTTACCTTTGAAAATATTTGGCTGCACAACATATGCACACACTCCAAAAAACCTAAGGTCTAAATTAGATTCAAGAGTTGAAAAATGCGTTTTTATAGGGTATGCACCCAATAAAAAAGGATAAAATCTTTTAATCCCCTTACAAAACCTTTTTTTTTTTTTCACCATGGATGCTTCTTTCATGGAAAATACACTATATTTTATCAAAAATTTGCTTCATGGGGAGAAGATAGTTAAACAAAATTTCTGAAAAATTGCCGAACCCTTACCTAGCACATTACTTGATACTTTTTTTGAAAAAGAAATCTTAGAAACTAGGCCTAAAGAAACCGAAACCAAATCCAACATTGGTTTGACAAAAAAAAAAAATACTACGAATGGGAAAAAAAAATTGAAACAATGTTGAGCCTATGGTTTATTTTACGAAAGGTGTCCTTAGAAGTGGTAGAGTCTAGGCCATTATCTTAGCACATGCTCAACCGGAAGCCCTGAGCAATGGTCATACAAATGTCTCAGGTTATCCTTCTTTTGTTCCTTCCTCTTCCTCTCTTATTACTGATCTAAACTTACCATCACGATCAGATTCTAGGAAAGAAAACTCTATACCTAAACTTACTTGGGAAGCAACCTCGATTATCTTTAAACAAAATTTTGATCTTGATCTCACCATTGCCCTTAGAAAGGGAACCCCAACCTGTACCAAGCATCCTATTACCAAATATATTTCCTATCAAAACCTTTCTGACAATCATAGAGCATTCATTACAAACATTTCAAAGCTTGTTGTGCTACAAATATTTAGGAAGCACTTGGTGATCCAAATTGGAGGTTCGCTATGTTTGAATAGATGAATGCCTTAAACAAGAATGGAACTTGGGAGATGATAGAATTATCGAAGGGAAAAAAAGTTGTGGAGTGCAAATGGATGTTTACTATCAAGAGTAAGACATATGGGAGTGTCAAAAGACACAAAACCCATTTTGTTGCGAAAAGTTTTACTCAAACCTTTAGAGTAGATTACAAAGAGACCTTTACTTTGATAGCTAAAATCAAATCAATTAGGGCCCTGTTGTCTCTTGTTGTTAACTCCAATTGGCCCTTCCATCAATTGGACGTTAAAGATGCTTTTCCTAATGGAGACCTTGAGAAGAGGGTATACATCAATCCCTTGTCAGACTTTTAAAGAAAGGTGTGAAAATGGAAGTGTGCAGGTTTAAGAAGTCCTTGTATGGACTCAAACAATCTTCAAGAGCTTAGTTTTAGCGCTTTGGCAAGGTGATAAAATGCTATGGATATATTCAAAGTCAAGCTGATCATACAATGTTTTACAGGTATTCGAATGACGGTAAAATAGCTATCTTGATAGTATACGTGGATGATATAGTGTTAACTAGGGATAATTATGATGAGCTAGAAAAGTTAAAATAGAAACTGATAGAGGAGTTTGAGATTAAAGATCTCAAGGCCTTGAAATATTTTTTTAGTATGGAGTTTGCTAGGTCTGAAGAAAGCATTTTTTGTAAATAAGAAGAAGTATATTATTGACTTGTTAATGAGATAGATATGCTAGGGTGTAAACTTGTTGAAACCCCTATAGAGCCTAATGTGAAACTACAACTTGCAGAAGCTAAGAATGTGAAGAATGGGGAGCATTATTAGAGACTTGTTGAGAGATTGATTTATTTATCCCATACACGCCCATATATATCCTTCTCTGTTAATATGGTCAGCTAGTTTATGCACGCCTCAAGACCGACACACTTTGAAGTCGTCTAAAGAATTTTAAGGTATCTAAAGGGACACTAGGCAAAGAACTTTTATTTAAGCCACAAGGACACTTGCAGATTGAAGCCTATACAGATGCAGATTGAGCTAGAAGTATAGTAGAATGAAGATCCGCTTCTGGATACTGTTCATTTGTAGGTGGTAACTTGGTTACATGGAGAAGCAAGAAACAGAACGTGGTTGCTATAAGCAACGCTGAGGTTGAGTTTAGAGCTGTAGCCCATGGTATTTGTGAAATCATGGGGATTAAGAGACTGTTGAAAGAGTTAAAAGCGATAGAGTCATCTCCTATGAAGTTGTGTTGTGACAATAAGACAACAATCTCAATAGCACACAATCCAATCATTCATGACCACACAAAACATATATAGGTTGACGAGCATTTCATCAAAGAGAAGATAAATAATGAATTAGTTTATATGGAGCATATTCTTACTGAAGAACAAGTGACTAATGTCTTTACTAAGGGATTACACACAAAACAGTTTGATTTTCTAGTTGGCAAGTTGACTATGAAAGATATCTTCAAACCAGCTTGAGGGGGAGTGTTAGAAAATCATTAAAAAAATATATGTGTTGTAATTATTTATTAGCTGTTAGTCATTAGCTGTAACATAACTATTTGGGTGCAAATCTATGTATTTTAGGAAAATTATGCCTAGAAATTGTTCTTTCCTTAAATCAGTGATTTAGTTTCCTGATTTAATAGTTTTATGTGTGTTGTAAATCTCTATAAAAGAACAATCTCAATGACAGAATTATTCATTCCGTGCAAACCTAATTTTCAAGTAATACTTTATTTAATAATTGTTCAAAAACAACATGCCAAAGAGCAATGATTAAAAAGGTCATGCATCTAGTTTCTAGGGGAAACATGGTATCAACAATCTCATGCTTTATGAGCAAAGTGAAAAGAAAGAGAAGGGCTATCGACAATAAAAACAAACAACACTTTTATACCATAATTTTTAAGATTCCATATGGAAAAGAAAGGAAAACAACCCTTGCACAAGTGAAGGATGTAAGAGAGGTCAGAATTTTCAAGAATGAGTAACATTGAGACAAACAGAAGATTCATTCAATTCAGTCGAGAAGAAAATCCTTGACGGACAACAGATAAATTACTCCACTCCAAACTTTTATAGTTTTCCTTCCAGAAGACATAAGCATGAGATTTCATGATATTAAACTCCTAAAAACTATGTAGTGTGGTTGCCCAAGTGCCAGTATTCCTCCCCCAAGTTAAAAAATGGCCAAATGAACCCAAAAAAGGAACATACTGAGAACTATTGATATGTGCTATAGGGAAGTAGAAACAGTAAAATTAACATCATCCTCAACTGCAACCATAGAAGAAGCAGCAGCATTCCAAGTATCAAATCAACTGCACAAATTCACCACCATTTGCCAAGTAACAGACCATTAAAACAGCCACTAGCTTCCTACGAGACAAACCCTGAGAGCAGAGATTGGCCAAATCTGAAATAGAGGACTATACCGAGTGGTCCACGTATCCAGTACAGATGGAAAGAAACACGCACCAATATGCCCGCAGAGGACACATTGGCTTCCATGATTAGAACATTATTGAAAGAATCAACATTTTGCCAACATTTTTTAATGATTAGTAGGAGGGGGGGGGGGGGAATAAGAACTTTGTTTCATTCTCCCAGCGAACTAATTTACTGACAGCATTACTTGCCGATTTCCTCTATGTACAAAACTGCCATGATTTCTAAAGATCAAGCACATGAGAATGATACATGATCAGCGCTTATCAGCACTATTAAAAATCAAAAACATTTGAAAATAGGAGAATACCTGATAAAATGCCAGAAGTCTCCCAGCTTCAACATGGCCCACTGCCATCTTGAGTCTTTTCTCAAGGCCATCATTACATACTTCAGTATCTGCAAATTTGAAGATCTCTATTATGCTCAATAACAAGATGTTCCAATGTACAAAAGAACATGACTTTCAGTTACATAATATGCATAAATGGCTATACAAGATCTACTATTCCTTAAACGATCCCACATTGTCCGATACCTGCTTTAGGACATCATCTAAATCAAGGACTAAGCTGCAGCCCCCTGACTTCTCCTTGGTATCTACGGTATCACTACTAAAAATTGAAATTCCTTCCAAATCCAACATGCATCCAGTGCAAGGACATAATTACTTAATCATCATTTACACAATTATTGTCATCAGCCAAAGAACATGAAGTCAGTGAAAATTCAGAGCGTTTTATCTATAAGTTAATGAAAAATCAAAGGACTAAAGTCCCAATAATTCGTAAAGAAGGTAAGCAGCAATTCATCCTAAATTACACTGTAGGGTGACATATAGACAGACATGACAATAAAGCTTGACATACAGACGGACATGACACGAAGTCATATCAATAAAAATCTGGAAAATAATAGACTCTCATCCGGCATATTTTAAAGCTTAAAGCAACACTTGCCTTGTATTTGTGGAAGCTTTGACAATATGGCAGCCATGGTAATCCACTTATCTGTAGCTGTGCATAAATATATGCATTGCAGAGCACAATCAATAGCTTCACTCTCATCCCTGAAAAATCCTTTACTTTGGAACTCTGTACACCCTTCCTCAATGACCAATAAACATATTTCTACTTTATTCTCTAGAGCAATCTTCTTCAGCCATCTAACCAAAAATGACTCATTCTTCTCGTGATTTGCAGAAGATTGATCGACCATAACATGCTCTTGACCAACTGATGTCAGATAGTGATATCTACTTCGCATAAATGGAATTGCCTTATCTTGCAGCCTTTTGATCACATTTTCCTCTTTAGCTCCCTTGAGCATTGTGTTAAATTTTGCATAATCAGATAGTTGTTCCCAGGCAGTGAGACTCATACCGAAGCTTATTTTGCCATCAGTCTCATCAGAATAAACGAGTTGGTACAAGTATGATGTATCCTCATGGAACTGTTGCAACCCAGTGTGACCCTTGCGACAAGCAAAGTCAATCAAACAGAGGCAGTTGTCCAGCTGCCCACTATAGCAATCAATATCTCTAGCTCTACTCTTGTACCATATTGTAAGTTCATTACTTGATGGCCAGAGAGATCTCAGGGACCGTCTGACAATGTGTTCGGTTCTAATCTGGTCACTGATCTCATGATTCTCAGGCAGTCTTCTTATAAACCTTACCATCTTGTCACATTCAACCCAATCTTCTTCTCTCATAGCAACAGTCATAGAAGGAGACCTTCCAGGAAGCAGCTGTGTATACGTTTGAACAGGAACAGTCTCGGGAATAGCAGCTAAGATTTGCAACACAGAAGAAGCCAGCGAATAAGGATGACGCTTGAACAGGAGATTTAAAGCCCCTATTTTTCCACTTTCAGCAAGATTTACTCCAGCTTCATTAATAGGCATAATACGGAATTTGCTGTATTCCTGCACAGAAAACCTGCATAAGACTATGTCAATAAGATGTCAGTCAGTAGAAACCATCCGGTGAATGATATACATAACATTCTAGTAGTATGTGTCAAATAAAAGAAAGCACGTCTCTACTCAACACTAATGTAATATGCTAATATGGATTAGAGCATCAAATCAGCAATGTCAGTTGTACAGAAACTGAATGGCAACCTTAGGCTAAAACACAAGGACAATGTTTAATAAATCCTTAACATTTGTCAAAGGGGAAAGAGGGAAGGAAGGCATACAAACTGAATGCATAAAATGAGAAAAGATCATAAAGGAGAGATGATGACGATGAAAGTGGATTTAAAAGACATAGCAATCCTGGTAAACACGAGTACTAGATAAAGGTTCATATAGGTAAAGAAACAGGAATAGCTCCATGAAATTGTTTCATATGATAGATGAACAATTTCTACAAAAACTTCTCAAATGGCAACAGGTCTAGCTTAAACCCAGTGCGCATAGCAAAAGTGCTAGAAAGCCTTTAAAGAAAGTACCCCTAGTATCAATTGTACCACTTTAGAAATGTCAACAATTTGTATAAATAAATCGATTCATCAGAAAACCAAATTATGATAACCTAATACAGGTAATCTTCATAATCATATAATTAATACAGGTAGTCTTCATTATGTACATGTATAAATCCACGTTTTTATGAACTTATCCCCAACCTTCTGCAAAGCACTACACAGTGACCTTTGGTCTACAAGATGAATTCGAAAAAGGGAAAAAATTGTTTTTTCTTTTTTTTTTTTTGGGGGGGAGGGGGGGGTTGTGGTTTGTAGCAAGTAACATCGACCTCAACCTGGCAATCATACTTTGGATTATTGAATGTGGAATTTAACTATTTATGCTAAGAATAAATTATAGTGTAGGACAGCATGATACCTGCCCATGTTTATCCCAAGATATGTCTCCAACCTGTCTCCAAATTGTAACAACTGAAGTCTAGTGATACGGAAATCCCAAATTTGGCTATATTCATCATCTTCTGTTTCAGAGAACTTATACTCATTGGTTAGGTGTAACCCAAGTGCAAGTAAAGCCTTCAAAGAATCTTCTGTCCGTCCAACTTTATCCACACATTCAGAAAGTATGAAAGCTTGGTCCTTAATCTTTGACAAAAACATATTTATCTCATCTGTTCCTTGACTAGAATTCAACCACTGCGCTTTTAAAGCTTCATCAGTATCCAACCCATGATAATTAGCAAAGTCGATAGCAGTTTGATACTTGCGATTACTGATTAAAATGTTATACATTTCAGGAACAGATCTCTCTGAAAATGATATTAAGCTCCAGTACAACATAGTATTGCCGGATCGATTAAATCTTTCTTCAATGAGCTGCACTGTATGTTTTGAGTCAACTGTTTCTCTGTCATAATTAGATACATTGAATCCCTCTTCAAGGGACTTACTTTCTAAAAGAAAGACATGACCTTGAAGTTTCCGTGCTGTTCCCAAAACAGGCATGGCATAAACAGGATCAGTCTCTTTAACTTTTAAACCACTAAGGATGTCAATCATTGTAATGATGCCACCTTTTTGTGAAAGAATAAGTATATTATCGGACCACCAAGCAAAATCCGTAATATCACTAAGAGGTTTCATCCCTCCATCAAATAAACTATCAGCCACTTGTGAGACAAATCTCTCTCCACAAGCAAATTTTGACAAGGAAAAGTTATCTTTGTCCATCTCAAAAATGTACAAGCATCCATTCATATCAGAAGTACCAACAAATTTCCCCCGTGGTGAAATTAGCACTTTTGGATGTGCTAGCAGCACCTCCTGACATTTTGGTTCGCAATGTAACCCTTCAATCTGGGTGGTACACAATTGTTCCAGTTCCAAATTGTGACATCTACGCCAAAGAGAAATGAAACTGGGCCCTGGATTTGGAAAAAAAAAATTGAAAAAAAAAACTAGTTAAAGAAAAAATGAAGTAAAGATTCTGGCAAGTCTAATAACACAATAAAAGGCCTTTCACTTCCTAAAACGCGACTGAGGATTGACGATACAATCTTAAGAACAATGACCACAAATGTCAAATGTTGTAGTCCCTGAGGCCCATACATATAACATAAAAGTTCATGTTTCCATATAGACCATGCATATAGAAGTTTAGGACCCACCAGAGCTTTCAGAATGCCTGGACATGAGTTGATGAAACATAGTTAAAACAAAAATAAAAATCATAACTACTAGCGGAAAATATCTGCCACTTAAAATAGTAAAAAACATTCTGCAAAGTCCGTCTGATCATTCTCTTTCTTTCCATGCTGATGTAAATGCCTTATCAGTTAGAAACCGGGATTACAAAGTTCAATTAATTAGAATGTTTTATATGGGCAAAAGGAAAATAGATGATATGAAACTATACCAGAATTCCTGCTAGAGGTCAGCGAACTAGTGTCAGTGTAACTGACAACCGACAACAAAGAAAGGTCGGGATGATAGTCAGTGCAGATAACATTCTGAGGAAACTGCTTCCTCAAAGTCAAACCACTACTTGAAGCACTTGCAGAGGAAATAGAGGCACTTGGATCCTGGCTGACTTCAATTTGATGAAGGAATCCATCTGATGTAAAAACAATGAAGCCACACCTGAAAACAAGTTCCGCAAATTGAGCAGCACTTTTCAATATGGCTTCAAAGAACTCAGAGAAAAAGAATGTAACTTGAGGTTATATAGAGTAAGAAAAACCAGAGAAATTTTGAAAACTTCAATCACTAACTCAAGATTATTAAAAGACATCTTTGTCAACATTAAGTATCCTTCTCTGCCAAGCTCAGCGTGGCTAAACAGAGGACAGGCGCCAGAAGGAACACTTACAAGCAAGATCTCTGTACATCAGTTTCATCTTGTGCAATCAAACCAATTATTGGTAAAGACGCTTTCAAATGCTTATTTGTGAATCTTGTGATCTCTTCACCATTTGCTTTAATAAAGTAGACTGTATGAGTGTCATCAACGATTCCAAGCACATCGTGCAATTCTGACCAAACTCCATAAATTGAAGCACCAAGGCCACTACCTGGAAAGTGGAGTAAAAGGCAATCACACTTTAAAAAAATGGAAGAATGTCCTGGAAGGATTCATAAAACTTGAGGAAAAGTAATTTCTGTTTATCCAAAAAATTAGTCCATCTCACAATTCATACCCCAACCATTAACCATTCATATTATTCAACTTGTAATGATATACTTCCAGAAAATGACTTTTACAGGGCTATATTATGGTTGACAATGGTCTCATAAAAAAAAATTCTTTCTTATTGTCATCATGATGTTGGCATTGATTCTCCAACTATAAGTAGTATTCAATAACCATAGGACTCAAACACCATGGTAACTTTCTACAATATCCATAAGAAGGCTTACCAGAGTGCTAGAAAATATTTCAACAGTATTGTCTGCTATAATTGACTTTAGTGTAAATGTATGTTCATGTTTCAACTTTTTAAACGGTCTCATTAGAAAATAACAAACCATCAACTACAAGGAAAATTTTTGAAACCACTTGGAGCAAATTCAATTTTAAAGGGAAAACTTAAGAGTAAAAGAAAAAAGAACAAGAACTGACAGCTTAATTTTTGTATTTGAAAATCAATCTAACCATCCATGTGAAAAACAAATTCCTAGGTTCTGTTCGTTAACAAATACAAATGTGGTGCCAATCGCGAATGTACTTTAATATATAAAGCAATTAAATCTTACAGCTAAAAATGCCACATGGCTCCTGGTAGTCATCATCCTTCCGCAAAATTGTAATATGATTGCCAGCAGCCACAGCCACACGTTCACCTCTTGGGGAGATAAACAAGGATTCCCTTTTCTTAGTTCTCCTTCGTTGCCCATACATGCTCCATTTCTCTCTAAGTTTGCTTACACCTTCATTATGTAAGGGAAGTTCCCAAAAAAAAAAAAAAAAAAAAAAGGAGAAATCATGAATAGGTGATTAGAACCATACAATTTCACAAGAGCATGTTGCAAACAGACAATTTCAAAAGAGCAAGAAAATCCCAAAACTACCTTCCAAAGATATCATAGGGTACCAAGTAAGAAATTGCTGGATAGCTTATAGAGACTAGAAACACTACCAATACCTCTTCCTATATACAGAACTAGAAAAGAATGACCAGTGTGAAAATGATTAGGTTACTACATAAATGCTTTTCCTTTAACCCAGCAGGTTATATTATTATTTCCACAAGTAAAGGGTACAGTCTAGAAATCTAACTCTTCAGCCATACTTCATATGGCAAGCCCCTTCAGAAACAGTTTGGGTAAGCTTTAAAACAGAAGAAAAGAAAAGGAAATTATATCAGTGACGCCATTATATTAATACAACAAATTGTGTTGGCCCTAAAGGACGATTAATATTACTCACAAGATACATTAAAGGAGACAGAAAACACTGAAATAAAAAGAAATAGACAAAAGCTCCAGTATTATCGAAACAAACTGGAAAACTGAAACAACCACAGTTTCTCTAATTCTTTGGTTAATAATGAAACATAACCAACTATTTAATATGGATATGAATATGTGAGTGGTTAAGCAACCTTAACAAATGTATTCAGAAAATATTCAGACACTTCCTTAATCCCAAAATATTAAACATGCCTCCAAACTACAGAAATCATATAGAAAAAATAAATTACCAAGCTTGGAAGTACCTGGAACTAAAAGACGTGATAGGATACTGCCTTTAACTCCTTCATTTACCTGGACTCAACACATAATTAAGAAAACTTACCATGAAAATAATCAATTATGAAAACAAAAGGTTTAAATGAGTGAAATAAAGGAAACGCAATAAATTGAAGGTGAGACCTGTTGGATTATTTGGGGAGGGTAGTTCAAAGCGTATGGCCTGGATGCATGATGACGAGTCTCATAAAGGACTTGTCCTACAATGTCATCCATTTGATCTTTCTTCTAAAATCTCCACTCTCAGAAACAGAGAGACAGCTGAAACGTGCTGTTTTGGTCAGTCAGACAAAATAATAATTTGGCAGAATAATCATAAAAAATTCACAATCCTCCCCTCATATGTCCAAGAAGCCAAATAATTCATAACCCATATGTTTTTACTAACAAGGACCACAGATGAGGATGAAGAATCAAAACCTTCCGTCATAATGGCAATAGAGTAAGGCACACAAAGAAAATAGCTTCTGACGAGTCAACTGCTTGACTCGTAATGCAACTCAGTCAAGTCAAACTCAAACTCACATTATCAAAAGTGGCTAGCAATAATCAATCAACACTATACACATATCATCGGCATTTTACTGAACACTTTCCTATCATCATATCAATAGTAGCTTGTTTCACAATGCACAAAAAGATACTGTTTAATCATGTCTCTTCATTTTAATTTCATTTTTTTTTGTTTTATCTAATCTATTTCTCAAACTAAATTGCTTAAAATGTTCTAAAAAACATTACCAAGAGCAGCAATTTTCACAGAATCAGATCTTGCACCTCATCAAAAACAGAGACACCGAAATGTTTCTACATCAACTGCCAGGTGGCACAATTCCATTCCAGCATCATGATCCGGGTAGTTCTCAATTGAATTCTGCGCAAACTATTAACAAAAAATTTAAAGAGATTTGGATTTAGGAGAAAATGAGCAGTATTCGGCTCAATTGAGATGTTGTTTTAATTTTTTTTTTCTTTTTCAGAAATTTATATAAATGGCAGTAAAAAAGGAAAATAATTTTAAGGCATGTTTGGTAGTGAGATAAAAAGCATTGGATTGAATTATCTAAAACAAATTATATTTGATCTCATGTTTGGAGAGTCAAAAAAACCTTAGAATTGCTTATCTTCGAAGTAGGGGTGGGCGTCGGTTCTGCTTAAACGGTACGTAACGGATCGGAGTGACGGTTCAGCAGTTAAAGCTGGGGAATCTCCTTTCTCCAACAATAAATATAAATTTTTTTACCACTTTTGTTATATGCACAATTACATTGCGAAAACAGATATCGACACAAATGAGTGGTATTAAAACTAAAACAAAAACAAAATCATGTTGCGGCGTGATTTTCATCTATTAATAGAATGCACTGCAATTAAAATTACGAAATGAAACCGAATTAAAGTACCTGCAAGCTGCAATACACGGTGAATGGCTTAGAGAACTCGTTCACAAGTGACAACAACAGAATCAACAACCTTGAAGAAAGCGGCAGCTGCAGTGACCACAGCAGAGCCAGAAGGAAGCGGCAGCAGCAGTGGACTTTCAGGAAGCAGCGATGGCTGCCAGATCGTGCAGCCAGAAGGAAGCAAAGACAGTTATTGGCAGGCAGCAGCAAAGCCAGGAGGAATCGGCAGCGGCAGCAGAGCCAGAAGGAAGCGGAAGCGGCAAAGGTTTTGTTATCGACAATGGCAGCAATTTGGCAGACGGTTGGGTATTTGAACCGAAAATAAGATATGCTAAAAGCGTGCGTTTGTGTGCGTGTACATACATACATATACATATACATATACATACATATATATATATATATAATTACAAAAATGTCATTGAAATCGGTTTGGATCCGGTTCTGAAATTTTTTAACCGAAAATCGAACCTAAGAATGATTCGATGAATTTTAAGTTAGACCATTCGGTTTTCTAATTAGAATATATCAAACCAAAACCAAACAATCGAACCCATTTTTAGATCCGTTTGGTTCCACCCGCCCCCAGGGCCAAGGCAAACTGAAAACCCCCGTTATCAAAATAGCTAACAATGATCAATCTGACCGTACATCTACCATCGGCACTTTTATCAAACACTACCATTCACAATAAGATATTGTTTAATCATATGTCTTTGTTTTATTTATTTTTTTGGATCTAGTCTATCTTTCAAATTAAATTTAAAAAGAAAAGTTAGAAAAAACAATTAGAAAGAGCAGCAATCTTCACAGATCAGATCCTACGCCTCATAAACAACAAAACTGCAGAAACGTTTCTTCATCAGCCGCCGCGCGGCACAATTCCATTCCAGCGTCGTGCTCTGGGTGGTTTTTTGATCAAATTCTATGCAAAATATTTTTTTAATAGTAATTATATAATAAACTACTGCTTTATATCAAATATTTATAATTATATCACAACAAACAACCACACTAATATTTATAATTAAATATATAATTAAAATTATAATATTATATTAAATTTTATTAAATACTTATACAAACAAATAATTTTTATAAATAAAAAATATTTTTACTTCACTTACATATTTTATAAGAAAAAAAATTATAAATTAATTTTATATAATTATATTTAATTAATGAAGGTTAAATCCACAAGGATTTAAACGCAATAATTTATCACTCGTTTAAAAGTAATTTGTGTAAAATATTTAAAATAAATGGAAAGAGATTTGGATTTGAAGAGAAAATAGCTATTGACTCAATTGAAATGATGTTTAAATTTTGTCTTTTTTTTTACTTAGAATTTTATATAAATTACAGTAAAATAATAATATAATTTTAGGGCCTATTTTGATAGTACCATAAAAAGTTTATTTGAAATAAATTATATTTTATTTTATATTTTGAATAAAATAATTTTAGAAATATTTATGTTTGGGTCCACCATATTATTCCATTTACAAAAAATGGAAAACATTATTTGATGGGAGATACTGCATTAGTTAGATTAGGATTATATTGTTTATTAATTTAAAATAGTGAATTAAAAATATTACAAATATATTAATATGTCATCAATCTAAGAAAAAAATATTGATTTTAATAAATATAATTTTTAATTTTTAATGACACACAATCAACATTTTTGTAAAAATGTTTAACTAATTTAAAATTAATCAATTAATTTATTAAGTGATATTTTATTGTGCATTTACTAATTAGTTATTTGAATGAGTAAAAATCAAATGGATTGAAATGAAAAATAAAAACTAGAATAAGTTATTTATTTGAGCTACAAGACTAAAAAATCAGAATTAGTTGATTTTTAATGATTTGTTCACTTTATCTTAGAATTGTAATAGATTTTTTATTTTACTAATATATCATTGGAAAATTATTGTCGTTTTTATTACTATAATAATTGGTCTCATTATTATTCAAAAATGATTTTTAATAATAATAATGATGAAAAATAACAATAATAATAATTATGGTGATAATGATGATGATAATGTACTTATTTTCATTATTATGACAATAATAATAACAACAACAACAATAATAATAAAATAGTATTTTAATAGAGGATAAATGTAAACTTATAAAATTTGGATGGCAAAAAATTATGAGTTCAAAAAATGGAGAACTTGATTTCCAATCCCTAAGGGAATGGTGTGTTTACTCCTTGAATTATTGAAAAGAATTTAAATAAAGTCAAAAATTCCTTTTTCATCTCATATAAAAATTAGGAATATTATCATTTATTGGCGGGAAGTTTTTTCATAGATCAATTCAATGCCATGGTTTTCTAAAAATTATATTTATCACTAGTGATTAAATTGTTATTATTTTACTATCAAAATATTAAAATGACTAAATATTTCAAGGTATAAAGTTAAAAGTCAATTTGTCTATAGACATTAAAAGATGATTTTGTCATTTGAAATGAAAAAAATTATAAAAGAAAAATTTATGAAATTACCCTAAAAAGGTAGCTATTAGATTAAAAAAGTGCAGGCTAGTTTTCTGTTACATAAACCTATTGTTGTGCTCTAAAATATCAAATTTCAACTAATATAAGTCAAACACTTCAATTTTAATAATATCATTTAACACCAATAACTGTTGAGTGTTAGAAAGTGTATATTTATAAAGGAGAAAATCATCATTTTACACTTTAAATCTCACTAACATTGCTACTTTTATTTATTTAAGTATTTTGTTATTTAATTATATGTGTTTTATTATAATTGTGTATTTTATGTATTTTAGAGATTATCATAATCGTTTCACAATAAACGAAGAATCGGGCAAGAAAACGGACGTCGTATTTGAAGCCACCTTAAGAAAAGTATTAAAGGAAAAAGTTACATTCACACATACTGATGATCGTTAAATACGCATCGTGATCGTTCACGACATCGTCACTTTAATCGCTCTTTGTTCATGTATATGGACCGATGATGTGGCAACTACCTACGACGTAAGCGATGTCCGGGGCCAATTATGTGGATTGACCGCTTGTGGCGTTGATAACGTGGCGTTGACCGAATGTCATGATCTTATCGACTAAATTTATGTGATCGTAGATCGATGACGTGGCGATCTCATTGGAGTAGAAATCGGGTGTACATGCATACATGCGCTATACGGGGATTATTTACTATTCGGCGGTTCTTGTCAAACGTTGATTGATGATCTGAATTGTTTTTAATCCGAGGTGGTCACGATTCACTCAATGTATCTATAAAAAGGCTCTCCCCCAATTTGGCACCCCTAATTCATTTCTAAGCTTAGATTTCTGAAATTCCTTCTCCTTCTTGTAGTTTCTTTGTATTTTAATAAAATTCCTTTTTATCCCTAGTTAAAATATGAGTAGCTAATTTCTTTTTGAGCTTGGTTGAAGGTGAAGTCTCAACATGTTCCATTAATTTGGTAAATTTACTTTCTCTTCCCCTCTAATATTTGTGGTTGTTTTGACTTTTAATAAAATAATAATAATTGTCTATTTGAAAACCCTTAAGACCCTAGATAAGTTATTATTATTTCTAAGACGATAGTTCTCGCACCATACTTATTGGAGAGTGGTTAAATAAGGTGTGGAATCCCCCTTATGATTTAATTGGTATTAATATGGAATATTTAACTCATGGAAAGATGTTGATGCGGATCCTGGATACCTGTCTTTATTATAACAGTTTCATTTTTAATTATTCTCGCCATTTTAATTCAAAGAATTTAGACAAAAAATTATCATAATTTAATTGTTCTATTCTGAAAAATTAATTCTAAGATATAATTAAAATCAACCTCCTCGTGGGATCGACACATCACCATTAATCTATTCTATAGATTCGTGCGACTTCAGTTAATTAAAATTTATAACAAGTTTTTGGCACATTTTCTTAAGTGAGGTAAGTTTTTTTAATTTGTGGAATTAATTTTTTTTATTTTCTTATATTTTTTTTCTTATAAAAAAATAATTCTATAATTTAATTTTTGTAATTTAAATTTTTGTAATTTAATTTTATTGTGTGATTTCTTTAAATTTCTGTATTTTAATTTTTACTTTACTTTTCTTTATAATTTGTTTTGTTTATCTTGTAATTTATTTTAATTTATTCGTAAAATTAATTTATAGAATTATTTTTTTTAAGTAATTTTTTTTTGCTTTCCTTAAAAATTAAAAAATTAAAAAAATTTAAAAAAAAAATTTAAAAAAAAAAGTGAATCTGTAATTTAATTTTTGTAATTTAAATTTCTTTAAATTTTAATAATTTAATTTCTTTGCAATTTCTTTAAATTTTAATAATTTAATTTCTTTGCAATTTCTTTAAATTTCTATAATTTAATTTCTGAGTTATTTTTCTTTGTAATTTTTATTTATTCTGTTAATTTATTATTCCATAGAATTAAATTTTTTTTTAGTAATTTTTTTTCTTGTAATTTAAGTTTGTTTCTTTTTCTCTTTTTTTTTATATTTAAAATTTTTCATTGTTCATTTTTCGTTATAATTTATCTTCTTATTTTATTTTTTTAGTTAATCTATTTCTTGTATTTTCTTTTTAAAGACTTGAAACAGATATTCATTATAAGGTTAGAATAACTTCACAGTTAGATCTTAATTTCTCCCTCCTCTTTATTTTTGTTTATTTTGTTTATTTTCATTTATTTTATTTTCGTCGAAGGTCATTATCACCCAATCTTGAACCTTTAGCGCCGATTTGGAAAAAAACACTTCGCACGCACAAACACACCTTTTTGAAAAGAAATTTGAAATGGAATTGCAAAATCAACAACCGGAACCACAAGAGAGGCCATTTAAGGATTATTTTAGTCCTTTAATTTCACGCATAAGGACCAAACGTAATGTAATGAGTTTTGAATTAAAACCTAGTGTCTTTAAACTGTCTCCCACATTCTTATGGCGCAGAAAATGAGGACTCATATAATCATCCTAATGATTTTAAATGCTATTTGTCAAACTTTTAAATATGAGAATTTTTCGGATGATGATGTTAAACTTAGATTATTCCCATTTTCATTAAAAGATAGAGCTGCTTATGGTTTAATACAACGCCTGCTAATAAAGCATTACATCATGAACAAATGGTAACTAAATTTTTAAATAAATATTTCCCATTCATAAAACCAATGCTATTCGCAGGAAATTTCAGAGTTTACTCAAAGAGACGACGAAGCAATTTTTGAAGCATGGGAGCGATTTAATGGGCTACTCTTGAAGTGTCCACATCACGTGGTATGTACGAAAAATGGCACCAATGCCAATACTTCTTGGAGGGATTATTGCCACATGCAAGAATGGCTAATGGCAACCAAATGGAGGAGAGTTAATGTCCAAAAGTGCATCGAGATTTGGGAATTTTTCCAACGGCAATCGGATAATTCTCAACAACGAGTCGATCACTCGTAAATACCAGGAGAATTAAGGGAGTGAATGAGGTTAATATTGACGAGTCAAGCTCGGGAATTAAAGAAGTCAAAGAGATGGTTGAAGGCCTTGCTTTCGACAAATAGCATCTTTGACAACCGCTAAATCAACAGAGCCGCATGACCAATATTCGGATCAAGCCAATGCCATAGGTATCATGAGAAAACCATCAAACTACAACCCTTACTCCAACACATATAACCCCGGATGGAGAGATCACCCCAATTTTTCATGGTCTCAAGGATTCCAACAAAATGGACCATCGCCCACCTCCACCAATGCAACTAGTTCCTCAAATGTCTCAAGCCTCTCAACCACCATTTAGACCATACAATCGAACCCAAACCATTCTCAACCTAAACCATGGGAGGAGACATCCCAAAATTTCAGAAATCTTACTAACTCCAAGATCGAGCGTTGAGAACCGCACCATTGATGAATTACGAAATGAGATGAGAGCAAGCTTCAACTCACAAGCTCAATCTGCTTTCAAGCCTTGAGAAAATGGTAGGACAACTTGCCTCTTCAATTCAAACATTGGCCATGACCGTTGAAAAGGCAAATTCCCAAGTCAACCAGTGCCCAATCCTAAAGCAGTAAATGAAGCAAGTTCTAGTTCACCACAGCAGCATGGAGAGGTCAAAGCAGTGATGACCTTGCGAAAAGGAAAAGAAGTTGACAACAAAGTGGAGATGCCAAAATCAACTCAAATTGTACACCTGAACTCGGAGGAATCATCATCGAGGAGGAGAAAGAGGAAACCAACTCACGAGAATATGTTCCTAAAGCTCCATTTCCTCGGAGGTTAGCTCGAGGAAGAAAGGAAAATCCACAGGTGAGATTCTTGAAATCTTCAAACAAAAAGTGTTAACATCCCTTTACTTGAAGCTATAAAACAAGTGCCATCATACGCCAAGTTTCTTAAAGACCTTTGTACTAAAAAGAGAAATATTCATGTTCGAAAAAGGCCTTTCTAACAAAAATATTAGTTCTATACTCCAACATAAAATGCCTCTAAAATGCAAAGATCCGGGCTCCCCACTATCTCATGTAGTATAGGGAACCACACAATTGAGAATGCTTTGTTGGATTTAGGAGCTAGTGTAAATCTAACTCTGTTTTTGTGAAACTTGGACTGGGCGAATTACATCCAACTCCAGTAGTGTTACAACTTGCAGATCGGTCCATAAAAATACCTCGTGGTATTGTGGAGGACGTGCTTATCCAGGTAGACAAGTTTTATTTTCCTGTTGATTTCATTGTAATTGACACTCAACCAGTGCAGGATTCAAAGAAGCACATTCCCATTATTCTGGGCCGACCTTTCTTGGCAACTGCCGATGCACATATTCAATGCAGAACCGGAAATATGCAGTTGTCTTTTGGCAATATGACCATGGAACTCAATATCTTTAACATTGCTAAACAACCTCACAGTGCAGATGATGGAATTGTTAATGTGGATTTAATAGAAACAATAGTTGATAACAACTTTCTTTCAAACTTTAGTAATGACCCTTTGCAAACTTGTTTAACTCACTTTGGTTTAAATTTTGATATTGACAGTTCAGTTGATGAAGTCAATGCTCTACTTGACTCAGCACCATCCATGGACACTAATAAATGGAAATTGAGAGTTGAACAACTAGTCTTTGTCGAGAAGAAACTCAGCCCATCATCAGAATCACCACCAAAACTCGAACTCAAGCCATTACCCAACACTTTGGAATACGCATTCTTGGGAGAAGAAAGCACTTTACCAGTAATCATCTCTTCTTCCCTCAATGACGAACAAAAAGGTAAGTTGTTGGATGTTTTAAAAGAACATAAAGGAGCATTAGGATGGACCATAGCAGACATAAAAGGTATAAACCCAGTAGATTGCATGCATTACATTCATCTTGATGAAAATGCTAAACCTACTAGGGAAATGCAACGTCGGTTAAATCCTAACATGAAAGAGGTTGTTCGTGATCAAGTCCTCAAGCTATTAGATGCGGTATCATTTACCCTATTTCCGATAGTTCGGTGGTCATCTGTGCAAGTTGTTCCTAAAAATCGGGAGTTACAGTAGTCATCAATGCCGATAATGAATTGGTACCCACTAGAATAACTACGGGATGGCGTGTATGCATTGATTACGAAAGTTGAATTCTCAACACGTAAAGACCATTTTCCTTTACCATTTATCGATCAAATGCTTGATAGATTATGGGTCATGAGTTTTATTGCTTTCTAGATGGTTATTCAGATACAATCGATTCCCATAGACCAAAAGATCAAGAGAAGACCACCTTCACTTGTCCTTTTGCACTTTTGCATATATAGGAGAATGCCGTTTGGATTATGTAATGCACTGCTACATTTCAACGATGCATGTTGAGCATTTTTTCCGATATGGTTGAACGATTCCTTGAGGTTTTTATGGATGACTTTTCTGTTTTTTGGAGATTCGTTTGATCAATGTTTACATCATCTAACATTAGTTAGAGATGTATCGAGAAGAATTTAGTCTTGAATTGGGAGAAATACCATTTTATGGTTAAACAAGGTATTGTTCTCGGTCACATCATTTCAAGCAAAGGTATTGAGGTTGATAAAGCCAAGGTGGATCTCATTTCCAATCTTCCTCCACCTAAAACAGTCAGAGAAGTAAGATCTTTCCTTGGGCATCTTTGGTTTTTATAGACGTTTCATTAAAGATTTTAGCAAAGTTTCTAGATCCTTATGCAATTTACTTGCTAAGGATGTACCTTTTGTCTTTGATGATTCATGTCTTGTGGCATTTGAAAAACTAAAGCAGTTGTTGACATCATCACCCATCATTCAGCCCCCAAATTGGAACTTACCATTTGAGCTTATGTGTGATGCATCTGACTATCGCAGAGGAACAGATAGACAAAAAGAGTTAATCGAATTCCCCATGTGATTTACTATGCAAGTATGACATTGAATGATGCACAGTTGAATTATTCAACCACCAAAAAGAAATGCTAGCAGTTGTGTTTGCATTAGAAAAATTTCGATCTTATCTCATTGGTTGTAAAATAATTATATTTACAGATCATGCTGCTCTTAAATACCTTCTCACAAAGAAGGATGCAAAAGCTAGACTAATTCGTTGGGTGCTACTCTTTGCAGAATTTGACTTAGAATTCAAAGACAAGAAAGGAATAGAAAATGTCAGGGCTGATCATCTTTCCCGTCTCCATTTTGACACAACAAAAGAACATCTACCTTTGAATGAGTCATTTCCGGATGAACAATTAATGAGTGTGGAAGTAGTACCATGGTATCTTTGATATAGTTAATTATCTTGTTACAGTCAACTTCCGAGCATTGGACTAAACAGACAAGGCCAAATTCTTTGCGAAAATAAAGAATTTCTTTTGGGATGATCCTTATCTATTTAAATACATCTTGGACCAAATTATTAGACGATGTGTCCCCAGAGAATGAATTTGAATATCCTTTCTTTCCGCCATGAACAAGCTTGTGGAGGCCACTTCAAAGCTTAAGAAAAACAACAAACTAAAATTTTACAATGTGGTTTCTATTGGCCAACTATATTTCGAGATACTTACACCTTTTGGTCTGCAGGTGATAGGTGTCAAATAATGGGTAGCATTACACGAAGGAATATGATGCCACTAAACCCAATTCTGGTGGTTGAAATTTTTGACGTATGGGGTATCGATTTCATGGGACCCTTTCCCACATCTTTTGGCCATCAATACATATTGGTCGCTGTTGATTATGTTTCGAAATGGGTAGAAGCTATTCCATGTAGGAACAATGATCATAAAGTGGTAATAGGATTTTTGAAAAGCAATATTGTTTCCCGCTTTGGATTCCCTCGAGTAATAATTAGTGATGGTGGTGCCCACTTTTGTAATAAATTTTTCAAAGCACTTTTGACAAAGTACTCCATCACTCATAAAGTGGCGACCCCATATCATCCACAGACCAGTGGCCAAGTTGAGATCTCCAATCGAGAAATAAAGCACATTTTAGAAAAAACAGTGAGGCCCGACAGAAAAGATTGGTCGTTGCGGCTTGATGATGCATTATGGGCATATAGAACGGCTTTCAAGACTCCGATTGGGATGTCACCCTACAGGCTAGTGTATGGAAAAGCATGCCACCTACCTGGAACTCGAGCATCGTGCGATCTTGGGCCATCAAGAAATTCAATTTTGACATACAAAAAGTGGATCGAAAAAGATTACAAATTAGCGTAACTTGAAGAAATTCGAAATGATGCGTCGAGAATGCCAAAATTTACAAGCAATGAATGAAAGTCTTTCACGACAAGCAAATTATGCGAAAATCTTTCACTCCAGTCGAAAGTACTTTTATTCAATTCTCGCTTACACTTATTCCCGGTAAGTTACGCTCTCGATGGTCCGCCCATTTATTGTTCATACTTTTTTTCCACACGGGCAATTGAAATTAAGGATCCAATGAATGGTGTCACTTTCAAAGTTAATGGTCAAAGATTAAAGCCATATCTAGAATACCAACCACATGGAGAGGACAGCGAAATAAATTTGAGTGACCCACCTATTTTAAATTGAGGTTTTACTTTTCGGTGATTTGATTATTTATTTTCTTTATCTTCTTTCTTTTATTCATTCTTTTGCTGATTGAAATTATCTTTTTTTGTGTGTTTGTTTAACCGTTAAGTTTTTCTTATCCATTTAATCATGAGACAGTTCCTCTTAAACATTCTTAGACAATTTCGACGTATACAATCTCATCTCAGAGGTCAGATACGATTTTGTAAAACACATCGTATCCTCAGCCTACAACCACCACCGAGTTAGTAGCCTATGTTGAGGATTTAGAAAGCCAACTCCGAGAAATTGAGAGAGGCATCTACAACATCCAATTGGAGCTTGAGGTAAATTCAATAAGAGGACGATTTTAATTTGTTTTGTGTGTTTTAATTTATTTTCTTGGTTGTGTGTTTTAGTTTGCTTTGTGTGTTTAAAGTTTGTAACCCCGGTCAAGTGGCGGATAACGGTACTCGTGACAATCAAGTCGGTTACTTGATCTTTCCTCAATAATCGATATTCTCGAGACGAAGGTATGGACAGAAATGAGATTTTAGAAAAGCTTCACAAACGATTCCCTTCGCTTCCTCGTAATGCCCTACTTTTAATTTATAAAGCCCTATTCAACGCATGCGATTGCTTATGAAGAATAACATCCTCACGACATCCGTTGGTTAATCGAGGCAAAAGTTCGCTTAAGAGTGAGTTACCTCCCAAATTTATTGCATACATGCCTGGTTGTGGTAAAGGAAATTATGCGAGAAAACGACGAGCTCAAGACTTTCTCTGCTGCTTGTCATAAATGTGCCGAAATGATATGCAATAAAAATCCTTTCCTTAGAATGGTGTCCGATAACAGAAGATAAGATTCAATTCATTAGGGATGGCTTGAATAAGAGTCATTGGATGATATCCTTTTGTCTCTTGAAACGCATCCCAGGATACGCCCAACATGCAATACTTGATTATGGCCATTATTCCGAAAGAATGTGCAAAACTATAGTCTCGAATCGACTATAAAAGACTTTTTGCCGTTTGTAAGAAAACTGGATGGGAAGCCTATCCTCGACCCATAGAGGGCGTTCAAGCCGCTTCGGACGTAAAACCGAGGGAAGTCGCGAGCCACAATCACAACTATCTCAGAAATATCCTTTTACCTCTCTGTTCTTTTATTTCATTGTTATTTTACTATTTACATTATTGTTGTTTAATAATTTCATTTACTTTTTCTTTTTACTATTTTCTTTTTGACTTTTGAGCTATGTGCCTTACACGTTAATTGACATAATGTCCCATACACACAATTGAACCAACCTTTACCAAGGTCTTTAAATGTGAATTGTTTTTACCGAGCACTCACAAGTTGTTTTTGAGCAATATCTTAATGGCGAAACTTTCTTCCAAGAAAAACAATTCAAGAACATTTGTGTGCTTTCTAAGGTTCCATTATGGCAAACATAAAGAATTCATGGAGGCAGACCATAGATCTTGGTCTAAGAATAAAGCAGAGAAAAATTGCACTTGGTGTATGGAGGAGGTGACCGAGGGTTATCCAAAATGGTATCGGAAAGTCGCTTTTGTCGAGGGAGCCAAGTGTTAGGCATCATCCTCAAATCCTAAAACCTTTGGGTTGTTTGTCTCATTCACCAACCTGGAGAAGAGTTAGTCGTCTTAGGTATGCAAGAACGAATAATCGAAATGTTAAATCATGCCGATGCTTTTATTTTCCTTCCAGCGATCTTACAACTCTTGAGGCACTAATGACATTAGCATCTTGTCCCATCTCAACATTCATCAAAAACCCATTGGTTTGTTAAATGTCAATAACTTTTATGATGGCTTTCTCGCATTTCTTAACCATGCAATAAAAAATTATTTTCTTCCTTCCTCGAAAAACATCTTTATTTGTGCACACACCGCTAATGCGCTACTTGATCATTACAAGCTTATCAACCAGAGCGGATCCCAAGGCTATTGTGTTGGAGTGTTCAAATAATGATGGTAACAATGAAGTGCGTAAAGTACAAATTAGATTTAACTCTCCGCTTGTAAATATTTTCCTCTCAGATTGCAAAGACCTGTGATGTCTTCTAAACTCTACTTCTTTCCTTTCAAACATCGAGGACAATGTTTCGTTCTCGATTATAGATAATCGGAATGTTGAACTAACCATGATTAACTTTTTGAATAGAAGATGGCTGAATATAGATTATAATGAATCTATAAACGCATCTTATTAGTTAAAAAAAAAAAAAACAAAAAAAAAAAAAACAAAAAAAATATATATATATATTTGTGTGTGTTTCTAACCTTTCATTTTTTCTCCTTTATAAATATATGTTTTCAAGTTTTTAAAGTAGAAAATTGCTGAATATTGATTGTAGTAACTCTAAACGCATCTTCTTTTGTAAAAAAAAAAAAGAAAAAAAATTAAAAAAAAAAAAAAAAAAAAATTAATTTTTATTTAATTTTTGTTGATTTTTGTTTTGTTTTTATGTTTATAATAGGTTGGGGGGAAATAATTCTATTTAAAAAAAAAAAAATTTTGTGAGTTCTTGATATTGGATGATATGATGACTTTTGAATTTTAGTATTTGTATTATCTTTGGTCTTGAGTAATGTTACACCATGTTTACTATTCTACATGTTGATGTTGGAGACAAATATGAGTTGCTTGAAAGAATGCACATGTCATAATAAATTCCAAGTGAGTTTTTGAGCCTATTAATTTTTCTTGGAGAGTAACCCTTTTTGCCCATTCTTCATGTAGCTTAAGAAGCGATTTATTATTTCATATATGATCTCTAGATTTTCTTTGAGTCAACCCTCTAAAAAAAAAAAAAAAAAAGTGTGTGTTACTGCATCTAAATGTCCACTTAATTAGTAGATATGGAAGATTATTTAGAGTCCTAAAAGATGATGGAAGGCCATTTTTGACCCGTTTGAGCCTTTCTAGCCATCCCTATTATTTAATATCCATAGTTACCCCTTTTGAGCCTTTTATTTAAAAAAAAAAAATCCTTTTCTTTATTAACTTATCATCCTAACCCACTCCAATTTGGAGTATTACCCGATATCATATAAGTTCCATCCACCTATTCATGTTTGAGAAAAAAATAAATAAATAATTATTTTGTTCAGTAAAGTTGTGCCATATAAAAAAAAAAAGAAGAAAAAAAAAAAAAGATGTACAAAAGTAATAAATAAGCAAAATGTATCCTGTAAAAAGTTCTTTAATTTTTTCTCAAACATATATATTTTGTTTCCCTATTTTCCTTTCTTTGTTAACCATGTCCCTAGCCTACGTTACGTCCTAATAAAAGTCCTTCCTGATTTTAGGGAACTATAGTCTAACATAAAAGCTAGTTATATGGGTAATTAAGATGTAGTGATGCATAAATCAAAAAAAAAAATGATGAATACATTGGGTTGACTAATACTTTATTTGAGATCGTACTATTTCTAAGCTATGCGCATATTTTTCATCTTGGTGAGAGTGTGTGACATTTCTTTATTATTTTCTCTCAATTTACCATTCATTGTAGTGACAAAAATTTTATTGGGATTAATTTCTTTGTGAGAGTGTCACTACAACCTAAAAGTAACTTGATTACTATTACTACAACAAAATCTGGATGATACATATGGATGGTTGATGTGGGTGTGATATTCCTTTAGACTAGAGATAATGCTTAAACTTTTATTTGATTGTTATCATTAATCGATTGAATAAACACGTGTGTTTTAAAAAAAAAAAAATTTTGAATTTTATCTTCGCTTTATTTGCTAGGGACTAGCAATAAAGTTCAAATTGAAAAGTGTTAGAAAGTGTATATTTATAAAGGAGAAAATCATCATTTTACACTTTAAATCTCACTAACATTGCTACTTTTATTTATTTAAGTATTTTGTTATTTAATTATATGTGTTTTATTATAATTGTGTATTTTATGTATTTTAGGGGTATCATAATCGTTTCACAATAAACGAGTAATCGACAAAAAACGGACTTCATATTTGGACTCAGTACTGTCGAAAACCTTAAGAAAAGTATTAAAGGAAAAAGTTCTCGTCACACATACGCATCGCTCATACGCATTTGTTCATCGTTTCACGATTCATCGATCACTTCACCTAATTGCTCATGTATATATGGACCGATGATGTGGCAACTACCTCGACGTGGCGATGATCTCGATTGGACGAATTATGTGGATTGATCGCTTATGTGGCATTGACCGATGACGTGGCGTTGACCGATGATGTGTCATGATCTTATCGACTAAATTTCTTATGTCGTAGATCGATGACGTGCAAAGATCTCATTGGAGTAAAATCGGTGTACAAGATACATGCGCTTACATGGGATTATTTACTATTCAAATTCTTGTATAAATGTTGATTGTTATTGATCGCTGATCGATGACGATGGCGCAAATCCTCGAGCATCCGAATTGTTTTTAATCCGATGGTCACGATTCACTCAATGTATCTATAAAAAGGGCTCTCCCCTAATTTGGCACCCCCAATTCATTTCTAAGCTTAGATTTCTGAAATTCCTTCTCCTTCTTGTAGTTTCTTTGTATTTTAATAAAATTCCCTTTTTATCCCTAGTTAAAATATGAGTAGCTAATTTCTTTTTGAGCTTGGGTTGAAGGTGAAGTCTCAACATGTTTCATGGGCTTAATTTGGTAAATTTACTTTCTCTTCCCCTAATATTTGTGGTTGTTTTGACTTTTAAATTCGACAAATAATAATAGTCTTGTCTAAATTCTGTTAAACCTAAGACCCTAAAGTACAAGGTTATTATTATTTGTACGACGATAAGCCCTTGCACCATACTTATTGGAGAGTGGTTCATGAGGTGTGGAATCCCCCCTTATGATTTAATTGGTATTAATATGGAATATTTAACCCATGGAGCATGTTGATGCGGATCCGGATACCCAAGTGCTTTATTATAACAGTTTCATTTTTAATTATTCTCGCCATTTTAATTCAGCAATTTAGGACAAAATTATCATAATTTAATTGTTCCCATTACAAAGAAAATTAATTCGGCATATAATTAAAATCAACCTCCTCGTGGGATCGACACTCGTCACCATTAATCTATTCTACAATAGATTCGTGCGCTTGCGAGTTCATTAAAATTTGCACAACAATAACCTCAAACCATTTCAAATATAACAATTGTAAGCCAAATGCTCCAACTTAATATTTATCGTTCAACACTAACAACTATAAGCCACTATAGACATTATAATTGATTCAAACATAAAATATCCACTTTCAACCTTTACACATAATTCAAATTGAATAATGGCCTCCAATAGTTATTCAAGTGCCAATTCTAGTGATCGAGCTAAGAAACCAATAGAAGTTACTTGTTATCTTAAGTAATATAATTTTGGAGTGTCGACATATGCTTCGATATCTATTATGTTTGAAAATCTTTATAAATTATTTTGGATATTTAGATTTTTTTAAGTGCAATTTTTAGGAATGGGTAAAAGAAAACATAGAAATATGTAATACCACATGTGGCCGTGACATGAAGCCAAATGAAAATATAATAAAGATGAATTATAGGTGACAACTTTATAAAATGAGAGTTATCATTATACTTGTACACTTAAATCAATATTACTTAGAGAGTAAATTATGTGTTTTTATTGCATTTCGATTATCTTTGCATAAGCATCTATTTAATTTTATTTTTAATAAATTAATCTTGTTTTGGATTAGTTGATGCCTAATTATGTCTTGATTTTATTTATTTCAATTTCCTATTTCGGTTGACCATCCATTTAATGGATATTAGTTAAAAAGGTACCTAAAAAAAGACTTAATTGAACAAATTAAGATAATACATGGTTTTAAATTAAGTTTCCAAGTTGAGTAAATCTCGTTTTGAATAAAATCATTCTTAATCTAAAATTAGTAAAAAACTAGACATAAGAATTTACCTTGTAGGATAATTAGAACCTAAAATGTATAATGTTATAACTAATATTAGCGTTTTCAACTGATCATTTTTAGGTTGTATTTATATATAAGATATCCAACAATCGATAGATAAGGATTCTGCCCAGTGCTATAGTAAATGTTATAACAACAGAATTTTAATTGAAAAATAATTCAAAACATTAAGTGAGTTTAATCATTCAACTACTCATTTCCCATTGGTTGTATCGTCATGTTTGACTTAAGATTTTTTTCTGTTTATTTTATTTGTTGCATTTTTAATTTAGTTAGTTTATTAATTTCAATGATTATTTGAATCTTAATTTAATCTAAAATTACAATGTTAAGATTGTTATAGTAAATTCCATAACATCAATCTATATAGAGATGATTTAAATATTAATCAGTATATTGCTTACTGTATACACTTACACATTATCAGTTATAGTAGTAAGTTAAACAAACAATAATAAACAGTGATGCATTAAAGCAAAACTAAAATTGGTCATAACCTCTGTTTATAGATTTATGGTAGGCTTATGTATTAGAAAGGAATGTAATAAACATAACAAAGTACTGTAGCATTCAATCATTTTTGTTTATGATGAATGAAAGTCAAAAGCAATCAAAAGTCTTGTCATTAAACTTTTCTGAATAATTAATAGACTAATAATAGTATGTGCTTTCATAACATGACATATCATAATGCATTAATAGCCCATTGTAATATTATCAGTTTGTGCATTCAAAATACATAATAGTCTAATGCATTAGTAATAATTTGGTGTTAACATACATATTTTCATAACATTAATTTTAATGATAATAAACTAGGTAAATATGTTGAAAATATTAAAATTGGTTTGGTTCTTAAAGCCATATGATGCTTTTGGGCAAGTTTAAGAATCTGGACAAAAACAGATAACTGTTAATATGAAATCAGCAAACCATTTTTGTTAAGGAAGTTGTATAATTTTGATTTTAGAAGATAACAGTAAATCAATTAACATTTTATTGATAATGACTAACTAATAAAATTTAAAAAGGAATTAGTTATAAACAGGAAATCATTCAAAGTAAATAGCAAGTCGATAATGTCTTGTAGGTCTCTAAAATTTGACGGCTAATTGACAACTTAAAACTATTAACCGACTATTTGAAATTCAACATAATGGTAACTTGCATAAAGTTAAAACGATTCTTCGACAGTAGTTAATGGTGATTTGATTATTTTCAGAAAGTTAATAATAGTTAGTTTTCTTTCCCAACTATAAAAAGCTCACTCAAATTCAAATTAAAATAATTCAACAATTATTATTGAGCTTGTTATTGTGCATTAAGTCTCTCTTGCACTTAAAAATTGGTTATTCAATCATTAAAACACACTTAGGCTTTCATTTGCAAGCACATATAGTGTGTGAAAGAAATTTGTGTAATTTTTATTCTTAAACATAAAATCGAGTGATTAAAAGTGTGGAAAATACTTAGGATAAGGGTTTGAAAATATCTCAGATTATAAAGGTTAACTGATATCTTAAAAATCAATTGTAAAGATTTTGAAGCCTTAAGAAGTAAGGTTTAGATAATAAAATTCTTAAAGGCTAGTGAACCTAGAGGTGTGAACGTAGGCGAAGTTTGTCAAACCACATAAAAATCTCGTGTTTGATTCTCTTTTTTTATTCTTTTTTATTTTTAAATTGTTGATGTTAATTTGTTTGTTATTTATTTAATTTTATTGGATATTTACTTTAAATTTTTTTAATTGTTTCATAAGTTTTAAAATCTTAATTCTCCCCTCCTCTTGAGTTGCATAACTAGTATTTTATTTGATATCATAATAAGGTTTTTTTATTATGATCTAACTATTTAAAGTAAAAGATTTATGACAACTCAGAATGATTATACTTTTAAAAAAAGTCAATCTAATATTAGATTGCTATATTTTGATGGAAATGATTATCTATATTGGAGAATTAGAATGAAAATTTACTTGTAAGCTTTAGATTATGATATTTAAGAAATTATTAATGATGGTCCTTTCATACTAGCTACTAAAAATGAAGAAAGGAAAAAATTTCTAAAAGCTTCACAAGAATGAAATAAGGCTAAAAAGAATAAGGTTTCTTTAAATTCAAAAACCATGAATGCCTTATTTTGTTTCTTAAATAAGAAAAAATTCTATGGAGTCTCAGTTGTTCTAATGCATATGAGATTTGAAAGAAACTTGAAATAATTTATAAAAGTACAAATCAAATCAAATAGTCTAAAATTAGTCAATATACTAGAAAATTTAAATTGTTTTAAATGGAATAAGATGAAAGTGTGCATTCTATGTGAACACTATAAGAGCTTTAGTAAAGACCTTTTTAAATAGTAAGAAAGTTAAGAAAATCATTAGTCTTTATTAAATGAATGGAGGCATAAACGAACTATCATTGAAAAAGTCAAAGATTTAAATACTTTATCTATTAATAATATATTTGGCTTGCTTATGTCATATGAGAAAGATTTAATAGTTGAAAAATGATGAAGACAAAAAGAAAAAGAGCATTACTCTTAAAAGCTTTAAAATCTGAAAGTGATGAAAAAAATGAATTTGAAGATAAAGATATGGAAATGATAGCAAATAAAAAAATTTAGAAATTTATTTAAGAAATCTAATGAGTAAAGAGAGTCCATAAGCTTCAAGAATCAAAAGGAAAAGAAGGGAATCGATTACTTGCTACAAATATAAGAAGCCTAATCATATAAAGTCTTAATGTCTTCTTAAAAGAAAGCTATAGTAGTAACTTGAGATAATAGCAATGAAGAGATCTCAAATAAGGAGGAATCACATGAAACATTAAAGCTAACACTTATGGCAATCGAAGAAAAATCATTTGATGAATATGATGAGATAAATGATTTCCTACCTATGATAAGCTATATATAGCCTTTAAAAAATTGCATAATGATTTAAAGAAAATTATAATAAAAAATGTTTCTCATAGAAAGAAAAATGTAGAACTTCCAAGTAAGAATGAATTTTTAAATGTAAAGATTAAATGTTTAAGATTAGAGAATAAAAATTTACATGATAAAATTATATCTTGTAAAGAAAGTATTACGTTTGAGCATGAAAGTTTACTTATTAATAATTTAAAAAATGAAAATAAAATACTTAAGAAAAAGAACAATGAGCTTAATGATATTGTCTTAAATTTACAAAAAGGAAATAGATTTTAGATAACTTGCTTGACTTTCAAAAATATATTTTTGATAAATGAGGTATTGGCCATAAGTCAAATTTGAAGTAAAAATATTAAAAGAATTACTTTGTAAAAGTTACCATAATCAATAATCAAATTGAATGTCGACATGTCATTTCGATGCAGAACATTATGTGCATTATCCCTATATTTATCCATAAGTGGTTAATTTATAGTTAAGTCATATAATAATTAAATTAGTAAAAATATAATATGGAGAATATTACGACCATAATTTGAATACTAAGAGTGGATTCTGTAATCTTAGCACTTTTTAAGTACATATTTTCTTTTCTTGAAAATTGATTTTATTTAATAATTAACAGCAAGATTTTTAGATTCTTTTTTGTTCAACTCCAGATTCATGGGATTATATCAAAACTTAACATTATTATACTTGAGAGTAAACAAAATTTTTGAGTCATGTTAATTTTTTAATGTCATTATTACAAAGTCTTTTAAATTTGGTGTTAATTTAATTATTTTTTTAACCTTCATCATTCACGTGTTTGGATCTCATAACTTTTTATTTTATTTCATAAAATTTCAATTAGCACCTTTCTTTCTCTTTAAATTTCCACACTACTATAAAACATGTGAAAAACTTTATTTTGACTCATAAACTCTTGCAAATCAAAGCCTAAAATTTAAATTAACTACCTAACTAATCGGTAACTTTTAGAAGTTGTTACAAACAAAAGTTCCACATCTCAAGATAAATTTTTTATTTTTTTGTAATTTCAATATTTATTTTTCTATTGTACACTTATTATTTTTATTTGATGTTTATGCTTTATTACATCATTAATTATATGGCTAGATTTATAATAACCTTATTTTATTAATATATTCTTAATGTGTTATTGTGCTTGGTTTATTAATTTGTTTATATAGCTGGTCTAACAACCTATTATTTTAATTTCAATTAATTAATTTTGAATTTATTTATTTTTCACATTTATTTATTATTGTTTTTAATTCCTGTACATTTTTATTATATGTTTATTTAATTTTAGTTTTTTATTTTTATTTTGTACTATTTTCATTTAGGGTTTGATGTATTGTTTATCTCTTTATATATCATTTTCTAATTTAATATGACAAAATCATGAGCATGTATGCAACATTGGTCTCATATAGAAAGTAATAGATTAATTAGAAAATAACTTTTAGCACCCTTAGACATGGCCAACATTAAGCTAATAACTTTTTAAAGTAAGAAGATAACCAAGTCTTACAAAATCTTCATGACTAGCGTAGGACACTTAGGGATTTCATATATCCTACTAGAACAGCAGTATCATCATACATAGTTTTTCCTCCTAATGCATCAACTTTTAATTTCAAAGATGGTATCATTTAACTTTTATATATTTTTTATGGTTTTAAGCCCAAAAATCTATACTTGAATTTGAGAGAATTTGAGGAATTTTGTAGCACTTACACTAATCAAAATTGTAGTATTAACATAATCAGACTTAAGTTTTTCTTGTCTCACTAAAGGAAAAAGCTAAAATATGACTACAAAACTTTAGGTTAGGATCCATCAAGACTTGGGATGAAATGCAATTATAATTTTTTAATTGATTCTTTCCTCCTCTTAAAACAAATTCTTTAAAAAGACATATCACCACTTTCACTTAAAAGCTGGAAGAAACTTTTACTAGTGTTAGTAGGGATGGCAAAAGTCCGGGTCAGGTCCGGGTTTGGGGGTGCCCGAGACCTACCCGCATGCTACACTTAAGCGCCCTGACCCAGCCCGTACCCGGATTTTTTTATGCGGGCCGGGTACATACCCGCTATTACCCGGGCACGGGCTTTTTCCGGGTTTTCTTTACCCAAATTTTCAAAGGTGAAATCGGAAAATATGATTTTTGGGTATAAGAGTTTAAAATACAGTAATGTAACATAAGAGTTTAAAATACAGTAATGTAACATATGTAAATAATAATTTCATGTCAAGCAACTCGACGATTGTGCCCCATCATCATCATCATCTGAAATTAACTCCTCCCTAGCAAAAATCTCATTTTCCAGAACTCCACCTAGTAACAAAAATAACATATTGAGATTTAAAAGCATTTTCAGTAAACAAATAATACTATAACATAATTCAAATAACTTTATACCTCGAGAAGCAGTCCAAATCCAATTTTGAGCACACATCAAGGATTTCAAAGTGTTAGGATGCAGTCTACTACGATGCGGACTCAAAAATCTGCCTCCAGTACTAAAAGCGGACTCAGAGGCAACAGTGGATATAAGAATGGCTATGATATCCTTAGCTAACTCGCCCAAAATAGGGTATTGGCCTGTGTGCATCTTCCAAAAATCTAAAATATCAAAGTTCGGAGTAGTATCTAATAATTCATCATCTAAATACCTATCTAACTCTGACTTAGTCATCTTAATACGCTTATTTCGACTTCGAAATGTTTCAAACTCATCTACATCCTAATACTTATTTGGATTCAAAGAAGATTCTAAAGGAAAATCATCCAACCCAACATTCTGCCTATCACTTAAAACCACAGCTTTCATTTCATATTCTTTCACTAAATCATGACAAAGCTTACGTGCACACTCAATATGCTCATCCGCTGTATCACCATAGATCTTTGGAAAATAAAAATCAATCAACAACATCTTATATCTCGGATCAAGAACTACAACCACAACTAACATTGGATGAATTTCATTCCAATATTTTTCAAATTTATCAACCATTTTATCAGCCATAATTCTAATAGCAAGATTATCGGAAGTGCGCCATCCATTAATTGACATTTTCATTTTACATATTAACGGAAAGAACAAATTAGCAGTAGGGTATTTTGTACCCGAAAACATCTTCGTTAACATGTAAAATGATTTCAAATGCTCCACCATTGTGGCTGCCAAATCCCACTCACTATCACTAGGCAAACTCTTATATTGAGACTCACGTTGTTGTAACCTAGAAAAAACACTTCTATATATCAATGCTATATCAAGCATGGCATAAGTAGAATTCCAACGAGTTGGACAATCTAACTTCAAAGTTTTTTTACAATTAATTTTCAGTTGCCTAGCAGCTAGCTCAAAAGATTCAAATCGCTTTGGTGTTTGTGTCCAGTAACTAACACTCTCTCTAATCTTTCCAACCCCATTTTCTATAACTTTCAATCCATCCCGCACAACCAAATTCAATAAATGAGCAGTACATCTCATATGAAAAAATTTACCATTAGAAATTAAGGTACCAAGATCAAACCTTAATAACAATTTCTCGACCATCGCGTCATTAGTGTTACAATTATCCAAGGTCATTGAAGACAACTTTTTATCCACGTTCCAATCCAACAGACATTGCACCAACTCATCAGAAAGGACCTCAGCAGTATGAGGGCTCGGAACATAAATAAACCTAACAAATATTCAAGTGATAATATTAAATATACAAACTTAAAATATTATAACAATTTAAACTTTAAAAGAAATCAAATATAAGCAATAAAAAATTGAAAGAAAAATTAAGCAAATAAAAAGTTATAGAAAATTATAAATTACCTTAAAATTCGGCTATGCAATTTCCAAGAGTTGTCAATAAAATGTGTTGTGACAACCATGTATCCTTTTTTCTGGTTACTTGCTGTCCATAAATCCGTAGTAATAGCCACTCTTCCATGATTTTTCTTCAACATATGTAAAGTCTTAACCTTCTTAATATTATACAATTTTAAAATCTCATTTTTCAATGTATTCCTACTCATTGGCTTAACCATGGGGTTGGCATGTGCCATCATTTCTCTAAAGCCTTTATATTCCACAAATTTAAGTGGAAGCTCATGTATCACCACCATCCTTGCAATCAAACTCCGCAAAACATTTGGATCGAAACTGTCAAAGCCAATGTCACAACTCCCATCCTCTCTTTTGAGCACTTTGAGACTTCCTTGAAGTGCTTCTTGTATTTTCGGTTGCTTCTTCGAAAAACAAGATTTCACATGTCTATTCAAGCTTATGGTCCCTGATGTGTATTTGGCTTCTAAAATTGCATTACAGTGCATGCACTTTGCCTTTTTTTCTCCATTAATAGTTACTTTTATAAAGTGATCCCAAGCTGCAGAGACTTTCTTTCCTTTCTTATCTTTAACAGTTGATAGTAAAATCTCCTTAACCTCATTATCATTGCTATCTTGAACATTCCGAGATAAATTTAGAGCATTCGAAGAATTAATTTCTATATTATCCGACTGTGATTGTGACATTGCACTGCTGTTTATCATAAAAAATAATGAATAATTATAAATAATCACGCAAATTACATAGTTATAATATTATATAACAAAATTAACTTACAAGCAACCTAAATGCTAAAATTAGCCCTTATAAATAAAAAAATTATCATACAAATTACATAACTATGAATGTTATGCAACAAATTAAGTTAAAGCAATCTAAATCAAAATTCAACTCCTATTAATAAAAACTAATCATAAAAAGTAACCTAAACACTAAAAATGTTTACTATTAAACAAAATAATTAAGCATCCAAAACAGTCAAACAAGTTGAAAATGTTTACTATTAAACAAAAGCAGAAACCAAAAACAGAAAACGAGATTAAAAACAGAACATAAACAGCTTTTCAAACTAATTAATAGGACCTTCTTTCAACATCCAGAATTAAAAAATCATCATATATATGGGATATGGTCCGAAACAGTCAAACAAGTTGAAAATGTTTACTACTAATAATGCTACTTTATTCAAGAAATATTGTTTGAATTTTTTCCAAGAAGTGAAATGTTAAAATGGTCTATTTTAATTTGCCCTCAAAAAATTTGAAAAATATATACTTAAATTCGATTAAATTAAATGAATTGTTATAAAATAATTTTTGTTGTAAATGAAAGCAAAAATATTATAATATTTGAAAGAGATAAAATAAAATAAACGTTAAAAAAAATTAGAACATGACATCTTGACCTTAATCAAAAGTTCTCCATTAAAGGAATATTCTTATCAAAATTTCTAAAGTATAACGATATAAAATAATATTATTGTCCTTATTTAAATTTTAAAGTTCTTGAAATTGACATGTTTATCATTCGTCTTAATCCTTTTTCTCAACTTTTCTCTCTGTTTTTTTATTTCTTTTTTACTTTTACTTTTGATTAAAAAATACAGTGAAAAAAATTATTTAAGTGAATATTAATCAGTCCCTAAACTAATAAATTATTAATTTATGATAATATTCTATGAAATAACAATTGATTCAGTGAACTATGTAGCGTTTTGTGCTATAATCAATGATAATATTTCTGACTTGTTGAGCAGTTAAGGATTTTCCTATTCTAGGTAGTATATTGCAACCAGGACAAACCAAATTCAGAACATTAGCCACATGAAAGTAATCAGTTCTTGGGTCTGTTTTGTTGCACATATATTTCACTTAGGTTTTCAATGCTAAACACAACCGTAGCATCCAACAAAATAATTAAGCATATATATACACATACATATATAACATCTAACAATAATTATGCCAATCAATCAATTTCATCAATTTTTTTGGAAAAAACAGCCAAAAAAATTAATAATACCATGTGGGTCATGGCTGTGATAGTGAAGTTGCAGCTGCCAGTTGATAAGCTTCAATAGAGTTGCGGTGGATTTATTCTTGTGATGGTCCGCCGCGAAGATGACCAAACGATGAAGACTGAAGAGCTCTGTGAGAGGCTGTTGGGCTGACGACTGTGCTTTGTGAGAAGTAAAAAGAGGCTAAAGAGTTGGCCGAGGAAGGTAAGAGATGGAGGTGGGTGACTACGTGGTGGGCCTGGTGGCTGCAGTAGAGACGGGAGAGACGGAGGGAGGTTCTGATTTGATTTCAGTCACGACTTCACTTGTGGCGCGATGAAGGTACGACGTTCATGGAGGGAGAGGCGGTGTCAACACTGCATCGATGCCGCTGCATGGTGGTTGCTGGTGGAGACAGGAGAGACGGAGGGGCCGAGAGCAGGAAAGCCGATTTGTGAATTGTGAGTGTGTTGCCGCTGTTTCGTTCTTGCCTTCTTGGTTTAGGGTTGGAATTGGATTTGGATACTTAGATTCCGATCTAGGTTTTATATTTTCTTTTTTTTTTACTTAATAAAAAATCAGGCACGGGTCTGGGTTTTGGATCTTAATTTTGTGACCGGACCCGTACCCGGAAACAGCTGGGTCCGGTTTGGATCCGGTCCGGGTGGATTTTTTTGCCATCCCTAAGTGTTAGAATAGGTATAAAGAGTTATTTAACATTTGACTACACCATGGTTTTTAAGATGAAAGTCAGTGTCTTATTTAAATGGAGGATTAATATTCCAAGGTAGACAGGTTGTTGAAATAATGTATAATGGTAAGTCTAAAGATGAAAGTCCTGAAGATACATTAAATTATCTTGACTATATAGTAATAATAAGACACTATTAGTTCTTATGAGTTATCGAGTAAATTTCAGTCATTTCTGTTGAGTGTTAGAAAGTGTATATTTATAAAGGAGAAAATCGTCATTTTACACTTTAAATCTCACTAACATTGCTACTTTTATTTATTTAAGTATTTTGTTATTTAATTATATGTGTTTTATTATAATTGTGTATTTTATGTATTTTAGGGGTATCGTAATTGTTTCACAATAAACGAGTGATCAGACAACAAAACGGACGTCATATTTGGACTCAGGACAGTCGAAAACCTTAAGAAGAGCATTAAAGGAAAAAGTTACTGTTCACACATACGATCGTTCATACGTGCACGGTCATCGTTCACGATCTTTATTCATGTATATGGACCGATGATGTGGCAACTACCTACGACGTGGCGATGCTCGATTGGACGAATTATGTGGATTGACTGCTTATGTGGCGTTGACCGATGACGTGGTGTTGACCGATGATGTGTCACGATCTTATTGGACTAAATTTCTTATGTACTATAGATCGATGACGTGGCAGCATCTCAGTGGAGTAGAAATCGGGTGTACAGTACATGCGCTTACATGGGATTATTTACTATTCAGGCGGCATTACTGTATAAATGTTGACTGTTGACGGTTGACTGTTGACTGATGACGTGACGTAATCCTGAGCATCCGAATTGTTTTTAATCCGATGGTCACGATTCACTCAATTTATCTATAAAAAAGGGTCTCTCCCCCCTAATTTGGCACCCCTGAATCCATTTCTAAGCTTAGATTTCTGAAATTCCTTCTCCTTCTTATAGTTTCTTTGTATTTTAATAAAATTCCTTTTTTTATCCTTAGTTAAAATATGAGTAGCTAATTTCTTTTGAGCTTGGGTTGAAGGTGAAGTCTCAACATGTTCCATAGGCTTAATTTGGTAAATTTACTTTCTCTTCCCCTCTAATATTTGTGGTTGTTTTGACTTTTCGTCGACAAATAATAATAGTCTTGTCTAGTTACAGCCCTGGTTAAACCGGCACCCTAGTACAAGGTTGTTATTATTTGGCACGATAAACCCTTGGCACCATACTTATTGGAGAGTGGTTCATGAGGTGTGGAATCCCCCCTTATGATTTAATTGGTATTAATATGAAATATTTAGCCCATGGAGCATGTTGATGCGGATCCAGATACCCAAGTGTTTATTATAACAGTTACAATTTCAATTATTCCCGTCATTTTAATTCACAATTTAGAATAAAATTACCATAATTTAATTGTTCCCATTAAAAAGAAAATTAATTCGGCACATAATTAAAATCAACCTTCTCGTGGGATCGACACTCGTCACCATTAATCTATTCTACAATAGATTCGTACGCTTGCGAGTTCATTAAAATTTGCACAACAAGTTTTTGGCGCCGTTCTTTTATGTAAGTTATTTTAATTTGTTGAATTAATTTTTTTGTTTTCTTGTATTTTTTTCTTATAAAAAATAATAATTCTATAATTTAATTTTTGTAATTTAAATTTTTGTAATTTAAATTTTTAAAATTTTTGTAATTTAATTTTATTTAAATTTTTACAATTTAATTTTATTGTGTGATTTCTTTAAATTTCTGTACTTTAATTTTTACTTTACTTTTCTTTGTAATTTGTTTTGTTTATCTTGTAATTTATTTTAATTTATTCGTAAAATTAATTCATTGAATTAGTTTTTTTAGTAATTTTTTTTTACTTTCTTTAAAAATTATAAAAAAAATTAAAAAAAATATATAAAAAAAAGTGAATCTGTAATTTAATTTTGGTAATTTAAATTTCTTTAAATTTCTATAATTTAATTTCTGAGTTATTTTTCTTTGTAATTTTTATTTATTCTGTTAATTTATTATTCCATAGAATTAAATTTTTTTAAGTAATTTTTTTCTGTAATTTAATTTTATTTCTTTTTCTCTTCTTTATATTTCTGTAATTTAATTTTTTATTTTTCGTTGTAATTTATCTTTTTATTTTATTTTTTTTAGTAATCTATTTCTTGTATTTTCTTTTTAGCACTTGAGTGTATATTCATTGTAAGGTTGTAACAACTTTACAAGGTTAGTATCGTAATTTCTCCCTCCTCTTTATTTTTTTTGTTTTATTTTCATTTATTTTGTTCTTTGCATGCATGGTCGAAGGTCATTATCACCTAATCTTAAACCTTTAGACCTTAATTTAGAAAAAACACTTCGCACACACAAACAAACTGTTTTTCAAAAGAAACTTGAAATGGAATTGCAAAATCAGCAACCAGAACCACAAGAGAGGCCATTTAAGGATTATTTTAGTCCTTTAGCTAATTTGAGTACATCATGCATAAGGTACCCAAATGTAGCAGTTAGGAGTTTTGAATTAAAACCTAGTATGCTAAACTGTCTCCCCACATTCTATGGCCTAGAAAATGAGGACCCATATAATCATCTGAATGATTTTCATGCTATTTGTCAAACTTTTAAATACGAGAATTTTTCAGATGATGATGTTAAACTTAGATTATTCCCATTTTCATTAAAAGATAGAGCTCGTTCATGGTTTAATACAATGCCTGCTAATAGCATTACATCATGGGAACAAATGGTAACTAAATTTTTAAATAAATATTTTCCAGTTCATAAAACCAATGCTATTCGCAGGAAAATTTCAGAGTTTACTCAAAGAGACGACGAGCAGTTTTTCGAAGCATGGGAGCGATTTAATGGGCTACTCTTGAAGTGTCCACATCATGGGTACGAGAAATGGCACCAATGCCAATATTTTTTGGAGGGATTATTGTCCCATATGCAAGAATGGCTAATGGCAACCAGTGGAGGAGAGCTAATGTCCAAAAGCGCATCAGAGATTTGGGAATTTTTCCAACGGCAATCGGATAATTCTCAACAACGGAGTCGATCACTCAGAAATACCAGAAGAATTAAGGGAGTGAATGAGGTTAACATTGGCGAATCCAGCTCAGGAATTAAAGAAGTCAAAGAGATGGTCGAAGGCCTTGCTCGACAAATAGCATCTTTGACAACCGCTAAATCAACAGAGCCACATGACCATGACTCATATTCAGATCAAGCCAATGCCATAGGTGTCATGAGAAAACCACCAAACTACAACCCTTACTCCAACACATATAACCCTGGATGGAGAGATCACCCCAATTTTTCATGGTCTCAAGGATTCCAACAAAATGGACCATCAGTTCCACCTCCACCAATGCAACCAGTTCCTCAAATGTCTCAAGCCTCTCAACCACCATTCAGACCATACAATCAGAATCCAAACCATTCTCAACCCAAACCATGGGAGGAGACATCCCAAAATTTCAGAAATCTTACTAACTCCAAGATCGAGCAGCAGAACCACACCATTGATGAGTTACGAAATGAGATGAGAGCGGGCTTCAACTCACAGGCCCAATCAATTTCTAACCTTGAGAAAATGGTGGGACAACTTGCCTCTTCAGTTCAAACTTTGGCCATAACCGTTGAAAAAGGCAAATTCCCAAGTCAACCAGTGCCCAATCCTAAAGCAGTGAATGAAGTAAGTTCTAGTTTACCACAACAGTATGGAGAGGTCAAAGCAGTGATGACCTTATGAAAAGGAAAAGAAGTCGACAACAAAGTGGAGATGCCAAAATCAACTTAGATTGTACCTGTGAACACTGAGGAATCATCATCAGAGGAGAAAGAGGAAACCAACCCACGAGAATATGTTCCTAAAGCTCCATTTCCTTAGAGGTTAGCTAAAGGGAAGAAAGGAAAATCCACAGGTGAGATTCTTGAAATCTTCAAACAGGTAAGTGTTAACATCCCTTTACTTGAAGCTATAAAACAAGTGCCATCATATGCCAAGTTTCTTAAAGACCTTTGTACTAAAAAGAGAAACATTCATGTTCAGAAAAAGGCCTTTCTAACAGAAAATATTAGTTCTATACTCCAACATAAAATGCCTCTAAAGATCCAGGCTCCCTCACTATCTCATATAGTATAGGAAACCACACAATTGAGAATGCTTTGTTGGATTTAGGAGCTAGTGTAAATCTGTTACCTTACTCTGTTTTTGTGAAACTTGGACTGGGCGAATTACACCCAACTCTAGTGGTGTTACAGCTTGCAGATCGATCTATGAAAATACCACGTGGTATTGTGGAGGACGTGCTTATCCAGATAGATAAGTTTTATTTTCCTGTTGATTTCATTGTAATTGACACTCAACCAGTGCAGGATTCAAGAAAGCATATCCCCATTATCTTGGGTCGTCCATTTTTGGCAACTGCCGATGCTCACATTCAATGCAGGACTGGAAATATGCAGTTGTCATTTGGCAATATGACCATGGAACTAAATATTTTTAACATTGCCAAACAACTTCACAGTACTGATGATGAAATTGTAGATGTGGATTTAATTCATGAATTAATTGATCACACATTTCCTTTAAACCTTAGTGATGACCCTTTACTGACATGTTTAACTCACTTTTGTTTGGATTTTAATATTGACAGATCAATTGATGAGGTTAATGCCTTATTAGATTCATCGCCATGCATGGACATTGATAAGTGGAAGACAAGGATAGAGCAATTGGCACCATTAAAAGAAAATCTCATCCCATCATCAGAATCACCACTAGAAATTGAGCTCAAACCTTCACTCGACCTTTTGAATTCTACATTCTTGGAGAAAGAAGAAATATTGTCAGAAATCATCCCATCCTCTCCTGATTACAAACAAAAGAACACAGACATCATTGACCCCATTTTTGGTTCAAAAAGGAGGATATAACTGGCAAAACCAGAGGAGATTCGTAACAACAAAAATGCTAAGGACTACAGAAAGAGAATGAAAATCCTCCGTGACAAGCGGAGCATTGGAAAATCTTTCACACCAAGTCAGAAAGTATTTTCTTTTAATTCTCAATGGCACGTTTCTCCAAGTAAGTTATGTTCTCGATGGTTTGGTCCATCTACTGATCATATTGTTTTTTCACATGGAGCCATTAAATTTAAGAATCCAAGGAACAATGTAATTTTTAAAGTTAATGGTCAGAAAAGTAAAGTCATATCACGAATACCAATCATGTGGAGAAAACAGCACAAAATAATGTAGTGACCTGAATTTTTTTTCTTTTTGTTTCCTTTCGATGATTTAATTTTTTTATTTATGTTTAACTATTATTACTAATTTTTTTTGAATAAGTGTGCCAGAATGATATGCAATAAAAAATCATATTCTTTAGGAATGGTGTCTGATAACAGAGAAGATAAGATTCAATTCATTAGGGATGGCTTGAATAAGGAGTCATTGGATGATATCCTTTTGTCTCTTGAAACGCATCCCAGTGGATACGTCCAACATGCAATACTTCAGTTATGGCCATTATTCCAGAAAGAATGTGCAAACTATAGTCTCGGGAATCTGACTATAAAAGACCCTGTTTGCCAGTTTGTAAGAAAACTGGATGGGAAGCCTATCCTCGACCCATAGAGGGCGTTCAAGCTGTTTCTGAACGTAAAACCAGAGGAAGATGTGAGCCACAATCACAACTATCTGTAAATATCCTTTTACCTCTCTGTTCTTTTATTTCACTGTTATTTTACTATTTACATTATTGTTGTTTAATAATTTCATTTACTTTTTCTTTTTACTATTTTCTTTTTGACTTTTGAGCCATGTGCCTTACACGTTAATTGACATCATGTCCCATACACAGCTGTAACCAACTGTCACCAAGGTCTTTAAATGTGAATTATTTTTACTGAGCACTCACAAGTTGTTTTTGAGCAATATCTTAATGGCAGCTTCTTCTAGTAAACAATTCAAGAACATTTGTGTGCTTTCTAGGTTCCATTATGGCAAACATAAAGAGTTCATGGAGGCAGCCATAGATCTTGGTCTAAGAATAGCAGAGAGAAAATTGCACTTGGTGTATGGAGGAGGTGACCGAGGGTTATCCAAAATGGTATCAGAAGCTGCTTTTGTCAGAGGGAGCCAAGTGTTAGGCATCATCCCTCAAATCCTAAAACCTTTGAGTTGTTTGTCTCATTCACCAACTGGAGAAGAGTTAGTCGTCTTAGGTATGCAAGAACAAATAACTGAAATGTTAAATCATGCTGATGCTTTTATTTTCCTTCCAGGCGATCTTACAACTCTTGAGGCACTAATGACATTAGCATCTTGGTCCCATCTGAACATTCATCAGAAACCCATTGGTTTGTTAAATGTCAATAACTTTTATGATGGCTTTCTCGCATTTCTTAACCATGCAATAAAGAATTATTTTATTCCTTCCTCAGTGAAAAATATCTTTATTTGTACACACACTGCTAATGCGCTACTTGATCTGTTACAAGCTTATCAACCAGAGCCAGATCCCAAGGCTATTGTGTTGGAGTGTTCAAATAATGATGGTAACAGAAGCAGCAGTAAGAAGTACAAATTAGATTTAACTCTCCGCTTGTAAATATTTTCTTCTGTATTGCAGCACCCAGGTGATGTCTTCTAAACTCTACTTCTTTCCTTTCAAACATTGAGGACAATGTTTCGTTCTGGTTGGGGGGAGGGAACAGTTGACAATTGTGGAATGTTGAACTAACCATGATTAACTTTTTGAATAGAAGATGGCTGAATATGGAGTATAGTGACTTTAGAAACGCATCTTCTTAGTAAAAAAAAAAACAAAAAAAATAAAAAAAAAACAAAAAAAATAATATATACATACATATATATATATATATATATATATATATATATATTTGTGTGTGTTTCTTTTCTAACCTTTCATTTTTCTCCTTTATAAATATATGTTTTCAAGTTTTTAAAGTCGAAGATGGCTGAATATAGAGTGTAGTAACTCTAGAAACGCATCTTCTTTATAAAAAAAAAAATTCTTTTTTCTTTAATTTTTCTGCATGTATGTTTTCTTTTTTAGAATAGGTTGGAGGGAAATAATTATGTTTAAAAAAAAATTTGTGAATTCTTGATATTGGATGATATGATGACTTTCGAATTTTAGTATTTGTATTATCTTTGGTCTTGAGTAATGTTACACCATGTTTACTATTCTACATGTTGATGTTGGAGACAAATATGAGTTGCTTGAAAGAATGCACATGTTATAATAAATTTCAAGTGAGTTTTTGAGCCTATTAATTTTTCTTGGAGAGTAACCCTTTTTGCTCATTATTCATGTAGCTTAGCAATTTATTATTTCATACATGATCTCTAGATTTTCTTTGAGTCAACCCTTAAAAAAAAAAAGTGTGTTACTGCATCTAAATGTCCATTTAATTAGTAGATATGGAAGATTATTTAGAGTCCTAAAAGATGATGGAAGGCCATTTTTGATCCGTTTGAGCTTTTCTAACCATCCCTATTATTTAAAATCCATAGTTAGCCCTTTTGAGCCTTTTACTTAAAAAAAAACCCTTTTCTTTATTAACTTATCATACTGACCCACTCCAATTTGGAGTATTACCCGATATCATATAAGTTCCATCCACCTATTCATGTTTGAGAAAAAAATGATGATAAATAATTATTTTGTTCAGCGAAGTTGTGCTATATAAAAAAAATTAAAAAAAGAAAAAAAAAGAAAAAAAAAGAAAAAAAAGATGTACAATAGCAATAAATAAGCAAAATGCATCTTGTAAAAAGTTCTTGAATTTTTTTTCTCAAACATATATATTTTGTTTCCCTATTTTCCTTTCTTTGTTAGCCATGTCCCTAGCCTACGTTACGTCCTAATAAAAGTCCTTCCTGATTTTAGGGAACTATAGTCTAACATAAAAGCTAGTTATATGGATAATTAAGATGTAGTGATGCATATACCAAAAAAAAATGAAAAAAAAATGATGAATACATTGGGTTGACTAATACTTTATTTGAGATCGTATTATTTCTAAGCTATGGGCATATTTTTCATCTTGGTGAGAGTGTATGATATTTCTTTATTATTTTCTCTCAATTTATCATTCATTGTAGTGACAAAATTTTATTGGGATTAATTTCTTTGTGAGAGTGTCACTACAACCGGTGAGATTTTGGGGTTGGATATGTCATTCTTGAAAGTGACCTCATTACAATTATTACAATAAAGTCTGCTGGACTGATACATATGGATGGTTGATGTGGGTGTGATATTCCTTTAGACTGGAAATAATGCTTGTACTTTTATTTGATTGCTATCATTAATCTAATTGAATAAACACATGTGTTTCCTTTCAAAAAAAAAAAGGTTTTGAATTTTATCTTCGCTTTATTTGCTAGGGACTAGCAATAAGCTGGTTGGGGGGTGTGTTGAGTGTTAGAAAGTGTATATTTATAAATGAGAAAATCGTCATTTTACACTTTAAATCTCACTAACATTGCTACTTTTATTTATTTAAGTATTTTGTTATTTAATTATATGTGTTTTATTATAATTGTGTATTTTATGTATTTTAGGGGTATCGTAATTGTTTCACAATAAACGAGTGATCAGACAGTAAAACGGACGTCATATTTGGACTCAGGACAGTCGAAAACCTTAAGAAGAGCATTAAAGGAAAAAGTTACTGTTCACACATACTGATCGTTTTCATACGCATACGTCTGATCGCTTCATTCACACATCGCTTCATGTATACGGACCGATGATGTGGCAACTACCTACGACGTGGCAGTATCTGATTGGACGAATTATGTGGATTGACTGCTTATGTGGCGTTGACCGATGACGTGGCGTTGACCGATGAGGTGTCACGATCTTATTGGACTAAATTTCTTATGTCTTTGTAGATCGATGACGTGGCGGATCTCGGTGGAGTAGAAATCGGGTGTACAAACGATACATGCGCTTACATGGGATTATTTACTATTCAGCATTACTATACAAATGTTGATTTGTTGACGGATTGATTGATTGCTGACGGTTGATTGTTGATTGATCGATGATGACGTGGCGCAATCCTGAGCATCCGAATTGTTTTTAATCCGATGGTCACGATTCACTCAATGTATCTATAAAAAGGGGGCTCTCCCCCCCTAATTTGGCACCCCTGAATCCATTTCTAAGCTTAGATTTCTGAAATTCCTTCTCCTTCTTGTAGTTTCTTTGTATTTTAATAAAATTCCTTTTTTTATCCTTAGTTAAAATATGAGTAGCTAATTTCTTTTGAGTTTCGGTTGAAGGTGAAGTCTCAACATGTTCCATGGGCTTAATTTGGTAAATTTACTTTCTCTTCCCCTCTAATATTTGTGGTTGTTTTGACTTTTCGTCGACAAATAATAATAGTCTTGTCTAGTTACAGCCTTGGTTAAACCGGCACCCTAGTACAAGGTTGTTATTATTTGGCACGATAAGCCCTTGGCACCATACTTATTGGAGAGTGGTTCATGAGGTGTGGAATCCCCCCTTATGATTTAATTGGTATTAATATGAAATATTTAGCCCATGGAGCATGTTGATGCGGATCCAGATACCCAAGTGCTTTATTATAACAGTTACAATTTCAATTATTCCCGCCATTTTAATTCACAATTTAGAATAAAATTACCATAATTTAATTGTTCCCATTAAAAAGAAAATTAATTCGGCACATAATTAAAATCAACCTCCTCGTGGGATCGACACTCGTCACCATTAATCTATTCTACAATAGATTCGTGCGCTTGCGAGTTCATTAAAATTTGCACAACAATTTCTATCTAGCAAATACATGTACAACCTTGGCGAAACCCATGACCTTCAAGCCCAATTTGTATTTAGGTAAAAACGTGAAGCATTAAAGTTTACAAAAAAAAAAAGTGATCATGTAAAGTCTATTTAAGATATTTCATATCATATTTATAATTCTACTAACCATTTTACATAGGATTACTTGACCTTGTCAGTTCTAAACAAAGTTTGCATGAACAAGTGAATGCCATAGGCAATTTCAAAAGGTTAGATCCTAATCCACACTTACAGGCCTACAACTTTGGTTGTAGAAACCATATTAAATTTTAGTTGCAAAAATGACAATCATGCAAAAACTCCACAACAACCTCCTTCACATCAGAATTTTTAAAATTTCCAATGTTACCCACTTTATGTCCAACCATTAAGAAAACTCTTGAAGATACATTGCAATCATTTATCAAAAAATAAGAGTCGATTAATAATCAATCCATGCAAACCTTCACCAATTTAATAAACACCATCTCTAAACTTACATCAACCCTCACCATGCATGAAAAAGGTAAGTTTCATCCTAAAAGTCAACAATATCATTGAATAAGTAGTATAAAAGCAAAATATAAGTTGAAGTCAAATTAGTTATAACTATCCGTGGTAGTAAAATTTTTGAAAAACACATTTTTATCCTTATAAAATTAATGAGACGCCAATTTCAAATAGTAAGGAAAAGTTTCATGAATATTTAACCTATGAAGAAATAACAAACTCTTTTACTCTGCACTTATTCCCTCAAACACTAATCTAGCCAGAGAAATCAAAGCACAATCCTTATATTTATAAAGTTTTTAAATAGATGAAAGCGAATATTATTTTACTAGATGTCATTAAATAGGTGCCATCTTATGCAAAAATTTTTAAAGATCTATACATCATAAAAAGGAATCATAAGATGTAAAAGAAAGCTTTTCTAGTCAAAATATAAGTTCTATTCTCTTAATTAATAATGTTTTGAAATATCAGGATCCTAGTTATTTAACCATTTATGGTATAATTAGAGACCATAAAATTAAACATGTTTTACTTAATGCCAAACTTAATTTAGCTTCTATACTTAATGTATCAATAACTTAATCTTAGTAAGTTAAGGCCAATCTCGATAAATTTTTTATTTGTTAATAGATCGATTAAAGTATTGAAAGAGGTAATTAAATATGCAATAGTCTAGGTTAATAAATTTATTTATGTTTTGAATTTTATTTTTTTACACACTGAATAAATTATTAATAAATGTAAGAAAATTTCTGTTATATTAGGGTGATCATTTCTAGCTATTGCTAATGCATTGATTAATTACATGAATAGGGTGATGAATTTATCTTTCAGTAACATGACGTTGAAACTAAATGTGTTCAACATGTGTAAATAACTTCACGATAATGAAGATGAAGATAATGAAAATGAGGATATTGAGGTTATTGAACCAATCATTGAGGAATACATTTAGGATGACAATTTTATAAATTATATGGAAATTTACTTAAAAATGTTCTTTTAAATCAAGTAAAGAGTTAGAATATGATACTGCTAACCTATTCTCTATGCTTGATTCCATTTAGGTATCCAAAAATGATAATGGCCAATTGAAATTTGAAGACTTGATATAACTTGAAGAGACAAAAGAAAAAGAAGTACTAAAGCTTGAACTGAAACCCTTACCTAAAGAATTAAAGTATGCATATCCTAAAGATCAGCAAAACTATTCAGTAGTGATCTCTTCCTAACTGATAAAAGACCATAAAGGTAAGCTACTGGCTATTGTAAAAAGGCATAAAACTACAATTGAGTAGACCTTAAAAGACATTAAGGGCATTAATCCTTTAATTACACGCATATAATACAACTAGAGGGAAATGCCAAAACAACCCATTAGCCTAAAATTATAATGTTGAAGCTATTCACAATGATCACAAAACTATGATCCATTTTTTAAAAGAAAATTTTTGAGCAAATTTGGAATACCTCAAGCCATTATCTATGATAGAAGTAAATAACTTTGAAACAAGACATTTGAGTATTTAATAAAAAAATATAGAATTACATATAAAATTATTATCCCTTATCATCCTTAAACAGGTGGTCAAGTTAAATTAACAAAGTTTGAAAAACACGGTTAACTATAATGGCCAAGGTTCGCTTTTTTTTTTTTTATTGATTGATGCACTTTAGGTTTACTATACTGTATTTAAGACATTTTTAAGAATGTCACCCTATTAACTAGTTTATGCTGAGTCTTGCCATTTATCAGTTGAACTTGAGCTAAATCACGTTAGGCTATTAAAGCTTTTAATTTAATTCTTAATGATGCTAATAATGCATGTAAATTGCAATGGAATGAACTTAAGGAATTGATACATATGAGAATTCAATAATTATTAAGGTAAGAAATAAAGCTTTTCGTCACAAAAGAATTTTCTGAAAACATTTGAGAGTAGTCAAAATATATTTCTTTATAGTTCTTGTTTTCATTTCTTTTACAGAAAGTTAAAGTTAAAATAGAGTGGCCTATTTGTTACGAAAAATGTATATTCCTATAGGGTTATAGAAATTGAGAATCTAAAAAATAATATCATATTTAAAGTTAATGATAAAATATTAAAATCATATCTAAAATACCAACCACATAAAGAAGGCACTAAAATAAATTTGAGTGATCTATCAAATCTTGATTAAGTGCTTTTCATTTGTAATTGGTAATTTATTTTATTTTATTTTATTTTATTTTATTTTACTTTTAATTTATTGTTTAAATTGATTGACTATTTCTTTCTATGTCTCAAATAATGTGCAATATGATGTTTATCGCTTAAGTATATTTGTTTGACAATTGTGTTTCATTTTACCACTAATAATATATTTCATGAGTACTTTAATAAGACAAACTATTTTCAAACATCTTTAAGAACTTCTACATGTCAAATTTCACCTAAGAGTCTTGATACAATTTTCACCTAAGAGTCCTGATACAATTTTCTAAATCACATTGTGTTTAGGATTCACGATGACCATAATTGGTATCTCATGTTATCTATAAAAATAACTTAAAGAAATAGAGAGTAGCATATATGGCATCCAATTAGAACTTGAGGATAATTCAATAGAAAGATGTGGTGAGTTACATGTTTGATTATATCCATTTTTTTAACATTGTGTTTTACTTTTATTGTTTGCTCACTTTCGTCTTATTTTGTGGCATTGATTTTTTTATGTGTTATTATTTGTTTTCTTGGTTAAGTTGCAGATAATAGTACCTTATTACTATTAAAGTTGGTTCCCTTAGTTTTCTACAATTACTAATGCTCTCAAGCCAAAATATGGATAGAAACACAATTCTTATAAAACTTCACAAATGATTTTCTTCACTCTTTCATAATGCACTCCTTACAATTTACAAAGTTCGTACAAACGATTGCGACTACTTATGAGAAATAACATCCTTGTTGACATCTATTGGTTAATCGAAGCCAAAGTACAATTGGTAGGAAATTCCCTTCAAAATTTACTACCTAGATGATTGATTGCGGAAAAAAGAAATTATTTAAGAAAATAAGGAGTTAGACGGCTTTAAATTTCTTGTAACACCCCAATTCCACTAACATGGTACTATGGTAGAATTGAAGTGAAACTGCATTTCATTAATCTCATATTTAAAAATTTCAAAGTAATAACGAACAATAAATATTCTAAACCTCTAAAAAAATAATGAAATAACATATTCTTAAATAAATATCATCCCAAAGAAAGTTAAAATTATTCGTAGCTTATTAAGGTAATGTGATCCTTATTAAGCTAAAATTATTTCCTAAAAGAAACTTAGCTCTTGTTCTTCCTCTTTAGACCATAAGCTCATATAAATTAACTATATCTGCTAAAATATTGTAATGAGGATTGAGTCATCAACTCGGTAAGTAAATTCATACAAAATTCTAAAAATAATTAAAATATAATTCATTGAATTTCATGGATATGCATAATAATAACAGAAATTATCTTTGTAAATCATCATTTAGCAAAATTAAATCACAACATCATAAAGTCATTTAAATCCTTTAAACATAACAATAGTATTTGAAAGACTTAAAAACATAATAAGCTCATGCCATATAGTATCACCTAAAGACCTAGTGATTTGGCTATATAAAATCATTTAGGGTGTTGTTCCATATAAGAATCATTAACATTAACATCATATGTGCACAAAATCTAACTCGCGTTCCATAATATAACATAACATAAGATTATTGTAGACAATAAGCCAAATCATTTAAATCCATCCTTGAAGTTTTAATCATTTGTAGGTTTCCGTAAATTATATTTAAATAACTAATCCTTATTCTAGAGTATCTGACTTAAAATAATTTAATAAAGCTTTTCATTTTTAAGACAATTTATAAAGTAAGTTTTTAATAAATAAATTTTTGTTATAAATAATTTTAAAGAATGATTTTACTTAACAAAATATTGAAATAGACTAAACAAATTAGTATCATGTACTTTTCATTTAACTTAATATACTCTTGAATTAAAGTAATTTAATAGTGAAATACATATATCATGCGTGAATCTACTTATCTCGATCTTTAGTAATAAAAAGAATGATAAGTTTAACCATGAGCTCACTCTTGTACTAAAATATCAAGAGACATTTTATCAATATCATTGCTTATTCTGACCTATAGATAAATCTAACATAATCAAGCCTAGTTGTAAGTATTAAACCATCAAAACTAGTCTAAACCGGAGCATCCTATACAACTTGATTTTTACTAAGCTAATCATATTCAAAAAATTGTAAAAATTATAAAAATGTATTGCATTTCATATAAAAATTCAAGTAAAATGAATAAAAGTCAGAAACATATTGCAAAAAGAATTTTGCATGTAAATATCCACGTTGTTTAGTAGTGATAAAAATAGAGATAACTGAATTAAAAAATTTATAAAATATTTAATAAAAATTATAAAAATTAGACCACTTGATTTTACAATATTGGAGATATTAAAAATAATATATCATATTTCTAGAATTTTTTTAAAATGTAAAACTATTTTAAATGAATTTATATTAAGAGACCAACAAAATTATTTAGAAACTTTTAGGTTTGTATTTTGCACTTCAAAAAATTCATAACTTAATACTAACTCAATGAAAATTAGTTAAATCAACTTTAAATCATAGAAGACTCATAATAGTATACAAATATAATTTTTATAGATCATTCTAAACCCTTTTAATAGCCTAAAAAGCAATCTCTAGAATTGCAAAAATCAACATAATTTTTATTAATAACGATTTTTAATAATTTTTATACTCAATCAAAAATTATGAAATTAGACATACAATAAGTTGACATAATGAAGATTAAATGAAAAAATCAACATAATTTTCAGAGAGCATTTGGATAGTCAGAAAAATCGACAAAGTCAAACATGCTACTAAAAGTTGGAATTTTCCAACACCATTGTTCAAAACCAACAATTTACAACAAATTGGTTACTTAGAATCTCCTTGCACATAATACATCATTGTAAACCTTGGCATTTATACTTTAATTTTATGGATTTTTTTTAGAATTAAATTAAAATTAGAGCAAAGAAAATATAATAATAAAATCATAGTACTCATACCTCAAATTGTTTAGCTAGTCATTCATGATAAAGAAAGTAATGCATGCATTCATCATCAAACATATAAGATTGAATTAGAGAACATTTATTAAAACAAGGATAAATATCTCAAAACTTCTTTCAAATGTGATAAAAGAAAATCCAAGAATTCTTTACTTTTATACATTTGTTTGATTAAAAAGTTTTAAATCGTAGGGAGATAGGAAGAGTTTAAGTTTTATTAAAAAAACAAAACTTACCTTTATAAAAGTAAATTGTATGATAAAGATGGTATTCCCTTATAATTTATTTTAAAAAATAAATAAATAAAAAGAATTATAACTTATCTCAAATAATGCTAATTAAAATATATTGACACAAACAAAATATAAACAACTAAATAGATAAACAAAATTAAATTCAAACCAACAAAGAACAGGTGTTACATTTCTTATCATAAGTGTGCTCGAACAAACTGCAATAGAAATCTTTGCATATCCTTGAAAATGATGTCTAATAATAAGGAACACAAAATTCAATTCATTAGGAATAATTGAATAAAGAGTTATTGAATAATGTCCTTTTTATCTTTTGAAACACATCCTAGTGGATATACGTATATTATTTCAGAAAAAATACATGATACAATCTCGAGAATTGATTATAAATAACTTTATTTGTCAATTTACAAGAGAACTAGATGGGAAGTCTATCCTTGACCTATAAGGAGGTTCAAACCATTATTGGACGTAAAATCAGAAGAAGATATAAGTAACAATTACAACTACTAATAAATATATTTTTATTTTAATATTTTTATTACTTGCATTATTGATTTTAATGGTGCGATTTTATATCTAATCATTATTTTTTTTAACTATTTGCTTTTGAATATTGAGCCATGCGCTTTATACATCATTTGATAAACACATCACCCTATATACAGTTATGTATCATTGTATTTATCACCAAAATCTTTAAATATAAGCTTATTTTTTCAAATACTCATCAATTATTTTTGAAGATTTTTCGAATGGCAACAACTTAGAATAGTCAATTCAAGAACATTTGTGTACTTTTTTGATTTTACTATAAAAAATAGAGGGACTTCATTTAGGAGTTATAGATCTTAATTGTGTCATAGTCGAAAGAAAATTACACCTAGTATATAGAGGAAGTGATCAAGGTTTATCAAAACTTATCTCATAAACTACTTTCATTAAAAGAGGGCAAGTGATAAGGATCATCTCAAAAGCCTTAAAATCTCTGAGATGCTTGCTTAGCTTACTAATTGGAGAGGTGTTAGTCATCCCAACCATGCATGAGAGAATATTTGAAATGCTAAATCACTATAATAAATTATAGTTTTTAAGGCAAATTTTTTATGACATTTGAAAATTTGGTCACATGATAGTAGTTATAGTGACAAACTTTTCAAATCATAGCTAATAATCTCGTCTTGACTAAAGCTGTATTTTATAACCAATAATTCTCTTTTTGAAATGCCTTAATTAGTCTTGAATTAAATTTTCTATGATGAATGATAGATTTGTCGCAAAAAGATATAATTTTTTTAAGTGCTAAATAATTGCCTTAAAAATAAATAATTTGGGACGTTACATGATCTTTAGTGACAAAATATATGGTTGCAAAATATAATTATAAGCAACACCTATATTTTATAAGTAAAAAATATTTATTGAGACACAACATATTTTTTACTTTAGGTGTTTTTATTTTCACCAATATAAAGACCACATTTTGCTGTCATAAATACTTATCCATAGTGATTAAATTAGAAATTAGTAGATGACAGTTTTGTCTTGATTTATATTGTATATTGTGACAAATAAATTTTTTTCGGACGTATTGCATTAATCATAGCAAGATATGTTTTAGCTTTAAAAAACCCTCCAAATTTTAATATTTTAGAATAACAAATAATCTTTCTATGACAAAAATTTATGGTAGAAAAACAAAATTACGAGTGGCACACTATTTTTTAACAAAACAAAAAGCAAATAAATTGAATTAAAAAATTATTGAATTATGCAATTTCTTTTTGAATACATTGATTAAGTAGTAAAAGCATAACAGCCTTAAAAATTAATTAAGAATAAATTTAGAAACCAATAATTAAATATTTTTTATAACACTAGTAATTTAATTTTTTTATAACACTGGTAATTATAGTTAAACAAAGTAAAAAGGAAAAACCAAAAAGAAAAAATAAAAAATATATCTAAAAAAGAGCTCAAAAAAAGCTTTGAGTGCCTGATAGCTTATTGTTGTAGCTAACCAACCGCCACACCACCGATTTGATTTCTAGTGGCCACAATTGGGAGGTATAATAGCTGGTAAACAAAACTCACCTTTACCATATCCAAGAGCCGAGGTTGGAGAAAATTGATTTAGGGGTTTTGGATCTTATAGGATTGCTTGCAAAAGCATGTGTTTGTAATTTTATAGACATGGTTGTCGAAAATCTGGTGGTGAAGTAATGAAGAGTTTTGGTTAAAGTGAGAGGCTTTGAGAGTGATGAAGAGAGAGTAAGAGCATGGCTTGCTTATTCCATTGGGTGGTTGAATGGGTTTAAAAGGGACAACGACCTTTTTTAATAACAAAATCACCACCATTGGATTCAAGTTCAAATGGTGGTTAGTTAGTGACTATTGACTAAGAATTAAGGAAGCTTCATATAATGATATGTGTTTTTTATTTTATTATTTACACCATAGCCAAGAAACGGCCTGAAGTAGTCATACAAGAAATGAGAGCATGTTGATATGGTTTCTTGTAAGTATTTGAATCCTTACGAAAATTCATCTCTTTTTCATAATAAATAAAGCAACTTGTTTGAGCTTTTTATTTTTCCATAAAAGAGTTGAATGGTTACAACTCTTTGCTTTGGGAGAAATTAGTAATGGAATATGATGCATTACCATATTGTTTTCTATGTCGTCTTTATATTTGCATGAAAATTTCTTTGAAAGACTTAAAGAATTTTGCAACTTTGCAATAAATTTCTATAAGAAAAAAATTCTCATTTATGTAATTGTTTTGTGAATTCTCATTAATGGTTGCTGCTTTTCTTTATTGATTGGCGTATTTTTTTTATATTTGATTATGTTCTTTCATGTGAGTTTTTGCTTAATTTGGGATTTCATAAATATGGCTAGTTTGATTGTATCTAATTGAAATTTAAATTTTATTTATCCATCATGAATGTCATTTTTGTGGAATCAACTAAGCATATAAAAAAAAAAAGGTCTTGGACATTCTATTTTTACTTTAATTATGTCCAAAGGAAGGATTTGATTTAGTATTTGTACATTGTATGTGGTGGTCTCCTTCTTCGAAGTCATGACCGGAGTTTTAGTTGGATAAAAAATTAAGAGTGGATTTACTTGAGTGCCTGCGGTTGGAGCTATTTTTCTATTGACGTATTTAAATCTTCAATTGAATTGTGGGATCAAATGTCTCTTCTATTTGGTGAGCGATTTAACCTTAATAATATAGCCAGGATATTTCTTTATGTGGACCACCTTCTAGTGTCTTGTTAAGATTGACAGCTTGTTGAGTTCCTCAGGCACACAAATTTCATGTGATTTCCTTCAAGCATGAACAAGGAGATTAAGATAAATGAGGTAAATACATATATACTTATTTAAACTTTCTTTTTTCTTATTTAATTTCATTATCATCTAGTTTGTTGCATGCACCGGATTTCAATTATTATGGTCAATAGATACTTATGAAATTTCAAGTAGAGATAAGTAACAAAGAAGCATATTGTCTAAAGGAATAATATATAATTTCCTATTATGAGATTTTTAAGTTTGTACTTTTTGGTTACAAATTGATTATTTATTGTTTTAATTTTCACTTGCAAATTTTCTTTGTATATAATGTTATACTTGTCAAAATATTTTTTGTAGGATAACATTGAGGCCAATTTCTTGAATCTGCAAATATGGAAGCATTTGAAGAAGATAATGAAAGACAAGTTCAAGTTAGTTTTCATGACAACTAGGAACAGCAATTAAATTTATCAATAATTACCAAGGACCAAAACAATTAGTAATACTTTTCTATGTTCTCATTATTTTATCTTAGGTAATTGATATTTGTAATTTTTTGTAGTTGAATTTATTTTATTAAAATGTAAATTTTTAATCTACTTTTTTTATTTAATTTTATAATTATTGGTTCAAGTATACATTCTTACTTGTCAGTGTTGGTAGTTTATTTTTTGTTATTATTAATATGGACAAAATAATTGCCAAAATAAAAATTCTAGTCATTAAATTAAATTTGATGTAACTTCTTCTGGCTATCAAATTTAGTCACAAATGATATTTTGTAACGATAAAAATGATTAGTCATCTAGAATTTTGGTAAAGAATACAAGACTATATTGATTATAATCTACAACAAAGAAAAAGTCATTGATATTAACAATTGGAGAGAATTAGTTTCTAGCATCGAAAGTAACTTTAATGGCTAAGAAATATTGTTGCATATATGTTTTCAAAGCATTATTTTGTCATTTTTTAACATCATTTATGTCACTTGAAACTTTAATTTAAGATAGAAATGTTTAGTCATAAAAAGTTCATTTTTCAATGACAAAATAATTTTAGTCGCTAAAACCTTTTAAGATAGTCTTTCTACCACTAACAAGTAATAAGTTTTTTTTATTATAAAAAATTACAAAGTGGCTAATTTATTGTCTTTAGTGACTAAATATTTTATAATAAAATATCATTTTTCTTGTAGTGAATTGTGTCGTCTCTTTCATTTTTCCTGCTAGAACATCTTTCAAGTCTAGAGATACTAATTACATTTGTATCATAGGCCAATTTGAACATTCACTAAAAACTCATTAGTTTATTAAATGTTATAACTTTTGTGATAACCTGATAACATTTTTAACCATGCAATGAAATACAATTTCATTCTAGCCTTAGGGAAAAACTTTTTACTTTTGGTCTTACTACTAATAAGGTACTTATTTTTTTACAAGTTTACAAACTTGAGCAGGATCCCAGGATCTTCGCGTTGGATTGGTTGACTAATGATAATAACAGTAGCCCTAATAAAAAATACAAATTAAATTAAACTTTTCATTTGTAAATATCTCTTCAATGTTTAGATGATGTTTTGTAAACTATATTTTCTTTATTCAAGACATTAGGGATAATATCTCATTCTAGTTGGGTAGAGGAATTGTGACACTACATTAAATAAAAGTTTTGAGACTTTCTAGTCTTCTATCATTAAAAAGGTGAAGTACAACCTTGATGACTTTTGTCTTAGGAAAGATGAAAATTATTGCTTAATTTTGTAGTATAAAACGATTAAACATCCTCTTTTTTTACTTGTATCTTTGCTTGCTATAAGCTTAACTTTTTGAAGTGATTGATAGTTTTCTAGTAAAATATAGGTCATCAAAACAAATAAGAGGACTATTTGTGTATTAAAGTGGAAAGATGTTGCCTTTTGAAACTCAATTTTATTTAATTCTACAAGTTTTACACTAATAAGGCTCATCTTGTAAGAATTACATGGATATTTAGATCAGTTGTGAATATTTTAATTTTATTTGATCAACCAAACAATGAATTTAGTTGCTTTATGTCTAGAAAAATGTTAAACAAACATCAGTTTGAGCACATAAAAGAAGGACATGCCATATTGGAATAGTGTAAAGTAGTACAAGGACTATAAAGCAGATAACTCACACAAAAGGGAGGTTCCATGCTAATTTTAGTGTTTTAATTATTATAAAAACAATGATGTTGGATTTAATTAATTATGCATAAAGCTTTTATTTTTGCTTTCCTTTAGTTACTTATATTTGATTTGAGTTTATTTCAACTTCAAAGAACTTAAGAGCTTCAATCTCATGGCATCTTCATTACAAAATTCAGTTCAACTCACTTCGTCCATGTCGCTTCCTAAAAATGTTACTAAGCATACTACTTCTAAGATTGAGAGTCTTGTAGAATATTCCTATATCCCTGATTCTGCTCAAGTAAATGAATCTTTTCTTCCTCTTGTGAATCCTTACCAGTTATATAAACATCCATCTTCTTTCACTCGTTCTATTCGCTCTCTCATCCGTACAAATCGCCCTGCTCCAAAAGAGTATATAAAGTCTTCCTCTCTTGATCACTGTTCTCTACAATCTACTTCTGCAAAGCAGTATGTTACTCTTGAAATTTCTCCTGAGTTGATTACTCACTGGAAACAGTCTAGATACACTCATCTTCATCTTGGTGGTGTTCGCCTTATCCTTACTCTTCATGGGAGAAAAGGCCTTTCTGTTACAGCCAGAATTGCTTTACTGGATACCAGATTCAAAGAATACCAGTAAGCTAATATCGGCACTGTCTTTACTACCCTTTATGCTGGCAGCGTTATCCCCACTGTCTACCCAAATTTTAATCTTTCACTAGATGATCCGAATCTCTCCAGTTTCCTCAAAATTCAAGTTCAGATCCAAGGAGCTGAACAAATTGTAAGTGCAAAGATTGCCACCATCCATCACCAGTTGGTCTATAGACTTCAAAATCATTCACTTAATCTTCCTTCATCTAATGAAGCCAATTCAGATACTCTTATGATTCTTGTTGAATCTTTAGATATCCCTACTATCATTCAAATCCCCAAACAGATCTCAAGAGCCGATCTTCTCAAGCTCATGCTGCTTGAGTGGATAACAAATTATGAACACTTTCACCAAAATACCACTCCCATCCAGACTTCTGAACTAATGTATGAGAAAAGATCTGATGGTACTGTTCGTCTTCAATTCAAACCTCCTCCATCAGCCCCCACAGAACCAGCCAGAATGTCTTTTACCCGTTCGATGATACAACTTGTTCAGCACCACCCTGAAATTCTTCCTAATGGTGACCCTTTACCTATCTTACATTTCTCTTCCCAAGGTCTTCCAGTTTATCTAGATAAACTTCATGGCTATTTTATGTAGGTTGTCTCCGGCTCAGGCATGTGCGATCCAGCTGTCTATGTGAAACTGATAATGATGAGTTTGATGACTATTCTTCTAGAAAGAAAAAGAAGAAGGTTATTTTTCCTGGTTGTAAATACCAGCGTCCTTATCTTCTCGAGGATGATGATGAACCAGATTATCCACCTCCTTTGCCTCTGTATCACAAAAGACTCAAGTGGATTCAAAAACATCAACCCACTCCTTGTAAGCTGCTGCCATCAAACCTTCCTGATTTGTTGCCAACACCTATACCGGTGTCTTGCATGATGTTCTCATCTACCTCTCCATCAGATTACAATGCTGATTTTCCTCCTCTTGAAAAGAGATCTGATCCGGCACATCAAGTATACTTTAGGCCATTTGTCACCTCTAGTGGGCATTTAGAAGAACCAAAACCTTTTGAGGCTGTTCTTAATTGTCAGACTCAAAATGCCAGAGTACAGAATGCTTTTCTGACCTCTCTACATACAAAGGTTGACCAGATTGCTCACAGATCTACTGTGGTTGAGAACAAAGTTACTTCCATCTCATATCAGCTGGCAAATCTCTACAATGGTCTTTGTGCTAAAGTTGCTCAACTTGATAGCGATCTTCAAGAAATGATTGCTCAGGGTCAAATGTCTTCTGACTTTGATAAAAAAGAAAAAGAGATTCGCTGTTTAAAGGCAGAGATTGCTAGGATTGATGCTGAAATCTTTAAAAACAACAATCTACTCCTGCTCTTGTTCTGACTATGTCTTTTTTCCCCACAGAACCATACCATCGTCTCAGTTCTATATATCCTCAACCTTCCAGATCATATGAACCTGAAAAGGTTTTCCCAATGACGCATACCTTGTTTCCTCCTACTAGAAAACCCAAACCTAGAGCTCCTAGACGACCTTCACCTCCTCCTGTCTCAGTTCCTCCTATTACTCTTATCTATCCTGAACCCAGACAAACTTCTATTAAGATTTATGAACCAATTAACCTAGAAATTCCTTCTACTTTAGTCTTACCTCCTTTTGTAAAACCACATTCTAAAGCTGATCAAAAGAAACCTACTGAAAGTTACTTGCTCTTAGACCCACCGAACTCCATCATGATCTTTCAGCAGATGAATCTCTTTCAATAGATTTTTTGGTCTCTTCTACTGAGACTTCAGAGCTCAGTTGCAGTTCAAATGATTCAGAAAAGAATTTAGCAGATATTACCTGCCTTCTCATGGCTGATATCCTGCTGAATCTGAAACTACAGACAGGACCTCTAGATGTCCTCCCAGAGAACCTTATGTTGATATTCCTTCAGATGTTGAAGAAGATTTTAAGGAGAAAGCTCTCAACCCCCTCCTAGGGTTCGAGCTAAGGTTGCTTTTGGAAATAGACCCTGGTTTACATTCGATGATGTCTCGCCTGTTAAATGGCGTGAAAGACTTCAAGAACTTTCTGCTTGACTAGATTTGCAAATGAATAAGCCTAGTGTAGAACTTGTTTCAGTCTTGAAGGAATTTGTCTCCCGTTTTACGGGGTCTCTCCGAGATTAGTTTGACAGTCTTGGGGAATATAGGCAATTGCAGTTCATTCAAAAGCCAAGTATCTCTACGGCTTTAATGGATATTCACACACAATTCCGTGGTGAACCTGTAACTCTATTTGCCTCTGCTCGCAAAGATTACCTCGCAATGAAGTGCTGTTCCTTTCAACGAACAGATTTAAATTACCACTTTAAAAGAATGTCAGCCCTTTTTCATGAGCTTGGTGGAATCAATGATAATACTATGAAACATGTCTTTATTTCCTCTCTCCTTGAGGAACTACAGCCAGAACTCCACAGACAGATTACAGTTGCTCAGCTTGATATCAATACCATAAGTATTGGTAGAATTTTCCAGCTTGCTCTAGCTTCACTTGACTATCTCTGTGAATAGAAGAAGTTTTTAAAAAATTTAATAAAGGAGAAACCTTTATTCAAAGCTGCTTGTCGAAGCCCTATCTGGAAATCAAATGCAAAAATAAAAAGCAGTGTGATTGTCCTACAAAAAAGAAGCACCATGGATCTCGCTTCCACAAGAAATCTCAATTTCTATCTTCTTCTCGACGTCGTTTCCCTAGATGCTCCAGAAAAATTAGTTACTTCAGATGAAAGAATCCCTTTAAGCTTCTTGACAAAAGACAGAAAAAGAGTAGAGTTTTATTTGCAAGAAGCATGGACATTTTGCAAAAAATTATTCACAGAATCCTAAACGTTCTATGCGTTTAGTCCAACAACTTCAGTCTCTTCATCAGTTTTCTCCAGAAACAGATCAAATTGAACATCTTTACACTGAACAAGAGTCTCCTGACCAAGATACAATTTTTGCTCTTGGTTCCTCCGATTATGAGGCTGAGTCTCATCTTATGATTCTTCCCTAGAATATTCCTCTGTGTTTCAAGTCCAGTCTCACCCTCAGTCCTTTTCAGTTCAACTTGTTCCTTCGATAAAAATCCAGATTCTCATGTCAAAATATAATCCTCCTATATCCCTCATTGCTTTTGTTGATACTGGCGCTCAATGCAGTATTTTGAATCCAGCTATTCTCCCTCCATAAGCTTGGATTGTTTCTGAAACTCATTTTCGTGCAGCTAGTGGAAAAGTCTTTTCCACTCAGCTTCGAACAAAAAAATGAATTGGAATTCAGTTGTTCTCAAAACTTATTGTTTGGACTTATGTTATTGGATCCAGTCTTCCAGACAAAGATCTACTCTTGGGCTTTGATATCCTGTTTAAGAAAGAAAACGTCCAAATCCTTTCTACTGGGCTTAGGTTCCAGTCCATGTTTTAGCCTTATACAAATAAGCTTAAACTATATCATTTGGCCCATTCTCCTTCTGATTACCAAGATATTACGGCCCAATTACTTTAAATTTGTCCAACCAATCATTTGACTTTTGACCATCTCAGTCCATTATGGAAAAATCTAGCTCACTTCATAAAGCTTCCTTTCAAGCTCAATGAAGATGTGAATCCTATTAAAGCCACCCATCCGGGTATGCCACCCTCAGAATTTCTTTTGGCCCAAACAAAATGTGCCGAACTTTTGGCCCAAGACCTAATTGAACCTACCTCTTCCCAATGGGCTTGTCAAGCTTTTTATGTCAATAAAAGATTTGAAACTTTACGAGGGAAAAAGCGTTTAGTAATTGATTATCAACCCTTGAATCAATTCTTGTAAAATGACAAGTTTCCTCTTCTTCGCAGAAACTCTCTGTTTACATATCTCTAAAATGCCTCCATCTTTTCTAACTTTGATTTAAAGTCCGGATTTTGGCAGTTGGGTCAATTCTGAGAGATACAAAATAGCTTTCTGTATTTCAAATGCTCATTACCAGTGGAAAGTCCTTTCTTTTAGATTGAAAACTGCTCCCTCCATCTTTCAAAGAACCATGACCCAGATTTTCCAACCCATCCTACACCATGCCCTTGTTTACATTAACGACATTTTGTTGTTTTCAGGGACAACGGAAGAACACCATGCATTACTCCAGTAGTTTCATGATATCATACAAAAACATGGTATTATGCTTTCTGACAAAAAGAGCATCATCGCTACAGATACGATTGAGTATCTCGGAATAAACATCAAAGACGGACATTATCAACCTGGTCCCAATATTGTATAAGAATTACTGCATTTTCCTGATAAAAACTTTACCAAAAAGCAAGTTCAACAGTTTTTGGGTGTAGTCAACTATATCAGAGATTTTCTTCCATATGTGGACCAACACACTAGTGTCTTGTCTACTTTGTTAAAGAAATATCCCTCTCCGTGGGATAAGCATCACACGCATGCAGTTCAACAGTTGAAATAGATTGCTCAGAATCCTCCACCATTGAAAATTATTTCTGATGGTCTTCGCATCCTGCAAATTAATGCTTTTGACATATCATGGGGTGCAGTTCTCCTTGAAAAGACAAATAAGAAAGAACACCTGATCGGATATGCTAGTGGACAGTTTAGTCCAGCTCAACAGCATTACCATACAGTGTTCAAAGAAATCATTGCCGTTAAAAATGGGATAAAAAAGTTTGAATATCATCTACTTGGCCACAGATTCTTTATCAGATTAGATAATTCAGCTTTTCCTAAAGTCCTACAGTTTAAAGGCAAGACGATCCCCAATAATCAGTTGCTTCGTCTTCAAGAATGGTTTTCTCGATATGAGTTTGAAGTCCAGCATATAAAAAGAGATGCAAACCTGATCCCTAATTTTCTATCCAGAGCCCATAAACCTTCTCAACTTATATTTCATACCTCTCCTGTTTTCCCTATCATATTCATGGCTTCTCACTCTCATAGAAATGTTCGTTCCATAGCTTCTTCTCTTCCTGCTTAAGCCCTCACCCAAAAAACTTTTCCTCTCGGAAAGTTCTTCTCTACTCTCTACCAGCTCTAACAGTGTGCAAAACAGTTTATCTCTTTGACGGTCCTACTATTTTCACCACTTTCTATCTAGACCATATATTTCTCACTGGGTTATATATTTCTCCCGCCATAGACATTACTAATGATGAACTATGGTATTTCTGGTGTCTTACTGCTCTCCATGCTACAAAACTAATCCTTCCTCTTAAATCCACTCTGAAAAAGATCATGGCTCTTAGTCAATCCACTTCTTTGTTGTGGACTCTTCTTGAATAGTTCTCTCCTCTTCCTTAGTGGAGACAAAGATTAAGACAATTGGCTCATGACCATAATCTTAACTCTATTCCTCCTCATGAAGCAGATCAGCTTACCTCTGTTTCTACGGTTCATCGACCTAACTTCCAACATCTAGAAACCCTTGTTTTCTTTACCCAAACCTAGTGTACCTATTATCACACTACACCACATCCTTCAACCCTTAAAGAAGATCAAAACTTTAGGAAAACCCTCACCAATTTCCTGTTACAACTCAACCATGTCAAACCACCTGTCACTAATATTGTCTCCAGTTCTCTTGGTCCTCATCATGAAATAATTATGGTCTCTAACCCTTCAGGCTCCAGGAAAGGAATAATAAATAAAGAAGAACGTCCTAACACTTCTCCTTAGTTATATTATCAAGATTCTCAGGATCTAGATGATGAGTTTCTACCACTTAGCCAGCATCTCAGACAACTAGAAACACCTCCTTCTAATGTTCACATCACTATATTAGAACAAGGTCAGTCCTCTACCTCTAGAGTTATCTCTTCAGCTGAACCAATAATTACTCACTCTCCTTGTGTAAAGAACTGTATCCCTGGTATTATGCATGCTCGGGGTTGTCCTCTTTACCATGATCTCACGTACTTGGATCATTGCACCATGTTTTACGGTCTATCTGGCACCATGTATGTCAAAACATGTCCAAATTACAGGCGTGATCGACCGGAAGAAACAAACTCCAGCTTAGATAATCCAGAACGGATGAACCTGTCCTCTCCTTAATAATGTTATCTTGTCTTATTATGTGGTTGTAATAGTATAAACTAAGGGAAATAATTAACATACTTTATGCTTTTATTTTATTAGCTTGCTTTACGCTTTTGCCTTTTTACTTTTAGAAAAACATGGGGGTCCGGTCCCAGCTTTGTGACAAGTGTTTTTACTTTAATAATTCAGTTTGCTTTTAGAAAAGTGATGGGTCCTGTCTCACTTTTCTCATTTGTTTTTTATGACCCTTATCTCTATATAAGGGCATCTCTCCTCGTTGTAAAATAAATCCGTTTAAGTTTATTCACAATATATTCAGTCTTTTCTATCATGGCTTTCTAATTCTCTCTCTTCTTAAGTTCGCTGAAGCTCTAAAATAAATAAAGAAAAGATATAAGTAAGGAAAAGGAAATCTGTTCAAATTAAAACCAAGTCGTATGCTCTACACTTACCTTCTCTGAAAGATCCTGTGTATTAGAAAGTTTGAGACCTTTTAATTATTTTCTTATCTGGTTTGGTACCCATTTTAAGCTTAAGAAAAGCTGTTTTAGGGTTTATAAGCCTGGAAAAGAAAAAGATTCTGGTTTTTAGTTTTCTAGTTAAGGTAACCGACCGTAGTCATTTATTGAATAAAGGATTTATCATTCTATTATTCAAATAAAAAAATGAAAATAAGATTGTCAGATGTTGAGGCTAAGCATAAAGAGTAAAGAGAGTTTAGAAGATCTGTTATAGGGTTAATTAATTCATATAATGACAACCTTTTCCTATTATCACTAGGTATTCCTAATTCTGCCCATCATAGAATTAGAATACTATTAGGTTTCTACACATTAAAAATCCACACCCTATTAGATATATTAAAGCCCATAATACTGAAAACCTTAATTGCTCACTTTAATTGGGCTTAACCTTATATGGCAATCTATAACACATAATTATTCACATATAAGTTCAATGTTAGATTAAGGATCCAACATTATTAGATTAAAAAATTTAACAATCTCTCACTTGGGTTATATGTGTAAACTTATAATTATATTTTGTAAAAATAATTGTATGAGCTCAATCTTTATTGTCATTACCAAAATGTATCTATAACCAATCTGGTCCATCAATCGTATCAATATAGGATCAAAGCGGCTTTCGTTACATCTATCATAACTCGACCCATCAGTGGTCACTATACCAATACAAGTAAATGACACGGATTATGATGTCGATATGTAGCATGAAAATCTCATGCAATGTGATCTTAACATGCCTATTTCTAATTGATCCACCTTAAACCTTAGTGAGATCAAACTATACCAAAAGATTAGAGTGTAAATAAACCAAAACTTTATTTCTGTAAAAAAATAATTCGAAATATTTAAAAACTAAAATAACTGAAAATGTCTATATTATAAGAGTATTTAAAAATTCACAAACTCCTACTAAAACTGAATATCCTTAAATGACATGACACTAATACGAGCAGTGTGCTCATGAAATATCTTGGGTGATAATCCCTTAGTAAGCAAATCTGCAATCTAGAGTTTGTGCTAATATGCTCAATAGACAATTGTCCACTCTGATCTCTTTCTTTAACAACTAAAAACTAGATGTCTATATACTTCGACTTCGTCGAGCTCCTATTGTTATTAGAATATAACACTATTGACTTATTGTTATAAAATAACTTTAGTGGTTTGTCAGCACCATCTATTATATGCAGCCTTGTGAGAAAATTCTATAGCAATATTCCATGATTGGATGCCTCATAACATGTTATAAATTCTGTTGCTATCATAGAAGAGGCTATAAGAGACTATTTAGCACTCTTCCAAGAGACAGCATCCCTAGCTATTAGATAGATGTAACCCAAAATGGATTTTATACTATCTTGACATCCAGAAAAAATCAGAGTTAGTATACTTAACGATCTCAAGCTTATCTGACCTCCAAAATATGAGCATGTAGTCTTTTATTATCTGTAAGTACCACAAAACTCATTTGGCTGCTTTCCAATGATCTAATCCTAGATTGCTTAAGTATCTGCCCAACATCCCAGTAACGTACGCAATATCTGCTCGCGTACAGACTTGAGCATACATCAGACTTCCTACTGCTGATGCATATGGAATCTTCTACATTTCTTTTTCCTCAAAGTCATTTTTAGATTGAGACTAAAATTGTCTTTCTTAACTACAGTGGTATCACCCAGTTTGCAATCTTGCATGCCATATCTCTTAAGAATTGTTTCGATATAGCTCTTTTGTGATAATCTCAGAATACCTCGAGAGCGATCCTGGTTTATCTGTATACCTAATACAAAAGAGGCGTCACCAAGATCTTTCATCTTAAAGTTCTTAACTAGAAATCTCTTGGTTTCGTGCAATAAGCCTATATCGCTACTGACAAGCAAAATGTCATCGACATATAATTAATGCAACGCTTCTTCTTATGCCCTTCAGTCCTACAAAAGAAACAACCAGTACTTTTTGAATTATCGGGTTTCTTTTGTTGTTTCTTTTGAGGCGTTGTCTACAGCTTCTTTATCCTTTTTCCTTTTCTTTCCCTTGTTCTTACTCTTAGAAGTAAAAGCTAGCTGTGCACTTTTTTCTCTTATCTTTCTTTAACTTATCCTCTTCCTGAATACAGTATGATATGAGCTCATTCAGAGACCATGTCTCTTTCTAACAATTATAGCTCATCTTAAACTGGTTCAATTGTGTTGGTAAGAATATTAAAACCAAATACACTAACAAGTCCTCAGAGAGTTCAAGCTTAAGTGCTCTTAACTTAGAAGTAAGATGAGACATCTCCATAATGTACTCTCTAATATTATTTTTACCCGTATATCTCATTGAAATTAGGCTTGTCAAGAGCATACCAATTTCTGCCATTTTGTTCTTGACAAACCTTTGTTCAATTTGAGCAAGAAACTCCTTAGTTGTGGTTGTTTTTTCAATAATTGAACTCCTAAATGCTTCTGGAATGGCCTTGTTCATAGTTATGATACACATGCAATTTGATCTCTCTCACTTGTCAATTTCCCTTTTATCATCAAGGGTACTTTCATCCGTAAGAGATGGGGGAGAATCTACTCTTAACACAAGATCAAGATCATGACTACGAGAACTATTTAAAGATTCTTATGCCATGATTTGAAGTTAGAGCCATTTAGCATAGGAATTGAATTGATGTTGGCAGTAATATTAGCAGCAGACATAACAAAATAGAGAATAACAAATAAAATAAGCTCATATTAGTCTTTAAAAAAAATAAATTCAAATAAAGGTAAAGCCCATCTCAAGATATCAAACACTCCATTAATATTTCATCTTTGGACAAATATTAACTTGTAAGTGATATCTTGGTATAGTAATCAAACACTAATAATAAGAACATGTCAAACAATTAATTTTCCTTTGGGCCGATTTATTGCTTACATGTAAAACCAAATAATCATCACGTCTTTATTACCACAAGTGCATATATAATTCTTTTAAATATGGACCTTCCTTTAGGCCGATCGACATTCATAGAAATTATACACACAAAAAAATTATTTATATTTCAAAATAAATTAATTTCCACAAGAGAGGTCACTTTGGTAACATATTGCTTCAATTAATTCATTTTAAAATATATATAAACCAATCAATATTTGAATTTAAAATTGTACCAAAAAATTTACCTCAAAAAATATAAAAAAAAATTGGGTCAAAATCAAACTTTGATAGGTCAACGGTCAATTATTGATTGGTCAAATGTTGACCGGTTCGGTCTGAGATCAACCAGACCGAACTAATCTATTAAACTAAACCTTTTTTTTAATGGGCTTAATTTAGAATTTAAATTAATAGGCCATTATAATTGCTAAATCAACCCCTTAATTTCTTTACATTAAACCTAAATTCAGGTCTAAAATTTAAATTCCTTAAGCCCAAAACATGGTTTAAGATTTAAAAGCAAAAGTTCTTATTATTCTACTACAAAACAAAATTTTAAATAGCTCTAGGGACCTGTGTGATAATAACCAAGCAAAACCCAAACACTTGTTTTCTTTTCTCGTTTTCTTTGTTCTTCTTTGAGCGACCAAACCCACCGCTTCCTTTCTTTTTTTTTAATCTGAATTTCCCTAAAAAATTTATATTGCAAATTTTTATTATCTTGTAATACCAAAGAAAACAATAATAAATTTATTCTCAAATTCAAGAATACTAGATTTAAGAAAAAAATATTTAATCATTAATTAAAATAAATTTGATTCTCAATGATTTAACATAAATTAGCTCTGATACCACTTGTTGGGATAAAACCTTTGGTAAAATACTAATATCTATAACCCAAGAATATCATGTTATATCATTAAGAATCAATAATAAAATTATACGGAAGCGTACCTAAATCCATAATGTTGAATTAGTCTCTAGGATTGTGTGGTTGGCCTTCCAGATCTACACGTTCTCTTAAAGAGTTCTTTAATTCTCTATACGCTCTCTCTCTGATGATGGGATATCAGAAAGTGAAAAATATTATACGTATAATCTGGGGACCATAACCACTTATATAGATAATATTTTCCTATTGTCACTAGGTCTTCCTAATTCTGCCCATCATATAATTAGAATATTATTAGGTTTCTACACATTAAAGGCTCATACCCTATTAGATACATTAAAGCCTATAATAATGAAAACCTTAATTAATCACTTTAATTGAGTTTAACCTTATATGACAATCTGCAACACATAATTATTCACATATAAGTCCAACATTGGATTAAGGATCCAACATTATTAGATTAAAAAATCCAACAATCTCCTACTTGGGCTATATGTATAAACTTATAATTATGTTTTGTAAAAATAACTATATAAACTCAATTTTTATTGTCATTACCAAAATGTATCTATAACTAATCTGGTCCATTGATCGTATCAATATAAGATCAAAGTGGCCTTCGTTATATCTATCATAACTCGACCCATCAGTAGTCACTATACCAATATAAGTGAATAACATGGATTATGATGTGTATGTGTAACATGAAAATCTCATGCAATGTGATCTTAACATGCCTATTTCCAATTGGTCCACCTTAAACCTTAATGAGATCAAGCTATACTAAAATATTAGAGTGTAAATAAAATAAAATTTTATTTCTGTAGAAAAAATTCGAAATATCTAGAAACTAAAATAATTGAAAATGTCTATATTATAAGAGTATTTAAAAATTCACAAACTCCCACTAAAACTGAATATCCTTAAATGACATAATACCCATACAATCAGTGTGCTCATAAAATATCTTGGGTTGTAATCCCTTAGTAACTGGATCTGTAATCATAGAGTTTGTGCTAATATGCTCAATAAACAATTGTCCACTTTGAACTATTTCTTTAACAACTAAGAGCTTGATGTCCATATACTTCAATTTCGTCGAGCTCCTTTTGTTATTAGAATATAACACTGCTGACCTATTATCACCAAATAACTTTAGTGGTTTGTCAATGTTGAGTGTTAGAAAGTGTATATTTATAAAGGAGAAAATCGTCATTTTACACTTTAAATCTCACTAACATTGCTACTTTTATTTATTTAAGTATTTTTTATTTAATTATATGTGTTTTATTATAATTGTTATTTTATGTATTTTAGGGGTATCATAATCGTTTCACAATAAACGAGTGATCAGACAGCAAAACGGACGTCATATTTAGACTCAGGACGGTCGAAAACCTTGAGAAGAGCATTAAAGGAAAAAGTTACTGTTCACATACTACAGATCGTTTGTTCATACATACTGTCATCGTTTCACGACACTCGCTTTCATGTATACAGACCGATGATGTGGTAACTACCTACGACGTGGCAGTATCTGATTGGACGAATTATGTGGATTGACTGCTTATGTGGCGTTGACCGATGACGTGGCGTTGACCGATGATGTGTCACGATCTTATTGGACTAAATTTCTTATGTACTGTAGATCGATGATGTGGCGAAAGATCTCATGGAGTAGAAATCGGTGTACGATGCAGACATGCGCTTACATGGGATTATTTACTATTCAGGCGGCATTACTGTACAAATGTTGACTGTTCACGGTTGACTGTTGACTGTTGACTGATGACGTGGCGCAATCCTGAGCATTCGAATTATTTTTAATCCGATGGTCACGATTCACTCAATGTATCTATAAAAAGGGGGCTCTCCCCCCCTAATTTGGCACCCCTGAATTCATTTCTAAGCTTAGATTTCTGAAATTCCTTCTCCTTCTTGTAGTTTCTTTGTATTTTAATAAAATTCCCTTTTTATCCCTAATTAAAGTATGAGTAGCTAATTTCTTTTCAAGCTTGGGTTGAAGGTGAAGTCTCAACATGTTCCATGGGCTTAATTTGGTAAATTTACTTTCTTTTCCCCTCTAATATTTGTGGTTGTTTTGACTTTTCGTTGACAAATAATAATAATATTGTCTAGTTCTGACCTGCTAGTTAAACCTAAGACCCTAAGTACAAGTTATTATTATTTGACGATAAAGACTTAAAGACCATATTTATTGGAGCGTGGTTCATGAGGTGTGGAATCCCCCCTTATGATTTAATTGGTATTAATATGTAATATTTAGCCCATGGAGCATATTGATGCGGATCCGGATACCCAAGCACGTTATTTCAATAGATTTCAGTTTAATTTAATTCATGTCATTGTAATTTAAATTCAAGCACAATTTATATTAATTTCACCATCAATTTATTGTTCTCATTAAAAGAAAATTAATTCGACATATAATTAAAATCAACCTCCTCGTGGGATCGACACTCGTCACCATTAATCTATTCTACAATAGATTCGTGCGCTTGCGAGTTCATTAAAATTTGCACAACAAGTTTTTAGCGCCGTTGCCGGGGAGTAATGAAATTTTAATTTGTTGAATTAATTTTTTTTTGTTTTCTTGTATTTTTCCTTATAACAAAATAATTCTATAATTTAATTTTTGTAATTTAAATTTTTGTAATTTAATTTCTGTAATTTAATTTCTGTAATTTAAATTTCTGTAATTTAATTTCAGTAATTTAAATTTTTGTAATTTAATTTTATTGTGTGATTTCTTTAATTTTCTGTACTTTAATTTTTGCTTTACTTTTCTTTGTAATTTGTTTTGTTTATTAATTTATTTTAATTTATTCGTAGAATTAATTCATAGAATTATTTTTTTTAAGTAATTTTTTTTTGTTTTCCTTAAAAATTATAAAAAAAATTAAAAAAATTACAAAATATAAAAAAAAAGTGAATCTGTAATTTAATTTTTGTAATTTAAATTTCTTTAAATTTCAATAATTTAATTTCTTTGTAATTTATCTAAATTTCTATAATTTAATTTCTGAGTTATTTTTCTTTGTAATTTTTATTTATTCTGTTAATTTATTATTCCTTAAAATTAAATTTTTTTAAGTAATTTTTTTCCTATAATTTAATTTATTTCTTTTTCTCTTCTTTATATTTCTGTAATTTAATTTTTCATTTTTTCGTTATAATTTATCTATTTTTAGTTAATCTATTTCTTGTATTTTCTTTTTAGCACTTGAGTGTATGTTCATAGTAAGGTTATAACAACGTCACAAGGTTAGTATCGTAATTTCTCTCTCCTCTTTATTTTTATTTGTTTTATTTTCATTTATTTTATTATTTGCATGCATGGTCGAAGGTCATTATCACTAATCTTGAACCTTTAGACCTTAATTTGGAAAAAACACTTCGCACGCAAAAACACACTGTTTTTCAAAAGAAATTTGAAATGGAATTGCAAAATCAGCAACCAGAACCACAAGAGAGGCCATTTAAGGATTATTTTAGTCCTTTAGCTAATTTGAGCACATCATGCATAAGGTACCCAAATGTAGCTGCTAGGAGTTTTGAATTAAAACCTAGTGTACTAAACTGTCTCCCCACATTCTATGGCCTAGAAAATGAGGACCCATATAATCATCTGAATGATTTTCATGCTATTTGTCAAACTTTTAAATATGAGAATTTTTCAGATGATGATGTCAAACTTAGATTATTCCCATTTTCATTAAAAGATAGAGCTCGTTCATGGTTTAATACAATGCCTGCTAATAGCATTACATCATGGGAACAAATGGTAACTAAATTTTTAAATAAGTATTTCCCAGTTCATAAAACCAATGCTATTCGCAGGGAAATTTCAGAGTTTACTCAAAGAGATGACGAGCAGTTTTTTGAAGCATGGGAGCGATTTAATGGGCTACTCTTGAAGTGTCCACATCATGGGTATGAGAAATGGCACCAATGCCAATACTTTTTAGAGGGATTATTGCTACATGTGTAAGAATGACTAATGGCAACCAGTGGAGGAGAGCTAATGTCCAAAAGCGCATCAGAGATTTGGAAATTTTTCCAACAGCAATCGGATAATTCTCAACAACGGAGTCGATCACTCAGAAATACCAGGAGAATTAAGGGAGTGAATGAGGTTAATATTGGCGAGTTAAGCTCAGGAATTAAAGAAGTCAAAGAGATGGTCGAAGGCCTTGCTCGACAAATAGCATCTTTGACAACTGCTAAATCAACAGAGCCACATGACCATGACTCATATTCAGATCAAGCCAATGCCATAGGTATCATGAGAAAACCACTAAACTACAACCCTTACTCCAACACATATAACCCTGGATGGAGAGATCACCCCAATTTTTCATGGTCTCAAGGATTCCAACAAAATGGACCATCGCCCCACCTCCAATGCAACCAGTTCCTCAAATGTCTCAAGCCTCTCAACCACTATTCAGACCATACAATCAGAATCCCAACCATTCTCAACCCAAACCATGGGAGAAGACATCCCAAAATTTCAGAAATCTTACTAACTCCAAGATCGAGCAGCAGAACCGCACCATTGATGAATTACGAAATGAGATGAGAGCGAGCTTCAACTCACAAGCTCAATCTGTTTCAAGCCTTGAGAAAAGGTAGGACAACTTGCCTCTTCAGTTCAAACATTGGCCATGACCGTTGAAAAAGGCAAATTCCTAAGTCAACCAGTGCCCAATCCTAAAGCAGTAAATGAAGCAAGTTCTAGTTCACCACAGCAGCATGGAGAGGTCAAAGCAGTGATGACCTTGCGAAAAGGAAAAGAAGTTGACAACAAAGTGGAGATACCAAAATCAACTCAAATTGTACCTGTGAACACGGAGGAATCATCATCAGAGGAGAAAGAGGAAACCAACTCACGAGAATATGTTCCTAAAGCTCCATTTCCTCAAAGGTTAGTTAAAGGGAAGAAAGGAAAATCCACAGGTGAGATTCTTGAAATCTTCAAACACGTAAGTGTTAACATCCCTTTACTTGAAGCTATAAAACAAGTGCCATCATACGCCAAGTTTCTTAAAGACCTTTGTACTAAAAAGAGAAATATTCATGTTCAGAAAAAGGCATTTCTAACAAAAAATATTGTTCTATACTCCAACATAAAATGCCTTTAAAATGCAAAGATCCAGGCTCCCCCACTATCTCATGTAGTATAGGGAACCACACAATTGAGAATGCTTTGTTGGATTTAGGAGCTAGTGTAAATCTGTTACCTTATTCTGTTTTTGTGAAACTTGGACTGGGCGAATTACACCCAACTCTAGTGGTGTTACAGCTTGCAGATCGATCTATGAAAATACCACGTGGTATTGTGGAGGACGTGCTTATCCAGATAGATAAGTTTTATTTTCCTGTTGATTTCATTGTAATTGACACTCAACCAGTGCAGGATTCAAGGAAGCATATCCCCATTATCTTGGGTCGTCCATTTTTGGCAACTGCCGATGCTCACATTCAATGCAGGACTGGAAATATGCAGTTGTCATTTGGCAATATGACCATGGAACTAAATATTTTTAACATTGCCAAACAACCTCGCAGTACTGATGATGAAATTGTAGATGTGGATTTAATTGATGAATTAATTGATCACACATTTTCTTTAAATCTTAGTGATGACCCTTTACTAACATGTTTAACTCACTTTGGTTTGGATTTTAATATTGACAGATCAATTGATGAGGTTAATGCCTTATTGGATTCATCGCCATGCATGGACATTGATAAGTGGAAGACAAGGATAGAGCAATTGGCACCATTAAAAGAAAATCTCATCCCATCATCAGAATCACCACTAGAAATTGAGCTCAAACCTTCACTCGACCCTTTGAATTCTACCTTCTTGGAGGAAGAAGAAATATTGTTAGAAATCATCCCATCCTCTCCTGATTACAAACAAAAGAACATAGACATCATTGACCCCATTTTTGGTTCAAAAAGGAGGATACAACTGGCAAAACCAGAGGAGATTCGTAACAACAAAAATGCTAAGGACTACAGAAAGCGAATGAAAATCCTCCGTGACAAGCGGAGCATTGGAAAATCTTTCACACCAGGTCAGAAAGTATTTTCTTTCAATTCTCAATGGCACGTTTCTCCAAGTAAGTTATGTTCTCGATGGTCTGGTCCATCTACTGATCATACTATTTTTTCACATGGAGCCATTAAATTTAAGAATCCAAAGAACAATGTAATTTTTAATGGTCAGAAAAGTAAAGTTATATCACGAATACCAATCATGTGGAGAAAACAGCACAAAATATTGAAGTGACCTGAATTTTCTTTCTTTCTATTTTCGGTGATTTATTTTTTTTTTAAATTATTTTTTTTTGTAAAGTTTAACTATTATTGATATTTTTTTCTTGAATAAGTATGCCAGAATAATATGCAATAAAAAAAAATCATGTTCTTTAGGAATGGTGTCTGATAACAGAGAAGATAAGATTCAATTCATTAAGGATGGCTTGAATAAAGAGTCATTGGATGATATCCTTTTGTCTCTTGAAACACATCCAAGTGAATACGTCCAAAATGCAAACTATAGTCTCGGGAATCTGACTATAAAAGACCCTGTTTGCCAGTTTGTAAGAAAACTGGATGGGAAGCCTATCCTCGACCCATAGAGGGCGTTCAAGCCGTTTCTGGACATAAAACCAGAGGAAGATGTGAGCCACAGTCGCAACTACTTGTTAATATTTTCTTCTGTATTGCAATGCCCAGGTGATATCTTCTAATCTCTACTTCTTTCCTTTAAAACATTGAGGACAATGTTTCGTTCTGGTTGGGGGGAGAGAATAGCTGATAATTTCTTCTTTATAAATATATGTTTTCAAGTTATTAAAGTCGAAGATGGCTGAATATGGAGTGTAGTAACTCTAGAAACGCATCTTCTTTTAAAAAAAAGAAAGAAAAAAAATTCATTTTTCTTTAATTTTTCTGCATGTATGTTTTCTTTTTATATTTAGAATAGGTTGGGGGGAAATAATTATGTTTAAAAAAAAATTTTTGTGAATTTTTGATATTGGATGATATGATGACTTTCGAATTTTAGTATTTATATTATATTTGGTCTTGAGTAATGTTACACCATGTTTACTATTCTACATGTTGATGTTGGGGACAAATATGAGTTGCTTGAAAGAATGCACATGTCATAATAAATTTCAAGTGAGTTTTTGAGCTTATTAATTTTTCGTGGAGAGTAACCCTTTTTGCCCATTCTTCATTCAGCTTAGCAGTTTATTATTTCATACATGATCTCTAGATTTTCTTTGAGTCAACCCTTAAAAAAAAAGTGTGTTACTGCATCTAAATACCCACTTAATTAGTAGATATGAAAGATTATTTAGAGTCCTAAAAGATGATGGAAGGCCATTTTTGACTCGTTTGAGCCTTTCTATCCATCCCTATTATGTAATATCCATAGTTAGCCCTTTTGAGCCTTTTATTTTAAAAAAAAAAACCTTTTCTTTATTAACTTATCATCCTAACCCACTCCAATTTGGAGTATTACTTGATATCATACAAGTTCCATCCACCTATTCATGTTTGAGAAAAAAATGATAAATAATTATTTTGTTCAGCGAAGTTATGCTACATATATAAAAAAAATTTCAAAAAAAAAGAGAGAAAAAAAAGATGTACAATAGCAATAAATAAGCAAAATGTATGTTGTAAAAAGTTCTTGAATTTTTTTCTCAAATATATATATTTTGTTTCCCTATTTTCCTTTCTTTGTTAGCCATGTCCCTAGCCTACGTTACGTCCTAATAAAAGTCCTTCCTGATTTTAGGGAACTATAGTCTAACATAAAAGCTAGTTATATGGGTAATTAAGATGTAGTGATGCATATAAAATAAAAAATAAAAAATAAAAAAAAATGATGAATACATTGGGTTGACTAATACTTTATTTGAGATCGTATTATTTCTAAGCTATGGGCATATTTTTCATCTTGGTGAGAGTGTGTGATATTTCTTTATTATTTTCTCTCAATTTACCATTCATTGTAGTGACAAAATTTTATTGGGATTAATTTCTTTGTGAGAGTGTCACTACAACCGGTGAGATTTTAGGGTTGGATATGTCATTCTTGAAAGTGGCTTGATTACTATTGCTACAACAAAATCTGCTGGACTGATACATATGGATGGTTGATGTGGATGTGATATTCCTTTAGACTAGAGATAATGCTTAAACTTTTATTTGATTGTTATCATTAATCTGATTAAATAAACACGTGTGTTTAAAAAAAAAGATTTTGAATTTTATCTTCGCTTTATTTACTAGGGACTAGCAATAAGCTGGTTGGAGGGTGTGTTGAGTGTTAGAAAGTGTATATTTATAAAGGAGAAAATCGTCATTTTACACTTTAAATCTCACTAACATTGCTACTTTTATTTATTTAAGTATTTTGTTATTTAATTATATGTATTTTATTATAATTGTATATTTTATGTATTTTAGGGGTATCATAATCGTTTCACAATAAACGAGTGATCAGACAGCAAAACGGATGTCATATTTAGACTCAGGACGGTCGAAAACCTTGAGAAGAGCATTAAAGGAAAAATTCTTCGTTCACACATACTGATCGTTTTCATACGCATTTGCATCGCTTCACGACACTCGCTTCATGTATACGACCGATGATGTGGTAACTACCTACGACGTGGCGATGTCGATTGGGCCAATTATGTGGATTGACCGCTTATGTGGCGTTGACCGATGACGTGGCGTTGACCGGCGATGTGTCACGATCTTATTGGACTAAATTTCTTATGTCTTTGTAGATCGATGATGTGGCGATCTCGGTGGAGTATAAATCGGGTGTACGATGCATGCGCTTACATGGGATTATTTACTATTCGGGCGGCATTCTTGTAAAATGTTGATTTGCTTCACGGTTGATCGCTGATCGCTGATCGATGACGTGGCGCAATCCTGAGCATCCGAATTATTTTTAATCCGATGGTCACGATTCACTCAATGTATCTATAAAAAGGGGGCTCTCCCCCCCTAATTTGGCACCCCTGAATTCATTTCTAAGCTTAGATTTCTGAAATTCCTTCTCCTTCTTGTAGTTTCTTTGTATTTTAATAAAATTCCCTTTTTATCCCTAGTTAAAGTATGAGTAGCTAATTTCTTTTCAAGCTTGGGTTGAAGGTGAAGTCTCAACATGTTCCATGGGCTTAATTTGGTAAATTTACTTTCTTTTCCCCTCTAATATTTGTGGTTGTTTTGACTTTTCGTCGACAAATAATAATAGTCTTGTCTAGTTACAGCCCTGGTTAAACCGGCACCCTAGTACAAGGTTATTATTATTTGGCACGATAAGCACTTAGCACCATATTTATTGGAGCGTGGTTCATGAGGTGTGGAATCCCCCCTTATGATTTAATTGGTATTAATATGGAATATTTAGCCCATGGAGCATATTGATGCGGATCCGGATACCCAAGCACGTTATTTCAATAGATTTCAGTTTAATTTAATTCATGTCATTGTAATTTAAATTCAAGCACAATTTATATTAATTTCACCATCAATTTATTGTTCTCATTAAAAGAAAATTAATTCGACATATAATTAAAATCAACCTCCTCGTGGGATCGACACTCGTCACCATTAATCTATTCTACAATAGATTCGTGCGCTTGCGAGTTCATTAAAATTTGCACAATAGTCAACACCATCTATTATGCACAACCCCGTGACAAAATTTCGTAGCCATGTTCAATGATTGGATGCCTCATAACATGCTATAAATTCTGCTGCCATCATAGAAGAGGTTATAAGAAACTGTTTAGCACTCTTCCAAGAGACAACACTCCCAACTAGTAGATAGATATAACCCAAAGTAGATTTCATACTATCTTGACATCCAGCAAAATTAGAGTCAGTATACCCAATGATCTCAAGCATATTTGACCTTCAAAATGTGAGCATGTAGTCTTTTGTTCTCTGTAAGTATCGCAAAACTCATTTGGCTGCTTTCCAATAGTCTGATCTTGGATTGCTTAGGTATCTACCCAACATCCCAGTAATGTACACAATATCTGGTAATAGCATGTTAACTTTTAGTAATTGCTACATATCTTTTCTTAGCAAGTCTTTTACTTGTCAGTGGAATATAGCCTTATGGAATAAGTTTACTCCCTCCAAATGCTCTATCTTAGCTTGGAAGCTCTTCCATGATAGGCCTCCTACCAAAGAAAATCTCTATCAAAAAGGCATGTATATTATTTCTGCATGCCAACTTTGTTCAACTATGCAGTGTGAGGAAATATTAGCCATCTTTTTTCCACTTGCCATTTTACTAAGGATCTTTGGGATCGGCTTACTTCATTGTTCAACACATGTCCCCACCTCCTCATAATGTTTGCGATCTTCGTGATTTTATTTTAAGAAAACAATTTCCCTCTTGTACATTTCATATGTGGCTGATGTCTTCCTTTATGATTTTATACCACATTTGAAAGGTTAGGAATAAGCTAAAATTTGAAAATATTCAACCTTCAATTCCTCGTATTAAGCATCAGTGTTTGAGCTATATCTCTTACTTGAGTAAGCTTTACCCTGGCTTTGTAAGTTTTCTTGGCTCATTTCCTATTTATAACCTTCTTAGCTTAAGCAATCCTCTCCGCACTTCCTTAAAGATCTTTACAATTCTATGGCATTCTCTCATCTTTTCTAGGGTTAAAGTTACTGATGGTCTCTGTAAAGAATATCTAGGATCCAGCCTCTTGTGGTGCTATTTATAGAGGTTTTTATGGAATTTTGTTAGGTTCTTTGCTTTGCCAAATGGGAATCAAACTTGTTTTTATGCAGAACTTTATACTATCATTTGTGCTATTGAATTTACTTTCTATAACGGTTGACATTCTTTGTAGAATGTGATTCAATGACAGCTTATTTTTGCCTAAAAGGTGATAACTTTTCTCCTCCTTAGCAATTTCGCACTAGATGGCTCAATTACATAACTATGATAAAGTATATGCAGTTCTATTGCTTTTATATCTATAGAGAAGGTAACGATATTACAGACACTTTAGCCAACATTGGTTTGACATTATCCGACTTGACATGATGGGATTTTCCTCTATTAAAAATTAAAAAGTCTCTACTTGTGATACTTGAAAGATACCTAAATACCTTTTTTTAATTCTTTTTTTATTTAATATTGTCTTTTATAAGATTTCAGTTTTCTTTTTCTCATTTATTTAAACTTTGTACCTTCTTTTTCTTTTAATATAATTTTCCTCTTTCAAGGTTTATTAAAAAAATTAAATTACTACACAAACAAATAAAGGAAGTGCAGGCTCATCAATACATTTCTTTGAATTTAAATGTACACTTGACAGGGTGCTAAGTATCATAGTTTCGCTACCAAACATATAACTTCCCCCTTTATGTCTATAATATTTTAATCTCATCAAATTAAAGAAATTAAAAAGGTTGGATAATTTTGAAACTTTAGTTTTCAATATAAAAGGAATTTAAAATATTTTTTATTTGATGCGAAATTCAAATTCTACATTATGATGGATATTAAATTCTAATAGAAATTAAATTCTTATATATTTTATTCAACTAAACAATAGAAATAAAAATAAAATTTAAATTACTTAGCCCTTCTCCATTCTCTCCTCCCAACCAAACAACACTTGGGAAGTTTTTTTTTCATTCCCTACCCAATTTTCTTTTTAGGGGTTGTAAGGGATATCATCCCTATATATGGGTTATATTATTCTAATTTAAATTTTTACTTAAACTTTTTACATAAATTTTGAGTAATTGATATGATTCAATCTAATAATCAATGAAATAGCATCATTAAATGTTATTTTGACTTTTAATATTTGTAAGTAATTTATATAATATTAATAGCTCAAAATTTATTTTTATTTATATTGTTTAGTTGAATAAAGTATATAAGAATTTAATTTCTATTAGAATTTAATATCCATCATAATGTATAATTTGAATTCCATACCAAGTAGAGAATATTTTAAATTCCTTTTATATTGAAAACTAAAGTTTCAAAATTATCCTACTTTTTAATTTCTTTAATACCATCAATAATTATTATTTATAATTTTATTTTATGAATTTAATATTATAAATAATTATATATTAACTAATTTAATAAATAATTTAAGAAAGTTAACAAAATAAATAAATTTATTTATTTAATATGAAAATATAATTTAAGTCACTGAAAATTGTTGGGCCACTACCGGATGTATATATTATTTTATTACTAATATAAATAGTTTGATATTTAATGTAAAGGATAAATTTGTCTAAAGAAAAAAATTATAATTTTTTCCTTATTAAATTTAATGTCAAACTAAATAATAAAATTTAATTCCACTTATCTTTTCTACTCCCCTCTTCACCATTCCCCTCCACTCCACTCTTTTCCCCTCTGCCCTTTTTTTTCAAATCAAACATAGCCTAAATACTTAATAGGATGAGATTTAGTTTTATAGTCCCCACCACACTCTCACTTTCCCCCAATCCCTATATATATAAATTTTAATACTTTATAAATTATCATTTATTCAAATATTTTATATTTTTTGTGATTCAAGATATTGTTCTAATATTTTGGAGATGATTTCTATTTTTGATAGTTTCACTACCAAACATAAGTTAGGTTAGTTAGGTTTACAAACATGCACTACCATCTGATCTCTGTTGCCATGAAGAAAGAAAAAAAAAAACATAAGTTGGGTTTATGTGTTGTTAACGGGACAAATATACAGCTATAATATGATTGGCTTTGTTTGTGCATGTGGTGTAGATTGATTATGAACTAGTAGAGATGGATAAGAGGGAACATGCTTCTTCACTTCTTTCTCCCAAAAAATTCTACTTCTCATCTCTTTCCGTAATTTTTTAAATAAATTTAGTTTTATTTCTAATTTTCAAATACCTTTTTTAAATTATATATGATTTAAGTATTTTAATTTCTATTATACTTAGCTAAATACTAAGAGTTAAAATAAGGTGAAACTCTTAAAAAAATATATGATTTAATCAAATTCTATTTTTAATTATATAAATTAAATTATTTTTATCTAATTTTACCATATTTTATATTTTGAAATATTAATTTATTGTAGACAAACATAGGAGTTTGCATAATAAATTCCTAATGTCTTAGTATAAAATATGATAAATTGTATTTTAACTTATTGTAGACAAGTTAAATTTTGGCATGATAAGAACGTAATATATAATAAAATTAACGCAAAAATAATTATAACTTATACAATTAATCTTTTTGAAAATAAAATAAAAATATATTAAATTGTATTTACTACTAAAAGTGAATCCATAATCCTAACTAATTTAATTTCATTATTTCACTTAGATTAAGCTGCATATATTTAAATTCTATTTTTATTTCTTAGATAAATTAAATTAAACAAATTAAATCTTTTCTTTGTAGATCAATTTTAGACTCATCAAGTTATATTATACCTAGAAATTCTTATACTTAAGAATAAATTAAACAGTTTTGAGTCGTGTCATGGTGCATTTACCAATCAATAATCTATATGTTGGAATCAAAATAGGTTAGAATAAAAATGAGCTAGCATCAAAATAATTTACTTACTTAAACTATAAGAATCAAAATTGAACTCAACGTGATCTTTATTGCCATAATTGTTTATTTTATCTTACAATATGAATAAACTGTTACAAATTATTAAAGTACCCTTAATTTATTATTATCATTTATTAAAATACTCATGATATTGTTATTAAAAAAATTATTATTAATGTTAACAATAATATTATCTTCTGAAATACTAACTAGACAACCTAAAAGGAAGGTGAATTGGGTTTTTAAAAAATTAAGTAAACAAAAACTTAAAGTGATATAAACAAATCAATCAAATTCGAATAAATAAATAAATGTACAATAAAGAATAAAGAGATAGAGTGAGAGAAATCAAACATAATAATTTTTAAGTGGTTCAGCTATCCCCGCCTACGTCCACGTTTCCAAGCACACCGAACTTGAGGATTCCACTAAGCAAACCTTTAAGACTTCAAAATCTTACAATTGACTTTCAAGATATCAATAAACCTTTACAAAAAGAGATTTTTCCTAATCTCTTAATCTAAGTGTATCCCAACACTTACAATGACTTAAAAATAAAGATTACAAATTAATTTTTCTCTCACACAATTTTTAAGATTACAAATCAATGTTCAATGTATGAATAGATAAAAATCTGTTTAAAACTCAATGTAGATCGCATATTCATGTATATGCTCAGTAGTTGTGTTTTTGTCTGACTTTGATTTGATTTGGATGAGTTTATTTACAGTTGGAGCTGAAAATTAGCCGTTATTCATCATTGTTGACAGAAAACAGATTATAGTTTGCGTTGGTCAATGTTACCGTTGAGCTTAATTTCAAATTAACGGTTGACCGTTAGTAATTGCTCTTTCACGGTTAACATCCAAAGACCTATACAATAAAAATCTTCAATCCGTTTTAGTTAAACGGTTAAAGATCAACAAAGAATGTTAGTCTGGATATTATCGATTAGCTATTATATATTAACGGTTCGCCGTTAAATTTCAGCAATATTATAAAACATAATGCTTGACCGGTTTCCTTTAAACAATAAAGGATTAACAAGATGATGTAGGCATAAATGTTATCGGTTAACCGTTAAAATTTAACGGTTCACAGTTTATCTTTAGAGAATTTAGAAGCCTATCAGTTAAGGCTTAACAAAATAACCATTTTTTTTAGCATGAAGATTAAGCTTTTACCCTAAACGGTTAGCCGTTTAAAAATAACGGTTAGCCGTTTACTTCCAGTGTTTAATTTTTACTAAGTTATAAAATAATCGGTTGAAGCTTTTTTAAAAAAAGTAGCCTCTTTGTATTTTATCGGTTAACCGTTAAAAATAAACGGTTCACCGATTATTCCCAGATAACTATATTTTTTACAGAAATATTTCAATTTCTCTGAGACTTATAAACACACACAGAGAGTTTTGACTTTTAAGAAAATATTTGAATTTGTGAAATTTTAACAAACTTATCAAAAGAGATTAATAGTTTGTTATCAATAAAATCAATAAATAGAATATGTCGATGTGACCTATTACCTTACTATGATGATGGAGTAGTTTTGATAACTATTGCTAATTTTATTACAAATTATAATAGTTCACCAATAAATTTTGTGATGAAAGATATTATTAAGATGGAGAAGATGTTGAAAGGTCATAAAATCTTACTAGTTAATGACCTTATAGTATATGCCTTTTAGTGCAGCCATAAGTTTAAGTCTTTATTTAATCAATTGGGATATGGATCAAGGCACGTATAGTAGCTACTAAAGCATTAATAGAAGTTTCTACTCTGTATGGATGAAAGTACTATACAACTAAAGCATAAGTTGATTGGGCTTATCTCAAATCTATCAATGCAGTAATTTTTTATAAGGTATTGAGGCAATAAATTCTTACCATAGACATCTACTATTTCGAGAGGCTGAGATCAATGGAGTATTCTTCCATTAATATTATCCCTAAGGTAGTGTTAAGAGCAGTAAAAATATTATTAACAACATTTACAACTCAAAGGTTACAATATCTAGATTTGGTAATTTGTATAAATTTACAGAGGAAAACTTTCAACTGGATTTAAAAGTTGATCTTATTCGAGCTCTAATCGTATTTCATGTCAAGAATGTTAAAGCTTTATACCATATTTTAGTTAGATAGTTATGTTAAATAAACATAAAATGATGCCCTCCATATACCATCAATGTATGAAAGAAGAATTGGGATGAAACCAATTCATTATTACCAACCCTACTTTATCACATCATAAAGATAGTCATATGGCAAACATCTGATTTTATAAACTATTTATTGAAGGAGAAGGAATAACTACTGCCAAGCGACAATGGTCAAAACTTTTATAAACCATTCAAAAAGACCAAAAAGTTGATCAACAAAATCTTTTCATAAAAAAGCACAAATTTAATTTCTAAAAAGATGATTATTCTAATGGCTCAAGAAAATACTCTAGATTATTCAAGTTTATAGTAGCAAATTCTTCCAATTTACAATAGCAAGTTCTACTTAATAAAAAATGATGTGTCATTTATAACAGTGTGTAGGGGCCTATTCCCTTTCTAAGAAAAGGTCCCAACATTAATAGCTTTTTATTTTTTGTGCACAAATATTGATGATAAAGTAAGAAAAAAGAAAGTATCACTTGCACCCAAATGCATGTAAGAAGGTTTTACAGCTGTTAATGATGTATTGGAAGAAATAAATCTCAGTAAGGAGGAAAATGTTCAAAAATGTGTCTCAATTAGCTCTAACCTAACCAAGAATTAGAAGAATTGGTTGGTCGAGTTACTAAAGAATATTGACATGTGTTTACAAAGAGTTATGAAGACATGCTAGGGACAAACATATTTATAATCTCTTATACACTTAATATACTCAAATTGTAAATCAATAAAAAAAAGAGTAATAAATTAAAATATTTTATTCAATTTTGTTACATTGACATTAATATAATTTAGTAATAAATTTTACATTAAAAGTTGGGGCACGCATGCTTGGGCCGAGTCACTTGACGTCAAGGGGGAAATAGGTTATCATGAAAGTATTATGAGAAAATTAGTAAAACTCATTTCTTTAGGGGGCAAATGTAAAAACGGCAATGTCCTTTTAGTTTTTAGTTCGCCACCATGGCTTCCTTGACCCCTTCAGAAAAACAATACAACTCAGTAACGCCGGCCTCTGCCAACCGCCTGATTTAAAGTGAGTTTTATTTTTCAAAAAGTTTGCAGTTCGCAGTTCGCGCTTTTTTTTTTCCAATTTTTGATTTATAGTCATCTTATTTGATCTTCATTAGGTGGAAATTGGTTTAAGTGCGAAATGTTTTGACTCTTTTAGCTGACCTGCAAGGTGTTTGTTTAATTGCCTGAATGAATTTTTTATTTTTTTAAACTCTATATTTGTTCCAGGTTTTTGGTCAGTGTGATTAGTGTGTTGAGTTATTGTATCTATTGAACTGGGTTTTGAGACGGTGCTAGAAAAATGCCCGCTGAGGCTATATTGAGGCGTAAGCTCAATAAGAGACTCAAAATTTTGAATGGAAAGTCTAACAATGAGAATGGTAGGAATGGGAAGTTGTTGCGTTCAAGAGTAAAAGATGGAAAACTGAAAATTTCAATTGGGAAGTCGGATAAGAATCCAAAGGGAGAGAATATAAAGGCTCATCATTGTGCCATGGATGGAAAGAGGAAGTTGAAGTCTAATGGAAAAGGTAATATAGTTTTCAGAGGTCAAGGTAGTGATGAAGAGGTTTATGAGCCAAGAAGATATGAAACAGTGAATTCTGATAGGAAAAGGAAGATAATATATGCTGCTCATGGTGATGATATTGGCAGGGTATATGACAACCATGCGGGGGCACACAGCAAGAAGACTGTATCTAAGAAGGGTTTTGAGGTGGTGGAAAATCTCGAACAATTTAGCTTTGTTGGGCAAGAAAGTGGTAGAATATCTCGTACAATTTGGGATAAGGGATTGGCTAAGAAGGTAAACAAAAGCAAATCTGACTCAAATAAGAAAGTGAATGCAAGTCAGATAAAGCTCCCAGTTGTGTCTCGATCTTCCTTGAAAAAAACAGTTAGCGGCAAGAAGAGTTTTGATGGAGATTTACAGGCCCTGGATGATCAACCGGGGAAGAAGAAGAAGAAGAAGAAGCGGGTGATTACGATAGACCCATATGATACCTCAAATAAGCGACTAGATGATGGCTTAATTGCTGATGGTTAGTATGCCTGCATCTAGTTCTGTTTCTCTATTGTATTTGTCTTCCCATTTTCACTGTCAAATGATTTCTGTGCTTGAACAGTGTTGTATTTTTTTTTAATTATCTCTATTTTGGCTTGAATTTGATGATGGACTTTGCTAACTACTGCAAACTTTAAAAAAATTTTGAAAATTAGTGTCAATTTGTTAAGTTAAACACATTTTAGTATTCTGATTATCCTGACTCAAAGATTTAAGTTTAAAAGTTATAATATGTTTCATTTCCTATCTTTTCATGAAACTGAATGGAAACTGGAGCATAATGGATTCGATAAGAAATCTGTGATTCTTTTGTTAGTTTTCATTTGAAAAGTGGGTTGTTTATTGCGACCTGGGCTGTAGAAGGTGAATTTCTTGGGGACTTTTTTTTTACTCTCTCAGTGTCAGACCCAAGTCCCTAGGAACAATTGTTTTGAGTCTCTATTTTGTCTTTGTAAGAGAAATGCTTTAGGTAAGATATTGCATCACAGCACCTAATGCTCTAGAATAAGCTAGGATTTGAGTCTCTTAAATCTTCGAAAATGGAAACGTGGTGTTCAGAATCTTATAGTTCTAGGACTGCATGTTGGATCGAATGAGTTGGGACGTAGAGGATCTGTTTTTATGCTCAGCTATGCAAGCAATGCCTGCCATTATTCTCCTCTGATGATTTATTTCTAAATTATCTGATTATTTCTGAAGTTTCCCTTTTTTCGGAGTGGGAGAGTGATTGGAGGTGGTTATTTATGAGCATTAGAACATGGACCTTAGTTATAGTGGCATGTTTCAGGCTTGAACTTCTCTACTTTGGATTGTGTTGATATATTTTGGAAACCAACTGAAGCCATTGTTCAACTGTGATTTGTTATTGATCACGTAGAGAATGTTTTTTATTTTTGATAACAGTTACATTATATTTCTCAGAAATCTCTTATTATGTATTTAGTTTTCAATTTGCAACAATAGTCTTTACTTTTGTTTGTTTACAGGAAATTTTTCTTTCTTTTTCCACTTTTATTGCTTGCTTTTCAGAAAATGCTAAAGAGAAGAAGAAGGATATGGAGAAGGATGTTGAAATGTCTAAGAATGCACAATTCCGTGCGATACAACCTAGTCCCTCTATCCTTTCGTTTGTGGAAGATAATGTAATTTTTATGAGTAATCTTTGAGGTTCTTAGGCCCTCTTTGATATCTGTTGCATACGTTTCATTCACTGTATTATGATTCTGGATATTTTCCCTGACAGTTGTTGGGCCGAAGACGCTCAAGAGAGCTGCAGAGGGCTGGCTATAACATTGAGCTTTCTGCCCCATTAGATAATATCCCCTTCTCAACTAGCTCTGAAAGAGAGCGCATTGAAGAAAATGTAAGTTTCTATTTGATTGTTTCTTATATTATGGTGATTCCTTCATTAGTATTAGTCTTCTCAACATAAAAGCAAGCTTAAAGTTGCTTGGTTTTTCATTTTATCAATCTCATTCTAACTAGTTTCTTATAGATATTTAGGAACAAATTGGAATTCTTTGCTGCTGCAAAGGTTTTATCATCATTTCCAGCTCCTGATCTTCCAGAGATTGCATTTGCAGGTCGAATATTAAATATTCCTGCCTGATTTTAATTTTTTTTTTTTTAAAGATCAGGCCCCAAGTTCTGTTAGTTTTGATTCAAGATTTTGCAGTTTCAAACTTTTCCAACTTACGCTGGTAGATTTACATATTCCTTGATTAAGAATGACAGTAACAGAATTCACAATCATATGATTGTACCTAGGATGTACCGAAAAAGCATAGTCTAGTTTGAGGATTTTTGTACTTTGTTTGATGTTTGATTCAAGTTTATTGTTTGATGGATGAGCTCCACTCTTCTGAGAATTTTAAATGATTGATAACATAATTCAGATTACAAAGTACCGCATGCTTTATATGTATATATCCTTTCTGAGAAATAAAGCAGTGACAAATGCCTTTTCCCTTATTAGGAAGGTCAAATGTTGGGAAGTCATCTATGCTAAATGCACTAACACGACAATGGGGTGTAGTACGAACATCAGATAAACCAGGTCTCACTCAGGTGCTTAATTTCTCACAGATAGTGCTTACAGTTTCTCAGAATTTCTATAATAACAGCACTTGATGGCTGATGTTTCTATAATGACAACATTTTTTCTGCAGACCATTAATTTCTTCAAGCTGGGAACAAAACTCTGCTTAGTTGATTTGCCTGGCTATGGTTTTGCTTATGCAAAAGAGGAAGTTAAGGATGCTTGGGAGGAGCTTGTGAGTATTTCAGACGGAAATTTTTGGTCATTTACCTCTTTTCTTGTCTACATTTTTTTACACTAATGTGATAATTTTATACATCTGAAACAGCTAATGAACAGGATTACTTGTTATTAATTAATGCTTGAATTAGATAGAACTTGCATGATCATAAGTTGAAGGTAGGACCTATTTTTTGTTGCTGAACATTGAAGGGCGAGGGCCAGGATAAATACTATTTTGGTAACCCCATGGAATTATCACCATGTATCAAAAGGTTAGGATTCCTTATTTTGGACAATTTCTTGCGGAGCGATCTGCATGCTCACACAAATGGGGAAGGATTACATTGGATATGATTGACTTGATGGTACCTACACTCCCCAATTTCATTTGTTCTAGGCAGCATCAAAAAGATTCTGTTAGATAATATATTTTCAGATAAATGTCTTTGTCTTTTTACCATTCTTTTAGAAGTACTTCAAATACTCATGTACATATTGAACTGACTTCGATGGCAAAAGTTTAGGATTCCTTATTTTGGACAACTTCTTGTGGATTGATCTCTGAGGAGGCTGTATGCATACTCAAATAGGGAAGGATTAAATTGGAACTCATTATTATCTTGATGGTACCTTCGCTTCCCACTTTCATTTGTTCTAGGCAGCATCAAAACGATTATTTTAAGATAATATAATTTCAGATAGATGTATTTGTCTTTTTACTATTCTTTAGGCGTAGTTATGCTCAAATACATATTGAATTGATATGGCGGTTGGTATGTGCATGGATTATTGAGTTAGTGATTTCAATGGCAAATGAAATACACAAGCTCTCTAATTTTGTTTTGCAATCTGCAATCCTCTAATGAGTTGAATGAAAGATTCCAATTGACGTATTTCTCCAAAAACTGTTGAAAAACCTTGCAGGTGAAGGAGTATGTTTCTACCAGAGCTAGTCTAAAACGAGTATGTCTTCTTATTGACACAAAATGGGGCATGAAGCCCAGAGATCATGAACTTATTAATCTGATGGAAAGGTATGGATTGACATCCTGGAGATTGATAACTTTTGAGCATTTATAAACAGTGGGCTGTAAACTTTTTACTTGCATGATGCTTCTCTTAAAAGTAGATTAAAAAGCAGAATATGAAATTGATTCTGCTTTTATGGTGGTTGATAATATAATCATATGAGGTAGTCTTTTTTCAGACTTTTGCTAAATTCATGCAGCAAGGCTCTGTTACATCAGTGGTAGCACATAATTCTTGTTGCAAAGAAATAATATAGAAGTATTGCACATGAACATATTTATAACGTTCATTATCAACTTCGCAGATCTCAAACTAAATACCAGATTGTGTTAACCAAGACAGATATGGTGTTCCCAATTGACGTCGCTCGTCGTGCAATGCAAATTGAAGAGGTGATATTTTACTTATGTGGTTGACAATTTTGTTCTTGCAAAGGATGCTTCCCTTTGAGACTAACAGCTCTCTCTTTATCTTATCTTGCAGAGCCTCAAGGTCAATAATTCTCTAGTTCAGCCTGTGGTATGAATGAAGAAACTTCTTGTTAAATACAGTTTAGTCTTATTCTCTAATGCTTATAATTCAAGGAGGCATCCTAATGCTGTGTCTTTGATTAATCTTCAGATGATGGTAAGCTCCAAATCGGGAGCTGGTATTCGAAGTTTAAGAACAGTGCTTTCTAAGATAGCTCGATTTGCCAAGATCTAATTAAGGTGAATATCTCTTACCATGGAAGTCGTGAATTGTGGATGTAATATTTTGGTGTAGTTATAACCATGTAATAAAAGGCGGGAATCTGGTTTGGGTTTATCTAGAAGCAAAGACTTTTGCACTGAACTAATAACCATTTCTTTGAATGTGTTTGGAATGGCGTGAAACCAAATGTATTATAATATTTATAGTTACATGTATTCGATTAAATTTAGGGAATTTGCTGGTTGTTTAATAGCTTCGTATGTGTACTCTGTATATTATCATTCACTAATCCATGTTTGATTAATCAAACAACCGTTCTTCTCTGCAGATATGAACAAATTAAACATGGTAGATTGGAACTGCTGAGCAGAATGTCTATATTTATTTGAAACTCTAGGTGAAGTTTTGTGCAATTTGATGCTTAGTGCTGCGTGTCGATTGACATGATCTGTTAGTCTAATTTTCCCAGTCAATCATAGCAGGAAAGTATTACTGGCTAATAAAGCTTTTAAGGCGGTTCTAGGGCTGCTGTGAGTTTATAGAAACTGTGGATGATTTTGATGTGATCTTGACAGATGCCTATCGAGCCAGTGGCAAAAAATGTACAGATTGGTATTTGGAATATTTCATATTAGTTGAGCACCAAGTGCGGAAATTATTTTGAATTATGATGATATAATGACAGTTGTTTAGCTGGCTGAAGTCATTTCTGGAAACGCCTTGATATGGAAGTGATGGGAGGTTGGTGGCTACATATTTTTTCAATTATGTGATTGTGAATTTGTTATGGGTAAATTTTGGATTATTTCCTCTGTGAATTAACTACCTTTAAATCTTTAAATCTTTTCTCTTTCGAAAATTTCAAATTACCTTTAAGTTATTTGTCAATACATGACAATAATGTAATCCCCACTCAAAAAATGGTAAGATTACCAATGCAAAATTCCACTCGGAGAAGCTATAAGCATTGGCAAATTAAACAGATGCTGAGGGAAAACTAGTGGCAAATTTCTTAAATTTTTTAAGTTCTAAAAATTTTTATCGTCCTAGAACTCACCGAGTTTTATTGAAAATATTGATTGAATGATTAATTGTGAGGACAAAGTCGTTTCATTTGTGGAATTATGAGTGTGTGGTCTACATACAGAGCAGCCCATGAAAAAATCCTTGTATTAATAAAATTAAAAATGAGTGCTTGGAGCATTGGAGGAACATAATTAGCATTTCTTTAAATAATATAATTGGTGTGTATTCCATCCCTTTGACTTTATAATTTGTCTATTAAAAGATGCAATACCTAACCTATACTTGGATTAACACCATTTTCAAGTTATTTAGACTTTAATAAGGTGGAGTTTGGAATTATTCAAACACTATTTTTTTAGTTTTTTTAAATAAAAAAATATAAATAAAGATCGAGAATGATCATTAATAAATAGATTTGATTATTTTACATTTCTACTGCGTTTACTAAATTGGAATCAAAATGAGTTAAAATCAGAATGCGAAGGAATAAAAATCAACTAAAATCAGAATAAGGACTAAGAATCAGAATAAGCTGTTTACTTCAACTTTAGGAATTGAAATCGAAATGAGTTAGGTTCCATTAATTTACTTACTTTATCTTAGAATAAGAATCAAAATAAGTTAAATTATAACAAATTATTAAAAGTACTTAATGAATTATTATAATAAATAATATTTTATATTTTAATTATAGTAATTATTTACTAAAAACTATAATTATTAAGATATTATTAATAATAATAATATATTAATTATTGTGATTGTTTACTCAAAAAAATAATTATTAATATATTTTCATAGATAACATATTAATATATAAATTAATAATAATCATATTAATTAATTATTATTAGTAATATATGAATTAATTGTAATAATTATATTAATGATTATTATGATAGTTTATTAATTAATTAACTATAATAAAAATATATTAATTATTGTGATTATTTATTCAAAAACTATAATTGTTAATACATTTTTGTTAGTAATGTATTAATATTAATTAATAATTATTAAACTAATTAATTAATAAAATATGAATTAATTAATTATAATAATAACATATTAATTATTGTGATTATTTATTTAGAAACCATAATTATTAATATATTTTGTTAATAATGTATTATTATATTAATTAATAATTATTATATTAATTAATATATAATAACATATGAATTAATTATAATAATTATTAATGACAATAAAAAATATAAGAATTAATTATAATAGTTATATTAATGATTATTATGATAATATATTAATTAATTAATTAATTATAATAATAACATATTAATTATTGTGATTATTTATTTAGAAACCATAATTATTAATATATTTTATTAATAATTAATATATTTGTATTAATAATATATTAATATATTAATTAATAATAATTATAAAAATATTAATTATTGTGATTATTTATTCAAAAACTATAATTATCAATATATTCATGTTAATAATGAATTAATATATTAATAATAGTAATAATTATATTAATTAATAATAATAATAATAACATATTAATCAAAAAGATCTAAGTAAAAATTAAAATTGTGGCTAGCAAAGACGACGGCACGACAGGTACGGTAGCGTGAAGAGGGCGGCGACGTCAAGGACGAATGGAGAGATCAGCCGCTTCACCTCGGGGGCTTCAAGGGCGATGGTAGAGGGAGGTGCGGCGGAGGAGGATGAAGAAGAAGAATTTTTTTTTTTGGGAGCCCTAAAAATTATATTTTTATGTAATTTTCATAATAATATATGATGTGAAGTTTTATTTACTGTTTATGTGGGAAGTGTAAATTATATTAAAATATAATTTATAATTTTTTTTTTAGAGACTTTTGAGACTTCGACCGAGAGAGAGTTGGGTTTGTGAAAATTATAAAGCTATTTGGATCGGGTTAAATCCTATCGGTTTTTAGAATTCAATCCAAACCAGTCCAAGACTGACCCGAAACCAAACCGAATGCCCGTCGTACTACGCTAACCCCTGGCTCAATTACTTATGAAAATAATTAAAATCTGAGAAATTTTAGGACTACACTCCGAAATTTTAACATATAGACCTAGATTTAATAACATTTTCCTCTATCTTCTTGTCAATCCCTCTGCTGGTCCATATATATATATATATATTTTTTTTTTTTTTACTGTTTTTAATCTGTTTCTTCTTCTCTCCCTTTTTTTTTTTCTTTGATAGATTTTTATATATAGTTTGCTCACTTGTTTTGAAGTTGATTTTGCTGCGCGTGTGGGTCTCTCAGTGATTGTCAGTTTAATTTAGCCAATTTTTATCAGTCAATTAATTTGATGGACAACTTTTCATTTTTATGATGTATAACGGCTCAGGATTCAACTTTTATCTCTCTCCCTATTCTTCCTAGCTCTTTTTCATGTCCCAACCACAATCTCAAAATATCAATCATTAATGTTGGAAAGAAAAAGCTTAAAAAATTGTTGACGGGTAATTTAGCGTCGGTCCCCAATTGTTTCGACATCGCACCCCTATTTCTGTCGGTCCACTGTTAACTTAAAACCAAAAAAGGATAAAATAGTAATTTTGTATCAGATTAAAATAATATATAAAAAAATTTTAAGAAAATAACTCGTTTATCCTTACCCTTCGCTCCTTTTTTTTAGGTTCTCTCTCTCTCTTCTTTTCTCTCTTTTCTTTGCATTTTGTTTACTTCTTTCTTCTGCTTCTTCTTCTTTTGTCTTCTCTACTACTGCTTGTCGACGTGATCGACTGCTGACTTGAATCGACAATAATAAAATGGCGTGCGTTGAGTGGTCTGCCACTCGAAACCATCGCCGATGCCAGCACTTGAAACCGCCGCCTCTATAATTTGATTTAGGGTTTGAAATCTTTAGTTTTAGGGTTTTTGATTTTTGGATACTTTTTTGTTAAATTTTCTTGGTTTCAGTTTCTTTTGTAACAGAATCTTACAATGAAATTTATAGTAGGTGTTTGGTATAATTAAATTATTTTTTTATTATTGGAACTTTTTTGTAATCTATTGATGATATTATGCTCGATTTTCTTCTTCCCCTTTATAATCATGCTTTGACTCTCATTTTGAAGTTCGTTGGTTTTACAATTGTGTTGGGATAATTAAATTTTTAAAAAAATCGTTTCAATTTAATTTTAAAAAATAAAAATAAAAATTATTATAATAAATTTTTATATTGATATCAATTTTATGAGGGGCAAATTAGTATTTATATATCAATTCAATTCAAAATAGGGGTAGTATGGTCTTTTGTGTTAATAGTAGCCTAAACTATTTTTGGACGGAAATGGGGGCACGGTGCACATAGTCGAAAGATGTGGGTGTGCATTGCAAAATATTGAAACAATTGGGGGCTCACATTAAATTACCCTTGAAACTATATTGAGTTAGATTGGACTACAACTGCAGTTAAATAACTTACACATATAAAATTATATTATTACTATTATTATTATTTAAAAGCTTGAAAACCATGAGGCCTTCACCAAATATGAAAGAAGCTTAACTAACATTGAACAACTCTTTTAAGTTTTGACCATTTAGAAAAACTTTACTTTATTTGTTTCTATTTAAGTTAAAAAGGACACAAAATCTCTTCTTATTTAGTTCACAGAAATCAAATCAACAAAATTATTAGAGATCTTTACATGTATTATATCAACCTTAAATAATAATTTAATAAACTCATTATAAGTCTTCACGTATTATATTAAATGTGCATGAAATTATAAGATAAGGTGTGGTTATTTTGTCAATACCAAATTTAATTTTGTTGTTATAATTAAATTTAAAAATAATTTTAAATATAAATAAATAAGACGGTCATCTAAAATCTTAATTTTATAAAAATTTATTTTTAAGTAATTTTTTTAATAATTTCTAATAAATATAGGCGGATGGTTAACAAGGAGTTCAAAAAGTAAATTAATAATCATGTATTTTTTCCCCCTCTGACTTTTAAGAACTAATGCGGATTCCAAAGAAGAATTTTGGGTCACCTTGCATGCGTGCAACGTAGCTGGACCGATCTCTCATAGTCCTCTCTCTCTCTTCCAGTACTATCCAAAACACTTTATTATGATTTTATTTATGAGTCAACTATTCATAAATAAAAGGAGGTAAGAGCTTGCCTCATTTTTTTAAGTCTTGAGAGTTTTGAGTTTTTTTTTTCTTTTCCTGCTTAGTAACTGAAATTTCAGTGTTGGATTTCAACTGGGGATGAGCAGTATACGGTTTGGCTCGGTTTTGGACCAAAACCGAACCAAACCAAAATCCAGTGATTCTTAAGAAATAGAATCGAATCTAAATTGAATTTTAAACCTGAACTGAAATTGAAGCAAATCGATCAGTTTGTCGGTTCGATTTTGAGCCGAATTAAATACAAACTAATCAGTTCGCTTTTTTTTAAATTATTCAATTTTTATCTTCTAAATTGAATCGAATCGAAACGAACTAATTTTTTTTAATTTAATTTTGTTCGGTTCGAAAAAAACCAAACTATTAATTTCAACTATAATTCATCAACATAAAGTCTAAAAAAATTTGAGATATAAGAGTAAATTAAATTGTGTTTCTCCAATACATTTAAGCAAGTCTAATTTTATTCGATTCAATTCAACAAAAACTAAATTGTTTACCCACCCCTAATTTCAACTGTAATACATTAAAGCAAATCTAAACAAATTTGTGATATAGAAGTAATTTAGATTGTCTCAAATACACTTAAACATGTCCTAATATACTTCCAATATGTGAACAATTTTTCTCCTCTTCTAAGAAGCCGTACTCTTGAGTTTTAAGTAAAAATATATTAAGAATTGTAATGCCATAATATTTATTTTAAGGTGGAGCTTTACAAAAAATAATATATTAAGACATGTTGTAACATATTTCTTATGCATCACTCACAAAAAATTTCAAAATATATTATAATATGATAATTATATAATAAATAAATAAAGTTATAATATTTATTTTAAAAATTTACTATATAAAGGGAGATCCTATGGTGCAGTTTGCGCACCATACAACCTCTCGCGAAAATAGTCTCGTGAAATCCACGCGAAACTGTTCCATGAGGAGTTATATGGTGCAGTTAGCTGCACCATAGAGAGGTCCCTATATAAATATATCCTACACTGCTGTTCCTCCTAACTGACAACGCATACTTCAGAAACACTAATTTTTAAAATGAAAACCCAGAAATACCCTTGAATTAGTTAGTTAGGTCAAATGCAATTATCGAATGATTTCGCCAAATCCCATTAGCGATAACAATTAATAAAAAGAACGTGTCCTCGTTAGCAAATTAGCAATTGGCAAACGGATTTGACAAAAGCGAAAGCTTCATTCAACTCCACTTTCTTTCTTTCTTCTCATTTCCTCTGTCATTCATTCAACTGAATTAAAAAAACAAAAATTATTTGAATTGAATGAAAGAGAAAGAGAAATGTGCCCGTTAAGGCTGATCCTCATTTTCCTTTCCGCCACTCTCGCCGGTTTTTTTGTTATCAGAAACCTCAAATCTCCACAGCAACAGCTTTCCGACGATGTTCTTCTCGACGCCGACGAGAACACCGACACCACCAAAATCCAATCCTCCTGCTCCAAGGTTTCTGATACTTTCTGGGGTTTCGTTTATTTATTTGGTTTTTGTTTCGAGTTGTTGACGAATGGTTGTAATATTGACACGTGGCAGGTTCGTTTAGCTTTGGAATCGGGATTTTGGACATTTGTTGACATGGCCAGTGGTAAATATTTGTGGAGGCAATTGGGTTCCTCCTCAAAGCGTTCTCTTTGATCAGGGTTTGATTTTGTTGTTGTTGTTGTTGTTGTTCTCGTCGCAAAGAATAATAAATGATATTTGTACCACTGAATTTGCGACCTACAATTTCTTGTTTTCCGATTTGGGGTTCTCGCGATGCGGGTGCCCTTAGCAACAACTGCAAGTTTCATTGAAGGAAGATGTAAAAGTGAATGAATTGATGGTGTTATTGTTTGTTTGGTTCGTTATTTATGTGTCCATTTATGCGCTGAATCTCATATAAATTAAGATGATTACATTTAAGCATTTATAGCCTTTAACATCCATCTTGCTTGCTAGCACATAATTTTTATCTATGATTTTAACACCCATGAATGAGACATAATCACATAACTAGGTCGCTCATAGAAGACTTGTGGTAACTCTGGTATAAGTGTTTTAACTCACAACTTGCTTAACACTCCTGTACTTGATCACTAGGTTATCTCCCTTCAACTGTGGGTACATCAATGCCTGTTTATGCTTATTTGCAGTAGTTGATGTCGGTTTGATAATTGGCTTTGCTGGCTAATGGATATTAATATTATTACTAATGAACTGAGTTGATGTGAAAAGCTTCTGGTGTTGAGTGGTTTGTGGAGAAGATGTATTAGTTAGGAAATCTAGATATAAGTTGGAAAAAAATTGAGAGAGTGGGAGGGAGAGAGAGGGGGTGCTACTATTTATCTTAACATTACGTTCTTTACTTTAAAATTAAAAAAATCTGTCAGCTGCACTGGCGTTTACTGAAAGTTCTATTTATGAGGGCAGTTTGTGGTTTTTGTGTTTTATGCCACATTTTTTAAATCTCTCATATGTTGGTGACATTTATCAAGGGAGGTAGAATGGAATTGTGTTATTGTGCAGGCTGTAGGAAATCCTCTTCTGCATTCATGCATATCGAGTTGTAATAGCATTTATATGAATTCAAGTATCTATATGTTGTTACTTCCATTTTGGGTTGCCATGCCTCCTATGTGGATTTAGACGAACAGTTTGTATTTTGTACCCTGCCTTCACCCCCTCTTTCACATAAGACAAGATTGAGTTGTCTGGTTTCATTAGATTCTGACCACTGGACTCTGCTTTTGGTAATTTCTGTGCCCTGAGTGTCCATTTTCTAGTTTATCAAGTTGATGAATGGAATAGCATGGCAGTTACTGAGTTTCACATTTTTACTTGGTTAATCCAATCTGTTAGCAAGGAATACCTGTGCTTCTGGCTGCTGTGTGCTGCTAAGAGTGAAAACGTTGATGAGACAGCAACTGGGTAGGCTCGCTTGTTTAAAAATTTGCAGGGCGTTTCTAGAGTCCACATTGTGAATTGCATAGGATAGTATACTTCTTTTGTGCATCTAATTTTATCCAGTTTAGAAGTCGATAGACTGTCAGTAATATGAATGAAACATTTTTGTGACAGTTTTCAACAAGAAAGTCATCATTTTTATGTTTTATGTCATTGCTAAGCATCTATATCAAAATTAAAGGTGTCCCTTGAGAATGAATTCATGATTCTAGGTATTTTATTGCATGCTTCATCTGGATACAGTGATAATATATTGAAAGTTTCAGTAATTTCTTGCTTACCATCATTTTGTTGCTCTAGTGATGAGTTTGAGGTGGGATTTGCTTATACCTAATTTATCACTAGATTAGGATTCTTTCACGACCTTGAGTTTTTCTCTGAGTAAATTCACATAGGAATTTCTTAAGATTTTCTATGTAGATATCATTGAACACCATGTGTTTTTTGGTTGCTTATATTTTTTAGCCTCTTCGGCATTTGGTAAACATGAACAAATTTTTTATTATTCATGGCTCATAGCATGAATTGCTTTGAGATAGTTTGCAAAATAAAAAGCAAAAATATTTTCATAGCATCATTTCTGAAGCAAGCTGATAGAAATATAGACAAAGGGTAAACAAGAATGGTAAAAGGTGGAACTTAAATTGTGAATGACCCCTTTGTCCTTTGTAATTTTATTTTTGGTATTTGAGCTCCTTCAAAATTTTAATAACAATAATGATATATCTGCAAGCAGTTTTGTACAGGAGAGCATTTATAAATTGGTGTGATAAGAAGAGATTTGATAAAAGGTGTTAGAAGTTATTTTTTCCAAGTATGTGGATCCATATTAAAAGAAGAAAGTCGAAGATACTAGATAGGCCTCACCTGAATCAGATTCCATAGGTGATACAACTGATGTTGCTTCATCTCCATTCCCATACGCACGGGGAACCGAGTCTTCTGCGGTGCATGGGCCTGCTACGAGTCCATGCATGAACTCGATTTGCATTTTAAGATTGAGAAGAAATGAGGTTAAATGTTTATTGGAAATTTAAATGTCAATAAGAAAATATTTTTGCGATGGATGAAAGTTTCATTCATCTAGTACGTATGAACGAGTAATAGGACGGAAAATATCAATCTAGGAGTTTTATGACATTAAATAATCTACCTACAATGTTGTGATCAAGGCCAAGTGTGCAAGAGAAATGACGTCCACCTGCAAGTTAATGAAGTTGCAGGTGTACTTTACGAAAAGTTTAACGTATCAACAACAGCAGCGGCAGTATTTGCTCGTTTTCACTTTTAAGGAAAATGGACTGTAACTGAAAATGGCACACTGACAATGGCACCAAGATGAGTAGCATTAAAGGGTAATGTTAACTTGATCAATCTCCTATAGTGGCGTTTTAAACAAAGTGATACTTTTACGAACAAACCACTACCAATCTTCTTACACAGTTATTAGTTGACCGATTGTGATAAAATTTGTTGTTTAGATATTCTTACTACAACAATAATGATAGAGGCACAAATAATTTCATACATGGCAAAGGGATATGTGAGGGAGAGCATGAGTCCATGTGAGGGAGAGCATGAGTCCATGTGCGGTACCAGTTCTATTAGTGCCCAAAAAGGATGGAACATGGAGGATGTGTGTTGATTGTCGTGCAATTAATAAAATCACTGTAAAGTATCGACATCCTATTCCTAGACTTGATGACATACTTGATGAATTGTATGGCTCTTGTGTGTTTAGCAAAATAGATCTTAAAAGTGGATATCATCAAATTAGGATTAGAGAGGGAGATGAGTGGAAAACTGCTTTTAAAACAAAATATGGTTTATATGAGTGGTTAGTAATGCCATTTAGGTTATCTAATGCACCCAGCACTTTTATGAGGTTAATAAACCATGTTTTGCGTGCTTTTCTTAGTAAGTTCGTAGTTGTCTAACTTTGATGACATTTTGCGTGCTTTTCTTCTAGACTTTTCGTGCAAAAGTCTAGAAGAACACGTTGAGCATTTACAAAGTGTATTGATTGTTTTAAGGAAGGAAAAGTTGCATGCTAATTCGAAGAAGTGTGCTTTTTGTACAAATCAGATTGTTTTTCTTGGTTATGTTGTAAGTGCTAAAGAATTAAAGTTGATGAAGAGAAAGTAAAGGCTATTAAGGAATGGCCTACACCTAAAAGTGTAAGTGAGGTAAGAAGTTTTCATGGTTTAGCTAGTTTTTATAGAAGATTTGTGAAAGATTTTAGTACCTTTACTGCACTTTTAACTAAAATTGTTAAGAAACACATTTGATTTAAGTGGGGTAGTGAACAAGAAAGGACATTTAATCTAATCAAGGAGAAATTGGTTTGTGCACCACTACTTACTTTACCCGATTTTGCTAAAACTTTTAAAATTGAGTGTGATGCCTCAGGTATAGGTATTGAAGCTGTTTTGATGCAAGAGGGGCGTCCGATTGCTTATTTTAGTGAGAAATTGAGTGGCACAGCCCTAAACTGTCCTACTTATGACAAGGAGATGTATGCATTAGTGAGAGCATTGGAAACTTGGCAACATTATCTTCTACCTAAAGAGTTTGTCATACACACTGATCATAAGTCCTTAAAGCATTTGAAAGGGCAAGGTAAGTTACATAAGAGACATGCCAAATGGGTTGAATTCATTGAGCCATTTCCTTATGTGATCAAATATAAACAAGGTAAGGAGAATGTAGTGGCTGATGCATTATCAAAAAGGTATGCACTTATCTCTGCATTAAATACAAAGTTGTTAGGATTTGAGTACATTAAAGAAATATATGTTAATGATCCTGATTTTGCTAATGTGTTTAATGCTTGTGAGAAGGCTACATTTGGAAAGTTCTATAGGCATGATGGGTTCTTATTTAGAGAGAATAAATTATGTGTGCCATATAGTTCTTTGCGTGAATTGCTTGTGCGTGAATCTCATGAGGGAGGTTTAATGGGACATTTCAGTATTGCAAAGACTTTAGATGTTTTAAAAGAACACTTCTTTTGGCCACATATGAAACGTGATGTTGAAAGAATAATCTGCCTTTGAAGCTCCTTTGTCTCACCAGGGTTACTTTTATAAGCGGGTCTATTAGGAATGGTAGCTCTAGGAAGAAAGTCTATTTGATGCTCAATTCCCCTAATAGTTGACAAACCATTAGGGACTTTATTTGGAAATACATCATCAAAGTCCTACAAAAGAGTCGTAATAACACTAGGTAAAAAAGAATTAAGCTTATTAGTATGCAAACAAGCCTCTTTGCACAAAAGTACAATGATAGGCTGTTTTGAAAAGAAGGCCCTCTTAACCTCTCTCTCTTTTGCAAACAAGTTTACATGTTGCCTTTCTTTTCTCTCAACAATATTTTTTTCTATCTTTCCACTTCCTTTTCTCTCATTCTCTTTTTCTTTTATGCTCTCATTTTCTTTTTTTGTATCACTCTTTTTTTGTATTGTCATTTGATCCTCATACACTTGCCTAGGTGTTAAGGGTACAAAAGTGATTTGCCTTTTATTCATTACAAAAGAATATCTATTTAAATAACCATCATGTGTCGCTCGCCTATCATATTGCCAAGGTCGCCCCAAAAGAATGTGTCCAGCATGCATAGGTACTACATCACATACAACCTCATCCTTATATCTCCCAATAGAGAATGAAACCAGCACTTGTTTATTTACTTTAACCTCCCTACAATCATTCAGCCATTGTAACTTATATGGCCTAGGATGTTTCAGAGTTTTCAAATTCAATTTTTCAACTAAACTAGTACTAGCTACATCAGTACAACTTCCACCATCAATTATCATACTACATACCTTATCTTTGATGTGGCATCTAGTATGAAATATGTTATCACATTGTACCTCTGCATCCTCTTTCACTTGCATGTTAAGAGCACATCTAACAACCATCAATTTACCATCAATAAGATACTCTACACCTTCATTAGCATCCTCTAAATGTGGCATAGGATTATCATCTGATTCACTCTCGGTTTCAACATCACCATTATCCCTCAAGATCATTACTCTCTTATTTGGGCACTGAGATGCAATATGACCTGTCTCCAAACATTTAAAACACTTAATATCTCTATTTCTAGAGTGTTGGGAATCAGATTTACCTTTGCTTTGGTTACCTCCTTCTTTATGATCCTTGATTGGCTCAATTTTAGGCTTTGAAATAACCTTTTCATCTTTGCTCCATTTTGATTTCCATGAGGAAGATGAACCTAAATTGGGTTTAGTGGAACTTTTTTTTTAGTTGTCGTTCCACTTTTATGGCCATGGAACTTTTTTTAATGTTTAACCACATTAGCAATATCTTGATTTAAACCACTTTTATGGCCATGTGAACCATGTCTTCCAATTCAACATAAGACTTTGAAACTTTTGGTGTAGCTCCTTATAATAATGACTAGGAATAAACCACATTATCTCAATATCTTTTATGATTTTTTCTCCTAAAAACCATGTAAAAAATCGAGTAAATCTAGCCTTTTACTCCTCGGCCAATCAAATACTAGCTTCTTTCCAAATAAGCTTCCAGATCATTTTTACCTTAAAAAGAATGATTTTTCCATACTTTCACGATTGAGTCATGCCCTTCTATCATCTCTTCCACGCATGTCAACGGTGGCCTAGTCATCAAAAATATCTAGGTCATCACCATTTTGATCTCCTATGGTAGCACGCCATTGATTATCTCTTACATTAGGAGCTATTGGTTGTTGCCCCTTTTGTAGATTGGCTATGGTAGTGTCTTACCTGGTAGTGTCTTACTTCTCTCCAAACATCAGTTCATGCGCTCAAATTATTTGAAACTGGCTTTGAGCATATTGATTGATCTATAGCTTTTTGTTCTTTTGACATATTTTGACTAGGAATAAATATCCTCCTCACGTGTTTCACTGATTCACTCTTTATCTCCCTTTTACCACACTTAATTCTCTCTTTTAGTTCTTTATTGAACTAAAAAAATCAAGAAAAATAAAACAAGTGGCACACCAAATATGCTATTCCAGCACACTAACAAAGAAAAAGAATTTAAAGGACACAAAGAATAAAAAAAAGAAATTGACTTTTATAAAAGTATTTTTTTTGCAATCATTTTTTTTTTTTCTGTTTTTTTTTTATAATCAAAATAAAAAGACATTGAAACTCCCAAATGAAAATAATTGAAACTTTAAGCATAATTTTGAAGTTTTAACTAATTCAACAATAGGTAGTTTTACCTTTATTGACTCACTCAAGATTTAAATGAGAAGGTGAGTGATAATTATGGCAAAATCAAATACTAGCTCTAATAATTCCAAATTTTTAAAAGAGATTAAATGTCTTCAAAAAGATTAAATTTCTAGCTCTTGTAGAACTTATCAATTTAAAAGAATTAAATGTTCTTTCTAACTAGTTAAAGAGATTAAAGGAGCCGTTGAAATTCCCAAGTCTGAGCATGTTGTAATGAATTAGTCATAACTCCTTCTAAAGAACTCCAAATCTAACTCTATAAAATTCTTTGGAAAGCTATCTTAATTATCTTTCCAATGGTATATAGTTTGCAAATTAATTATAGCTTAATCAATACCCGTTTTATTCTGAAATTGACCTTTCTGTATTTAATCCGAATTGTGTATTTGGCTGCCCAATAGCTTGAATAAAGCCCACAACGCCTTGACATCTCTTCAAGCCCAATTCATGATGTCTTGCATCTTGAATTACAGTTTCAATCCATATTTTCTCAATTAATCCATTTAAAGCAGCTTGCATCTTTTTGGCTCTATCTTTTGTAATTGGGCCTTCATGAATGTGCAAAGGGTCACTTGAAACTTTAATGGTATTCTCTTGATAGTTCTCATCATAATGTTACACCATATTTACTACTCTATATGTTAATGTCGAAGACAAATATGAATTGCCTGAAAGAATACACATGTCATAATAAATTGTAAGTGAGTTCTTGAACTTGTTATTTTTCTTGGAGAATAACACTTTTGCTTATTTATTATACAACTTAGCATTTTATTATTTTATATACGATTTCTAAATTTTTTTTAGTCAACCTTCTAAAAAAATAAAGAAAAAACATGTGTTGCTACATCTAAAAGTCTATCTAACTAGTAGATATGGAAGATTATTTAGAATCTTAAAAGATGATGGAAAAGCCATTTTTGACATGTGTGAGTCTTTCTAACTATCTCTTTTGTTAAATATCCCTAATTAACCCTTTTGAGCCTTTAAAAAAATTAATTATACTTTTTTTTGTTAACTTATCTTAACTATACTCCAATTTGAAATATTACTCGATGTCGTACAAGTTCCATCACCCATTCATGTTTGAGAAAAATATAAATAACTATTTTGTTAAATAAAGTTGTGCCATAAAAAAAGAAAAAAATTTAAAAAAGTTAGAAATATTTTAGTTCAAAATAAAATAAAAGCTAAATGTATCCTATAATCTTAAAAAAAACTACTTTTACTCAAACGTAAATTTTTCTTTTCTCTTTTGTTTGCCATGTCGTTAGCTTATATTATGTCTTAAAAGTCTTTCTTGATTTTAAGAAACTATAGTCTGGAGTAAAAATTAGCTATATGGTCTAACTCATATTTTAAATTGAGATTATATTATTTCTAAGTTATAAGCATATTTATTTCATTTTATTGATAGTGCGAATATTACTTTATTATTTTCTCTCAATTTACTATTCATATGAGTGACTGTTGTTATTGAGTTTAATTTCTTTGTAAGAGTGTCACTATTAGTGAGATTTTGGAGTATTGACATGTCATCTTGAAAACGACTTGATTATAATAGTTGTGACAAAGTCTACTGGATTGATTCATGTAGATTGTTGATTTAGCAAGGATATTTCTTAAAGACTGGAGATAATACTTACACTTTATTTGATTATTATCATTAGTTTGATTAAATAAACACAATTATTTTTAAAAAATTGGGTTTAAATTAGTTTTTACTTAATTTGTTAAGGACTAACAATAAGCTAGTTGGAAAGTATGCTGAGTGCTAGAAAATATATATTTATAAAAGAAAAAATTATTATTTTACGCTTCATGTTTTACTAACGTTCCTACTTTTATGTATTTAAATTTCTTGCGATTTTAATTATATGTGTTTCATTATAATTAAGTATTTTATATATTTTAGGGGTATTATAGTCATTTCGTAATAAACAAGATATTAAATGACAAAATAGACAGTAAATTTGAACTCAAAATAGTCGAAAATATTAGGAGTATAAAGGCATAATCAGTATTATTCACATGTACAACACTGTTCACAAGTATGGTATTGTTCACGATACTATTCACTTATATTAATTGATGATGTGGCAGCATTTGATTAGACGAATAATGTGGCATTGACTACTTACGTGGCGTTAATTGCTTATGTGGCTTTAATCGATGAGATGTTACAATCCTATTGGACTAAAATATTTATAAGATTTTGACTGATGACATGGTAGCATGTTCGTGGATTAGAAAAATATGTGTACAGTACATGCATATACATGGAATGACAGCCTTGATGATGTGTTCGAATTAATCAAAATTTGTCATATGGTGCAAACTTGAGCATCTAAATTGTTTCAATCAAATGACCATGATTACTCATTATATCTATAAAAGGGAGCTCCCTTTCACCACAATTTGATAAAAATTCTTATTTTACCTGTAGTTCAAATATGAGTTGTTAATTTTCTTATAGGCTTGGGTTGAAGATGAAGTCCCAACATGTTTCATGGACCAAATTTAGTAAATTAACTTTTTCTTTCCTTTTAATTTTTATGGATGTTTTGACTTTTCATTGACAAATAGTAATAACAAGATTATTAATACTTGGCATGATAAACCTACAAGATAAACAAGAGGATACTCCACCCGAAAATCAAGAGGATAAACAAGAAGGAGAAATCATTTATTTTTGAATTCTTGGAGACATATATATGTATTTTGATCTTGAGGAGTTTATACATGTTTTTGAAATATTGACAGGCAGCTATATTGAAGGGAAATTTTGCAAACTGTTACAGACCATATATTAAAGGGGAGTTTATTTTAATATGTTAATTCATGTATGCCATATATTAAAAAGGAGTATAAATGTCAAAATACATGAGATATTTGTCATCATAAAAAAGGGTGAGATAGTTAGCCTAAAGACTACACGTAATATAATTTTGATGATAACAAACATGTGTCTTAATTGTTTTAAATTAATAATGTATTTCACATTTTCACTAAGCTTTTAAAGGATAGTATTTATGCAAGTGAATCAAGTGAAATCAACTTCAAGACACTCAACGGACAACGGCTCAATCAAGAACAAAGTTTAGAGCTCAACAGACTTATTATTATAATAAATTCTTGTAAAGTCAGTATGATTTAATTTATACTTGATTTAGCAATTTGTGATGATCAAGATTTTAATTAATTAATTATTATTTGTTAATCTAAAGATTTGATCATAAATCAAGTATTTCAAACTAATTGATTTTCTAAATATGGATTAAAGTGAAAAAGTTTTGTAATTTTTATTTAAATAAGTAATATTTTAAATATGAATTTGGGTGTATTTACAAAATTAAAAATATTTTTGATCATAACATAATTTCATAAAGTTGTGGGAATAAGAAATATTATTTAGAAATTCTAAAATTACATTTGTTCGTAAAGATTTTTCACATTTTGAGCTATAGTATAATTATAGGAATATATTAGCTAAAATTATAATTTCATGAACAGTGGTACTGTAGTAAATTAAAAATATTTCGAAAATAAACTTGTTTGTAAAGTTTTATAAGTTTTTAGGTCATAGTATAATTATAAAAATTTTTGGATAAAATTATAATTTCATGACAGTGTTACTGTAGTAATTTTAAAATTAACGAAAACTTTACTGTAGCAAGCAGCTAACTGCTTAAATGAAGAGGCTAGCCACTTCGACACTAGAATTTATCTATAATGGTTATTTTTCGAGTCAAAACTATATAAATCCAAGTCAAACTCATTTCTAAGAACTTATTTTTGGTTTTGTAAGAGCTTAGAAATGACAATTGCTACTAGTACTTTTCCTATCAACCTTATTATTAGCAAAATTAGCATCTAAATGACAAGTTAAATCTATATGAGTTCCTCTAAGCTACCAAAGACAAAGATCTATGGTTCCATTCAAATAACGAAAAATTCTTTTCACAATAAGCAAATGAGATTCCTTAGGACAAGATTGAAATCTTGTACATAAACATACACTAAACATGATATCGGGTCTACTAGCAGTTAAATAAAATAAAGAATTAATCATACCTCAATACATCTTGATATCAACCTCTTTATCTTTTTCATCTTGTCAAGCTTGATTATTGTGCTCATTGGAGTACTTTTGATTTTTGAGTTATCAATCCTAGATCGTTTGAGCAAATCTTTGATATACTTAGCTTAATTTATAAATATTTCCTCATTGTTTTATTTTATTTGCAGTCCAAGAAAATATTTCAACTCTCCCATCATGCTTATTTCAAACTCCTTACTCATACATGTTGAAAACTCTTTACACAAGTACTAATTAATAAAACCAAAGATAATATCATCTACATAAATTTAAACTACAAGAATATCTTGGTTCTTACGTTTAATTAAAAAAAGTAGTATCTACTTTACTCATTGAAAAATTATTTTCCAGTAAGAAATTTTTAAGTCTATCATACCATGCTCTAGGTGCTTGTTTTAATCCATATAAAGCTTTTGATAACTTGAAAACATAACTTGGAAATTTTTTATTTTCAAAACCAGGGGGTTATTTTACATAAACTTCCTCCATAATATGGTATAAGCCTAACTTAAAACAAAAATACATGATTTTTCCCATTTCATCATCAAAATTAGCAAAACCTTATATAAGAACCAATAAACTAAACGGTGAATTAAGAAACATAGAGTTATAAAATTCACATTATCTGACAGATAGCAACCAAATATCCAAAGAGCAAAGAGCAATTATCTATAATTTTCTAAAGACTTCATAATAGGCATACATAATTAAGATAACAATACACATGAAGATGTAGTGCAGAATGAGATATGAAGAAAATAGAGCACTATAGAGTTCGTGGATGTGAATAAATGGATGGTGGTGGAAACCCAAGAGCAGTGAAAAGTTACTGCTGTCCATCAAGAATCTATTGTTGTTAAGCAAAGAGGTCTATTGTTGATTAAATAATCACTGCTACTGCTAAAAAAGGCGTTGATGTTCGGAAGTAGATTGAATCTAAAAAGCCTGAAACTGTGACTGAAGTTGGCTGTGTTGTAAAATTCACATTATCTAATAGATAGCAACCAAATATCCAAAGAGCAATCATCCATAATTGTCTAAAGACTTCATAATAAGCATAAATAATTAAGATAACAGTGCATATGAAGATATAGTACAGAATGAGATATAAAGAAAACAGAGCACTATAGAGTTCGTAGATGTGAAGAAGTAGATGGTGGTGGAAACCTAAGAACAGTGAAAAGTTGCTGCTGTCCATCAAGAATCTACTGTTGTTGAGCAAAGAGGTTTGTTTTTTATCAAATAATCATTGTTGCTACTCAAAGAGGCATTGATGTTCAGAAATAGATTGAATCTGAAAAGCCTAAAACTGTGACTGAAGTTAGCTGTGTTGTAAAATTCATATTATCTGACAGATAGCAACCAAATATCCAAAAAACAAAAAGCAATCATCCATAATTGTCTAAAGACTTCATAATAAGCATACATAATTAAGATAACAGTGCATATGAAGATGTGGTGCAGAATGAAATATGAAGAAAACAGAGCACTATGGAGTTGGTGGATGTGAAGAAATAAATGGTGGTGGAAACTTAAGAGCAGGGAAAAGTTGCTGATGTCTATCAAGAATCTACTGTCGTTGAGCAAAGAGGTTTGTGGTTGATCAAATAATCACTGCTACTGCTCAAAGAGGCGTTAATGTTCGGAAATAGATTGAATCTGAAAAGCCTAAAACTGTGACTGAAGTTGGCTATGTTGCTTAGATAGAGAATGCACGTCAATCAACAACTGCTGTATAGGATCTACATGATCTACTGAAGTATAATGTGAGGGACCCTCAAATGGTAGAGGATGTGAGCGTTGTGGGGCACTAAGATTAGGAAGCTCATCTAGGTGAAGTACATCGTTAAAAATAAATGATCTAAAGGGGCGAGTGGAAAAACTTTCTTTTTGAGTCTTTCATTTTTATACCACTGACTATTTTCAAAAACAAATCCTGAATTTACTATAGCATCATCTCCTAATTTCTTAGGACTCAAAAAGATTGGTTTGATTAAAGGAACATGAAAATGTTTAAGGATACGAGTGATAGTACTACCATAAGGAAATTTCCTATTTGAAAAATTTGGAACACTGAACATATGTTGAAGGATGATATATCCAACATACAATACCCTACCTTTAAGAATACAATCCAGCAAGGCAACATCTAAACGAGTAACTTCATTTTCATGTCCACCTTAGAAATTATTACAAGTTAAAGAACATAATGGAGGATTCTTATTTGAAGTGGTAATTCTTGAGATTTTAAAAAGGACTTACAAAAATCGGAGGATAAATCAGAATATCTATAAATTTTTCTAATAGCATCCTTAACGGAATACTAAGAATAATAAAGTTGACTTCTAACATTGTACACCTCTGATCCTTCATTAAGAGTTTTAAGAATCCACTTTAGATCCTCAACATCAAATTCAATAGAAATTCCTCCAACATTTATAATAACTCTATTTGAAGATTGCGAAGAAATAATCATAATATGGTTCCTTAATGACTAAGGCATTTTTCCACCCCATTTCAACCAGTAAAGCACTAAGAGATTTATCATAAATATATAAATTATCCAAATTATGAAGATTAACGAAATATGGAGTAATTACCAGCCTTGACATGAATAGATTGACAAACCATTAAGCTCCAAACTTTGTTCTTAATTAAGCCGTTGTCCGTTGAATGTTTTGAAGTTGATTTCACTTGATTCACTGGCATAAATACTATCCTTCAAAAGCTTAGTGAAAATGTGAAGTACATTATTAATTTAAAATAATTAAGACACATGTTTTTATTATCAAAATTACATTATGTGCAACCTTTAGGCTAACATATATAATTATGAAGTAAATAATTCAAATTAAATACTTCTTTATATATAATTTTGCAATAAACATCAAAATAAATGCTGAAAATATATAAGTATTTGGAATGACACAATAAAATTCTTATATCTCTTGTGATTATGACCTATTTCGTTGTACCGCCCATATCTTACAATTCTCTTACTTACATCCTTACCAGTAGAGGGTATTCTGAGCTTTGGACGATGATTAAGTAGTGATTCTTCTATTGATGGGTTAACTTTCATTACTCGAATCTCCTCAAGAACCTTCCAATCCACTATGTCACCAACGGGCTTTACTGGTTGTGCATAAGCCATCAGTAATAATTCCTTAGTTTAAAATTTAGAACAAAGACTTATATAATCTACTTAGACAATTAGGCAAGCAGCAATGACATGTGCATGAACAAGCTAATCAAGTTGAACACTCTACAGAAATAAGTCTTGCACGAATGTTAATTACCCCTTCTTTAATACCATCACTCAGAACATGAAATCGATATTGAGACACAAGATGAACGGTCATCCGTTCGACTAAAGTTCTCCTGTCAGACACTATTTTGTCTACCTATGTTGTTACATGAATACTCTTCAATTCAACCACAATTTTTCTATCATAAAACCATTGCTATAATGTTTTCTTAAAGTAATCAACAAGATGAGTAATAAGAAACTTGCATGATTCTCTCATGAATGAATTAACTCTCTCTGAAATGTTGGTGGTAAGAATATTGTACCTCTTACCTTCAAACTCAATAGGGGTGGGCATGGGTTAAATTGGGCTGGGTTTTATGTAAACCCAAACCAAGCTATAAAAGTTTGGGTCTAACCTAAATCAATCCAAATATTTTCAACCTTTGGTTTGGGTTTGGTTTGAATTCTGTTATCAAAATATTTTTTATTTTAATAAATTTAATTATATCAAAATTATAATAATTATTAATTATTATTCATTATTAAATTGACATTAAAATCTAAAAAAATATAGTAGACAAAATCATAAATAATATATTTTACAATAACATCATCCTTAAAAAAAATATTACTAGAAAATTGAGATAAAGTTTAATTCACAAAAATCATTATTTCTCATTTGCAAATAGAGAAATTCTGACAGGCTATGAACAATTGGGCTTTTATTTTTTTTTCATTTGCAAATAGCTTTTTTTATGTAAATAGTCCATTTATGTTTTTTTTATTTATTTTATTTGACAAGTTTGAGTGTTAAAAGTTTTGTCCAACCCATGGTTAAACCATACCCAACCCATAATAAAATATTTTTTTATGTAAAACTCATATTTAATCCACTTCCATAATTTACCCAACCTAAATCATTTAATTTGTTTTGGGTTTAGGTAAACCAGTAAGTTGTAAGTTTATGCCTATCTCTAAAACTCAAACCTTACCCAATTATACATGTCAACATTATTCTCTAAGTAGTCAGCCACACCTGAGTGGAGTTTCCATAACCCTTTAAGTTAGTTTTTAAATTCTTTGTGTCAGTATGTTTTTGCCGTATATATGAAGGTTGGCTCAAACTTATCTTAAAGAGCTTTCGACATCTTGAATTTTGACTTCATATTACCTTTGACATGATAAAAACAAACTCCATGAGAAGTAGTGCTTAATACTTTTAAAATGGCTCTCTTAATAGTAATGCATCGATTAAAAATAAATACCAATTCTGGCCTATATCACCAATCGCTCTATAGAACATTGTCATAAAAAATTCTCAAGCATCATTGTTTTCTGAATTAATGACCCCAATGGCTAATGAATACAATTGATTGTTTTCATCCAGGCATGTTGCAATAAACATACTTCCACGATATAACCCCTTTAGATAAGTATTATCTACAGCATCACTGGCTTGATGCACTATATAAAACCCTTGCTATAAGTGAGTAATTGTACCTTCATTTGCTTTGGTCAAAAGCACATGAGAGTATTTCAAAAATAAGTTATATAACTCAGTAGGATTCCCTTAAACCATTTCAAGTCAACTTTTTTAGCTCAATATGCTTACTGATATGTTAATTGGACATCATAGTATTGTTGTATGTTAGTTCTGATGTCATTTGGAGTATCTATCTATTTTTCCTAAATAAACTTAATAATATAACCAACAACCATGCTCCTTACTTGATGAATACTATTAGTCAATACCTTATTACAATAAGTGTGTACATTGTCAACTCTTCGCCTTAACCAAGGAATATTGTAGTCACTTGAAGCTTTTGTTTCTTGAATATGCCATATATATGATTACAAAGAACATTGGACCCTTAAAACTTGTTGTCGTCGACCATGTGATCTTGAAATTAAGTTTATCCCTCAAAGCAATTTTACACAGCTCTAGTATTAACTTATTCTTCTCAGCAAACAATTTACCCACAGTAATGTCATCATAATTATAATTTCTGACCAAGTTTAGAGCAACCATGTTCAAAGGCAAAATTAGAGTAAGACTCACGAGATGGTCCACTGTTATTCTCCTTCTTAAATGAGCCACTGAAGCAATAGGTCAATTGTCTCTGTTATGAATTGAATTATCATCCTCATCCTCATCATTAGTAGAAATATCAGAAGGACCAATACCCCCATCATGAACTGAATAATTGAAAAGATTATCTGTTGTATTATTATATGGTTCCATACAAATATTATTTACTATTGTGTCATTAATGTCGTCAATAAGATCATCATTATTGCAAAAATCATTATTGTAGAATAGAGACTAACATTACTCTAACAACGTTGTTAATGGTAATGCTACTTCTTCAACCTCTACTAAGGTAATGTTATTATCAGAAGAACCAATGGTGTCATTGTTGTTGTGGAGTAAAGGATAATATTGCTGGAGAGATAATGTCTGTAGTAATACCTTTTCTTCATTATTAAGAATAGAGACGTTTGCTCTAAAAGAAGTTTTAGTTTCTAAGGTGGCTCAACATCTTAGTTTTGAACTCAAAGAAATGTGGTAACAAAAATAGGAATGCATACATAATTGATCACATCAGAAGTCATATGTAACACAACCTTGACTATTTCGTCGTTAAATATGTCCATAGGTTGTGAACATATATGATACATTGTATTAATAGACCTTAAAGTTATATTCATGGTGATATTATATTTATTATGATTTATTTGGAAAACATCATAAACTCTTGCTAGAAATTAATCAAAAGTATAATCTTTGGAAATTAGAAAAGTTGTATTATTGCCATTCATATTCTCCATATGCCCATCCGCCAACATCTCCCATCGGCCAACGTTACACAATTGAAGCACAACTGAATCCATTAAACTTAAAAAATATTAAAAGAACAAAACAAATGTGGTTACAGATTAAAAAAATATTATAAAATAAATATATAACAAATTTTACATTAATATGAAATTTTATGCAATAGCTTTCTGTCGCACAAAATTTGGTGCGATGGCTTTCTATTGCACAAAATTTAGTGCGACAAATAAGCTATCGCATTAAATTGCATGTGATTATTGCTGGCCATTTTCTTAATCTTCACCGATTGGTCAGCACCCATTACAACGTATTCCCATCAACATACTCCAAAAATATATCAAGACCATCGAAAACCTCCACTACAAGCACCACTACCACCACTATAACAACAACAACCACAACATAATAAAATAATAAAACAAAGTATGTATTTTAAATTGCTAACTTAGGGTTTTTAAATTTCAACCCTTAATCTCAAAAATCTTAAATGCTACTAGATGTGATTTTAGTAGAATTGGTGTTTATTGAACGTGATTCCGATGAACTTGGCCGTCGATGATAAACTCTAATTTTTCTCTATAGTGGTGGCAATAATTGAGAAGCTTGGGTGAAAGAGAGAATTTAGTGAATCTTATAAGATTGACAAAAGTAATTTAATCTAAAATTTTATTATTTGACTAGTTTTAATTAAAAAAATTGTGTGATTAATTTTGTAATTTATTAAAATATTATGATTATTTTCATAAATTTTCTAAAGTTGACTGGAATTGTTCTCAACTAAATACTAATATTAATCAACCAAAGGATGAAAAAAAAAATGTATCTCAATTACCTTAATTTTATAATAACGAGAAAAAGAAAAAAATAACTAATAAAAAGAAAATAACGGTACGACACTTAACAAAGTGGAGAATTGGGATGCCCAAATTACGAACACCCAAAGGGATATGAACAGTTGACACATATAACTCGAGTTCGAATCAATTTGGTCTGGCCTCTGGCGGTCGGAGGTTTCAAACCATGGAAGCAGTTGCGGAGGGGCTATGGGGGCTAGCGGATTACCACGAGAACAAAGGAGAAATCGGAAAGGCTGTGAAATGCCTCGAAGCCATTTGCCAGAGCCATGTCTCTTTCTTACCCATCATTGAGGTCAAGACTCGTCTTCGCATATCCACTCTTCTCCTTAAACATGCCCACAACGTGAATCACGCTAAGTCCCATCTCGAGCGTTCCCAGTTGCTCCTCAAGTCTATCCCGTCTTGCTTTGAGTTGAAGTGCAGAACTTTCAGCTTGCTCAGTCAGTGTTACCACCTTGTGGGTGCCATTGCTCCTCAAAAGCTCATTCTTTACAAGGCTCTTGACCTCACTTCTTCAGCCTCACAAGAGTATGATTAGTTAACAACCCATTTCTTTCTTTTTTTTTTCAAATTCTTTTTTAGTTTAATGTCTAATTTCTTTTCAGTGTTGCTGTCAAGTTATGGGCTTGCAACTTTAACTCCCAGCTAGCAAATGCCTTTATTATCGAAGGAGACTATCAGAGTTCTATATCTGCTTTACAATCCGGTTATCTTTGTGCCACTGAAATTTCTTATCCTGACTTGCAGGTTTCTTTCTGGTAAAAACTTAATTTGTGCAAACAAAAATTGGTCGTCTTATTTCTCTAGTAATTGATTGCTTTCACTTACCAGATGTTCTTTGCCACTGCCATTCTTCATGTGCACCTTATGCAATGGGATGATGAGAATTCAGTTTTGAGATCTATTAATCAATGTGACAGGGTCTGGGAGTCTATTGATCCAAATCGTGTAAGTCAGCAGTTCATTGCCCTATGCTTAAGCTTATTAATGGATTGATTATTATTTCTGTATACTTAAACTTATGACGCCTGCAGAGAGGGCAAAGCCTTGGTTTGCTGTTTTACAATGAGCTGCTGCACATATTCTACCGACTTCGCATCTGTGATTACAAGAACGCAGCACATCATGTTGATAATTTGGATGCTGCTATGAAGGCTGACATGCAGAAAATGCAGGAAGTTCAGCAGTTGAGGAGTGAACTTGATGCCTTGAATCAGAGTCTTTCCCGCCCTGACCTCCCTTCCAGGGAGAGGTCAGCCCTCGCTGGAAGACAAGTGAAGCTTCAACAGCGGCTTAGAAGTCTGGAAGATTCAAGCTTAACCGGAAAAGACTTTCTTGAGCCTTCTTATTTTGGAAATGCCAGGCGGGCGTGGGGTGATAAACTTGTGTTAGCACCGTCTCCTATGGATGGGGAATGGCTGCCAAAAAGTGCTGTATATGCGCTGGTGGACCTTATGGTGGTCATACTTGGGCGCCCGAAGGGACTTTTTAAGGAATGTATGCAGCGGATTCAATCTGGAATGCAGACTATCCAAGGTTAATTTTTTGGATCAAGATTGCTCTTTTTCTATCTTCTCCTTTCTGGTTACCATAGGTTGATGCTGGTTGCATTGCAGTATTTTCCTAAAATTTTAGTATCTTCCCTGACTCAACTATTTAGCGTGCATAGATACTCAGTGATTTGGTAATAGTTCTGGATATGAAAAGTTCCAACTCTTTGCTTGGGATACGCCAAACTATAACTCTGTCAATTTTCTAGTATACCAGATGATATATCTTTGTTTAGCCTGCATCTCCTTAATCATCTTGATGTATTAGGAGTTTGCTACCTTAAATAAGTTAACATTAATTCTCTGCCAAAGTGCCTGAGTGGTTATGCTTGTTGCAGATGCGCTTTTGAAGCTTGGAATTACTGATAGTGTGAGAGGTATTAGACTTGCTTTTTGATGATGTGTTAATGATATTGCTTCGATCTTTCTTTTACTTTCTAAGATCATTTCTTTTTAAAAGTTTTCTGGAATTTTTGTTTCACAGAAGTAGATTTGCAACACTCAGCTATCTGGATGGCTGGTGTGTATTTAATGCTACTGATGCAGTTCCTTGAGAACAAAGTGGCTGTGGAGCTCACACGGTCAGGATTTGTTGAAGCACAAGAGGTGGTTTTTGTGGCACAATCATTGTCACACTCAATCTTGCGTTCTTGTTTCTCTTTCTTTTGGGATGACTTGCACCTCCTTAATTATTATTATTATTAATTTTGTGGATAACCTTTACTTAGTCTTCTTGTTCTTGATCCAATCTTCATTATCCATAGTAGTCAAGTAAAACCATCTATGTGCTAGGGACCAAATGAATGCAAGTTGGAGATGTAAAACACATTTACACATTCTGGAAACTTGTCTCTGTCAAACAGTTGATGATTTCATACCTTCTGATTACTATGGTCTCTGTTGTGGGACTGATATCCACTCCTAGGAAGGAACTTAAATCCCACCCAAATTTGATAACTCAACTTAGGAAAACGAATACAAGCTCAAACATTTATAAGTTATTAAGTTATTAAATTCCTTCCTAAGGAACGAAAATTTCAGATAGAATGGGTAGAAAAATCCAAAGAATATATGGGAAAGTCAATATCTTCATTCTATATTTCACTAATTCATGACTCAAAGTCTTATTGAAAAGTGAAAGGCACTACTATTGGTTCCCATACCCAAATCAGAATAGGAAAAGAAGTCTACAAACAGTAAGAAAATGGAAATCTCACTCGAACACAAGTACAAAAAACCAAATCTGCTCAAGTAAATGACCTATAAGAAGAGTAAATAAAAAGAAGTCCTATGCAAGCATAGCTTGTCCTATATAATTCCTGTATTAATATACTGCACAAATTAAGAAGAAAATTGAGTTCTTTATTCTGCCACATCTAGTCTATGAAGATCCTCTGTACTATTTAATCCTCCATTAGATCCAAACTCACTTTTCAGTACTTTTTCTTATGTCATTGACTTATCTCTACATTTTCATCTAGCATCCTTTCTGTTTGATTACTAATGCTATTGGTTTGAATGGACTTTTGCTGATTGTTGGTTCCTTCATCTTCTTTACCAACCATCTTATCTATTGTCTATACAAAAATTTGAAGTTACTAATTATTATTTCTGTATTTGCAGGCATTGGTGCAAATGAAAAATTGGTTCATTCGATTTCCAACTATTTTGCAGGCATGTGAGAGCATCATTGAGATGCTAAGGGGACAGTATGCTCATTCTGTTGGCTGTTATGGTGAAGCAGCTTTTCATTATGTTGAAGCAGCAAAGGTTAATTGTTTAATCTGTGACTGTTAGCTTGGAAAATATTCTATATTTTACTCGTAAGTTTAGTATTTTAATAATTCTGAGTGATTGATGGGGGAAAAAATTCTTATGCTGCATATGGCTGCACATACTATGTTTTTATGTGGACTTAACAAATGCCATTTATCTGTCTCTCTCTCTCTATATATATATATATCAATTTTCATTTGAAAAATAATAGTTTTTATTAGTTTGAAATTGAAAAGAAAATGTTTGTTACTTGCACAGATAACAGAGAGCAAATCAATGCAAGCAATGTGCCATGCTTATGCTGCTGTTTCTTACTTCTGTATTGGTGATGCTGAATCATCTTCACAGGTTCAAATTTCATCTGCTTACAGGTTTATTACATTTGTATCCGTATAGTGAGTTGGCATGTGGTAATACCAATTTTATTGAGTAGGTTTTATTGTATCACTGAAAAGTATTTTTTTTGCAGGCAATTGATTTGATTGGACCAGTTTACCAAATGAAGGATACCTTTACTGGAGTTCGAGAGGAAGCAAGTCTCCATTTTGCGTATGGCCTTTTATTGATGAGGCAGCAAGATTTTCAAGAAGCAAGGTAGATTTTTTAATTCTTGTTACCTTCTGCTGCAATTGGATCATTATGGTAAAAGCTAGAAAAAAGTTTACGTTTCATGTTGGAATAATTCAATCCATTTTGTTCTCCATGGCTATTTGCAAAGGACTTCATTTACCATACCACATTCTAATATGGCCTGTAGTCTGTTGCAGACACCTGTTGTGTTTCTATCCTTTCGCCTTTTTGTCCCGGGTATGAATTTGTACCCATATATGACGTGGCTGGCTGAATAAAATGGATTCTTATAAATCCAAACTCGAAATTTCACATAACTTACAATGGTGTTATATTATATTTTTCCAAATCCATGTTGATATACTAGACACCATTAATTGAAGAATGAATCTGGAAAAAAAAAATAAAATAAAATCTACCTTGCTTTCTTTCTCTATTAAGTATGCTGAAACAATAAATCTGATGCAGAAATCGACTTGCCAAAGGCTTGCAGATTGCTCATAATCATATGGGAAACCTTCAACTTGTTTCACAGTATTTGACAATCCTTGGAAACTTGGCACTTGTTCTGCATGACACTGTACAAGCCCGAGAGATCTTAAGATCCTCTCTTACACTGGCAAAGAAGCTTTATGATATTCCAACTCAGATCTGGGCACTCTCTATTTTGACAGGTAATTCTCGCTTCCCAATAACCTTTCGCATTCTTCACAATGGAAATATAGTTGGTCTCTGTGCTCACTAATTTTCTAGTGTGTTTTGCCATTCATATGTTCTATTGTATTATAATGATAAAATCACATTTTTTTAAGGGGAGGAACTCTTAGCAACTATTGCTTCCTCATGTACTTGGTTGTTGGTTTTTGAAGCAAAACAAGATTACACGAATATTGATAATAATTATTATTTGGAAATTCGTTTGTTCTTCTGATAAAAATTCTGTATAATCTGTTTAATGACTTTTTTTTCATTTATTTTTCTACTAAGCTGCATTTCACTAGTTGATTTAGCCATGCATTTATTGGAGTTCGATTTCTAGTTTGCCTCAAATGGACCGGTATATCTCCATGTGATGAAAATGGCTTAAAGCATTATTCATTACTGTTATTGAAGAAAAATGTCTTGCTATAAGACCTTTTGGCTGTCATTTGTTTTCCCTTTGACAATTTTCATTATGTCAACCCTTGTGTAATTACCACTAAATTTAGAAACCAGAACTCCTAAGTCATCACCCACTTGTTGAAGTCCTTGTCACATCTTTGTTTCATTCATTGAGTTCTTTCAGAATTATCAGATTGGTAAGCTTTTCTCATCCAAGTTATGCAACATTTTGGCTTTTAGCTCTTTATCAACAGTTAGGTGAGAGAGGAAATGAAATGGAGAATGATGAATATCGAAGAAAAAAGCTGGATGAGCTGCAGCAGAGGCTTACTGATGCAAGTTCTTCGATTCATCACATTGAATTAGTAAGGGCTCTTTGTTTTATACTTATTTATATTTTTATTATATTTTTGGTTATATGGTCAGAAATAGCTAGACCTCTAATCAATTGTTCGTCTTGTATACTTCTCTGAGCAGATTAGCAAAGTGAAACTTGATGTTCGACAATTTCATGAGCTTGACATCAAGCGTGCAATGGCAAACCAATCTATGAGTGTCAATCTTGACATTCCAGAGTCTATTGGTCTATCAACACCATTACCTGTCCAGTCATCATCAAGGCTTTTTGATTTAGATAGTGGAAGGCGCGGAAAGAGAAAAATCTAGTTTCTTCTGTTTTCTATTTTTTTTAATTTATTTAGTTATTTCAAAGCTCTGTAAATTTACTTCTGGTTTTAGGAAACCAGAGGCCTTGTATAAGGATTATGGAACTTCAGCCATAGAGTGTAGAAAGTGAAATTCAAACAAGAAACAACACCCTTCCCGCAAAGTTTGGTGTATAGTATTTGAGTCAGTGTTTTCCCAATTTGCCATATGTCAAGTCATATTGTGTTCCTATTTTATTTCTAGCACACTTGTAGCACAGACTTCATGATGGTTGAGATTTTTAAGTGGTTGTAGCTGCTGAGGCTATCCATGGTAAGCAATTCAGTAATTCTTTGATATATTTAAGTTAGCTGCCACGTGTTCATTATCATCGTCATGTTATTTCAATGTTTGCCATTGCTGCAGTAAAGTTGGAAAATTGTTCCTTGATTTCCTTTCCCTTTCTTTCCCTTGCATCGGAGGTGGTGAAGTGATCGAGAGTCCGGTTGCAAGTTTTTCTCATTTGGAAATGAGAGCACATGCCAATTATGTCAAATAATTATGACCATGGCCAAAACTAGGAAGGTCACTCGTGTAACCAATGGGATGGGAAAAGCAAGAGTTAGTGATGTAACATTGTGGTGATTTGGATCAAAATTTTTAGGACAACAACTCTACTTTAAAAGTTCAGGTTCTAGTTTACAAGTACAGGTTCTAGTTTATCATTAGCTTTCTTCTTTTTCTTTTTTTTTTTTTGTTTTTTTGGGTACAGTTGTCTTGCGTTTTCTTCTTGGTGGTCAAGCTGCCTCTTCTTGAGTCAGTCCTGCAATTTCTTTGAGTGGCTTCCACATGAACTTCCTCCTGTATATTCATTTAGTTGCTAACAGACATCTAATCATGTTAAGTTGGACCAAATGCAGAACAAAAGCTCTTGCCAACAGACTTACCAATTTCCACACTCTGCAATGACTCTGACTTTCGGCCGGAGCGTAGGAAGCAAAGCAAGAAACTGCAACTCTGACTTTGACAGAACCTGTGCAAAGGCATAATTAACAGTTGAAAACTAAAATGGCATGCTTCTTTATTTGTTTTTGTACGTGTGTGGGCGCGCGCGCGTGCATATTTATCTTAATGGCTAAAGGAACTCAGATGAATACTTATGGCAATGTACCTTGGCTTCAATTATCCAGACTACAAGCCCTTTTGCACTTGGGGGCAATGCAGCAAGTCTGTAATCGACTTCAGGTGGGAAATACCACCTAGCTATTGGTTGCTTTCCCACATGAGCCTAAATTAGACAGAAACAGCTGTGTGAAAATACGAGCAGGGCTGCCATATGCTTTTGAGTTTTGATGATTGGCATATTTATTTATGCAATACATGCATAGTGCATAGTCAACTTACAGGGCAAACGGGGTAAACTTTAGTGAGAGTAGTTTCAGGATCGCCAAGGCCGCGAGCACTAAGGTCGAGGAAGTAGTAGCCCTGGTATCTGAGACGATTAAGATAACGGCCCTCATATCCACCCTCATGTGGCGTATAAATGGCAATGGCTTTGTGCTTCTCCACATCTGAAAGCCAACGCCCCAGATCAGGTTTTAGCAAATCCCCTCCTATGAAGTCTCCAATTCCAATGCCACTATTAGCACTACAATTGATCACTCCAACTCTTTTAGATGCCTTACCATTTCCCCTTCTCAGTCCTTGCATCACCATCCAGTTTCGTGTTGGTTGCTGCCTCTGTTGGATTTTGATGGAGGCAGGTGTTCCATAGTGCAAGCAAGCTGCTGCAGCCATGTATTCCTTTTATCTTAATCGAAGCTTGTGTTGCTTCAGAAAATATGAATGTCATGACGAAGCAAAAAAATAAAGAACGAAAACCAAGGCCACATTGTATGGTTGAGAAACAGGATGAGAAACAATATGTCATTTGCTAATCGGGTTAGCAAAATGTGGGCTGCGGCGTAGGTTTGGAAAAATCGGCCCAAGTCCATATTGTTGATAAATAAATAGAAGTTGCTTATAAAGTAGGGCGGGGTTATTTTTATAAATAACTTATTAAACAAGTCGTTTCTATTACAATCTTAATATTTTAATAAAAATATTATTATATTTTTTTATAAATCTTAATATATAAATAAAATTTATTTAAATTTATATTAATTTTATTCATTATATAATAAAATAATATTTTTATAATAAAATTTATCAAATGTATGTATTTTACTTTTTAAACTTATAGTAACCATAACAATATAATTTACTAAATAACAAAATATATTTTTAAATCAGCAGTTTATTTTATATGAACAACAAGAACAACCTTAAAACTAGACTTCCGTTGCTTTGACGTGCTTTCTTATCGAGCTTTTCACATGATATAGGCCGTTCATGTTATTAATTCTAACCAGTTTATTGTATTGAAGTTTCCTCAAATCTAAATTTTGGACAATCGAGATTTTGAAAAAGAATTAGTATTTGCTCGGTTGAGATTCGAGATACATTTTTGTGTTCATTAAAAAAGATTACAATGTCCTAATAGGGACAACATTGAAATTTACTAATTTCAAAATGAATTGGTAATTGAGTTTTTATTTGATTTTCAAGTATGTCTCATATTTTATTATTCTTTTTCAATTAGATCTAGTGACTTATTTTATAAAATGATTAAATTATATATTAAAAATTAAAATTATTAGGGGCTTAAAATATTATTACTGCCATAGTTTATTATTAAAAAAAAAAAAATTGGAGCAGAGATAATTCCATTCCTCCCTATTATTTGTATAATAACACCGAATTTGATAGAAATCCAATTTATACCAGATTTACCCATAGAACAATGAATTTCTTCATTATTTGCATTCTTTTTATCAAGTTAATTGCTAATTGTTAAACGGAAAAAAGAAGTAACGCCGGACCCTGTCACTCCAAACTAAGCATTATAAAACTCAATTAATTATTTTGTAGCTCTGGTTCTAATCCTTGGACTAAGCATTACAAAACTCGATTAATAATTTGGTATCTTCGGATCTAATCCTTGGACGCCAAAATGCAGAGAAGTACTTTTATGAAAATGCTGTAACACAAAGAAATCGTGCCAAAATTTAAATGACAAGAGAGAATTTGAAAGCTGTATAAAGAAAGAGTTCAGCAAAACAAAAGACAATAAAGCGGATGACGGTAAATTGACTTAAAAAACAAGAGTAACTCTTTCAGGAATGGTAATGGAAGGGGTTCGGAGACATCTCCAAACTAAAAATAATCCCCAAATCCGTCCATATACTCAAAAAATTAATTTGAATTGGAAACCACAATTATTCATCACCATAGCCTTCAAAAATCTTTTTAAGTTTGAATATTCGAATGTCATAATTTAATTGATTTTATGGATTAAATACTTGATGCTTGTTGAAGGCAAGTGAAGAAATCCCATAGACTCGAAACTAAGTTAGAACGGGGTAATTATTTAAGATCAAAATTGTAATTCAATAACAAAAATAAGAACCGGGGTGTTATAATAGAAAAAATGGGGTGGAATTAGGTGGAATTATCATCACCTAAAAACTTATAATTGAATGAAAAAACATATTATAAGTTTGTAACATTATCACTAGTATTATAGTAAAACCTCTCTATTGTCATACATTATATAAGAATAACATTTATCTAATCATAAAAAATTCTAGTCCTAATTTGGACCAATTATAAATAAAAATAAACTCTATATTGTAATAAGTTATAAATTTTTTTTAAATCTTCTCTTCACAAGCACACCCTCCACTTAGTTACAAGTATTTGTGTGTGTGTGTGTGTGTGCGCGCGTGTGTATGCATATACACAAATATACACATGAATGTATGTTATATTAAAGGTTAAAGATGTAATAAATATTTTTCAAAAGTTTTTTTGGAACAATGCTTAATTGCCACATCTTTCTACAATATTTATAGAATTTACATTGAGAGAAAAATAATAAAGAGGATGCAAACATTTAGTACATGTTTAATATAACTTGTTTAATCGCTATAAGTGTTTAATTAAAATAATAAGTTATTTTCAAACATTTAGTTATTATTATATTATTTTTTAAATAAAACTTTTAAAGGTTAAATAAATTATTTTATCTATATTTGTGAATACTCAAATTTTGAGTTTTGGTGAGTAGAGGTTGTAAAGCTTTTTTAAAATATTATCTACATATCATTTACTTATTTTATACTCTCATTTCATTCCTATAATACGATAATTTTAAATAATTTTACTTATTAAAATAAATTTATAATCTTTAGTCAAATTTTTCATTAATAACCAAACAATTAAAATTTTTATGGTAAAAATTCTATTAATAAAAATTATATTTAAATAAGTTTTATCCAAAAAATTATATTAACGAAGACTTAAATTTTAAAAGTGACTTTACATTCATAACACTATATAATACATACATTAATTTCTTAAAATTATATCTACACACAGGATCTATTATGAACCATTATTTAATTATTAGTCTAGTGCATACATTATCTTTATATCACTTGCATAAAGTATAATTAATTTAAAATAATAATTTTATAACTACACCTCTAGAAAGTTATAACCTTGTCATAGTAATTAAATTAGTTCAGCCTAGCATTATGACCATAAAGGGCTTTAACTATAAAGAGTTAAAAAAAAAACCTGCAATAACAATTATCATTTTCATAATTTAATGGTTTACTTCATTTATAATCATTCATACTCATTTTCTTTGGATTATATTGAATTATTCAAAGATTCTACATTCTCAATTAATAAAATTAAAAAGGATTCAAAAAAAAGTTTTTTTATGGTACAATTTTGATAATTTGTATTCTAAACTTATTTGTTATATTGTTATTAATCTTTTATTAAATAAATATATTGATAACAATTTTGATGTCATGTTGTTTGATATGTGATTCTTTTTACCTTTTTATATGCATTAACATTCATATATACATTGATAATAATTTTACAAATTAGATCAAAGTAATAAAAATTTGTGAATTGTCCCTTGGTTTCCATCCCTATTAGGATAAATACCAATTTATTCGGATTATCAATACTTTTTTACATGATATTTAGATATAGCCATATAGAAAGAAAATCAATCACACGGAGACAAAAATTTAGGAATTGGGACTTGGTTGATTTCACCACCTGCTCCCTTATGGTGCATTTACTAATTAACAATTAGGATAGAGAATCAGAATTAGTATAAATTATTTATTATCTATAAAAATTATAAATAGAATGAATTAGATTGTTATAAGTTATTAAAAAATATTAATTAACTATTGTTATAATTATTATTTTGTATGTTAATGACTGATTATTATTATTATTACTATTATTAATATTGTTGTTACCATTAATATTAATTAGTTACAATACTTTTTTATCACTAATATACTAAACATTAATACTGTTATTGTCAATATCACTACTACTACTAATAATAATAATAACAATGATCCATTTCAAAAATAAATTAATAGTAATGGAAATCAAATGGAAATCATCATCATCATCAACCACAATAACAAAATTATCATCATCGTCGATATCGTCATCATTTGGTTGAAACAGTGTAGTTGGCCATGCGACGGTTGTTTCTGCAATTGGCTTGTGCGACGACTGCTACTGGCTTGATTTTCATCAATTTTTATATTTTAATTATTATTTAAATTAGGAATAAAATGGAAATTAGGGAATTCGGTTGGTGGACAAAAAAAAAAAAAAATTCCTGGGAATGAAATTTTGACTCCAACATCTCCTTTGAGAATTAAATTCTAACAATGTTTTTCAAATTTATAGATCCACACGATTTCCATTACAATTTCAAGTTTAATTTTTATAAGAAAATCCGTCGTTCATTCTGATTACAGAATTTTCATTATAATTGCTGGCAACTAAGCACCATTCGTTTAAATATAACTAACATTTTAAATAGAAAGCATGCAGGCCACGTCTATTAGTAAACGTCCAGAACCAAACAGAGCATGAACATAGCCGAATTTATGTACAAATGCTTGCAATAGGAAAAAATTAAAAATTCAGGAGCTAATAGAAAATAATAATTAATAGAGTGCGGCTAATTATACTTTGAAAATTATTTTAGGCATTCTATTGCTTTATAAATTTATATATTCATTTAAAAAAATTAAATTTTACTTTATATACTAAAAAGATCTTGCTCAAATTATTTAAATTAATTTCTTTATATATTTAAAATATCAATAAAGTTTTTCAATGCACTTAATTTCAAGAAATTTAACAAAATATTTACAATAATATTATCAAGTGAGTTAAACAAATTATTTTAAAAAGTTAGTTATTATTTTTTGTTTATTAATGTTCAATATTAGATTTTGCATTCAAAATAACTTTTAAAGGAAATAATAATAAAAAGATATTCCACAAATACTAGAAATAAAAAAAATGGAAGAAGAAGACGGGGAAGAAAAACAAGAGGTCAAAAATCCCAAAAGAAAAAATGCTTTACATTATTTTTGTCTATTTTATTTTTTACAAAATAAGAAATAAAGATTGTAAATTTTATTTCATTTATGAAAAATGAAAAATATTAATTTTATCATTATTCATCTAAAAATCCATTGAAAATATTGGAATAAAAAATTTTAAGGTTGAAAGTATGAATAATGAATGTGCTTTATAATTGTTCAAAATAGTTATATAGTATCAATTTGTAATAAATTATTTTTAATAATAATTTACATGATAAATATTTTCATAATAAAATTTTTATTAAAATTTAAGAGTTTCAAATAATTTTTAGGTTGTGTTTGGTATATAGGATTGGATTGGACCAAATATTATAATTAGATGGGATTAATTTAGATTGGATTAGGTTGAATTAATATAATATTGTATTATATTTGGTACAATATTGAATTGGATAATATTAAATTATATTTAAATATAAAAACTTTTTATGAATATTTAAGAGTAACAATCAAAATTAATTAAGGATAGTCATAATTATAATAAACAAGTATAAATTAATAAAATTTTAATTATTTAATTAATTTATTTATATAAAGTGAATTTAACTATATGTATTATTAATTTCTATGATTATTTTTAATATTACATTAGTGATTATTAAATTTAACACAATCAATTATCCTAACAAATTATTAAATAATTAATTTTATTAGAGTAAAAATATCAATTTAATTAGACTATAAAAATAAAGTAAAATATAAATCTCAAGTAAATTATGAATAAAATAAATAAATAATTAATTAAATTTTAAGTGATAAATAAAAAAATAACGTCATGTATAAAAAAATTACAAATAAATAATTTTTTTTTCTTATTTAATCTCACCTAAACTCACTTATAAATTAAAATTATTAATTTCATAATTTAAAAATTAAAATTAAATTTAACTCCCCTTAATTCAATTTAAATATAATAACTAAACATAAAATAAAATATTTAATCCCACATCTAATCCCAAACATAACGTTACGGGTGATAATATCGGTATCTTAATTCAATACTATTCTTGAGGCAGCATTAGCAAGCAGTAAACAAAAAGCAGGAAGAGGAGTTATGGTCTCTCTTTGAATTTGAAGTATTAGGGTTTATGAACTCTTTTGGCAATTGGATTCTTACGATTAGATTGGAGGTTCACAGAGAGATTTAAAAAAAAAAAAATGATTGGCGGTGCCTCTACTTGGAGATGCTTGAGGGTTCGTGTGCTGACCCGCACTTTGTCTTGCAATCATCATCATCATCATCATGAATTTAGCACCTTCAATTCTGGGAACAAGTTCAATTCAGTTTCATTATCAAGCAGAAGCAGAGGAAGAACATACCCATGGAATCGCTCTTCTCCCATCACCTCTTTCCTTTCAGATTCTGCCTCTTCAAGAAGCATTTTGTTCTCAACCTCAACTTCTACTAAAGATAAAAAGGATTTCCTGAATAAACCAGTTACTAAAAGCAATGCCCCAGAGCAGCAAATTGCTGACATGAAGATACTTAGAACTCTTGCCAGTTATTTGTGGATGAAAGACAACTTTGAGTTCCGTTTGAGGGTCATTACTGCATTGGGTTTTCTTGTTGGTGCTAAGGTTTTGAATGTTCAAGTTCCTTTCCTTTTCAAGCTTGCTGTTGATTGGCTAACAACTGCAACCACCAATGCCGCAACTTTTGCTGCTAATTCCACCTTCTTAGCTCTTTTTGGCACCCCAGCTGCCGTTTTAATTGGCTATGGGATTGCCCGTACTACTGCTTCTGCTTTCAACGGTAAAATTCCCCACACATATCATGTAATTTGCTAATACTATTGTGGTTTAACTTTTTACTCTTCATTTTGCTTTCTTGTATTTCCCGTTTTAGTAATTAAACATCCCTTTGTTGTTCCAGAATTACGGACTGCCGTGTTCTCCAAGGTAGCATTGCGAACTATCCGATCTGTATCTAGGAAGGTAATTCCCATGTCATGTTTTTGCAAAATGCCACTTGAACTCATACATTCGTAGTTTCAAAATTTTATATGTATGGATACTGTTATGACCATCATATGCTATAGATCCTGGTTTCTTACATGCTAGTATTTTACTCTTGCAGGTCTTTTCACATTTGCATGAACTTGACCTTCAGTATCATCTTAGGTAGTGCTTTGCTTCAAGAAACTTTCTCATGCTGGACGCTGGAAAGTTTTCATTTTATAATTCTGTATTACATTTGTCTTATGGTGACAAGCTTAAATCAGCACACATAGCATAATCTACTGCCTGTGTGTTGTATCACATATTCACTCTTCCCTAAAGACCTAACATAAATTGTAGACTTTTCATTCTTGCACGAAGAGGAATATACCTCTCATCCCCATTTAAAGTTATTGTATTCACTCTTCCCTAAAGACCTAACATAAATTGTAGACTTTTCATTCTTGCACGAAGAGGAATATACCTCTCATCCCCATTTAAAGTTATTGTATTCACTCTTCCCTAAAGACCTAACATAAATTGTAGACTTTTCATTCTTGCACGAAGAGGAATATACCTCTCATCCCCATTTAAAGTTATTGACTATTGTTGAGTGTTCTTGTGACAACAGAAAATAATGATAGTTCATGAATGAAATGTATGCTTGGTGGGATTCTTGAATGCTCTATCGAAGTTGTTGGCTGTGTGCTGTTATTGGATCAGTGGTCTGTGGACAATATTGAGTTAGATCCCTGATCAAGCTTTCTTCAAAGTTTTTACATGTTAAAATCCTGTTGAATGGGTACTTTTGGATATTTGATTCAAAGATTCCTATTGGACTGCTTGGATGTTGATAAGCATATAACAAAGGAACTAAATAAAATTTCATGATTCATGCTGGTTCAAGAAGGACGTTCAAATCTGCACTCAACAGTGTATTGGGAAAATATGATACAACTGTAGGCATAACTCTTTAAAAATGTGATGAACATTTTTTAAAAGTTATTATGCTGTTGTCATAAGTACTTTTTTTAAAAAATTATTATGCTGTATTCATATAACGACCTAGTTCTGATTTAAAGGTTTTTTTTTTTTCAAAGCACTGAATTGTACTCATTTGATTATGTTATTGTCATGTATCAGTCGAGAAACAGGGGCTTTAAATAGAATAATTGATCGTGGCAGCCGGGCAATAAACTTTATTCTCTCGTCAATGGTTTTCAATGTTGTACCCACTATTTTAGAGGTATGACTCTCTTTAACTAATGGTGAGAAACTTTGAAATATTACTGGTCCAATCTACTTCTGCATCCAGTTGTCTAACATAGATGGTATTCAGTGTGTGGCATAACTTCAAACTTTTATCTTAATCTGTTAAGTTCATATGGTTGTTCAATATTTTGTACTATTTCTGATTTACCTGTATCCTTCCAGATATCTATGGTATCAGGCATACTAGCATACAAGTTTGGAGCACCTTTTGCATGGATAACTTCACTTTCTGTGGTGGCATATGTTGTTTTCACCTTGTCAGTGACACAGGTAATATACTTCCTGCCAGTTTCGTATCAATATCTTTCAAGTTCTTTAAAAATATAATAGCTGTGTCTCCATCCATCATTTCTTTCAGTTTAGCAGTCACACCCCTTAATTTGGTTGCTTCAGGAGAAGGTGGATAAGAACAACTGTCTATTTAATGTAATGGTCTTCATCATCTTCATCTAAACTTCTGTTCATCTTTTGCAGTGGCGGACCAAGTTTAGGAAGGCCATGAATAAAGCTGACAATGATGCGAGTACAAGGGCAATTGATTCACTAATCAATTATGAGGTGATGTTAATGTGTGTAAGTTGAAAGGTGTTTTGGTGGCTTCAATTAAATGCTTTCTTTTTTAAATCTATTGCAGACTGTTAAATATTTCAACAATGAAGCTTTTGAAGCTGAACAATATGATGAGTTTTTAAGGAGTAAGTTGAAGCTCAAACTTAAATACCTGTTATGGACATTTCTTGTTCCCTCAATCTTATAAGTCCAGCTGGCCTTCTTTCAATTTTCCCATTCTAATAATTAAATGTAATAAGTGTAATTTTAGTTGTCATATTTGTGTTTGTGGTTGTGGTTGAATTTGTTCCACTTGAAAGGACCTTCACCTATTAGTACAAGCTTTGGGTCAAGCTGTGAACTATCGTGGTATCATAGTAGGTTTGATCAAGTAGTCCTGCGTTCGAATCCCCTGTCACATTAAATTAAATAATTGTTGCATTTTGTCCCCCAAAAAAAAAAAAAATGTGTTTTTGTTTGGCCAAGTGGTCTTGTGCTATACCTTGAAGTTTGTGGTTGTTGTGTTTGATCCTTGTTTGTTGCATGTAAGAGGGAGTGTTAACGATCAGCATATTTTTTGGGTTAAGCAGGTGACTAACAATTAAACTAGTTCTTTGTCTAACCTGAACTAAACAAGCTTGTCAGAATAATAATAGGCAGGTTACATTTTCGACCTCTATTATGAATTATTTTTCGTTATTGATCTGGTAGGATATTAGAAACCAGTAGAAAGTCATTTTCTCAATTAAACAAAGAGTCTAAAAATTTAAATTGGATTTGATGTCAGATTACCAATCTGATATTAAAGAGTAAAAGCAAACACCAATTTTATGATTTGTTTTGTTCAGAGAGCTGCACCAAAATCTGACTAGAGGATTTTGGTTGCAGAGTATTCACTGTGATTTGACCTGTGAGTGCTTAAGCTGGAAATAATTGAGTAATGCTAAACTTAAATATTGTGGTTACGGACTATGTATCCCAAGTGATGTGGTATCTCAATTGTCATAGATTGATATTTACTGCAAGACTAGCACACTAATGATGGACAATAAAGTCGACTAAAACTTAAGATATAAACTACGTTACAAACTATGTAATTTTAGTATTAATGAAAATAAATTGCCTGGGCTTGCAAACTCACTAAAACTAATTAGTCATTTCTTAACCTCCTCCAGCATACATTTGTTGAGAACAATAAGCAATCAAGTCCACCTTCAAGCGTCTAAGGAATGAATTTGGTGGGAAGCTCAAAGAACTGTGTGGGGTGGTAGTAGAAAAGAAGAGAGAGAGCAAGAGAATCCTGTGCCTTAAGGGTTTTACAAGCATTCTTGAATGGAAGAGAAGATTTCCATACTCTAATATGAGTTTTTTTCAACAGGAGAAAGAGCCAGAACAAGAGAATCCTGAACCTTAACTGTTTAAGAAGCATTCTTGAATGGGAGAGAAGATTGACCCTCCTTTCCCCTCATTTTCTCTCCCTTTCTCTACTTCCCATTCCTCTCCTTTCCTCTCATTCTTCCAACCAAACATGGGCTAAGGATTTGAGAAGCATTCTTGAATGGAAGGGAAGATTTCCATACTTTAATACGATTGTTTTCCAGCTATCCAGCTTCTTCTAAAGAAAATAAATGCAAACCTATAAACAACTTTCTACTTATTGGTCTCACTCAGTTATGAAATCCCAGATTGAGTTGGATCCTGGTAAAAGCTATGATGATCCAAACCTGCCAAAAAATTTAGCATAAACCTCCTGAATCTGGCTTATTTCATTATGGATTCTATTTCCTTCTTTTTTTTCTTTTTTTTTTTCCCCTTCTCTCGCACTACAAATTGAAAAGCAGTTGTCCTTGTAGTGACTCATCCATGATCAACAAATGTCCTGAAAGTTGATTTTTTGCCATAAAATTTTCAAATGTACAAACTGCATACATGTGCATTCGTATGATATTGAATTGTTCGAGCTGTACTACTTACATTTTGCTGTATATCCTCTTCATTATATTGTGCTCCAGCCTTGACGTGTCTTTTCACTTCTCATTGAGACATTGTGAATTTCAAGGTTCGGTTGAACATGAATTGTGACGCTGTTGTTTTGACGTTTTATATATTCTAGAGATTATATGCATTTAATGATTTTTAAAAGAGAAAAGTACTTAACATGTTGGTAGGAGTTGTCTGCAATATTGTTCTATTGACTACACCAGGGTCTTCCTTAGTAGGTGTTCTCCACTTGAAAAGGTGGGGAAAAGAATGGTAAAAGTTTTAGGAACTGTATTGCCCTCCTTAAGTCTACCTTTGTTCTAATTTTTAATGGTGCTTCTACTCTAATGATGCTGCCTTTCAGGATATGAAGATGCTGCCTTGAAAACACAAAGAAGTCTTGCCTTTTTGAATTTTGGTCAAAATGTGATTTTTAGTGCAGCATTGTCTACAGCTATGGTTTTGTGCTCACATGGGATTTTGAGTGGCGAGATGACAGTCGGTGATCTGGTATATTTCTTCTTGGCATACTTCGAATGTGATTGATTACTGTTTCACTCACTAATTATAAATCTGGAACACAGGTTATGGTAAATGGGCTTCTTTTCCAGCTATCACTTCCTTTAAATTTCCTTGGCAGTGTTTATCGTGAGACTGTGCAGAGTCTTGTTGACATGAAATCAATGTTTCAGTTACTGGAGGTACTTTTGAGGAATTTTCTATACTTGCATTTAAGCATTTGTAGCTTCTTGATCATCTGTTACAAAATTTTATTTTTCATCTTTCAGCTCTGTGGTTGATATCCAAGCGTCTTTCGTTTTCCTAGGTGATAGACCCATGATCTAGAGAATGGAGATGTTCATAATTGTCTAGCAAAGTCATGAATTATTTTTGAATGCATTGATTTCTCTTCATTTTCGTTTATTATTTGTTTCTCTATGATATTTTGGGCTGATGAGAGACTAGTGTCTATAAGTTGTGGTCATTCTGGATCTATACAAATTTGATGAAAGAAAAGAGAAAGAGAAAGAAAAACTGCATCCTCTGTTAGTTGATAAATTCATTTATAATAATTGAGCTAGCATAGTGCTGAATTGCTCGTAATCAAAGTTTTATTTATTTTTCAGGATTGGCTGTACTGTCTTGAAATGTCCAAGTCAATAATAGTCGAAATATGTTAAGAGGAAATTTGATAACCCCAATCCAAAGTTGAAATCAAACTTGAAAACTCTTAACAGGAAAGTTGAAACATTCTATACAAAAGTTGAAGCTTGTGTATATTTAACATAATTTTTCTTCCAATTTGTTGCTACAGGTGAAGGCTGATATTCAGGACAGAGATAATGCGGTGCCTCTGAATTTGAAAGGGGGGAGCATCCAGTTTGACAATGTGCACTTTAGGTAATTAATATTCTCTTTCTTATCCTTTTACTTTCAAATTCCATATAGGTAAGCATCTGTCATTTGAGCCACTGCCCTGTTGAATTGGTCTTTAAGCATTATAATTAGGCTAACCCCAAATCTATGCCTTGCAAGAAATGGCCATTGTGATTAGTTGTTGGTTGTGATATTTATCTTGTCAAAACTCATCATGTTCACACTGTTGAGGCCATATTTAAAAGAGTTTCTTTACAATGCTTTAGACAGTGCCCTTTCCAATAAGTCATCTGATCTTCTCCATCTTTAGTTACATTTGATTGGAAAGATTAATTTTACCATTTTCTTCATTATTATTACAATAATTATAGAGCCACAAATTAGTGTTTACAAACTAACGTAACATGAAGAGATTGATTGAAAAGTGATAACAGTTATTTTCTTCCATTAAGTGGAGCCACGATGGTTTTATACAAACAGTCTTCTCATGCCGCATCGGTTTGTACACATTACAAGATGGTTGTGGCTTTATCATTACTCTTATTATTATTATTATTATTTTATTTTGGAGAAGAAACTTATTGTGTCAAATAAGAAAGATTAGCCACTAACGCTTTGGATAGCAGTGGGCTTGTGCCCTCAACAAAACATTTCCTCTCCCACAAATGTGGATGGAGGTTGATTTCTAGCTAAATATTAGTGGGATTAGAATTCTAAGCTGGTCTCGGTATATTTCTGCCCGTTAGGTCATGCAGGTCTGCTGTTTTCTATCATTAGTTTTCACTCCATTAGGAGCTTAGACTGTGATTTGGGGTCATAAATATGAGTTTACTGATATGCAATCCAACTACTTGTTTTGGACTGTTATCGCCAGTCCCCTACCTGAGGTTCATTGAAATTTTGCTAGGGATTAATTTTGATTTGGTAGGTACAATTGGTTTAGTTCATGTTTATGTAGTATTAATTTTTTTTTTCTTTGGGAAAAAAACAATTAGTTTATCTGGTACTTCTAAACTTTTGCACTCATTTTCCAACTTGTTCAATCTCTCTTGAACATGAATTGGTGATGCATCCTATTTTTCATTCTTGCAACAGTTATCTGCCTGGAAGGAAGATTTTAGATGGGGTATCTTTTGTTGTACCAGCTGGAAAAAGTGTGGCTATTGTTGGAACTAGTGGCAGTGGTAAGGCTCTCCCATTATCTTTTTTCATTTTTAATCAAATTCCTTACAGGCTTAGATGGTTTGTATGGTCGTGTTAACTATGAGGCCAGTGGTTTTTGTATGCCTTCAGCTTTTCCTTGTCTCTGCCAATTTTCCTTTAATCCATCACTTCCGAGTGGCTTTTTCTTCTTTAATGTTAATGGTTTCTTTTATAATGCTTGAAGGTCACAATCTATGATCTTTGTGAGGAGACGCTTGTTATATTTATGAACAGTCCAGTTCTTAGTTTTTAGACTAAGAATATGGTATTGATGCAAATTGAAGTTTACATCTCTTTATTTTAATTTTATTTTTTTATAACCTTTAACCAAATGAAGCTCATTTGTCGATCATTAGATTTACTTTACTTAAAATCTCTTTGCAGCGTCCCTGAATTTTGTTTTTATCTGAATTGTTAACCCCTGCAGGCAAGTCCACCATTCTTAGATTGCTCTTCAGGTTTTTTGACACGCATTCTGGCAGTGTAAGAATCAATACTTTGTTTCTATAGACATGTCCCAATATATGTTGCAGTTGGTGGGAATAATCTATTAATCATGCGAAAAATCTATTAATCTTCATTGATTTCTTTTATTTTATTTTATTTTATTTTTTATAATTATTATTTAAGCTCCAGGTTACTCTTTGTGGATTCCAATTTTTAGCTCTTAATAATGAGTAGAATTTTTGCGTGGATTTCTTGCTTGTAGAGGAATTTCACCATCTATCTGGTTTTTGCATCTCTTGTCTATGCTCATTCTCTATTCTGTTATAAAATGTTTAAAATTATTCATTTTCCTCTGTTCTCTCCCACCCTCTCGGGTATCTAACCAACCATGGTTGGAAAGTCATAAAAATTTAGTTCTTCCCATTTTGAAGATAAAATTTTTACATTTAGCCCATTGTGACATAAAACATGACTTGAAAGCCATTTCTTGTTTGACACTTTGACAGATAAGGATTGATGGTCAGGATATACGTGACGTGACACTGGAAAGCGTACGGAAGTCTATTGGTGTTGTACCACAAGACACAGTAAGTATATCTTGTAAATCTAATGTTAACTTCTTTGTGTGTATGTGCCTATTCCTCTGTTAATGAAACTCATTGGTCTTCCTGTGGGATACCTTGCAAGTTTTAATGTTGATGATGTGAGCAACTTCGATTTTAATGGCAGGTGCTTTTTAATGATACAATATTTCACAACATTCATTATGGTCGTCTTTCAGCAACAGAAGAAGAGGTGTGGTGGTGAACTCTTTATGCCATTTTTACTTTTGCCTTTTAACTTTGTAATATATGCACCACTAGCATTAGTTCTTGCATAAGACATCTTTTTATTCAGGTTTATGATGCTGCCCGCCGTGCAGCAATTCATGACACGATTATGAACTTCCCTGCTAAATATTCTACTGTGGTAGGGGAACGAGGACTGAAGGTAAGAATTGTACTGCTACAAACCAAGTAATAGTGTCATAGAATGTGTTTGTACTTCAAGGCTTTAGGTGAGTGCGCCTTCTGCTTTGGCTGGCCCCTCCCTCTCTAGGGGTAGCAAAAATACCCGTTTGGCTTGGACTCAGACTGGACCCGGAAAATGTGGACTGAGTAATACTCAACCGGGTATGAAGCAGGTCCGGTCTTAGAAATCACTTGATAAACCCAGGACCAGGTCCGAGACCCCGATTTTATTAAAAAATATTATAAAATATAAATTATTTTAAATATTTATATTTTTTTAACCCATCTATTACACATATATAAAGTTTAAACATTTAAAGTTTATATTTTCATGTCCAATTTCATTGAAATAAATTTAAAAATTATAAAATTATAAAAATACACACACACACACACACATATATAATATTTGAAAAACATAAAATCCAAGTACTGGGAACCTGGCCTGGCCCTGGGGTTTTCAAAGCCCGGCCCAGATATCTTGAAAAAAGGACATCCGGGCCGGGTTCAGAATTGCGATACCCAAACTGCCCGGGCAGCCCTATCCGTCTCTGGCAGGGGCTGAGCCTGCTCTATACACAAAAGAAATTCAAAAGGGGACCTCTGTTTATGGCTGTAAGCCAGTTAAATTAGTGTTTGCTCCTTTTTTGCATTTTATTGAATTCTAAATTCATAATGAGTCTTAGGTTTTTTTCACCTGTTTCATTTTATGTGGCTGTTTCATAGCTTCAAATTCTTAAATAATTGGGATTTTTAAACCAGACCACTTTTAACATGCTTGACTTTGTTGCAAAAATTTCTAGATTAAAGGGAAATAATCTTTCCTTTGATGCTTTTGACCAGACTCTTGAACTTTTGATGATTGAGTGACTTTCCTTTCCAGTTAAGTGGCGGTGAGAAGCAGCGTGTAGCCCTAGCTCGCGCATTCTTAAAGGCACCTCCTGTTTTGTAAGCGTTATTCTCTTACATTTGACTTTGTTTATGTACATGCATTGCATCATGCATATGAATACTGGTTTGTGATTTGTAATTGGAGGCTATTTGGAGAAGTCCTGCTCCAGTATACACAAGCTGTTTCTTAACTCTTTTAAAAGGGATTAATAAAATAATTAGGGAGTGCTTCTTTAGTTACCAGTAGCTATTTGTTGGAGATACAAAGTTGTAAATTGTTATAATAAACCTATATGTTACAAATGATTTATTTGATAATAACATTTATAACTTATAATAATAATATTGGAAGATTATTTGGTTAAACTAGCTATTATCCTAGTTAATATGTTAGATAATATGATTTTTATGATTACCAGTCACTAGTTTATTTTCTTTAAATGTTATCTCTTTCGTAATCATTTCATTTACATGATATTAATATTCTGAGGATGTAAAATGAATTATTCCAACACTGATTACAAGCTTGAAGGGACTTTTACAAATCTTAGGACTAGTATTTTTGTTGTCATACTTCTGTTTATGCATTGTACTTAGGGCACAAGTTCTGATTCTTATACTGGTTTCTCATTGCTGAAATATATTACCTGTTACTTTCTTGATATGGGTTCATATATTGCATTTCTCAATGTTTTGCCGCGATGAACTAAAAAGTATGGAATTTTAGAATACTGAATCCCTGTTTAGATAACAGCCCCAAAAACTTTAGGTGAATTGATAGTAAATTACAAGAATTTGTGGTTTCATTTCCTTTCTGTGAAGATACTGGGCTTTGAAAAAATGTAATTTCCACAGTGCCTGTAAATTCCTTTGGTATTGCTTGGTTGCTTTCACTGTTCAGACTTCTGTGTCTGTTACACGTCTGATTAGCATCAGTCAATTTTTTATTCCCCTTAAATGTGTTGCTATCTCTCAACTACAGCTACATTCTTTTGGCATATTTTAAGTCATTGTGACCTCTATGGTACCAAGTGTCTGACCATGTTCTTTTCTTTCAAATCTCTTGTATTCGTTTGAACTGGTTGTCATTGGTAACTCATCCATATTTCCTTAGAATACTGTGATTCTGTGAAGGATATACTTTCATTGTTGCTGTCTAGGGTGTAGTGCCTATCCCACTTCTGTGTGTGACTAATCATTCTGTCCCCATACTTATGATGGGATCTCTATTTAGGATGGTTGGGCATTAACAACGGATCATGCAGCATTTTTGAAGTACACTTTCAACACCTTAAACCCGCTTTCTTTTCAATTGTTCTTGAAAAGATAACAAATTCCCGTTGTCACTCTCTGACTCTAGGTTTACTGAAGTTTCGTTCAAAATCTGACTTTGAGTCCACAAAGTTGACCTATGCAAGCTGTGATTAGTCTTTTAAACTTCTGGTCATTTAGATTACTAAGATGATGAAGCATTTTAGAGGCAAGCAATGCTTGATTGTGAGAAGAATTTTAGGAACTGCAACCTTAAGGAGAAAATCATCTTATCCTCTTCCCCCATTTCTGTTTATCTCATGCGGCTAATGACTTGTTATTTCATATGGTTTTATCAGGTTATGTGATGAAGCTACAAGTGCACTTGACAGCACAACAGAAGCTGAGATATTGAATGCATTGAAGTCACTTGCAAATAATAGAACTTCAATTTTCATAGCTCACAGACTCACAACTGCAATGCAGTGTGATGAGGTAAGCATTCTTCCCCAACGAAGCTATTTGCCAATTCATGGGGCTGAAATTGGAAGATGTTAAGTCACCATTTTTTTTTTTTTTTTGTGTTGTGCCTCTAATGTAAAGTTTATATATATATATATATTTGGACTTCGCTAAAGTCTGGGAAAGTTATTAAACAGTGCGGTTTGATATTGTAATGATTGTCAAAGCTGTTAAGCAGCATGGTTTTATAGTGGGATAGCATTATATTAGGATCTTGGATCAGATCAGTACCACACACACATGCCCACACACATATATATGTGCGTACATATACATAATATTGTGCTGTACTAACTAGCAACGTGTTTAAGTTCATGTAGCCTAGTGCTGTTCTTCTCATTCTTTACACAATTTCAAATATGGTTTTCAGATTATAGTTCTGGAAAATGGGACGGTCATTGAACAGGGTTCCCATGATGATCTGTTGACAAAAGCGGGAAGATATGCTCAGCTATGGGGACAGCAAAATAATACCGTGGATGCCATTGATGCAGCCGTTAAATTAGGAGCATCAAACTAAAGTTTGTGACATACATACAAGTAAAATTGCTCGAGCATACTTTTGTATCCATGCAAATCTGTAGCTGTAATATTTTCAATTTTGTAATATAACTTTTTTGTTTTGAGAATATATACAATGGGTGATATGTAGGTAAATCTGCTATGGTTTAATTCATTGTGCTGAAAAGTAAATCTGTTGTGGTTTAATTCATTGTGCTGAAATGCGCTAAATGAGAACGATGTAATGGTAGCAATAAGTGGAAACAAGTATTTATGTGATTAAATCAAGTTCATTATTTCATAATACGTGGAATGTGAAAGAGACATTGTATTATTAAGTTTTTATGCCTGTGAGTGCCCGCGTATGGTCAATGGTCAATAGCCTTAAAGATGGGTAATTTGCAAAGCCTCCTCTATGGGTTGGCTCACTTTAATAGAGGGTATTTACACATTCTCACAAACCTCCCTTGTCGTTTGTATTTCCATCTTCGACTGTTTGTCGACTACCAAATAACCAAAATACCCTTGACTTTAAAAAACATAACTTTTATATCCAAATCAATGTGCTGTTGGTTAATAGCATCATACTTGTTCTGGCACCATGTAACATAACTAAAGTGAAAATTCCAAATCCACCTTGTCGTTTTCCAAAATTACTCTGCCGGATGAGACAAAAAATTTTGAAATTCAACTCCCACTGCAGCTGGCTGCTGCAAATATAAAGCATTCATCTTTCCTCATCAGTATCAAACAATCCCTGCAAACATTATTTCATCCCAATATCAACCGTTTACAGACATATTCAACAAAGATCAAGAGACTCCATAAGGCAAAAATTTTGATCATTTATCAACAAATGAGGACTCTGCAACTTCAATGGCATGCAGAAGAGGAACTTTGTTCTCACACTCTTTCTACTCATCAATGCGATCACTGTTAGCTACAATTCCAGTGCCAACTTGCAAATGAGAGATCCATTCCCTTCGCTTGTCCTCAACTTTGTATGAATATATAGTTTCATAGGATGTTGTCATTTGGACTATAGTTTTAAGGGCGAGGGCAATGTCCATATCACCAGTTAAAAAAATGCCTCCAAATCTACCATTATAGGCCCCATGCCTTTTGACTTCCAGCTCATCAATTAACTCTCTAGGTTTCACCTTAATTACATCAGAACGGATAATGGGAACTGGAATAACTCACTCAAATAAATGGGTTCAGAGTTTCTTCTTTCTTATAAGATTGAACAATCACAAGAAAATGGAGAATATCTAAGAATTTAGATGAGTGAACAGTCAAAACACTAATGTGATGCTATAGGTATAAATTGGGAGCTCTACTAAGGGTCCCAAAAAGTAGTGTTGCACACAAAGCATCCCAGCTAGTTAAATGATCAGGCAACTCTCCATAATGTTTTTGCTATTGAGAAAAATAAGAACATTTCTATTATGAATTAGTTAAAACGACAAGGAAATTGCAATTGAACTTTCTGTTCTTGAAACTTAGAAAAAAAGCAAACATCAACAAATTTCAGAATTCATATCCAAAAGCAACATCCCTAGTTTCGGTTTGTGTGATTTGAAGTAAATGTTTGCTCAGATATGGAATATAGGCACAATGTAACATATATTCCATAAATAATTTGTGATTACGAATACCTGCTGTTGGGTTTATGCACAGAACATGAGAACAATGTTCAATATTCATGAGCTTTTCAACCTTCACAAAACCAGGTTTCAAGAATTGTAACTCAAAATCAAATTTATGGCCACAAAACCAAGATGGAGAAGTTCGTGAAATGCAAAAAAGAAAGCTTCGATAAACAAAATCAAGAATTAACATTTCCAACATCATTCTTTCCCATGTAAACAAGCATAATATGCTCTGCACCTTGTTTTTTATCATTCAAAAGCTCCACTTCAAACACTAAATATCCTTTAGGCATATTGCATTTTCTAACAGTGCCAAGGGATTGAGTAGTAATGTTTCTCTGAAAACAATAATAAAAGGAATATCGGCATTCATCATAGCAACGCAAACAAAACCTCCGATAGCATAAATTAATAAATTCAGGATGAACTTGAAGTGGCACACAGCATAGGAAACAAATCTTAAATAGACATTATGTACTCCTAAAATTAAAACTTCATGGGGAAAGAGGAAAAGAATGTGAAATAAATCACCCCGAAATTCCTTCAAGCGTTACTAGCCTTCTTCAAGCTCTTCAACGTGCATTTTCATCTATAATTTAACTGCAACTATCACTAGTCCATGGACAAAAATTAGAAGCACCAGCCAAAAATAGTTAAAATCACAAGACAGCAACTTAGCTCTATCTTCAACAGGCATTTGCTGGAAAAAATAAGAAGCGACACCAACAATCTCAAACAATTTTCAGGACCCGTTTTTCAATTTTCCACCAAGACTTCCAATTTCAACTAATAAAACTAACATGCATTGAGAAAATCCGATCATACCTCATTCGAGGCTCGAAAATAGTTTGGCCGGTGCCGACGAAACCTACTGGTCAGTGATTTCACCTTACAGTCATGAATTGTTCATCGCCGATATTGAAGTCGTCGACTTTGTCGTCCTGGTCACTAATTTGTGGCGAAGGTACTCGATCAGAGCATTAACAGAGAAAATTAAATGGGTTTTAAGCTTGCTTGCTTCGGATTTGATGGGGGAGACACGAGTTTTTTTTTTTTTTGTGGTTAATGTCTGTTAAGTAAGAGCTTGCTTTAGCTTATTACAAGTGGAAATACTAAATTTGTTTAAATTTCTTTATCATAATTTGTTCAATTATGATCTTGCCCTCATCTACCCAATTTATACGAAACAGAACCCTATCATCAGAGAAGATCTCTGATAACATGCAAACGCATCCCATCTAAGTGAGCAGACCCCAAATGTGAGAGGACGTTTCTGAAAATTATCCCTTCCAAATAGATGACACTAATATAATGGAAGGAAATGGAAATTAAATTTTTATTTATTTATTTTAATTTAAGAATGAGAAGTAAGAGTATTTTTAAAAAATTTTTTTATAAATTTTATTATTTATTAATAAATAAATAAATAAATAAATAAATATATTATTATCTTGAGAAGTAAAATATATTATTATCTAAAAAATTCTTTAATTAAAAATAAATTAATTTGTTTTAATTAAATAATTATTTAAGAAAAAAGATCAATAAAAATTAAAATATTTCTCTCTCACTCTCTAATAAAAAATAATAAAATATAAAATAAAAGTGAGAAAATAATATTTTAAATTAAAAAAAAATATTTCTTATTTGATGAATTTTATTTAAAGTGCCTCTTAAAATTTTAAATATTAATGTGATTCTTTAAATAAATAATAAAATTATATTTGAAAAATTTTTTTATGATACTCTAAGATTGAAGCATGTGGATATTAGAGCTCATTAAATTTGAAAACGGGAAATGAAAATTCTGCAGAAAGATGCGAATGAGAAGTTCACTGTTTTATTCTCGTTACTTGTAAAATTTTTATTATTTTTTTATAAAATAAAAAATAATTGTAACAATAGTAACAAATATTATAATAAGTATACTATACTTCAAATTCGAATTGTTGTGGTTGGAAAAAAAAAAAAAACACATTCAAGTGTAATCAGAATCGATTAAAATTGAATATGATGAATATTTTAGTTTAATTCGGAGCAAGAGGATCTGATAAAACTCAGATGAGTTCGGAAAAACTCAGCGATAAAAAATCAAAAGCCAATAAACTGTGGGATATATCTATGACCAAACAAATTCAATAAATACTATGGAGTGAAAAGGCATTCAATTCAAGTCTCTAGATTTATGTCCATTGATCAATAATTTTGAATTTCATATACAGAGCAGATTGTCATTTTCAGCATCATGCCATTTGAACAGATAATTGAACCAAAAAACCAAAAAAAACCATGAGTAATTTTTATATATGAACTTATAAAATAAGTCAAATAGTTTGCATGTCAATTCGATGCCTCGAAATTTATTACAAACCAACTACGTAGAAGTCTGCTCTGCGAATTCGTTATGAACCCACGAAGTAGAAGTCCCTGGGAAAATTCAACCTGGGATCGGCGCATGCTTTCGGATTTATTAAGCACCAACTAATTTCATGCCTAATTGATGTGGGATTCTAATATTCGAAGATTCATAAGCCGCCAAATACTCCCGTCTTAGTTAATATGGGATCTTAACATTCCAGAATTTATGAACCACTTACTAATCCCATACCTTGTTGATGTGAGATCTAACATTCCATCCTTCTTGAAAAGCAACATCCACAGTAATTCACACACCTTGAGTAGTGACACCCCTAAGGTCTCGAAGCCTGTGATAAAAGCCAACTTGAAAGGGCCAAACTGTTTTGATGCCAAATGTCTAGCACCCAAAATATAGAACTCATTTGTGAAAACTAACTTATAAGAGAAAGAAGTGTTGGGTTAGTAAACCACCAACCACTCCCATACCCAGTCGATATAGGATCCTAACAGAATTTTAATATGTCGCTGAGCTAAGCTAATCACTTAAATAAGCAATAAATCGCGTGCTTATCACATAGGCTAGAGCCCAATTGCTCAGTTGGCTACTCGGCTGGGCGCCGATGTTCAAGGATAAATGGTTGTGCGTTGGCTGGGTTCATGGGTTAATGCAACAGAATATCTAGGAGTTTACATTCTGATTGCTTTCTTTGTTCTTTTCTTTTATATTTTAGTTTTTTTCATTTCAGAGCAATCCAACAGTTTGTTTGGATCAATTGGGTTGATCTGATCTAATGTAACTCCAATCCAATATTGAGCAATCTATACGAACAAGTCGAATTTATGCGAATTCAATCTAATTCCCAATACAAATGGAATTTTTTTTTTTCATTTTTTATAAGAGTTTTTAGTCCACAAACAAAAAGGATAAGTTGACAAACCTCATAAAAGCTCAAGATACATAACTATCCCAAATTTAAACCTAATACTAGCCAAAGGAGTGTCATTATCCAATCCAAAAGGAAGATAAGAAGCACAGCAATGTTTAGCTTTAATGATTTACTCCATGATTTTTTTTCATGGAGTTTGAAGAAATTCAGAAGAAATATTAATTCCAAGCTAAACCTTTGATGAATTATGCTTTAACAATTAAGATTTTTTTTTTTAATATTATGTTGCATGGTTCTAACTAACGTTGGGATAGATTGATGGAAAAGGGGTAAGGATTTTTTAACACTCTTTTTAAAGTAATGAAGTAAACTAGAACTGGCATTGATCCTAAGAACATCCATAAATCTAGGTGCTGAGATTTATTGATTTTTTAACACTCTTTTTTTAATATTTGTACAATATTAAGAAATAACAGAAGCTCAAAACTCAAGTAAAGTCTGAAATTAAAATTCAATAATAAATAACTAAACTAATTCTAAAGCCACAAAAGTCATATTTATGGTGCGTGAACCTAATGCTCTTGTCTAAACTAGGAATATGACTTAAATAAGAATAAGCAAAACAATAAAAATCTAAATATACAACTAAATACATTAATTAAAATATTCCTAAGCTTTATAAATTTCAATTTAATTAATAATTTCTAAATTTCTTTCTCTTCATCAAATGTTATCTCAAAAAAGGGGGTTGTGACACTTACCCCAAATAAAAGAGTAATGATATATACTCAAACACATGAATAAATAAATATTAGTAAATGAAAACAAACTTGCTAATATTAGAGCATCTCCAAAAGAGTGTTCAAATAAAATTCAACACTCCAAAAGACACATTAATTTAGATTCTTCAAATAAAATTTGTTTCTCACTCTTCAATATTGAAGAGTGAGTTTCTCCCTCTTCTATTAATATTTTATTATTATTTATTAAAAAGATACAACTGCAATAATTATTATTTATGTTTCTATAATAAATTAAATTTAATAGAGAGAAGGATTTGATTAAAATAATGTTAACTTGTTTTAATTTAATGAGCCTTTTGGAGAGAATTATATTTTTTTATTCACTTACTTACCACATCAATAAGCAAATTAAAATTTGAAGAGTAAAATTTAAATAGTTTTTTGGAGATACTCTTAGACTCTAAATAATATGTCTATGTCTACCTCATACACTTTCGTTGATTGACTTTAAAATTACTATGTATGTTAATATCTTTTAACATATTGGTCACAAGATGAATGCATAATTAAAACATGAGTAATTTTTCAATAAGCAATCCCTTACATTAATAAAATAAGGAATAAGTTAAAAGATAACAAAAATAGTTACTTCAATGTATGTATTTCATCTTGTGGTGCATTAAAATTTATGTTTTCTTTTTTTTAAAAAAAATTATTCCTTATCATTTTAAAGTGTTAATAGCAAAATTTGAATTAACAATAAGAGATGAAAACATTTTATTTAGGGAATGGGTAATGAAAGAGCTTCATATCACCAGAATTGTCATTTTTCAGAGTGAAAATCTTAGTGATCAAAATCCTACAAATCAATAATTCATCTAGGGTCGTCAGGGATATTATCAACATGTATCCTCTAATATTTAAGTAAGAGATTAAGAGTGGCACGATAAGAAGTAACCAATTAAAGAAAAAAGAGAAAAGACTTAGAGGATATTATACGCCCTCCTTTAATATGTCTATCATCTATATCCCTAACTTTAAGTGATGACCTCTTTATATAAAAAAGAGAATTACAAGTAGAATAAAATTAGAAAAACTTACCTCTTATCTAGTGGACTTAAGTTTGATGAAGACTAGTATACATATTATTTTTTCTTATTTATATTAATACACATTACTGGATTTGGGTCTCTGGGTTCAAAGGCCCATTCGTTTTGATCATCAAGTCGAGTTTATTCAAAATCTCAATATAATAGGAGCCCCTAAGTTTATAATATTCACGAGTTTAAGGTGAACATTATAAATTGATATAGTTTATAGTATGATACATTTTATTATTATCCTTATTGTATGACATTAAAAACATCCCAAGTGTTGTAAGGAAATCTTGAATGACATGAATTAATCTTAAATGTTATGAAGAAAACTTAAATAACATGAAATCAATATGAATGTAAGGAGGAAATCTCTAATGTTATATGGATAACTTTAATGATATAAAGAGTTCTCAAATTTCATCAGAACTTGAATAACATGTGAAAATTCCCAATGCAATAAGGATAACTTAAATGAGATCTCGAAGGTTATAACATGGGTCTTACAACTAAAATAATGCCTTGATAAGGGTTGTGACCAAGATAAAAACAATATCATATTAAGAGCTTGTAAATAATGTCACGATAAATGCTTAAAAATGATAAATAATGTTAGCACACTTGAGTGTCATGAACAGATGTCGAATGACATGTGGAAAATTCAAATGTTATAAGGTCATAAAGCTAAGGCCAAATCAAATGTCCTAAGATCAAGGCCCAAATGCATGAGGCTAGTCCCCATGTTATAAGATAAGGCCTATGAGCAAGAGTCAAGAAATGTGCCATAAGATCGAGGCCTAAAGTATGAGATATGTATTATGAGATTAATGATTAAAAAGTATAAGTTTGATGTTATGTATTATAAGATAGAGACCTATAAATATAAGGCTAAGATACTAATATAAGATTGAAACCTTATTCAATATAAGGCTAAGGTTTGTATTTACAAGATCGAGGCTGATAAATATGAGTCTAAAATACGTATTATGAGATTAAGGCTTATAAGCAGGGATGATAATTTTTCCTTTTAGAAGGGAATCCTTTAGCATCTTATCTTATTCATGATAGGATTAAGATATATTTGTATCCAAAATAAATAAATAAAGGAATAGGAATAAGACTTTTCCTATCCCATTTATACATGCGAGATAGACTGGGATTGGTAAATCTTATCTTGTCTTGTCTCATCCTACCTCATTGTATTGTTAACCTTAGTTGTTGGTTTGGGTTATTATTATATTATTGAACTATTTAATATTTTAACATGGTTGAAATTGGTTACTCTTCAAATATATGGTTTTTGAAGCATAAGTCTTAATATTAATGTACAATAGAAGAAAAAAATAAAAAATGTTAGCATAAAATTATATTTGAACATACTTGTAGTCAAAATTGAACTATTATTTGATTATTCTACTTTGTATTTATTCTAGATTTTTGTTATATTGAATTATGATGATCCTTAAAAAAAAAGGTTAAAATTTATTTTTTTACCTTTGGGATTGTTTAAGATAATGGGATGAGACAAGATATTTAACAAATAAAGACTAAGATAAATTTTTATCCCATAAAAAATAAAGAGATGAGAATGAACCATTGTTTTATCCAATTTGCATATATAGGACAAGACTGAAATTGATAAATCTCATCTCATCTCGTCATATTATCAACTCTACCTAATAATGATATTATCCTATCTATTCTTATTTTCACTTTTTCAGTCATTTTAGATACATTTTTTAAATGTTAGTTTTTTTTTTATTTAAATCGTGTATCTCTGTCACTTGTAGGTGTGAGATTAAGGTTTGTCTTATAAGATTGAAGCCTATAGATATGAGACTAAGATACATATTACATTATTAATGCCTTACTAGTCACTGGTGGCTAGAAAACAAGCAATTGTGGTTGATGGAAGCTATAAGCCACGAGAAAAGTTGAACATTAGTGGTAATAATGTATGCCGATGCACCATTATAGTTAGTGGATCGAGATCTATAGTTGCATTTGCTTTAGTGGTTGTTCATAACAACTCCAATCATTTCTAAGCAATATCAATGTTGAAGGAACTGCCATGGGAAGTGAAATTCTAGAGACGAAAGTTCATGATTTTGGTAAATTTTGCAAGTTTGCTGCGGCGATTCTACAAAACTTGCAACTTCATTTGAGCATTTTTTAATCATTTTTTGGCAACAATATGCTTGTTAATTTGCTGAAGATGCTAAAAAGGACTACAAAATTCAAATGGTGGTCGGATGGTTGCCATGAACGATGGATATTTTTCTTTATTTTATTGAGTTTTGCTGCTCTTCAGTCTCATATTTGTTGGCTTTTTAGGATTTTTGGTAGCATCTCCACATACAACACCAACTGTTAATTTCAAAATTTAGATTAATGATAAGAGTTAAGAAAAAGTCTTTTTACAAGCTGTAAGAGAGCCTGATGTCTTTGGGATTGCTATTGTTGAGAGTGAAATGCTTAGTATTCAAAATCCTACAAAATAATAACTCATCTAGGGGTCATTACTAATATAGACCTTTGATTTTTAAGTTGGGGTCACCTCCAATGATTAAGTCCGAGGTCAAGAGTGGCACGATAATAAATAATTAATTAGAGAGAAAGAGAATAAGAGAAAATATTTGGAGGGTATTATATTTCTACTTTAATATACCTATTTCTCTATATCTCTTATGTATATCCAAAGTGATTACCTATTTATACAAGAGAGAGAATTAGAAATAAATTTAGGAAAGCTTATCTCTTATTTTCTAAAATTTGAGTTTGACAAGAATTAAGGCATCTATTATTTTGTCCTATTTAGATTAATTCTTGGATTTGAGTGCTTAGGCTCGAGGGCCCTTTCGTTTATGTCACTGGATCGCGTTGGGTAAAAGTATAGGTATAACATAAAGTATAGAATCTCATTACAATATAATGCTTTGGTTTGAAGATTATAGTCTAACAATCTCTTTGCTAATAAATTTTAAATAAAGATTAAGGAAATATGTAGATATCTTTGCTTTAATTATATAAAAACATCCTCTTTGTGTTTCCTTATAAGTTAACGATGATTCATTCAAATTGCTACAACTTCTTAACGAAAATCTACAAATTGATCCATCCATTCAAATTTTCAAAGAATTGAATCTAGTCCATTCAGCCATAACAAAAAGGCATAGCTTTCTAATCTCTTTTCTTCTTTTTTCTTTTTTCTTTTCTGATTGATTGATAGCACTGTTTATAAAGCGTGGATCGTGTAAGCTAAAAGCAAAAAACATTGGTTTAATTAATTATAATAAGTTTGCATAATTTCATGTTAATACAGCACTTTCGGTAGGTAAAAAGCATATGAAATGGCCACATTTTACTGGGACAAACAGACATGGGGCAGCTCTGATGGCAGTGCAATGCCGATTATTTTGATGGAAAATGTAGAAAAAATGCTTGGCATCAATGTTAGACTCCAACTTTATGTTGGTATTTGCATTACACAGAAAGACATTAGCACATGATATGCTGCCTTTGAAATCAGTTTCTTACATTAGATTCCCATTGGAAGTCTGAAACCCTCTTATTAATTCTTTGTTTCTTTTTCTTTCTCTCTTTTTTATTTTTCTAAAATTTTTCTCACTAAACAGAAAGGAGATTAATGACATTTTACTCCTTAATTCTTAGATATTATCTTTTATCATTTAAGGTTATAATAATTTTAAATTAATTATTTCACCTTCGGTGGCTAAGCAATGTGTGTTGGCTATAAATTTTATGAAAAAAAATTGGGAAAATCTTATTTACTATTATAAATTTTATGAAGAAAAATCATATTTAGTTCTTACGACTCCCTCATTCAGTATTCAAAAAATAGAGAAATTATCATTAATTACCCTTCTTTTTCAAGTCACATTAACCAATTCTCTTCCCAATCGAACTGTTTGTGCCACTAAAAGGAGAGTTATTATATTTGCAATATTATTATTCTGGTAAGTCAATTTATTGTCTTTAGTTCTTGCTTTCGTATCATATATGGTACAAGTTCATTTCTCCAACTGTATGTATATTTTTCATTTACTATTGATGGATAACCCTTTTTTAATCTATTTTCCCCTTAACAAGCATCACACCCAAATTAAATATATTCTATTGTATTTGAATCTTTAATCTTTTATTTTTGGGATAATAGATTAACCAACGAGATTATCATTTGGAGACAAGGTAACTATTGTCATTAATAACAATTTTTTTTCTAAAATCCTCAATTCTTTTTTGAATTGTCTAAATCTCCAAGTTAATGCACAATTTATTTAGGAAAAAAATATATATAGTCCAATTCTTTTAAAAAAAAACTATGGCTTTGCACCTTTGCCCTAGTGCTGAAAGACTGCCCCAATGCTAAATATGTTTGGCTTTCCTTGATTCCTATGAGATCAGATACCAATTTTTCGGTATGAACTTACAAGGTTGGATGTTGCATAATTTAAAGAATTTCTAGAAATACGATGGAATGATCGACTGGCGGAGTCTTTTTGGAGTCTTAGTTTGGAGGCTTTAGTTTTGGTGCAATCAAAATGTCCATGCTGTTACATCCAATAACACTAGTAATATTATAATTACTATTAAGATTCATATAGAAGAGATTCAGAATTTTAATAGGATTTTATTTAATTCTAGTGCCATGAAGACTGAAAAATATTTTGGGTGGGTGGCCCTGACTAGCCTTGGCTCAAGCTCAACATGGATAGAACCTATAACATTTCAAGATTATCGTGGCGAGTGGATAACTGGTTTCGGCATGAACATTTGCGTAGGTTCAATACTAGAGTGATGGGGCCTATATCAAGGTTTATGCTTGTCTTGGGACAATGAAATTCGCCAGCTTCATGTTGATGTTGACAACCTTTGTGTTCTAATCACAATGTTATGCTTCATGAGTATGTATTTTGTTGTGTAAATTTTATTGAACTCGCAAATGCACGAATCTATTGTAGAATAGATTAATGATGACGAGTGTCGATCCCACGAGAAGGTTGATTTTAATTATGTGCAGAATTAATTTTTTTTAATGGGAATAATTAAATTATGGTAACTTTATTCTAAATTGTGAATTAAAATAGCAGAAATAATTAAGAATGAAACTGTTATAATAAAGTACTTGGGTATCCGGATCTGCATCAACATGCTCCATGGGCTAAATATTCCATATTAATACCAATTAAATCATAAGGGGAGATTCTATACTTCATGAACCACTCTCCATAAATGTATGGTCTTGAGGGCTTATCGTCTTAAATAATAATAATCTTGTCTTGGGGTCTTTGGTTTAACTGGCAACGTATCTGAGACAAGACTATTATTATTTATCGACGAAAAGTCAAAACAACCACAAATATTAGAGGGGAAGAGAAAGTAAATTTACCAAATTAAGCCCATGGAACATGTTGAGACTTCACCTTCAACCCAAGCTCAAAAAGAAATTAGCTACTCATATTTTAACTAAGGATAAAAAAGGAAATTTTATTAAAATACAAAAAAACTACAAGAAGGAGAAGGAATTTCAGAAATCTAAGCTTAAAAATGAATTCAGGGGATCTCAAATCAGGGGGGAGAGCCCCTTTTTTATAGATACATTGAGTGAATCCTGACTATCGGATTAAAAACAGTTCGGATGCTCAGGATTGCGCCACATCATTAGTCAACAGTCAACATTTGCACAGTAACGTCGCCTGAATAGTAAATAATCTCATGTACGCGCATGTACTGTACATACGATTTTTGCTCCACTGAGTTGCTGCCACGTCATCGATCCACAGTTCATAAGAAATCTAGCCCTATAAGATTGTGACACATCATCAGTCAATGCCACGTCATCGGTCAATGCCACATAATTCGTCCAATCAAATACTGTCAGTCATAGGTAGTTGCCACATTATCGGTCCGTATATACGAACAATGTCGTGAATAGTATCATGAACAATACCGTATATATGAACAGTAATTTTTTCCTTTAATGCTCTTCTTAAGGTTTTCGACCATCCTGAATCCAAATATGACATCCATTTTGTTGTCTGATCACTCGTTCGTTGTGAAACGATTATGATGCTCCTAAAATACATAATTATAATAAAACACATATAATTAAATAACAAAATACTTAAATAAATAAAAGTAGCAATGTTAGTGAGACTTAAAGTATAAAATGATGATTTTCTCCTTTATAAATATATGCTTTCTAAACTCAACACATTTCCTATTAGAGGGATCAAAAGATTTCTTGAATAGAAATTGGCAAGTGAATATTAAGCATGGTTATAGAAAAACCAAATTTGCAACACACTTTCTTGCTGATTTTGCACTTTCTTTACTTGTTGAGCAGTATATTTTCATTTCACTTCCTAATATGGCTGAATTATGGCTCCATTATGATCGTATTAGGGTTTCTATTTTACCTTAACGTTGGTTGAATAAATTTATTTTCCAAAAAATAATACGAGAAAAAAAGACATTGTTGAAGGAAAAATATTATCGTTTCAATAAAAAAGAAAAAATTGATTATCTAAGAATTCTATAAATTAAAATCGTTTGATTATATGTTAAAAGATCATATTCAATTAATAGAGTATTAAAAACAATATTAAAGAGGAAGAACGTGTCATTCTCCCTTAAAACAATGAAAATTTTTAAGGCAAATATATAACTATAGTATATAGTATAAGAAGGAATTTCAAAATATGAATAACTTAAATATTCATATTACGTTAAAGTTTCAAATCGATATAGTCAACAAGTAGAGTCATTCTCTAAAAGATAGGAAAACATAAGTTTCAATGTGGACAGAGTTAAATGACAAGAAAAATATAAATTCTAATGTAATATTTCTTATTTTAAGTGTATTAGAATTCATTTTTTATTTCATTATTTTTATCTTTGTCCACATGAATTTTTTGCGCGAATACATATACATATATGTATAATGGGAGATTCCTTAAGTTATTACAATAAGGGATATGCTAAAAAATAAGAAAAAACACATATTTTAATAATTGTAGGAGTAAATACACTATATTAGAGTATTTGTTTTACTTGTATTTAGTCTATCAATTACTTTATAACTTAAAGATTCCTTATTAAGTAATGACTGGTATATACAAATGAATAATTTCAGATTACTCTCTTATTTTACAATAACAAAAGTATTTTTTTACTCTTTCATATAACGATTGGTTACAACTTTTAAATAAGCTTGTTTTCTCACCTCTTTTTGTTAATAAGAAAGAAAATTTTCATCAACCCATTGCCCTTTTTCCTTATCTTTTAACTCAAAACTTTATTATACTCACCAATATATATAAAAGTAGGGGCAGCCTCTCGGCTCAGCATAATGAAATCGAGTGGAATAGGAGCCCTTGGAAATTCCAATCACATGTATGGTATTTGTATATAAATACCTACCAGATGGTCTTGAAACTTTATTGGGAAATTCTGAACTCGGAAGAGGTAGTGTTGTGACTGGAGTAGCAGTACACACTGACACAATGAAAGAAAGAGAGACATTAGCGGTCAAAGAAAACCCCACCACCTATAATTTCTGTCTACTGTGTCTGCGGTAGTAAGTATGCTTCTCTTCTCCTCTCTTTGTATTAATTGAGGGAGAGAGAAGAGTGAGCTTTTTTATCCAATAATCTATCTAGTGCTTTGCCAGATTTGTAGCTTTCGTTTTTTCTCTTCCCTGACTCTCACGAGGAGAGGACAGTGACATTTCAATTCCTCTCCCTCTTCTCTTCCGTGATTTGTGCACTTCTTTTCTATTACTTTTCATTTTTATTTTTTCTCTTCTTCACTTTTTTCTATTTTATTTTATTTTTTAGTTTTCTTTTTCATGTAACGCAACTGTTGGTCGTTGTTGAAGCATCAGGCTTAGGGTTTTTGAAGAATTACAGATGTGTAATGAAAATATTGTTCAAGACTAAACCCTAGTTACTAGAATTAAATCGGTAAGTGAACCCCAAATTTTTATGGGGATTTACTCATTCTTTCGTTATTTATAGCTCTATTAACTCGGTGAGTTGTTTTTTTTTTCTTTGTGATTTTAACAAGATCAATCTGTTCTGCTGCAAGTTATCTGTTGGTTTGATCTCTCATAACTATGGCAAGAAATTGTTGATGCATGATTAATTTTCTTGGTTTTGTTATTATTATTATTATTTTGATTGTTTGCTTGATCTAATTTTGAATGGGTGTCATTCCTTCATCCAGCTTCTACCTCTCGGGCTTAGTGGGTTCTCTGCTCTCCTCTTTTTACGAAATTGCGAGTTGTCTAATCATCTTTCCCTTGTCATTTCTTTATTAGGGTTTGGTGCAGGCATTTCCCTTCTTTGAAAACTTTTTTCATTTTTCAAATTATTACCTTCTTGGAAACTTATTACTTCTCTTCTTAAATTAACGTTTCAAAGTTTTGGTATACGTTTCCTTTTAAAATTTGCAGCAGAACTTTAAAAAACTCCTTATCTTTAAGACTTAATTATTCTGATGGTTGTTTTCTTATTGAATTAGATCTAGTAATTCATTTATTTTATAGTAGGCTATGTTAAGAAAATATGCATCTAAATGTGAGTACTATAATATCTTGTTCATATTGACGATCCATTTCATCTTTTAATTTTCTCAAAAATTAAATCCATTTGAAATTGATGAAAAATTAATAGCTTATGGATCTTTCAAGTGCACTTAAATAAATAATTTAAGAGAGCTTCCTTCAGTCCACTCATGGATGAGGCAAGGGTTTGGATTAGCTGCCGACTCATTCATTCAAACACAGTAGAAAGAGGAGCATTTTGGTTATCCTATTGTGAATGTGTGAATGAAGCGGGAGATAATATTCATCCTTTCTTCTCTGTGCTTGGACTGAAGGGAGCTCCTTTTTGTTGTCTGTTTAGGATTTCTTTTCTTAATTGTTGCATCTAATCACCAATTGAAAGACAACTCGGCCGTTAGATTTCTTCACCCTTGATTCTGTACGGTTTCTAGTTACAAGCTGTTTAAATTGCCAATTTGTTAATATAATTAATTTGATGAGAATTAGTGTCTTGCCCTCCATTTGATATATACTTTCTAGTCTTGTGCTTACCTTTAAATTGTTGTTGTAACTAATGATCACATTCTTCTTCGATTTTACTCAATTCGAATTAATCTTTTTCTCCTCCCTTATTTTAGTTGCATGCCACTGGGCTAGGGCAATTTGTCAGTGACTGTTTAATGAAAATCTTATTGTTGGTGATGAATTGCAATTAAGCTAGAGCCCTCAGCAACTGGAGATCCTTTTCTCAATAATTTTTTGTTTTGTTATTAAGATTTCAAGTTTCCTTCTGTGCATATGACGAGTACGGAAAAATTTGCTCTTCTCATCCTTATTTTTCTTGAATATTTTATTGCTAATTCAGTCTTTTCCTTACAATTTACTTGCCTGATAATGCAGGCCCGCATATCTTTCTCTTCCATCGGTTCATTAATATGAGCGAAAAAGGATATTTCCTCTGTATTAATCACATGTCATAATTTGCATTTGCATGTGCAACTTGTTAAATTTTAGATGAAATTTGACAACCACATAACACTAATGATATTCCGTTGTCTTTTCATCTTCATCAGTGTCTCCTTTGCCTGCGTTCTCTCTTGATAGGTACATGGTAGAATTACTTTGGTGTTGACATTTCATACAATACAAAATATTGACATTCACTGGTTCAATCTTTCATTGGAGTTCTTTCTTCCTTCCTCAAAAATATAAAGTTGGGGTAGTTTTTTAAGCTATGTTCTGCATATCTCTGAATTGTACTATAAATATATGTATATAAATCCTAAGCTATAATATATTTGTAGATTATAACCATTAAGGGAAAGAAAGGAATTAAGAAATTATTCTAAGCAAATTAAAACTGGAAGTCGCCAGCATCTGGATATCATATGTATGTATGAATGTATATACGCACACACATTATCTTTTGATGTAGGCATGCCAACGTTTGAATTTCAAAGGAGCACCTGAGATGTTAACTTATATTCGTGCATGATGTGTTGTGTGTGTACAACTCCCTCTAAATGTGGGCTGTACAAAGGCTGAATCATACTTTTGAAGAGTTTCCTGAGCGAGGGGTAAAAATATGTATATAAAGCAGATCAGCAGAGAGTACAGTTGCTTGTCTTTATTCCTTTGGTCAGGATCAGCCTCAGGTATCCCATTCGCATGCATTCAGAAAATAATAATAATAATAATTACATGCTGGCGCCGTTTCCCCCCACCGCCAGTCCCAGTCTCTATGAATTGAATTGGGTTGGAACTTGGACCTAATTTTTTTTTTTTTCACTTTGTGGGTTTGTTGACATTCGTGATTACACCCTATCTCTCTCTCTCTCTCTCTCTCTATATGTATTTAAAAATTTTTTTATTAAGATAAATTGAATAAAATATGCTAACCCCAGAATTAGGGTTATTCGGCAGCTTAGTGTTATCGGATGATTTGATTAATTAATACCTTACTATGGTACGGACTAATGATAATTAAGTAGTCCCATTGAGTTTCATCACTTCTTTTCTTGAGCTAAGCCCAAAAATAACACTTTGATGCGCATATAAAATAATTAAATATCAATTAAACTGAGTCTTGAAATCACACATAAATTAAAATAAGCCAGTTCCTTGCTGCGCCTTTCGAGATTGAAAGTACACTTGAACTTCATTTAAAAAAACAAAAAAAAGTTTTCAGAGCGATGATAACCGTGCAAATAAAGGCCAGTGCTGCTGTGATCAGAATACTAGCCTGCATTCGAGAGAAATAAAAATTAGGATTTTATTAGCTGTGATTAGAATAGTAGACTGCATTCGAGAAAAATAAAAATTAAGATTTTATTAAGTTAAAGTTTATGTATGTTATAGTCTTTTACAAAATAAATAAATTTTATCATTTAAAAATTTTTTTATATCACTCTTAAAAAAATTATAAATTACATAAGCTGTAATCTAACAGCTCTAGTAAAAATTATCATTCTAAGAAGTTGCAATTATTCGTGGATCAAAACGAATTCAACTTTAAAAATTCATTTGGAAAATTTTTAGTTTATTCCCTTCAGATTAACCGTATTTCTACTTCTGATAGAATATGTAAGCATACGTATTGCGAGAAACCTTCCATACTATTGATATTCGGTTATTTAAATCATTAATTGACCGAGTAAATAACCGAAAAGCCCTTGTACCATAAAACCAAATTCCCAAAGAGGAGCAGCGTAGTAGGTCGTTGTGATGATCAAAGATCTAACACTCCTCTTTGTTTTTTTTTTTTTTTTTTTTTTGGGGAGAACAGAAACATTATATCATGATCATTCTTATCATGTCGTAACATATTTTTACCATTTGCAAATACTCTAGCAAACACAGACACCATTTCTAAGCTTGCAAAAAAAATATTGAAAACCAAAGGTTTATTTGGCACACTGGCATTATCGTGCACTGCATTAAATTGTAATACAATGCAACATTTGATGTGCTATTGACTGTATTTTACATAATAAGTTTTATTAAAATTATTTTATATTAATATTAAAAACTAAATTAGCATTTTTTAAATTTATTATTAAATAATTATTTTTACAAATTAATTTTTATAACATAAATAATTTAATAATATATTATTATAATATAATAATATTTTTAACTTAGTTATAAATTAATTTTTATTCATTAATTCCGAATATAACTGTTTAATTAAATTTATTTTCAAGTTTAGTACTTTAGTAAATAATAAATGATTAAATAATTAATTTTTTTTACATATTTAAAGTAAAATAACTAAAATAATTTTATTTACTAAAACTAAAATAGTGTATCATCATTTATTTGTTAAATATTTAAGTTTATTAATGTTTTATATTTGATATTATTTTTAAATTCATTTTTAGTTAATATAAATATAAGTTAATATTTAATAAATTTAAATTTATTTTAAATTATTGAATAATAAAGATAAAATATAAATTTAAAATATTAACAAGATTTTAATATGATACAACCTAAATCTTATTGCTCAAAAGATTTAGTTTGTACACATTTCATTGCATTAACCGCTTTCCTAATAGAGTGCAATGTTATTAAAAATTGGAGCCAAGTATGCTACACAATTACTTCACCCAAAACAAAACTATACGAATCCAATTCTTCATCTTCCACCAGAGGCATGCCAAATCCGTATAATTACTTCATCTATATCCTCATTATTAAGTGTTCCTTGAATGAAATATATACAAAGCTGCAGTACCCGCAATCTGCACTACGCATTAGTTCAAATTCATGAAAAATTTAAACAAATTAAGTGCCTTAACAAACCACCATCATCATAAACCATTACCAACATTTCACAAAACCCATCTTCAATATCATCACCAGTGGAGAAAAAACATAATACAAGAAGAAAGTTAGAGTTACCAGGTACGCTGCTCCATTGCAAATGGGGAGTTCCTAAGTTGTCGCCGCAATCGCTAACGATAGTCCTAACAACCGGAGTTATTAAATTAATTCATTTTCTTGAGAGCAGCAACAAGTTTCTTCAAAGCGTTTGCGGGGAACGGAAATGGATTCTGAGACTTGTTGTTTCGACTTTGTCGATGAACATGGTTTTCTGTTGAGCTACTGATCTCTGGACAAAAGCATGCTTCTCGCATTACGCTATTACCCAGGGGTTGTTTGGATGTTTGAGATTGATCGCGTGTCCTAATTGGAAAATGTTTGAAATTTAATTGACAGCAAGAGAAAGTACTATTTTGCCCTCGAACTAACCATGGCCAAAGCCTAATACGAACACAAGCAGGGATGCAAACTGATGGACCAGGCTGAGCATTTTCAAGCCCAGGCCCAAGTCCATGGTAGAGAACATATAAGAGCTGATTCTGTGCCAGCCTGGACTTCTAAATATTTTTTAATCTCTTTTAAATTATGATAAGCTTGTAATAAGTTCATAATTAACGAGTTGTTATACTATGTTAATTTGTTTTGTTACGTTGTACAATGCATTAAAAAGTAAAGAATTATTTTAAGATAAAATAATAAATGAAGAAAATGAAACAAATAAAAACTTATGGATTTATCTTTCATTATTGAAATCTCTACTTCAAACATATTCTTAATTAATTAAGATTGAAAAGAGAGTTTACTACTATAATTGTAGGTTTGACAACGATGGAAAGTACTACTTTTCCCTCCATGTCTAACCATAGGCAAAACATAATACAAACAGATATAGGGATAACAAATTGATGGGCCGGGCTAAGCTTTTTCAAGCCCAAACTTAAGTCCATGTTAGAGAACATATAAGAGCCGGTTCTGTGCCCACCTAAACTTCTATATATTTTTTTAATCTTTTTTAAATTATGGTAAACTTGTAATAAGTTAATAATTAAAAGTTGTTATATTCTACAATGTGTTAAAAAATGACTATTTCAAGATAAATTAATAAATAAAGAAAATAAATAAATAAAAACTTACAAATTTAACTTTTATTATTCAAATATCTAATTCTAACACATTCTTAATTAATTACAACTTAGACGAGAGTTTAGTGTTATAGTTGTGAGTTTTTTTTAAGAGTAATAATACAACTACAAACTTTTGAATAAGTTATTTTTGTATAAATTTTTTATACAAATTAATTTGACATTAACTCATTGGTTGAATAAAAATACAAAATAATAAAAACAAATCACGTAGACCAAGAGATATTTAATTCAACCAATGAATTAATGTCACATCAGTTTGTACACAAAAAAGTTTGTATAATAATTTATTACTATATCATTACTCTTTTTTTAATCACCATTAATTTATGAATGAGAGATTTTTAAGTTTTCATTGTTTTCATTATTTTTCAAATATTAGTTTATTATTTTAATTTTACATTAAAGACTATAGAGTGTGTGGCTTGGCAAGGCTATTTTTCTTAGACCTTTGTTTAGACCTTTAGCCCTAGCTTTTCTATCGAGCCTAAACAAAAGGAATAGTTTTTAGTAATATGTCCATACATTCTATCAAAATGAAAGTACAGTAAACTTCAAAAGAAAAATAAAAAATTATCTAAACTAAATTGTAAGGAGAAGTAGCCCAAAATCCACATAAGAAGTTTTATCTCAACAATATAAAATGAAATCAAAGTCAATACAATTCATTCCTATTTGATAGCTGATGTCCATTGTAATCAAAATGTTTGCATAGGTGACCTTATGGATCATATACACTACCAAGTAGCTGGCCTCCTTATTTTTTGCATTCATGATGAGGACTTATGCTAAGAAGTACTTGTCCTAATACTAATTCTTATGCATACATTTGGTAGATTTATTCTTAAAAACTAACTTATAAGAGTAAAAGGCCAAGTGCTTTAAACCCACATATCAAGCCTTACTTAATAATGTTAGATCCAATTAGATTCATTACCATTTATTTGAATAAATTAATTATGTAAATTGGTCATGTATCTATCTTAAGCTGATCTTGTTCTCCTAGTGCATCAAGGTCCATTTATTTTTGAAATATATACGGGATGGTAAATTTAGAGCATAGATGTAATAACCATCACAAATCATGCAGGGACTAGTGATTTTTATTGAGAAAGATGAAAGTGAATGTTTTTCTTTTTTCACTTTATATGGTTGTTTGCAATATAGTGTGCCAAAAAACCGTGACCTAAGGAGTTGAAACAAATCGGCACTTTATTTTAGTTTTTAAATTAAGAAAAAATCAATGGTTTAATCAGTTGAGTAAAAAAAATTGAACTAAAAAATGAATAACTGTATAAAGAAAAACAAAGTAATTAATGGTGCATTTACTAATCAACATTCAAAAAGGGATGGAATTGGATAAAAATGGCCTGAAATGAGAATGTAAAATAGAAATTAGAATAAGTTATTTATTTATGTTGGAGGAATTGGAATCAGAATAAATTATTTTAAATTGTTAAAAATACCCTTTGTTAATTATTATTCCTAATATTATTTATATCTATTATAATATTAACAATAATAAGAATAAAAATAATACTAAAACTAAAAATAATAATAATCTAGACAATAATAATTAAAATAATAAAATAAATTTTTTTATAATAATGATAATAATAATAATAATAGCTGTTAATTTCATTTACCTCCTTATAACTATTAACTCTATTAGTTTTAATATCAAAAGGGTAAAATTATACTTGTATATATACCGTAACGGGCATTAGATATTAAGTCTTGTGCATGTCAAATCAATGTCAATAACACTACATGCATCATGTATAAGCCCTTAATTTTTTATTAAGTAATTTTAAAATAAATATTTTAATTATTTTGAACTATATCGTCATGCTTTTATATTTTTTGTGTTACTGCATCTTCTTCACACGGCTAACAAAGAGGTTTAAAAATAGAATATGATAAAAACAACAAAAAAAAAAAGAAAAAGGAAGTCATTGCTAAAAATCATGTGAAGACAAAATATTGAAGGTTGCTACAAAGACATAACACTCTTACAACGGCTGAAGTCATTTTGTTAAAATTAATACTTTTATTTGTAAAGATTTCTAAGGAAAGAGAGGATAATCATATTAATGTTGTTGTTAATCTTACTAATCTTGGTGTTTATGAGGCATTTTTTTGTAATTAGCATGATTATTATTTTTTTTGAAATTATTTTGTTTTAGGCTAAACTTCATTTTTTTTTTATTTGTATTTCAAACTGACTTGTTTTTAAGAAGCAACTATATTTGCCAACTTCTTACTAGAAATTCATTTAGTGTAGATAAGTGCACTTCACATTACTTATTCTTGTTTTGTAATTTTAATATGATTATCATATTTAGATTTTGTTAACATGTATTTTGGTTCTTCATAATCCTTATTTTTTTTACTATTATTTATTTATGATAGTATGATTTCTTTTAGTGATATTATTGATCGTATGTATAATTTTTATTGTAGCCAAACTTAAGGGTGAAGGCCATTGTTAATTTTATTGGTGAAACACTTGACGTTGGCTTCATTGACTCAAACACTCTAAATAGAGTGGTCTTGATTAATATTATAATGAAAATGTTGTTTGGTAGAAATAGTTATAAAGGTAACAGGTTTATAATTGAAGTGATACTATCTTGGAATGGATTAAAAGAGACAATGATAATGATCATAAAGTTTATTAAGTTTGACATCTGGACAATCAAAAGTATACTAAGATAGTATTTGATATGGAAATAATACCACTCAATCCCAATATGTTAAATGTGTTTCAAAAATAACATGAGAGACAGCAACATGAAGTAATGACAACCAAAGAAACAACTACACTAGAACAGCATAAACAAGTAAGAAGTTTATAGATGGGTCGCAAAAAAAAGTCCATAGAAAGCAAACCAACAACAGGGGCATCATGTCACTAATATGAAGCCCTCTATTCCTCAACTTGTTGCTGAGAATGAACCTAAACTTTAGCCTCAATCTCTACCTAAACTTCAGCCTTAATCCAAGCTTGAACTTCCACCTAAACTTTAACTTCAATCTTAACCTTAGCCTCAACCTTATCTTAAACCTATCTACATCACCAACACACACTTATATTTGATAATGCATATAGTTTTAAACCACAAAGCATCTAAGACGTACCATAATTAACCTTCTATTGAGAATCTAGCTATGTAATTCATTACTCCTACTAAAAGATCTATTATGAAACACCAACAACTGAACCACAATTTGATCATACCCCATATTCAATGCCTACAGTTAACCTTCTGTTACAGTAAGAAATACCATATAATAAACTTACTGCACTCTTTGAACATGAAGCTCCAAATAAAGTTAATAGTTTTGAAACTAATTCCTTCAACTTCTCACAAAGTAGTGACTATATATATGACTTTAAGGTAGAGGATGCTAGTGACTTGTCTAGGTGTCCTAAAATGATATTGATTTTAATAAGTAGATGATCCACTCTTATCTCAATTTTTCAAAGACTATTCTTCACAAATATTTTTAAAGGATATAATCCTTACACAAGGTTTAGCATCAAAGGTTGACCAAATACAATCTTCTAAAAGAAAAGCAAACTAACTATTAGCTCCAAAAAAAAAGTAGTGAAAGCTTTATAAAAGGAAGCCAACAAAGGATGTCCCCATCTATCAAAGTAAGAGTTTCTTAAAGGCAAGAGAGTGCAAGACAATTTGCAGTTGATTTAAGAATGGTGTAGAACAAAAATACAAAGAAAGCAAGGAAGAGAAATATTATTGATTCAGAGCATGTGATGAGTAGGCACAAGCCAACCAATAAAAGAAAGTCAAGCATGAATATAGATGATTGTGTCAGTCCTTCATCATGAACTGATTGTCATGATAATGAGTTGTTAGAAATAAAGATAATTTTGATGTTTTGTTTGATAAGAAGATGATACTGATGATAAAGAACCTAGAAAACAAGAAACTCAATATCATATAGATGACCATTATACACTTAATGAATTATTGGATAGATATAAAAGTGACAATGGACATTTTGGGCTAGTGTATCATGTAAACTTATGTTCCTACCTCCATCAACAACAAAATAAACTAGACATTAAAGAAAAGAGAAAGCCCAGGCTTACATCAGTAAGTGAGGTGCTTTTTAAAGTTGAAATTAATATAAAGTCATAGGTTATCAATTTATAAGAGCATGGATATGACTATGGGCTATGAGAAATTAATGGCTTACCTTGCAACCATACAATGCCTTGCATAGCTCATATGAGGAGCACTTATGAGAAGTTTATTATTCCTTATTACTCAAAAAAGGTATATTTAAAATGTCACTGAAGTAAAATTCATATTTTGCCTAACAATCTAAATGGCTACATGTAAAAGTTAAAGGAAATCTTACCTCTAAGGATTTAAAGATCGTATAACAAGACCAAAACATATAGAAAAAGAGAGGAGGATCAACTGTCGACACATAAGAAATGATTCATTATATATTGTAAATTTTGTGGAGTTATTGGTCATAATAATGCACACAAGAAAACAAAAAAAATATGTTGGTAAGGTAATGGCTAAAATATTTTATAATTTTGCATAACTATTTGATATATTTTTTCATTTATGCATATGTTATTCGATTTTTGCTTTATGTTTAAAGAAACATAAAAAGACATTAGCAGTAGTTTCAAGCTCAAGTGCATCATTTGCATGAGACCATACTAGTGGGAACTCACAAAATGGTGGTGCTGCTACTAGTGGCCTATCAATATTTACCAACTTCAAGTTTTAAAGTTTAACCTAGATTGATGTTATTAGTCTAGTTGGGAGTATTTTAAAGTACATCAATCTAGAAAATGAATCAAAGTTTATATTGACTATTTAAATATCTATTTTTTTCTTATTAATCATAAAAGTATGATAGTTCAGACCTCACTTTTGACAATAACATAAATCAAGAAACAATGGGTCAATAACTAACAAAGCCACAAAGAATGTAGCAACAATGCAAACAGACAAAATAACTAATGTTGAGCTAGTACCTAGGACCTAGGACATTTATCAAAGGTATTCTCATTAGAGAAGATTCAACATTTATAAGGATTAGTCTACACATGCAAGGTTAAAAGACTTGAAAGGCAAGGGCAAAGCATTACTTTAAAATGGCCAATAAACATTGAGGCTCACTAAATTACTTATATATTTTTCTTTCAAAGGTTGTTAATTGTACTGTAAACTATTTACCTACTTATTTATTGTTGTATTATTGAGTTGTAAACTTGTGTTGTAGAGGATATTCGATTTAGCTTAAATGAAGTATAAGCGGCGTGCAACTTATGCTTTATTGTTTACTTATGAATAATGATGTTGCTAATTTTGTTCTTTTATTTTATACATTTAGTTAAATGTAAAGACAATAGTTGTGTTGAAACTTAGTGAAGCTTATATAATTATTTTTACCAATTTTTTATGTGTGTTACAAAGAATATTTGGTATGGATATTGAAGTTCTTGTAATTGCAATGTAAAATATAATATAGTTAGCTACTATTGAATATTAATTACAACACTCTAATATATGTATTACAAACACTCTGATAAAGCTTACAAAATGAAATACATGGGCTCTATTTTGAAATGCCTCATCTTTTGCAGAGCTAGATTTCTATCTTTGTTTATTTCTAACACGGCTAAACCTTAATAATTATGAGAAAATTGTCACAAATACAAAATACATAATTTCAACATTATAAGGATAATTTGCAACAGTCTTATCATTGAATCTAATTTTGTAACAAGTATGTAAATATCCTTCAAAAGCTTATGCTTCTCAGTACCAACTCATAATTATGTTTAAAATTATCATCTAACAATCTCACTCCTCTAGAAATTATTTTGTACTCTTATATAGTCGGTTCCTACCATCTAAATAAATTACAAGTTTTTTTTTCTCACATTTGTAGTATAGCCTTTGAGTATTTGAAACAAACTATGATATTTTAACTGATACTCATTCATCACAGTCAGTGTACAATTTATTTTTAAACTTGATAATTTTGCCATTGATTCAAAGTTCCCCGTCTTCATATGCTTAAACACTCCAACTACCTTTCGATGATGACATTATTCTTGGTTTTTTTTTTCTTTGCTTTGTTGATATTCTGATTGTATTAATGATTTGTGCCACTAAAGTGTATTGAGAGGAGGATTTAAGACATGAACTTACCCAATACAATTTTGAATTTTGAATTTTTACTGTTTCTATAACTATTAGCTATTTTAACTTGCCAAGCTAATGGCATGCAACGTAATATGTCTACCTTCAAAGCCCAAATTTTATTAACACTAATAACAATCCTTGTAATTTTTTTAACTTCAGCATTAATAACAATCTTCATAATTTATTTAACTTCAATGCAGAAATGACGAATAATTGTTATATTTTTGGGTCCATTAAGACACTTCAATTTTTGAACATTTAAATCTTATAAACAACTTACTTTTTTATATTTTATTATTTATTTTGTAAGTGTTTTATGTCTTCTTGGAGACATGCCAAACCAATTATTATTTTTGAATTTATACAATAACATTAATAGCTTACTCCATTACAACTTAGAGTATTTTCATATTTTATCAATCAACATTAGGTAGTTGTTAAAAACAATTATTTTGAGGGTAAATTAAAGTTTTCATATTTTTGAGGATGAATTGAAGTATGTCAATTCAATAGGGGATAGGTTGAAATTTACCCTAATAATAATAATAATAAATTATTATTATTATTATTAATTATTATTATTATTATTAATTATTATTATTATTATTAATTATTATTATTATTATTAATATATTATGATGATTATTATTGTTGTTGTAGTTATCTTTTTATGGTATTTATATATTTTTTTATTTAAATGGGTATTCTAAAAATATTAAAATGTTAATGGTGGTAGAATAGGAATCTCAATGAACATGAGATTAATTCCTACCCTTTGAAATTAATTTTCCATTTCTCATTCTTAAATTTAGGTAGGCTTCGCAATTTCAATTTAGATATCAATTACTTCCTCTATTTTATGAAATAAACGTTACCAATGACTATGATTTCAAATTTCAATTCTCCAATCTGAGAAGTAATTGCACCCTAAAGGTGAAAAAAAATGAAATGAAACTTAATTGAAATTCAAATCGAACCTTTTTTTTTTTCCACTTGGATCATTATCTAAATTTTGTTAATTCAGTTCCACTTAGTTTTGCAAGAATGAAACTAAAGATACTTGTTGCCAGCCCTAGTTTGTAAAAATATTTTAAGGGTATGATTACACCCATTTAATTTTAATTGTTAAAAATTACATATTAAAAAATTTCAAAATTACCTCAACTCATTTCCTTTCTTGACTTCAAGATTTGTATTTTCTCTCCTAGTATCACATTAAGCAATTTGAAGTTAATTTTATTTAGCTGTTGCTTGTTGATCCTTTTGTTTTCTTGGTAAACCAAACTAGATTTCTTTCTTTCCATTACCATTTTTTTCTTTCTTCATCTTAGAATTGTTGCAATAAATACTAGCATCAAAGAAAATTTTAAAATTTTTATGGATGGTAAATATTGATTGGTATTCATTCTCTAATGATGGAGTTTTTTTTCTATGAGTTTGTGATAGCTTTTCCGAAACCGGTGAAAATTTGAGAACTAATCATTAACGTTTATTTGTAATTGAAAGAAAACATTTAAAGTACCTAATATAAAATTAAAGAATTTTGAGAGAAAAAGAAATATGATTAATTAAGTAATTTCATCAAAAGTTATTCTGAAAATAAAACTCATCCTTGTAAAAAAAATAAAAGGAATATTTAAATAAAAAATTAATTGGTTCAACTATCCTCACTCATATCTAAATTTTGCGATGGGCTATTTGCATTCTAATAACTGCTTTGAAGATTCTAATTTTAATAAAAAAAAACTTATTAAAAAATACACATCATGTGAATTATTATTAAAAATAATTTATTATAAATCAATATTACATAATTATTTTGAACACCTAAATAACACACTCATCATTCAATGTATAATTTTCATGCCTTAAACATTAAAAATTTTTTTGCAAAATTTTAATCAACACTTGGATGACAATGAGCAAATCAATTCAATTTTTTTTTTAAAAAAATGACTATAAAGTATGTATGATATTTTTTATTTTTTAGAAAATAAAATAAAAAGTCCTATAAGATTGCTATTATTTTTTTGCCTTTTAACCCTTCTTCTTTTTCAACTTACTTTTTTCTCCTTATTTTTTCCTTTTTTGTGGTACTTATAGTATGTTTTTCATTATTATGTTCTTATTACAATATATTTTGGTTGAAAATCCAATATTGAATAGAAGTTAAAAAAATAAACTTGTGTTAAATAATTGATTTTCACTTGTTTTACTATATAGTGTAAATATATATTAAATCTCTTAAAATTACATGTGCTAAATAATTTCATGGGTGTCTTGAATAAATAAAGTTAATTAATTCAAATAGTTTAAGTGATTTTTCTTTTAAATTTTAAGAATGTTTAAAGAAAAAATTAATTTTTTAAAAATTAATAGAGTGCAAATAGCCGCATGGTAAATATTGGCATGTCTATTTACCATCGGTTTATTTAGCACCCCCCGGGGGGGGGGGGGGAGATGTTCAAGACTTTGACGGTTGTTACAGGCATAACTCTGGTTGTGGTCACAAGGGCCTAACCCGAACCCATTAAAATGAGAATTGGCCCAATGTGAAAGATGATTTACCGGGAGATTAAAATTAATAAAAAAAAAGGTGTAAATAGAAATCACACTCTTATCGCCGGTGGAAGGATCTAAAGTCTGAACGACGCGTTAACAAAACAAATGAAATGAGTGAGGATTGAGGAGTCGTCTTTGTCTTCGAATCGAAACTGATTGGGGTGTGTGTGAAGTTGTGAAGCAGAAAAACTCTTTGATGAAATCTGAATCAATGGCGTACAGAAGGAGGCAGCAGGAGAAGGGATTATTTTCAGCAAGAAGTAAGACATTAGAAGGTGATGAAGAGGATGATGACTCGAGTTCAAATTCGAATTCATCTTCTTCTTGGTTAGCTGCCAAAGCCATAAGAGCCTCATCTGCTCATAGAGATTCATCTCTCTCCTCTGCTTATAACCCCACCACCACTTCTTCTTCTCCATCTCCACTTCAGGTAAAGTGATGAATCTCTTTTATCTGTTCTGCTGCTAATCGTTATTGGCCAATTATACATTTAAATATATTAACTGGGTCTTTGTATTATGGGTGACGGTCTTATCAATGTAGGATTCCAAGCCTTATGAGTACACATCAATGAAAAGTTTAAATGAATCCAAACAAGGGTTTTGGAGTAATCTTGCTAGAAAAGCTAAAGCTGTTATCTTGGACGAGGATGATGATGGTGACGGTGATGTGCCCCAACGACAGCAGCTCCCTCAAAATGCAACACATCACAATCACATGCCTAGAACTGACTCAAGACCCAAGGTGAGGAAGAGATTTCATTTCAGCTATGACATTTTTTAGCGCATGTTTGACATTAATATGTGGCATTATATGTCTGATTCACACTGGCAGTTCCGTAATCAATACCAATCAAATGACAGTGATCGAAAATCAGACGGTCCTGCCTTACAGAAGGGATTTGATACAATTACATCTTCAATAAGTTATATTGGTAATGCCGTTGAGGTGAGCTTTTGCTGAATATTCTTTATTCCATTATATACCTTGGCTTCTATAAATTTTATTGGTAAGCTTCTCATCTATGATCTTCTTCGATATGTGCAAAGTTTTATACTAGTGTGTAGATGAATATCTCTCCTTTAATTTATGCCGTTTCTGTTTCACCTTTTTAGGAGGGCCTTACTATTGTGGAAAACAGAACTTCAGGCATCATTCAAGAAACTCGTAAGCATATCCGGAAGAAGCCTGGCATTTCTCCCACACAGAAGCAGGGGATTAAACAACCTCATGCTCAGGCCGAAGTCCAACCCTCTGTGCAAAATGATCAAGAGCTTCAATTGAAGGCATCTCGCGACGTAAGGTGGCAGCTGTATGTCACTGGTTCATGTGATAGTAATATATTGCATGTTTGGGTTGCCCAGCCTTGTCATAATACTACTACTTGTGGTGTTTTTTGTATTTGGTGTGCCTCTCTGAATTACAGTATGCAGAGCATGCTGTGAGCAAAAGCCTTGAATGGCTCTAAGATTTCAAACTGGATTGAGTTTAGTCATTTGCTTTTTTCATGGTTAAGATGCATGTTCCATCCAGTAATCTATTTTAGATATTGATGTCTAGAAGAAAACATAGTGGAAACACAAATGGAGAAGGGACCAGAAAAGAACTGGTTTTAAGGTGGCTGAAGTATTTTAGGAACCAAAACATATCATTTGTTATTTTTCGTTTTCAATGTAATAGCTAATGTTTCTAGATGATGTGCATGATTGCTTTCTGGTTGTGCAATAGGTTGCAATGGCAATGGCTGCTAAGGCAAAGCTTCTTCTTCGGGAGTTAAAAACTGTGAAAGCAGATTTGGCTTTTGCTAAAGAGCGATGTGCTCAGCTGGAGGAAGAAAATAAAATCCTTCGGGAGAGTCGTGAAAGGGGAGACAACCCAGAAGATGATGATTTGGTAACCTATTCTCTTTTTCTACTTTCCTTTCTCTTCTGTCGAGTCAATTGGTATGGTGATTTTACCTGTTTTGTTTAGTTATTTTTGTCAATGATAGATTTTAACAGATATACTACTTTCTTAAAAAGTGAAAATCTGAATGATGAGTCTTGCTGATCCATTTGTTCTTTCTTTGTCACTTTTTTCTTTCAACTGCCATTATTTGGATAGAAATACAAGTTCTTAATTCACAGTGTTTGATTTATAAGTATGTCTGTCTAGTATATTTATGATATCTTACTTGGCTACTATGAACCAGAAAAGGAAGGGCACATATTTGTATTTATGTGCCCTTCCTGATGCTTAAATGGATTTTTGGAATTTAATGGTTGTTAATGTGTTTGTCCATCTGCCTGTACATGTTTAGTTTGTGGAGTGTGTTTGTCTTTGAGAGATAGCTAGTAATGAGTTACAACCAAGGCTATAAGCTGTTGCTGTTATGCAATTAATTATTACTAATATCAATGGCATCAGGATTTCCAAGGCAGTAGTAGAGAGATGAATTTGTTAACTGTTTGGCTAATCTTAAGTGGATCAGCTATTGCTGGTAGTTTATTGTATTTTTCTAAGATTGAATTAAATTGATCTCAATGCACTGAGGAATCTAAAACTGATGTCTGCATTTGTCCATCAGATACGGCTTCAACTAGAAACACTTTTAGCAGAGAAGGCTCGATTGGCGCATGAGAACTCAGTGTACGCACGCGAGAATCGCTTCTTAAGGGAGGTTGTTGAGTATCACCAGCTCACCATGCAGGATGTTGTGTATTTGAATGAGGGTACTGAGGAAGTTACTGAAGTTTACCCACTTAAGGTTGTATCAAATCCACAGTCTGTACATGCGCCGCCATTTTCAACCTCCTCACTGCCCCATCATACAGGTCTGCAAGTGACCCATGATGGCTTGCCTCAGCCTTCACCACCACCAGAGGTTGCCCAAACTGCTAGTGCACCAAGCTCTGTGTCCCTACTATCAAGCCGAAGGATCTGACGACACACGTTACATCTGTTTGAATGGTATTGCCCTGTACCAAGTCTTGTTAACAGAGGTCAGAAATTGCAACAATATATATTCTTGTACAATATTTATTTATTCCTTGGTATCAGCTCTTCCCCTTGTATGGGCGATTAGATATTGATTTATCCTTAATTATGTATTTTAAGACTTTACTATACTCATTTGTTGAACTCAAAAAGTCAGAATGTTGTGATGACAATTTCCCCTCCAAAGCCCTTTTCTTTTTTTTCTTTTTTTTTTTTTTTGGGCGTTCGCACAATAGTTCAAACAAAATTGATCCATCTCTATCTCCAAATGTCAGATTTGTGAGATATATGTGATTCTAACTCTTCAATAGACATGTGAATCCACGTGGCCGTTGGAATTGGATATTGGCATGGTACATCTGTGACGGTGATACTCAAGATAATTCAATTATTTGTTTTTGTTATGTGACGAGGTGACGCCTTGAAATCTCGTGCAATAAACATGAATTAGGGATGGATCCCAAAAAAAGTATTGTGCTAATTAGTTAGAATTTATTTGTGGTCATCTAGTAAACCTTTTCGGGAGGTACAATATTTTTTTGTTTTTGAAATTGTTCTTTATTACAATATGAAATCTACTATGAGTCGAGATACATATGCATGTAGTATAATCATAAGGTTTGCTGAACATTAGTTTGAAAATCTGCTCCTACTAATGTTTGGAGGTACAAGATCTTCATGTATTCTTATTTATGTGCCACTAATAAGGGAGGTTATCTAGTTATTCTTTGTTCGAGTTGAACAATACTGGGGACATAACATTGTTGACTTCTTTTATTTTTTATTTATCTTACATTTGTCAGTGTGTTTTGCTCACATTAGAATGATTGAACTTGTGAGCCGCATCACTTTGGAAGATGATGATTTGAGATCACCAAAATTTTTCTAATTTTTTCCGTATCTTCTCTGCTAACTGGGTTAATTATCAATTTATCAAAATGTTTATAATTTCTTAGTAGGCGACAGAAAAAAATATCTATTGTTAATTTACGTAACAACTCTGGACAGCTATTATTTAATTTTATGTTTAGATAGATGTTTATTTGATTATTTCCCTACTAAATAGCTCATATTGATTTTACATCAGAGCAGGAGAAGGTTCAAGAGAACAAGATGGTGTCGTATTTGAACTCGCGAGTTGATGGATCGTCGAGACATGATGGCTCAATATTTTGGAATGTGACATGACATTAAACTATAGATAATTAATTGTGCTGTTTTAAATTATTACATTTTTTTTAAGATTTAACCATGAGCTTAATATTATTTGTAAACTGTCAAATTAAGAAAATTTTGGTAGCTAAAGAAATAAATATATAGGAGGAGGGGGGAAGTGCTTTGCTTGACACAACGTTACGGTAACATGAATAATAAATTGTGCCAATTCTAGTAATACAGCGATAAACGGCCTGTTTGGCATTGCTTTTAAATTCAAAAAATGATTTTAAAAATTTAAAAGTTAATATTAGTGTTTGGTACAAAATTAAAAGCTACTTCTATTAAAATCAGTTCCTCTTAAATAAAGAAAGATTAACTTTTTTAACCTAATTTTGAGAATTAATTTTATTTTTTAGCATAATTTTAAAAATATCTGTATAATTATTACTTAACCAAAACTCTTTTATTCAAATTAGAAACAAAATCAATATTGCAATAATTTTTTATTAATTTTTTTAATTCTGCATTCCTTTGCCCTATTTCTTTTTCATATTTCTCATTCCATCAAAAGTTATCTCCATTGGACTTATTGTTATTATTTTGTGCCTCAAAATTATGCAATAAGATAATAATTTTTGAATTTCATAAAATTTATTCATCATTTACTTGAGTGTACATTATTACTTTATTAGCTCTTATTTATAAAGTATCCGATTTATGTTTTAGGCATATGATGTCAATACTCGAAGATATAAATCACGTGTTCTTTATAAATAAAAGATTATTTACAACTATTAATAGAATGAGCATTTTATTATGTAAGGTTGAAACTATTCTATTTCTACCGTAAGTTGTTTTATCTTAATTATTGAAGTAGAGATTTCAAGTACGATAGTCAATATGTATATGGGATATGCATACTAAACTAGACTACAGTAAATTGCTAAATTATGGTCTAACTTTATTAATGTCATTGATCATAGTTCACATAAATTTTAATAAGTTTAATCGACCTTCGTCTTGAATAGATAATGAACTTTCATTCATGTATTATGTATTTTGAGTTATCTCAGAGTAAGATCTATATAAATGGTCAAAACCTTGATAGCTTAGAAATCTAATTTGATTGATCATGGGAATATATACTCACAAGATAGAATCTATGCTAATGATGCTTTCTTAAGTTATTTGTGGTAACTTGATCATTTAAATATTTGGCCACAATTTATTTAGTAAATTATTTATTAAATAATAATTTTTATTTATAAATTTATTTACAAATATAGACATATTAAAAGTGATCATTTGAATGAATAGTAAATCAAGGGTAAATTTATAATTTATAATGGCACGACATTCATCATGAGCTTAGCTTTAATTATGAGCATTAGATAGAGGGTTTATTAAGTGGTTCTTATTGATCTAAGATGAAGGCCAAAATTAATTACAAGGAATTTTACTTAATTGGAATTTTATTTAATTACATAAGTTCCTAAAGTGTAATTTTGTTATTTTAGTGAAATAGCCTGGAATTAACTTGTAAGTTTGGTGTGTCATGAGAAGTCTAGGCTTTTAATATTATGTTGGAGCTACCTGGGTCTACAATCCCAATGTCAATTCATGGTTAAACCTCACTCTAATAAATGCTTATATAATAGAGAGGAAATTATAAAAGAGAAAAGTTTTTACTTATAGATTTTTCTTGAAAAAGAAAAAGATATAGTTCTAAGGTTTTCATCTCTAATAGAAAATTAAGATTCTTCACGTAACTACTCATGTGACGGAGACTATTGAGGACAACAAAGGAGATTGTAAGCTTCTTCGATAGTTCTTCACCAGGAAATCGACGTATTTCTCTAACCCTGTACATGTTTAAATAACAAAGAAAAAATTTGATAGCTTTCGCTGATTTTATTAAATAGAAAAATTATTTTTCTAAGATATGAGTTACCAACACTCTCTCATGACAGCCACAGAAGTAATATCACCATCAAACATATGCGTTTCGTTACCCTTTAATTAAATTTTGTTCCCAAAAAAAAAAAAAATATTCCACGCGCATAATCGTTCATGCATATCTTGGTGTTTTTATTCTTAGTTTTTAGGCCATCTATCAATTCTTTTCAATAAGATTATTGAATATTGATTGTCAATTTTTTTTTACCATGTATTAAATCCGCCTTTCATCTTAGTTTTTGTTCATTATAATTTTTAAAGTAATGTTTATATTTACAGTGATGATCAAACTGAAACTAGAGATAACCAATGCGTTAAACAACACGTGACACAATACGGCCATAGCACATGTCCGTGCAGCACGGAATGGCACAAGTATATTTGGTTGGGCACTCAGCATGGCATGTCATGCACACAAGCTTAGAATTTTAGATCTACAGGTTTTAAAAGTATACTATAATTAGAAATAAATTAAAATACAACACATAAAAGGCTCGCAATAAGCATGTCCCATTTTTTAATGAAAGTGAATTTAAAATTTTATAATTTGATAAATAACTTAAAATTAAATATTTAATATATTTTATTAATTAGTGAAAGTTTTGTAAACTCATTTAATTTTTAGTTTTCCCAAAAAAGCCTCTAATTGATTTATATTTATATTTTATTAAATGAATATTTGATAGCATGATTTTAATAAATAAATTATAAATACCATGGTTTTATAAATATGCATTTGTTATTATAAACTATAATATATAACTCTATATAAGTTTAAATTAATAACTAAGTTAATCCTTGAGAAAAGTTTATTATTTGTTAAATATTAGAAAGGAATTCTAATACGATAGTGTAGCTTAGCAATTAATATTGTATTTTCTTATCATTATTAATTTATTATTATTTAATATAAATTTAAGTTTTGAATTTTTTATTTTATCGAAGTTAACTAAAGAAACATGGATTGAATAGGTTTGAAAAAAAGTACGACATGCCCTCTTTAAAAAAAAATTAAAAAAAAAACTTATTGTGTATTTTTCTTAAGCATGGCCCACAAGAGGACACATGCAAACACAACACATGTACCAGACGAGGCCTAAGTAATAAAAAAAGAATTAGACACAAGACAACACGGGTGCAAAGCACATGGTGGGTAAGACATGGTATGAGCGCACATGGATTTTCTTTTTTACTTGTCTGATTTATTTGGCCATCTTTAACTAAACTTTTAGTTAAAAATTTTTAATAATAATTATTTTAAAAATTTATAACATTATCAAACAACCCTTACCATTCTCAAACAAGCCTTTAGTTGCTCATAAATTTAATAAGTAATCCATGTAGTACCCTCTTATACCAGATTCTTCATTATCCTGTTGGCGCACTCTATTTCCACACAATTAGCTTCTCAAGATGCCATCATCAAAGTCACAGCACACGGGCCATCGGGTCCAACAAAGCCTTGAGGTAGCGCGAGTGTATTCTTTGAACTTGCAACTTGATGGATTGTCAGCAAGAAGGTTCACAACAACAAGATCGTCTCTGCTTAACATTATTATTAGGAACCCTAACTATTATGTATCATTTATTTATTAGATAATAAAATTCATAAATAATAAAATTAATATTTTATCATCTAATAACTGAATCTCACATTAGTTGAAATTCAATAATTGAGATCCATAATATTACTCATCTCTTAATTAGCATGAGACATGTGAAATTATTGATCGAAGAAGAGCTATGATATAAGTTTTTGCCGTGATTCGGGACTTTCCAACTAAAACCCATTGAAAATTGTATAATATCCTAATATACCCCAAACATGCAATTAAACCAAAAAGATAATAAATATGTAATAACTAATCTCGTTTTCTCTACTAAAGTTATATTTGATATATCTTTTCAAATAGAGTTTAATGAAGTAGTGTTTTTACTAAAAAAGATTTTAATTATTTTATTGTCATTGAGAACTTTTAATAAAAGTTATTAATTATTTTAACATTCATTAAAAAATAAATATACTTTAATTGATAAATTTTTAAAGTTATGTTATAAAAAGAATGAAATAGAAATGTAAATTAAACAATGGAAATTTTAAACAATTGAACTTTTTAAAAAAGTTCTGCAACCTTTATTTTAAAAAACTTAAAATTTTTATTTTTATTTTAATAGTTATAAGTGTTTATTTAATTTTATAAGCTCTTTTTAAAATTTTGATTATTATTTGATTTTTTTAGTTAAATTTTTAATGATTAAATAAGCTATCTTTCTTTACTAGGAAAAACTTAAATTTTGAGCTTTTAAGATTAAAAAATAAAAAATTTATTTTTTAACATATTAATATATTTAAAATATTTTTTATTTACTTAATAATTTTATTTTATTCCATTTATGACATAAATTTTACAATATGTTTATTAAAATGATTTTATAATTTTTCATAAAAGTTTTATCAGCAACCAAATGATCAAAATTCTTTTGATAAAAGTTTTAGTCATAAAAATCCTACTAACAAAAAGTTTACTTAAATAAATTCTATTTAAAAAATTATATTAAACAAAACTTTAATAAAAATAAATAACTTATTTAAGTCCTGAAAATTTTATTAAAAACTAAATAACAATAAAAATTTAAAAAATAAAATAACAATAAAAATTTAAAAAATAACTTATAAAATTAAATAAACACTTATAATCATTCTATAAACTAAACCAATCTACTATAAACTAAACCAATCTAGCAGTAATACAACAATCAAACGTGCCCCCTTAAAACGTTCAGGCAATATTATTATGCGCCTGCGACGAAATCGTTTATCAAAAATTCATTTAAATAAATAATTATCGTTCGTCGGCTCTAACCCAACTTAACTGCTTTATTATTATTATTATTATTTTGAAAAATAGGAATTTAGGCGCCTACTACGATGCAAATGACATTTGAAATTTCAAAACCGAAAGAGACGAACAGTGTGGTGACTGAGAATATTAACTTGAAATATGGCGAAAACCAACACATACGAAGAGGCTCGTAAGAAAAGACTAGAAGAAAACAATCAGAGATTGCAGGTCTTGTGCGGTTGCCTGTTTTCTCTCTTTTTTTTTTTAATTTAATTTTTTTTTTTTTGGTCTTGAATGCTTGAGCTTGACGTAACACTAGTAATGGACAAAACTGCATTGAATCGCAGGAATTGGGTATTGAAAAGATCTCGAAAACTTTGTCACAGCTGTCAAAATCTGTCAAAAAGTCCCCGCAAGCCCAGGTATTGTTCTAATCTTTGTTTTTCTGACGAATTATTAATTGTTTAATTATTGAACTAAAAATTGTACAATTTCAGCGACATCTTCCAAAATTCAAATCAAAGAATGTTATTAACAAAGTTGAACCAAGGCGCTCTTCTCGTGCTCGTAACCCTGTCATTTCCTATCGTGATGATGTGAGTTCTTATGAAACACCAATCTTATTAGGATATGTTTTGCATTTGAAAGTGTTTTATACCATACCGTTGATGTTGGTCTTTAGCGGTATGTTCTTACTAGATTCATATCATTTCTTTTTTGGGCCTCCATTGCAGCTTGACATAGACCTTCCCCCTTTACGGAAAAGGTCAAGATCAAATTCTTCATCATGGGCGAGGTTGATTGATTAGTTTTCTTTTTGTCGAGTTAATAATACCAGTTTTTTATTTTAGTGATTAATTACTAATCTGTGGGTATATAAATAATATAGTTATCTTGCAAGGCCATTAGAAGAAATCAAAATGGCTTCTTGCGAAGAAAGGGCTCGAGCGTTGAAGTCCGCAGAGCAACTTCAAAGCAGCCTACAATCTGGATATCCATCTTTTGTTAAATCAATGGTTAGGTCTCATGTTTATAGTTGCTTTTGGTTGGTAAGTTTTGTTGGACTTGCTTAAATGAACAATTTAGCTGAAAATAAATGCATAAGTTGGATTTGTTTCACTAATTCATTTGTTATTCTTTTTCATTCAATTAAGGGGCTTCCTAATCAGTTTTGCAAGCAAAACCTTCCAAAAACTGTCACGGATATGGTTCTAGAGGATGAAAATGGCAGGGAATTTGAGACTGTTTATATTGGCCAAAAAACTGGGCTTAGTGGCGGGTGGAGAGCTTTTGCATTACATCACAAGTTGGATGATGGTGATGCTTTGGTTTTTGAATTGGTTGAACGAAAGAGATTTAAGGTACAGTTTATATATTTATAATTTTCAAGTAACCAAATAAGCTTGAATGTTCTGTGTTTGCTATTGTACATGAATTTTTATTTATAAGCTGCTTCGAAATACATATGAAATCAATGAGGCATATCAAGTTTAAATATAAGCATGTTACATTAAGGTGTTATTTCATATGCTTTAGATACAAATTTCTGTTTAACTATCTTATATCTACAATTGTTTTTGTGTCATATCCTAATAGAAGTTATATTTATCAGAGATTGACTAGTTCATAGGAACATGGAGCATTCCAGAATTTTTTTCTTTTTTCTCGCTTTTATTGTTTTAGTAAAATCCTTCTTACATGCAAGGAGTTTAATTTGTTATACAATTGATAAATTAAACTCCTCAAATTCATCAAGATATTATGCAAGGTAGTTAAGCTTGTGAAGTTTATGGAGTTTAATTTGTTGTAGAATTGATAAATCATGCTACTATTCTATTTCAGATGTTCAGCAAAACTTTTAGATAAAATCATGTGTTTTTCTTCCTGTTCTTTTTATCTTTTATAATTCTTATAGATTTAGGTTGCATTTACTTCTGGGATTAAGAAATCAGAATCTAGAGTTAGAATGATTGATGGCATTTACTTAGTAAAAATGAAGCAGGAATCAGAATTGGAATGATGGGGCCTACCACTATTTGAGAATGGGAATTGATTTTAAGGTGGAAATCAATCTCCCATTATTTAAATTTTTCATTTTACTCTCAATGATATTTTAATATTCTAAAAATACCTTCCTTTAAATTAATATATTATTATTATTATTATAATTAATTAATTATTATACTATTATAAAAATAATAAAAATTAATATAATTATTATAGTTGTTTCATATATTATTATTATTAATTAATAAATATAAGTATTACTATTATTAATATACTAATACATTATTAACAAGAATATATTGATAATTATAGTTTTTAAATAAATAATCACAATAATTGATATATTATTAATTAAATAATATAATAATTATTAATTAATATATTAATACATTATTAATAATAATATATTAATAATTATAGTTTTGAATACATAATCACAATAATTAATGTATTATTATTATAATTAATTAATTAATATATTATCATAACAATCATTAATATAACTATTATAATTAATTCATATATTATTTTAATTAATTAATTAATATAATACTTGTTAATTAATATATTAATACATTATTAACAACAGTATATTAATAATTATAGTTTTTAAATAAATAATCACAATAATTAATATATTTTATTATTATAATTATTTAATTAATTCATATATTTTAATTAATTAATTAATATAATAATTATTAATTAATTATTAATACATTATCTACAACAACAACATATTAATAATTATAGTTTTTGAATAAATAATAATGATAATTAATATATTTTTATAATTAATTAATATATTAATGCATTATTAATAGTGATATTTTAATAATTATAATTTTTAATAAATAATCACTATAAGTAAATTATAAAATAATGATTATCACAATAATTCATTAAGTACTTTTTAGTAATTTATTATAATTTAACTCATTCTGATTCTGATTCCAAAACAAAGTAAACACATTAATGCAATTTAGTTCATTCCGATTTCGATTCTTACAGTTCTAGTAAATAACTTATTCTGATTTTAAATTTTTATTCTCATTCCAGCTCATTCCAATTCTAATTTAGTAAATGCCACATTAATGACTTGAGCTATCCATCATATCTTTAAGTTATAACCTTCATTTGGAATTAGGGAATTTAGGGATGCTAGTAAATTAAAGTGTTAGATCTTTTATATTAAGCAATAAGATATCCATTAAGTTCAGTTTAACTTTTCATTGCTTTTGACACTGCTCAGTGTGAAACAAATTTTCACTCTACAACCATGGCTAACAAATTGGGTTGTGCTAAGTTTATTGAACATGAGACCTGAACCGACACAACAGAATATTAGCCAATAAATGAGTTGACACAACATAACTTAGTATTATAATTTAATTTTGAAAAGAAACTTGCCATTTTATTTATAAGATCGACCCAAAAACACATGGCAGTAATTAGTTCCAGTGGATAAAATGATAATTTTATTTCATTGATACCATGACACATAGTGACATGACTGAAAACACAATACGGGCAGAACGATGACATAGCATGGCATGACTCACCTCTACAAGACACAAGCCTTTCTCCTACCGTCCTCTAAATTTTGCTTATCCAATCATCTCGCTTGTATTTGTTTGATGCCACACCCCTGTATTTAGAACTGACACACTATTTACTACAAATACCATGGCAAAATCCAGACCCGGTGTTAAATTTTTGGTTGTTCAACTGGATATTGTCTTCAACCAACTAACAAAATAGCCAACTTTTTGCCGCCACAAAGTGATCTAACCTGGAAGGGTCTTCCAAGTTGGGTTTAATGTTCTCGTACACTTGATTTCTTGTTGCTTTGTGATCTTGCCAAGCACAAAGAATGTGAGAGTGAAAAAATTGCTCAATTGTCCACCCCAGAACACCCCTTTTAACTATTATCATGCCTAACCTCTCATACGAGAGAAAATTGCTCAATTACCCACCCCTACACACCCATTGTGACTAGTGTCATGCCTAACCTCTTCATTCTTGAATTTTTAAAATTGAACACACCAGCTGGTTGGGAGAGGGGGGAGCCTGACGTTCAGTAGCTGCAATTGCTGCTTTGTCAGGATGGGGCATTGGAATTCTCCCCTGCCTCTTGCATAGTCCTAGGCCCTTTATCTGTAGGAAAACAATGCCTAGCTTTTTCATCCTCATAGGATTTGCTGTCCCTCTTTAAACAATCAATTTATATTGAGTTTATTTTTTGAAGTAGGAGTTAAAAAGTATGATTTTTTTTTTAATTCAACGTTTATTTTTAAAATTTAGAGGAAGAGTGAAAATCTTATTTCGTTAGATTTGTTATTTTTAAAGTGAGAAGTATGATTCTCACTCTCATAGGAGAATTAAGAGTGGATCTCCACTTTCTCTCATTTATATTTATCTTTAACAATATAAAAAATAAATTTAATTAAATATTATATTTAATAAAATAAAAAATAAGATAATATTTTATTAAATACTAATATTTTTATTTTAATAAATATGTTTAATAGTTAATATTTTATTAAATAAAATATTTAATAAATATATTTAATAAACGTATTTATAAAATAATAATATTATATTATTTAAATAAATATGATATTATTTTTATTTATTAAATGATTATTTTATTAAATATTATTAATTTGATTATTGTACTCATAGAGAATTAATAATAGTACTGTATACTATCTTTATTTGAAAATATAATATTATTATATTTATTTAAAAATAATAGTATTATATTTATTTAATTTAGTGATTAATAATAAAAAATATTTTATTCTAAGAAAATATTAATTTTATACTATATTATTAGTAATAATATTTTATTTGTATTGCTCTTATTAATAATTTTTTATTTACATAATTTTTTTATTAATTTTGTAATTAAAAACTATAATTTTTTAAATAAGGGTAAAATTATAACTTGAAACTATTTATCCCCGAGATAATATAAACACAAAATTAGATTCTATTCAATTTTATACTCTTATTCTAATATAAGTAAACAACTTACTCACACTCCTAATTTTAAAATTCTCACTCCTTAAGATTTTTACTTTAATTTAAAAAATAAACACTATCTTATACTGTGCTTGCATTGTTGCAGTTTATCTCCAATTGTCAATTCCTAATCCCACTTTAGCAGTGAGACACTAAAACACTCCTTTGATCCTATGTTTGGAACAATAGATGAAGGGGAAAAGAATAGAACAAACTAACTTTTTGGCTAATCCAAAACCAGAATCTCCGTATTAAATCCTGTTTTGATGTATTTTTGGATCCTTCATCTAAACACTAGTCACCTAAGGATCAATGACATAATGCTACTGAAATACAGCTAATTATTCCTTTGTGCTAAAGCTAATCTGCCATAAATGACTGAAAAATAATCTGAGGATATATACAAAAGATGTCTTGATCTCTCCAACTTGATGGGTCACTCATGCTTATAAAAATGTTCATGTTTAACTATATTGTTCTAAAATTAGAAAATCATGTGAATTCTGGTGCTACCGCAGACATATATAATTAGGGCATCGTCACTTTCAAGTCAAGAACATGATGCAGATGCCATAGAAAATGGAATTACTTCTACGGCAAAAAAGACAACAGGGCATATGGATCTCGACTTCCAAGCAAAACATGAACATGAGAATGAAGAAGTATCAAGTCCTCAAGAGCTCCAGTGGCAAGACGTGGAGAATGGAGGAACAAGGGATGCAGAACCAGAAGAAGAGACTGGATCTGCACCCAAAAAGACTAAAGGGGAAAGGTATATCAGTTGCTGACAGAAAATTGGAGAAGGCAGTATCAGTTGAAGAAAAGGATAAATGTGCCCAGAAGACCCCAAAGTCACTTAGAAAGAAAACTAATTAGACAAGGGGAAGTTGGATCTTTCTCCAGTGATTGTGCTTCTTTTGGTGTTTTTATATCTACAAGGTGAAGCACTCTCCTCCGTCTGTATTATTATAAATTATTAATGAATCTTCATACGGTGAGTATGAACGGAGTTGTCTACTTTTAACAGCTGAATCATCATTTTCTTTTATCGGCAAAGCATTGGGATTTTAGCTCTTGAGGAAGTTTAACAAAGAATCTTTGTTGTACTTGGCCAAGCACTTCAGTTGGCCAATGTTCAATTATCTTTTTTAAAATCTCCATGTTACGCGTAAATCGATTTTAAAAATAAATAAGAATTAGAATAAATTATTTATTTAATTTATATAAATTAAAATAGAAAATATTTTTATTAATATATTTATTTTATTCAAGAATCGAAATTGATTGTTTTAAACTATTAACATACCCTTAGTTAATTCTTTTTATTACCATTTGTATTATTTATTATAATAATAATAATTATTATTATTCAAAAGATTTTATCAATAATAATAAAATGATAAAATTATTATTATTATTATTATTATTATTATTGATGACAACATTAACAAGAATGAGAATAATAACAATAGCAATAAAATAATAACATAATAATATTTTCAATAAGAATAAAAGTACAATTTTTAGATTTAAGTCATGTAAAATGATGAAAAATAGGAGCTTAATTCCCAACCTCATGAAAATTAAATTTCCATTTCTTAATCATAAAAAATATTTCATTTCCATCTACTTTTTTAATTTAATAAGTGAACACTATCAATTATTTTCATTTCGAATTCTATTCTCCAATCCACAAATAAACACACCATTAAAGGAAAGCAACAAGCTGCACTTGCAATAAAGTTTTAATAGCTTCAATTTTCCATAAAATATATGGTCCCTTTATGATACTCTTTAAAAATCCTAAGTATCAATAGTAGCATTAATTTAGACCATTGGATGAAATCTTCTGTTTATAATAATTAAATAAGATAAAATAAAAAAATTAAAGTGTTTATCGTATATGTAACTCTTTTCCTCTTAAATAATTTAAATTTGATAAAAAATAAGAAATCATACCAGTTAAATAGGATAGAAAGAGATTTACAACTTGAAAAGAAGAAGAAACTAATATAAACACAGCAACTAAAGGCCGCAAAAATCTGATTATTTAATACTTTAAACATACAAAATATAATTAATTATACTATTTATTTATAAATGGTATAAAAATTACATTATATAAATTCTTTCTAATAAGTCACTTGTTAAAGAATTTTTGATTTCTCATAAACAAATTGTTTTATCTTATATCATTAAATTATAATTACATCACTTGATTGATATAAATTTCATAAAGCATTACTGTTGTTTTTGATAATTAATACATGCAGCAAAATTTCAACAAATAATCGTCATATATACTGATTTATCTTATAATTGATGAAAACATAAACTCATGAAATTTATTTTAATAAGCACAAATGCGCAGTTTCTATAATCAATGAATTCTTTGAGAAAATGAACAAAAAAAGATGGAAATGAAACAATTGATGCAATATTTGGGAATTCGATTAATTAACAAAAATTGAAGCTATCCCTATGTTGATTAACAATCAATCTCTGCATGTGAAAACAACGTTAATCAATTGTTTATTTTCGTTATTATTTTATTCTTCTCAAATCTCAAAAATAATTTTAATTTTTTTCAATCGTTTTAATGGATGATTACATAATTTTCTGAACATATTTTTTGCTACATATGTCTAATTTTCATTGGGTGTGATTTTATAATTTTTATCATATTTTTTTATTTTATATTATATCATTCACCATATACTATGTCTAACATTATCAAAATAATTACAATAAAACCATCTATTTGTGGGAAGAATTACAACTTTGTGATTCAATTCACAGACAATTTATTATAAGTTGATGAGATTTGTTCGAAGTGTACTCATATAAAATTACGTATTAGTACTTTAGATTTCAAGACTAGCATTGTAAACGACAAAATGAAATGGTATATCTGTATAATGCATATAAAATGCACCTATTTTAATGTGTTTTTTCTTTATTTATATAAATCTAATTTGAAGTCTTACGGAATAGCTTTATAATAATTTTGTTTACTATATATCCTCTTGTTAAAAACAAGGTCCAATTGCATTTTTTATATTTTACAGTAAATCAATGATTAAAAATAATAATTTATTATTTATACATTAAAAAAATTATTTATAATAATAAGATATAAATTAGATCTGAACTAAATTAAGATTTAAAGAATTATCTGTGACTTTGGTCAATGGTAAGGTGTTTAGTTTTAAATTAAATAGTACATAATAATCTCAATATTGATGCTGTAATTCTTTTAATACCATAGACAGAAATTTAACACCATCATAGAGAAATCCCTAAATATAATGTTAAAATAATCAAAATCCAATTAAGATTAGATTAACCATAAACCAGACATATCAATTATCCCACTTTAGGGATAAACTGGATGTAATTGGCAAAATGCTCAAAATATTTCAAATAAATTTTCAGCCAGCAATCTCTCCCCACTCCTCTCCCCCCAACCCCATTCCCCGCGCGCCGAAAAGTTCACACAGTACTCGTTGTATCGGATAGATCATGGCATTTTACCCCATTAATTTTTGCACATAAACAACAGAATATCATCAATATCAGGTAACGCGCACAAAATATTTCACAACTACCTTAAAAACTGGGGCTAAGTTGCAAAGTGTTAGTATTCTCAAATTTGTTCAAAAGAAAATACAATTGCCACTTATATATCAAGAAATCTTAGCTCGAACTCAAAAGTTAAAAATCCATGTGTATGATAAAAAACGGAATAAAGATAACATAAGCATTGCAACAAGTACTTGACACAGTAGTAAATGCCAACAATTGGAAAATTCTCTCAAAAGGTTGTGCTAAGCTGTGGCATGTAAGAAAGCTCTTCCTGGTTGGCGATCCGCCAAGGGTCCATGACATCCAAGAAGCTACAATAACCAATGCTCGCATCAGTATCTTATATAAGTGCAATCCCCTTGTGACAGCAAAAGCGAAGAAGAAAATAAAAGGACCAAACTAACAAGCCTACAGCCTACCATGAATGTACAGTTCAAATGCACTACCAACAGTAATTGCTGAATTAAAATTGGCATAACAGCTCGGACGAACAAAGTGAAAGACAAACCTTTGCATTCACACCATCAGGCACAATGCGGTTCTCTGACTTGAACCTCAAATAATCACTTCGGCTATACTTAGTGAAACCCCTGAAATTGAATAAAAACAACAGCATGCGAAAACTGATTAAAAGGACAGCCATAGGTCAAAGTATTTGAACTAAATTATTAAAAACATGTGATTTATAACATCACAAGTCGGGCTGAGATAAACAAGATCTATAAGTATTGACATCTACGAAAAAATAGAATTAAATGTAGATTGAACATGAAGGGAAAAAATGGGATTAGGTGCAGAGACCACAAACTAAAAATAAGGATAGATTCCCTTGATTAGTTCAAAGCTGAACATAATAAACTACCAATAAAAGACAAATCTACAGGAACGGAACAAATAAGATTAGTCCACATACCACTTTCTGCTGACAATGATCTTTTGGCGGCCAGGAAACTTGAACTTTGCACGTCGAAGAGCCTCCTGAGCATGAAGACTATTGCTATCCTTGCAGCGAACTGACAGGAGGACCTGTCCAATAGCAACTCTAGCACAAGTGCCCTGTGGTTTACCAAAAGCACCCCTCATACCAGTTTGAAGCCTATCAGCTCCAGCACATGAAAGCATTTTGTTGATACGCAAGACATGGAATGGGTGAACACGGACTCGCAAATGGAAGGAATCTTTACCAGCAAACTTGGCCATATATTTATTGCAAGCAATTCGAGCAGCCTCAAGAGCTTCACTAGATACGTTCTCCTTTTCCCAAGACACCAAGTGCACACAGAAAGGGAATTCATCAACCCCTTTCTTCTTCATTCCAACATCATAGATCCTGATCTTGGGATCAGGCACACCACGACAGAATCGTGATTTTGGATAAGGCTTATTTTTTATCTGCCTATAACACCTTGCAGGTCCTGTAATAACCGAAAGGAAAAAAAAAAAGCAATTGTCCCTTTAAACATTGAAACTAGTCAATCTCCCACAAAACTCAGAAACCAGTCTAAATCCCCGTTTTGATACCCAACAATAACATGACATGCAGATATTGATACCCAAATGAGTTTTACTTAAGAACCAACACCTGCCTCTAGTCATGATATCCCAGAATTAAAATACGAAAAAAAAATCTCAAAAATACAAATAAATGTCATAAAGTCTATAAACATAACAACCAATCAAAAGTATTAATAAGAAAAAATTTCAGATTAATAAAACAAAAATGTAACATATGGAATCCGTCAATTAGTGTTCATGAACTGTCCATGAAGAGGATACAAGAAATCAGATAAAGCTGGTAGGGGTACTTACTTCTTCCCATGGCTAAAGCTCTGGTGTGTATGCAGCAGCTATACCAGAAACCCAAGAAAACAAAGAGACAAAACAAATGCCTTTGGTATATATACCAAACCCTAGCACGTCTGCGCTTCCGTCACGTTGTGTGATTTTGGTCCAAGTCCAAATCTTAGCCCGTAAAGAAATATTTGGGTCTGGGCGACACAGTTTAAAATTGTTAATTTTGTTATTGCCTCAAGTCACGACCGTTAAAAATTAATATATTATAGAGATTATAAAATTTTCGAATATTAATGTATAAAGGTTATACGGACATATATATTTAAAGTAATCTTGCATATTAAAATAGTTGAGCCTTAATTAATATGACATTTATCAGTTGGGACTAAACTGAGATTTAAATTAAGATTCAACTATTGTGATATTCAAAGGTATCACTAAGAAACTCTTTAAATTTATCCTTTAAATCCTTATTTGTTAGTCTATGTGGCAAAAGTAAGAGTAAAAAATAAATTCTTCACAAATGTTTCTTTAAATACGAATAAGTTAATATTATTTTAATCAAATATTTTTCTTCACAGATTTAACTACCCTATTTTTTCTTAAAAAATTTAATTACCCTGTAGATTATCACTCCAACTTTTTTAATCGAATCTTTATTTCTAAGTAATTTCATATTGATTATAAAATGTCATTGTAATTAGTTTACATATGTTTCTCTTTTAATAGTTCTATTGATGTGCTTTTAATATGTTTTTCCCATTATATTTTGTAATTTTTATTTTAATGCATGATAACTTAAAAACAACTAGTAATTATAAACTAAATATATAATATTTCTTATAAAACTACTTGAAACACACAACAATTTGAAGGAAAAAGAATTTGTAGTGAGATGTGTATGAGTCTAATGATATTTAATAGGGTAAAACATATTGCTAAATAGTTTTTTAAGAAAAAATAAATAGTAATGTAGTTGTTAACATATACATGTTTTGTTTATTGATTTTGATGATAACAAATAATTAATCTCTGTTGATAATATAGTTGGAAATTCAAATATTTTCTTAAAAATCAAAACTCTCTGCATGTGTTTACAAGCCTTAGAGAAATTGGAATATTTTGCACAAAAATATGATTTTCTGGGTATAAACGGTAAACCGTTAAAAATTAACGGTTAACCGATAAAATGCAGAGAGGTTGTTTTCTAAGTACCAACAAATCAAATACTGGAATTAAAATAGCTAACCGTTAAACATATAACGGCTAACCGATAATATTCAAATTCTCATGTTTTGTTAGTCCTTTACCGTTTAAAGGAAATCGGTTAAGCTTTCTGTTTTATAAGTTGCTGGAAATTAACGGTATACCATTAATAGATAATGGCTAACCGATAATATCCAGACTGACGTTCTTTGTTAGTCTTTAACCATTTAGCAAAAACAGATAGAGGATTTTTGTTGTGCAGGTCCCTAGATTTTAACGGCAAAGGAGTAATTATTAACGGCCAACCAATAATTTGAAATCAAACCCAACGGTAACATTGACCAGTGAAAACCGTTATCCGTTAACTAGTAACGGTAATCCGTTTTCTGTCAAAAAGGTTAAATAACGGCTATTTTTCTGCTCCAACTATAAATAAGTTCATCCAAGTCAAATCAGAGTACAACAACACAACTACTGAGCACATTGACAGATATACAATCTACATTGAGCTTAAAAATATTTTTTTTACTTCAACTACTCACCCATTAGGCATTGGGCATTGATTTGTAATCTTGAAAATTGTGTGAGAGAAAAATCAATTTGTGATATTTGTTTTTGAGTGATTGTAAGTGTTAGGATACACTTAGATTAAGAGACTAAAAAAATCTCTTCTTGTAAAGGTTTATTGATACCTTGGAAGTCAATTGTAAAACTTTAAAGCCTTGGAGGCTTGCTTAGTGGAATCCTTAAGCTCGATGTGCTTGGAGGCGTGGACGTAGGCGGGGATAGCTGAACCACGTAAAAATTATTGTGTTTGATCTCTTTTACTCTATTTTTCTAATTTTATTGTTCATTTATTTATTTATCTCAAATTTAATTGCTTAATTTATATCAATTTTAATTTTTTATTTTCTGAAATTTTAAAAACCCAATTCACCCCCCTCTTGGGTTGTTTAGTTAGTATTTCATTTGGTATCAGAGCTTGGTTCTCTTAGTAGGACTTAATCGTCTAGAGTAAAAGATCCATGGCAACCCAAAGTGATTCCACCTTTAGGGAAGGACAATCCACAACTAAACCACCGTTCTTTGATAGAAATGACTATCCATATTAGAAAACTAGGATGAGAATTTACTTACAAGCTCTAGATTACAAAATCTGGGAAGTTGTATGTGATGGTCTATTTATGCATTTGATTAAAAATGAAGTCGGTGAAGATATTCCAAAACCTTCACAGGAATGGAATGAATTAGAAAAGAGAAAAACTTCTCTAAATTCTAAAGTTATGAATGCCTTATTTTGTGCACTAGATAAGAAAGAATTTTATAGAGTGTCAAGTTATGAAAGTGCTTATGAAATTTGGCACAAACTTGAAGTTGTTTATGAAGGCACGAATCAAGTAAAAGAGTCTAAAATTCGTAGGTACACTCGACAATATGAATTGTTTCAAATAGAACAAAATGAGAGTGTATATTCTATGTATACTAGATTTAGGAATACAGTGAACACTTTAAGAGCCCTAGGAAAGACTTTTTCAAATAGCGAGAAAGTTAAAAAAATATTAGATTACTTCTTAAGGAATGGAGACAAAAAAAAAAAAAACTGCTATTGAGGAAGTTAAATATTTAAATGTCTTACCTATTGATGATTTAATCGGTTTTTTTATTTTTTATAAGGAAGATTTGGCAACTGAAAGAGGCAATGAAGAGAAAAAGAAAAATATTACTTTCAAAGTCACAAAATTTGAAAGTGATGGAAAAAGTGAGCCGGATGATGAGGAGTTGGCCATGCTTGTTAGGAGGTTCAGAAATTTTTTCAAGAAAACTGGTGAGCGAAGAAAATTTAAAGATTTCAAGAACCAAAAGGAGAAGAAGGAAGCAATTAAATGTTATGAGTGTAAGAAGCCTGGCCATATAAGATCGGAATGCTCTCTTCTCAACCAGTTCAAGAAGAAAGCAATGGTGGCCACGTGGGATGATACTGATGAAGAAACAAGTGATGATTAAGAGCATCAAGAAATGACAAATCTAACTCTCACGGCAATTGGAGATGAATCAAATGATGAACTAGATGAGGTAAATGATCTTCCTACCTATGATGAATTACATGATGCCTTTAAAGAATTGCATGATGAGTTGATGAAAATAGGTAAAAAGAATGTATATCTTAAAAAGAAATTGATAAATCTTGAAAATAAAAATGAATTATTGAATGCAAAGATTACATGCTTAGAACTAGAAAATAGAACGTTGCATGATAAAGTTACATCCTTAAATGAGAAATTACATGTTGAAGAATTGATAAAAGAGAATGAAGTGCTTAAGAAGAAGAATAATGAGTTAAATGAAATTGTGATAAAATTTACAAATGGCCAAAAGATGTTGGATAACTTACTTAACTCTCAAAAATGTGTTTTTGATAAATGAAGACTTGGGTATAAGCCAAACTTGAAGCAAAAGTATTGTAAGAATTATTTTGTTAAAGCTACATCCATAGGTGATCACAAAATTACTTGTCACTATTATAATAGAAATGGTCATATGAAAAATAGATGTTTTGCGAAAAGAAATGCTTATTATGGTGTGAAATATATTTGGGTTCCAAAAGGAACTATTGCTAACACTCAAGGACTCAAAAGATTTGGGTACCTAAAAACTGAAATTTTCTCTACAGGACTTAAAGAAGAAGAAAAATAAATGGTACCTGGACAGTGGGTGTTCAAAACACATGACAAGAAATTATGCTTGGTTTTCAAGTTTTACCAAGATCGAAAATGGTGGAAATGTATCCTTTGGAAATAATTCAAAAGGAAAGATCATTGATATTGGGAATGTCGGTAATGTATCTTCTACTCTTATTAAAAATGTGTGCTTGGTTGAAAACTTGAAACATAATTTACTTAACATTAGTCAATTATGTGATAAGGGTTATAAAATAGTTTTTGATAAATCTAGATGCGTTATTAAAAATGAATGTGTTTGTAAGAAATAGATGTGTTAATGTCTATAAATATAGATTGTGCACCTACCATTGATAAATGTTTCTCTGCCTTACATGATGATGGATAGTTATGGCATAGAAGACTAGATCATGCAAATATAGATTTGATTTCAAAAATTTCAAAAAATGATTTAGTTAAAGGACTTCCAAAAATCAGTTTTCAAAAGGATAAAATTTGTGAAGCTTGTCAATTTGGAAAACAAGTCAAAACTTCTTTTAAAACCAAGAATCATGTCTCTACTTCAAAACTACTTCAATTACTTCATATGGATTTATTTAGACAATCTAGATATGCTAGCCTAAATGGCAAGTATTATGCTTTTGTAATTGTGGATGATTACTCTAGATACACATAGGTATTGTTCTTAGCTAATAAGGATAATGCCTTTGATGCATTTAAAAATTTTTGTAAAAAAGTTCAAAACGAAAAAGGCTATTCTATTTCTTGTATTAGAAGTGATCATGGTAGAAAATTTGAAAATCATGCATTTGAAACTTTTTGTAATGACTTTGGAATTGAGCATCAATTTTCATCACCTAGAACTCCACAACAAAATGGAGTTGTTGAGAAAAAGAATAGATCTATTCAAGAAATGATTAGGACCATGTTAAATAAAAATGAATTACCTAAATATTTTTGGGCCGAAGCCATTAACACCGCTTGTTATGTTTTAAATCGGGTGTTGATTAGATCTCATCTAAATAAAGCTCCCTGTGAGTTTTGGAAAGATAGAAAACCCAACATTGGTTATTTCAAAGTTTTTGGATGTAAATGTTTTATTTTGAACACAAAAGAAAATCTTAGAAAATTTGATCCAAAATCTGATGTTGGTATCTTTCTTGGGTATTCAAACTCAAGTAAAACTTATAGAGTTTATAATAAAAGAACCTTGGCTGTGGAAGAATATATACATGTTACTTCTCAAGCACTCTCTAGGGAGTGGAGGTATGTTTTTTCTTATCCAAAGGATGCCATTTTAGGAGATCTATCTAAAGGTGTTACAACTAGATCATCACTTAGGAATACATGTGAGTATGCTATATTTATTTCCCAAATTGAATCAAAAACCTTTGTGGATGCTGAAAGAGATGAATCTTGGATTATGGCAATGCAAGAGGAGTTAAATCAATTTGAGAGAAATAAAGTGTGGGAATTAGTTCCTAAACCAGAACATCAATCCATCATAGGTACCAAATGGGTATTTAGGAATAAAATGGATGAATCAGGTGTGGTTGTAAGAAATAAAGCTAGATTAGTAGCTCAAAGATATAATCAAGAAGAAGGAATTGATTTTGATGAGACATTTGTACCTGTAGTTATATTAGAATCCATTAGAATGTTACTAGCATATGCATGTTATAAAGATTTTATTTTATTTCAAATAGATGTCAAAAGTGCTTTTCTAAATGATTATATTATGTAGGAAGTTTATGTGAAACAACCCCTTGGTTTTGAAAATGAAAAATTTTCAGATCATGTTTATAGGCTATCAAAAGCATTGTATGGATTGAAACAAGCACCTAGAGTATGGTATGATAGGCTTAAAAATTTCTTACTTGATAACGATTTTTTAATGGGAAAAGCTGATACTACACTTTTTGTTAAGCATAAGAATCAAGACATACTTGTTGTTCAAATCTATGTTGATGATATTATTTTTATTTCGACTAATGAGTTTTTGTGCAAAGAGTTTTCATCTTGTATGAGTAAGGAATTTGAAATGAGCATGATGGAAGAATTAAAGTATTTCCTTGGACTTCAAATCAAACAAAACAATGAGGAAATTTTCATCAACCAAGTTAAATATGTCAAAGATTTGCTCAAAAGGTTTGGAATTGATGAATCAAACACCAAAAGCACTCCAATGAGTACAATAATCAAGTTTGACAAGGATAAAAAAGGTAAAGAAGTTGATATTAAAAAATATCGAGGTATGATCGGCTCTTTACTTTACTTAACTGCAAGTAGACCCGATATCATGTTTAGTGTATGTTTGTGTACAAGATTTCAATCCTGTCCTAAGGAATCTCATTTGCTTGCTGTTAAAAGAATTTTTCGTTATTTAAGTGGAACTATAGATCTTGGCCTTTGGTATCCTAGAGAAACTCATATAGATTTGACTTGTTATTCGGATGTCGATTTTGCTGGATATAAGATAGATAGGAAAAGTACTAGTGGAACTTGCCATTTTCTAGGTCATTCTCTTATTTCATGGTTTAGTAAGAAACAAAACTTAGTTACTCTCTCAACTACAGAAACAGAATATATTGCCACAGGCAGTTGTTGTGCACAAGCTCTTTGGATGAAACAAACACTTAGAAATTATAGCATTAAGTTTAAACAAATTCCTATCAAATGTGATAATACTAGTGCTATTAATCTTTCGAAGAATCCTATTCAGCACTCTAAAACCAAGTATATAGAGATTAGACATCATTTCTTAAGAGATCATGTTCAAAAGGGTAATATTGCATTAGAGTTTATTTCTATGGAAAAACAACTCGCCGATATTTTTACAAAATCTCTTTGCGAAGAATAATTTTCAAAAATTCGGCATGAACTTAGAATGATGAAATTTTCACATTGACATTTCTAAAAATGTTATTAAGTTTACTCAATAATTGAACTTATGATATGATATTTTAATATCCTAGTAGTGTGTATATTTGTTTTGTATGAATTAATTGATTTAAAACATATATGTTCATGAATTTGGCATTAAAATGACCTTAGAATACTTTTAGATTAAAGTCATGATCTTGATATGTTATTTTTGATGGTCAGATATTGAATCTAATATGCGAAACAAATAAACAGATAACCGTTTTATTATAAACAGTTCACTGTTTATTTTCAAAAACCAAGATATTTTTTATTACTCTCTACCCTCTCACCGTTTAAGATTAATGGTAAATTGATTAAAGACAGATAACTACTTTAACATTACCCCTTCACCGTTTATCCTTAATCTTTAACCAATTATTCATTACACACTCTCGGGAATTTATTCCCTCACCGTTTATTACAAACAGTTCACCGTTATTGCAAATTATATGACTAGTCATAGTTTTCCTCCTTCTTCTCACTTACCCTCTCACCGTTTCTGCCATTGTTGCGAAACCAAAGCTTTTCATCTCATTTTTCTCAGATTTTCTCCTTTTTCACAACATATTACACCAATAAAAAGCTTTTTAATCACTTTTAGGAAAATTCTACCAATTCAAAACTCCAAATCATACTCAAAATCAAAAAATCTCAAATCAAAACCTTAAAGGTAGCGGGCTGGTGTTTGATCATTTTGATCAAAATTTTCACAAATTTCCTGACATATTGACCCAAAATTCCTCTTTCTCTGTTTTCCTTTCATATAATAATCGGTTCATTTACTCCAAAATCCATATTCTGAAAGATTTCTTCTATTCATCATGGCTGAGTCATCACAGAGATCTCAGAGGAGGAAACATATACCCTTTGTCAACCCAACACAACCACGGGAAACTTCTGAATTTGAAAGATTACACTTCCCTGCAACCGCATTGCACAAACGATTTGAGGATCGTTTTATAGATAGACAGGTACTAAACTCTTATTTTATGGACATAGATGATTTTTAGGACCTGATTTTATGTGGTAGAAGTGTTAGAAACATGCTTAGACCATGGAAATTAGCAATTAATGTTGATGATAAATCTTACCCCAATCTAGTTCGGGTTTTCTATTCCAATATGGAATTATCAGCTAGCCGTTTGGATAGAATAGTCATTGTAGTTGATGGTACATCTATTGATTTTGATGTAGAATTTTTGAATACCGTTATCTTAGGATTGAGGATGAGGGTACTACATTTTATAGCTCTAGAAAAATACTGTCCTTTGATGATTTTGTCCATAATGAGGGTGTGAGAAATATATGTCGTCGTAGGGAACTCAGTGATGAGATATGTGGTCTACCTTTCCGGGCTCAATTATTGCCTCTTCAGGTTCACATTCTTCATAGTATTTTACAGCATATAATCACACCTAGAATGGGTCATTCAGATAAGGTTACACGTACGGATATTGGACTGTTGGATAATTTACTCAAAAAGCAACCTGTTAACTTAGGATATATTATTATGTGTCATATGTTAACCACTCCAGCAGTTACCTATCGTTTGCTTCCCTATGGCAGTATTACAATTAGGATATTGCAACATTTTCATGTTCCAATACGGGAAGCGGTGTACAAAGAGCCCAAGAAGATTGGTCGAGATGCAATGAGTAGTATTGGTTTCACTAGGAGGAACGACCAATGGCACAAAATTATCAATGCCAAGAATCAGGACACCTTGATTGCTCATGAGGATGATAAAATGCTTAATGATATTTATCCTCCTGATCAACTTCCTAATTTCTAACTTGGAGCTCGTCCTCCACCTCCTCCTCATCATGTTCCTTAACCATCAGCCCCCTTTGGTTCTGCCATGCCTGAGATGGAGTCTGATCATCCCTCGGTTTCAGCGGCACCTCCAACTCCTGAGCAGCCTCCAGCTCCAGCTCAGCCTCCTATCTCTGATAATTTGCATTAGCTGGTTGTTGATATTCGCCAGATTTCTGAGACCCAACAGATGATTCTTGATCGCATAGATGCTATTTCTCATGATCAGCAGGTAAGCCTCGATCATCAGTATGAGATCAATGTTGGACATCGACAACTTCTGGGGTATTTTGAGTATGACCTTGGAAGCACCTCTGCGGCAGCTTCTTTTCCATGACCTACCTCTTCCCGACCTCCCTTTTCTTGACCTTCCACTACGAGACCTACCTCTTCGTGACCTATTTCTACGCGACCTCCTTCTTCGTGACGAGCCTCTTAGTTCTAGATTGTTTGGTTGTTTTGTATAAATAGTTAATTTTTTTATTGTATTTTTTCTTAACTATATTTTTTTTGGATGCGCTGTTTGTATTTATATAATTTTTTTATGACTGCCTACATTATTGTTTTGAATTATATGGCATTAGAGTTGTTAGGATATGCATGCTTGATTTTGGAAGTATTTTTGTTCTTATGTTGTACTTAAGGATTTCTCAAATTTTAAAGGGAGACTTTGCTAAAATTTTATCAAAATTATGCGTAACAACTTGCTTTTTTGTTTCTTTCCTTCAGTTTTATTTTTGGCTAACATATTTTTTTTTATGATGAAGGAGGAGATAAAAATCATAAACTAAAATTTTGTATCAGAAAACATGTTCTTGTGACAGAAGTGCTTTTAGTCATATATGTAGGGGGAGCATATAGTTAGGAGGAGCATAATATTTTGAATATGTTTGTCATCATAAAAAAAGGGGAGAATATTAACATATACATGTTTTGTTTATTGATTTTGATGATAACAAACAATTAATTTCTATTGATAATGTTGTTAGAAATTCAAATATTTTCTTAAAAATAAAAACTCTTTGCATATGTTTACAAGTCTTAGAGAAATTGGAATATTTTACACAAAAATATGGTTTTCTGGGTATAAATGGTAAACCGTTAAAAATTAACGGTTAACCAATAAGATGCAGAGAGGTTGTTTTCTAAGCACCAATAAATCAAACACTAGAATTAAAATGGCTAAATATTAAACATATAATGGCTAACCGATAATATCTAAATTCTCATGTCTTGTTAGTCCTTTACCGTTTAAAGGAAATCGGTTAAGCTTTCTGTTTTATAAGTTGTTGGAAATTAACGGTATACCATTAATAGATAATGGCTAACCGATAATATCCAGACTGACGTTCTTTGTTAGTTTTTAACCGTTTAGCAAAAACGTATAAAGGATTTTTATTGTGCAGGTCCCTGGATTTTAACAGCGAAGAAGTAATTATTAACGGACAACCGATAATTTGAAATCAAGCCCAACGGTAACATTGACCAGTGAAAACAGTTATCCGTTAATGATTAACGGTAATCCGTTTTCTATCAAAAAGGTTGAATAACGGTTATTTTTCGGCTCCAACTATAAATAAGTTCATCCAAGTCAAATCAGAGCACAACAACACAACTACTGAGCACATTCACAGATATACAATCTACATTGAGCTTAAAAATATTTTTTTTACTTCAACTACTCACACATTGGGTATTGGGCATTGATTTGTAATCTTGAAAATTATGTGAGAGAAAAATCAATTTGTGATCTTTGTTTTTGAGTGATTGTAAGTGTTGGGATACACTTAGATTAAGAGAATGGAAAAATCTCTTCTTGTAAGGGTTTATTGATAACTTGGAAGTCAATTGTAAAACTTTGAAGTCTTGGAGGTTTGCTTAGTGGAATCCTCAAGCTTGGTGTGCTTGGAGACGTAGACGTTGGCGAAGATAGCCGAACAACGTAAAAATTATTGTGTTTGATCTCTCTTACTCTATCTCTCTAGTTTTATTATTCATTTATTTATTTATCTCAAATTTAATTACTTAATTTATATCAATTTTAATCTTTTGTTTTTTGAAATTTCAAAAACTCAATTCACCTTCTCTTTTGAGTTGTCTAGTTAGTATTTCAGTAGTCATTTTCTCTCTCCAATAAAAATTAAAAAAAATTAATAGAAGATGAAGAAACCTATTCAATAATATTGAAAGGTGAGAAACATACTTTGTTTGAAATATTTTTTGGAAAGGCATTCTAATTAAAGTGTCTTTTGGAGTATTTAATGTTGTTATACCTCTTCAAATAAAAAATAATCTTATTTAAAAAATATTTTGGTGATGCTCTAACATTGTTGATGAACATCAAAACCATAATAAATTAACAATGACGATTAGTATCTCAATAGTTAAGTTCCAATTGTTATGTGGCATTCATCTAATATTATTATTATACCATCCACTATATAAATACTAGATTAATTAAAACTCAATTGTTAAGATCCCTAGCATTACTCATAAATTAATGGCCTTGGAATCACATAAAATCTACTAATTTACCAAATAGTAATTAGTTGATAAATTAATAATTATTAATACATAAAAATATTTCTTGTTTAGAAAAAAATCTTTATGTTTATAATATTAATTTTTCTTGATTTAATATTTAAATTATTTTATTTAAGTAATAATTAGTTGCATTCTATTGTGTGAAAGAAAATACATATAATGTAGAATGGAAGGAATAAATTTTGAAATTACAAATCACAAATTGGGACTTTATAGTTGAGAAAACAATAGTGATATGAGACAATCTTCGTTGTACGCAAAATTATAGTAGTTAAATTCTCAAGAAGACTAGAGGGGTTACAAACAATCTTAATTAAAATTTAGACTCTTTAGGAAGCATATGGCCTCTGTAAAAAAATTTTCCCAGAGTACTTAAACTTACTAATAGCCACTTATACACTTATCACAAGTTTATAGTGATAAACTTGAAATAGAAACAAATTATTATAAACAAAAGAATAGAGTGCAAACCAAGACGTGTGTGATACTATAGGTTCCTTAAAATAGATTGGTCTCCTATTCTCAGGTGCTTGAAGATTTGATCAATATTTATTTCCCATGATACAATAATAATGAATGGCTCTAGCACACCACTAGGTTAATCCATAGTATTCCACAACGAACTTCTATAATGTTTGGACTTTATTAAACTAGATGTTCGGCAAAGGAGGAATTAAAGCTAAAAGTAATTTTATTATAGATATTTTGAATGTCTCTTGCTCTCTAACCATCCACCTAATGAAGATAAATGCTAATTTATAGAATTCTGTGATGGGCATTTTCATCTAAAAATATAATTATATAAATTTTGTAACTGTTGCATTTGATTTCTTATTAAATGCACTTGTAATCGCTGCTTTTAATAGCTAATTAAATGTGTATGCTGCCTGTTGAACCTTTAATTTAATTCTTGAATTAAACTCAAAGTATAGCCATAGCCCAATTAATTAACATTTTAAAATTCTGATTCAATCTCATACATTAAAATCTGAATTTAATTAATTGTTACAATCTCATAATAAATTCTAAATTTAATTAGTAGTTACAAATAAACTATGGAATTGATAAACTTATTAATTTTGAATTGAATCAACAGTTAAAATCTTTGTAATTCCTATTCTTATTCAATGCAATCAATGAGTGTATTTGAGCTTAATTTCTCATTCACTCAAGCATAATTTTGAATATAAAAATAAATCATTTTGATATACTTTTAGAAGAGTATTTAAATCAATTCGGACCTACTTACATAAAGTAGATCCACTTAAAATTATTTTTTAAAATAGTAACTCAATATGTTATTTTTCCAACAATCCCCTACATGAATGAAATTGGTAGATGAAAAACATAGAAAACTGGATTATTTTGGTATAAAATCATTTTGACCTTCTAATAGAGTTCAACAGATCTAGGTGCACATGGGATAGACAGATTTTACCCTTTGAACCTTCCTTTGTGAAAGTATGTCTTACTTTATTTGTTGCCCAATATATGTAATGTTTTTGAACAGTTCTACTATTTATATACATAACGATGACATACTTCAATTAAGAATCTCTTATAACACAACTCAGTTATTAGGGTTATGTTCATTTTAGCCATGAACATCTACCTAGTTCTATAAGAGTTTTTAAGAATTAAGTCCTAACCCCTTTAAAATGGCCCCACTTTTCTCTTAAATATGTGATTTTCCAATTTAGAAAATTACTCTATTAATATTTTTGATGCATAAGAGTTGTTAAAAGCATAACTTGTCTCTTTCTCTTTATTGGCATCTTTATTTCATCACCTGAATAGACAACAATGTAACCCTCATAGTGATCTAGCTATGTTTTATATAATTAGTTTATCTGTTTGAACCTAGACCTTGGGATCTTTTGTCAACTAAGTTGAGTTTTCCTTCATAAAATTCTTTTATGTTTATGGGCATTTTGTCTACTTTTCTTTGATGACTTCTTTACTAAGTCCCTATTTAACCTTTTAGTTAGTAGATCCATAATGTTATTCATTGACTTTACTTATCAAAGGAAATAACTTTAGTATAGAATTATGGTTGTCTAATGATATTATGTTTATATACATATAGACTTACCATTATACATATTGCTGTGTAACCTCCCTCTTATAAAACATATACGCAAATTGCTCCATAGGCTTTGATTTAATTAATTATCAATTTTAGTCCTATCTTCACTTTAATGAACGTATGACTGCTCTAGAAGAATACCCTCACATCGCAAAGAATATGTAAGAAAATTTCCTTTTTCCCATAATTCACATTGGATAGTTAATACTTTCTTTTTGGCTCTTAGTTTTATAGTTTTGATTAAGTTTTAGAAAATTTACTATTGCCATTAAAATGATCCATTTCAATTCTAAGTCTAATAATGAGATCCTTAATGCTCATTTCCAATTGCTTATGCTCAATATAATTCTTAAAATTTTCCATCTAGGTGGTAGATTCTTAATAATAATAGGCACTAGGAAAATTCTACCCAAGTTCATCTCGTTGGCATGAATATCTAATAAGATTACTTATAACTCTTAAACATGACTTATCGTAGTTTTAGAGTTTAGTAGTTTATAATTTAGGAATTGGCTTATGACAAATTTCTTAGCAGTAACATTCTTATTTTCATGTTTTTAGTCTAAAAACTTTTAAAGTTCTTAAGCTTTCTTTTTATACTATTCATATTATAAAGCTGGTCAAATTGTGTTGCCATAATTTTTAACATATAGGTACTTACTACTAATATTTAAAATCTAGTCAACAAGATCTAAAGGATAATTCTATTGCTAATTTTTTGGTAGCAGCCTTTGTACACTTTGGTAATAGCAGGAACCATGACTTTCGCCTCACTATTGTCATTAACTAGCATTACCTATTGCAATTTTAATCTATCGTTATTGGATCCTTAATTTAAATTTGGGCTTATATATGAATAATTATGTATTATAAACTATTATATAATGTTAAACCCAATTAAAATTAATATATTAAGGTTTTCAATAATATGGAGTTAATGTACCTAATAGGTGTGGGTTTTTAGTGTGTAGATACTTAAGGGTAATTTCTATTTTATGATGAGTTGAAATAAAATACCTAAGACAACAGAAAAAGTTATCTATGTAAATGGTTATAGTCCTCGAGTCACAAGTATCTTTATATTCTTTTTGATATCCCATCATCAGATAAAGCACAGAGAAAATTAAAGATTCTCTAGGAGTATGTATTAATCTAGAAGGCTAACTACACGACTCTAGAGAGTAATTCAACACTATAAATTCAAATACGCTTCCCTATAGTTTATTATTAATTCTTGGTAATACAACATAAATAGGTGATGCTTTTTACCAAAGGTTTTATTGTTCTCATAAGTGGCAGCAAATCCTTTTGATAATGAATCATTGAGAATTGAATTTATTTTCAATTAATTAATAAAGTTTTAGGCTTCTTGAATTTGTCATTATTGGATTTAAGAAAAATTACAACTTTTTAAAAAAGATTATTTAAATAAAAAAATTTAGTATATTGAAATTTGAAATTAGGTATTAAGAAAAGAGTTTAGGCTAGTGGCACCCGTTACTGCCATCAGAATCACCAACTTTGACTTGGGATAACAAGTCACATTGGGAGGGAAACAGAAAGTTGGAGTGCCATTTCTATTTTACTCAACACTATACTATCATACACCTAGCATAAGCAACATGTAAAGCTCTTTTGTATTCTTTCATTTATGAGTAATGAAATTATCATTGGCCATATTGCTATTTTTTTCTCTCCCATTGGCCATTTTGTTTAGAAATCTAGGAAAAAAAAACTACGGATGACTTCTGATCTAGTAAAGGATGGCTATTAAGCCATGCAACAACATATTGGATTAAAACAATGGCCATGAACAAAGATGCCAAACAATTTAAGGTTTTTTTTTTTTGGGTGATTTGGGTTGGTTTAGGATCTGACTTAGATTAACCCAAATGTCCAGCCCTAAGTCGATCAATGGTTGAGTATTGATTTTGATTGTTGGTTGTTGACCTGACTTGACCTAAATATTTTTATTTTTTAAGAATTTTTTTGTACAATTTAAATTCAAATATTTGGTATGATAATATATACTTTAAGATGAATTAATTAAAGTAACATGTTGACAAAGCAAATTTTTTTATGAAAATTAATTTATTTTGGAATATAAATAGTTATGTGTATGTAATTTTTATAAATATTGATCGACCTAAAGGAAGGTCCATAGTAAATAAAATTGCATGTGTACTTATGGTAATGAACATGTGATAATTATTTTGATTTACATATTAACAATAAATCGACTCAAATGAAGATTTATTATTTGACATATTCTTATATTCGGTCTATTAGCTGGGATTTGTTTAGTCATTCAGATGGTGACTGGCATTTTTTTAGCTATGCAATACACACCTTATGTAGATCTAGCTTTCAATAGCATTTATCAATGTTTATTTACTATACCAAAATATCATATATCAATTAATATTTTTTCCAAAAATTGAATATTAATGGAGTAACTGGTGTCTTGAGATGGAGTTTACTTTTATTTAAAGATTTATATGAGTTTTTTTGGTTATTTATTGTTTTATGTTTAAGTATGTCTATTGCTAGTATCACTGCTAACATTGATCCTATTTCTTTGCTTAATGACTTTCAAATCATGACAAGAAAATTTTTTAATAGTTTTCATAGTCATGAATCTTAATCTTATGCTAAGGACTGATTCTCATAACCTTTTATGGATGAGAATATTTCTAATGATAAAAAGGAAATAAAAAGGTAAGAGGGATCGAATTGTATGTGTATCATGATCATGAAGAAGATTATTCCAGAAGTATTTAAGAGCTTAATCTCTAAAAAACAATTATGGTTAAAGTGTTCTTTGCAAAAGTTGAACAAGAGTTTATCAAGAACAAAAGGTTGAAATTGATACACTTTTAACCAGGCTAATTTCAATAAAGCATAATGGGAAGGACAAGGACAAGAAAAGAAAGAAGAATAAAAAAATTACAGATGCATTACCCTAAAATTGGATGATCTAGAAGCACTAGCCATTTTTTCTTTTGCATAGTTGAAGAGCATAATTTAATTTATTCTGAAATTAATTTAACTTCAGTACCTAAACATATATAGTGGATAGATTTTGGTGTAAAACTCACATTATGTATTTATGCAAAAGTGCTTGAATCGTTGAAAGTCAAATAATAGTGAAAGAGATATCTATGTGAGATATGATAAGAAGATTGGAGTGGAAGCAATTAGAAAATATAGATTATTATTAAAGATTTGATTTTATTTAGATCTTAATGAAACATTTATGGTTCTATCTTATTTAGATCTTAATGAAACATTTATAGTTCTATCTCTTTGACGGAATTTGATTTTCATTTATGCTTTGGATAAATATAGTTTTATTGTTCATTTAGAAATGAAAATTTTAATTTATTTTGTGATTCAAAATTGGTTAGTTCTGGTTCTTTATCATGTGATGATAATCTTTATATGCTTGATTCGATTGCTTTATTTAGTAAAACTTTACAAATTAAGTACATGGATTTTAAAGAGAAAATTAACCAATATGAACTCAGTTACGTTATGGTATAGGAGATTGAGTCATACCTCTAAATGAATAATAGAAAGTTTGCATTGATGAAATACTTGATCCTTTAGATTTCATAAATTTGTATACTTGTTTAATCATATCAAGGGAAAACAAACCAATAAATAGGATTTAAAGCGAACAAGACTTTTGACGTCTTAAAACTCATAAATATAGATATTTATGGGTCATTCCCTATGGTTTCTTAGAATGATTAAATTTTATGACATTTATAGATTTTTTTTAGCTATGGTTGCATATATTTTCTTAATAAAAATAACAGTTTTTGGATATGTTCAAAAGATTTAAGGCTAACGCAGAGAACCAATTGTGCAAAATTATCAAAAACATCAAATCTAACCGTAACGGTGAATATTAAGATAGTTATGATGGTTAAAGATAACAACATCTAGGACTATTTGCTAAATTTTCAAAGGATGTGATATTATCCCACAATACACTATGCTAGGTTTGCCCACTATGAATTGTGTTACTGAAAGATAAAATAGAACATTTAAGAATATGGTAAGAAGTATGATTTGCCATTCTATTTTACTAAAATCACTCTGGAAGAATCACTTAACAGGATTCTACTTTATAAGCTTTAGACGGACAAAAGGTTTAGTCTAAAACACTTGTATATTTAGGGATTTCCAGTTGATACAAGGCTTTATAAGCCTATTGAGAAGAAGCTGTACTTAAGGATAGTGAATTGTTATTTTATTAGATACTTCAAATAATCTATGTGGTATAAAATCTTTAATCCAAGATTAAGTTGATTTTTAAGTAGTCAAAAAATGCTTAAGTCTTTGGGGATATTGAGTTTGTAAGGGCAGATATGACCAGTGACTTTTTCTTTGCAAAGGAATATGTTGATATTTTAATAGGTTTCATTGGCATTGATCAAGGTCTTATTTTTCACATTGTTTTAGAAACAATAAATTAAGACAATATTAGATTACTCTCTATACAAGAAGTTGGCCTAGAAAAATAAACTCTATCACTTTAAGGACTTATACCATTAATGAGATCCACTAGAGAAAGAAGAAATATGTGTCAAATTACTACATTGCATTTCTTCAAGGACATCAGGTAAATATTAGAGTGATGGAAGATGATCCAATTAATTTCCATCAAGCTATAGAAAGTTCTAACTCTCAAAGTAGATTGATGCTATGAATAAAAAGATAAAGTCTATGAAAAATAATGACATATAAGATATTGTCCTATTGCTTAAAGGAGTATTTGAATCACTTAATGTATTTACATAGAGTAGATCCACTCAAAATAATGTTTTAAAATAACAACTCAATATGCTATTTTCCCAACATATTAATACTTCTACCATAGATGCCATTTGGCACAAAGAAGCACTCTAAGTGATAATAACATTGGATAATTTTTGTTGTAAAATGACAATAAAATTAGAATTTCTGTTCCCAACAAAATGTTAGAGATGAAATCCAAGTCAAAATTAGTTTCAGAAAGAAGAAATCAACATTAAAACATAATTGACAAAACCACATAGACATCATTTGGATTTGGTTTCAAAATAGATAATTATTAATTATATGGTAAATGGATCCTATATAGACATAAGAATTTTTTTAAAAAATCAATATCTTATAAATTTATCAAATTACAAATTTATTACATTGACCCCAAGTTAGGATTAACATAACCTATTGTTTAAGCAAGTTTATAAGTTTATTAGATGCCAGTTTAAAGAGCATTTATTGTATTTACTGTTCATTAACTTGTAAAATTAATATTTACCATAAGATAGATGAAATAGTTGGGACCTAAACCCAAATCATATCATTAATTTTTATTGTTTTAGCATTAAAAATCTTCTTGAGATTGATTTTTCATTTTAGCAATTATTTCAGTAAATTTAATCCTCATTTATATAGTTAACACAACTAATAATGTTAGGAATCAGTTATTTATTATTGTTTATTTTGAATTGTAATTAAAGAAAAGTTGATAAATAATAGTGATTAAAGTGATGTTAGTAGTTATAGGTAATTTTTTAAAATTATAAGTTATAGATAAGTTACTACAATAAATTCCCTCTATAATGATACTTTATGTAAGAATAACCTCTATATAGTCATAAATACATTTTGCTCAAAATTTAAGTCAGCTACAAATAAGTATAAACTCTGCATTATAATAAGTTATAGTTTTTGTAAATCCTACTTTAAGAAACTCACCTCTATATAATAATAATTACTTATATTGTAAAAAAAATATGCTATAATGTACTAAAGGTTACAAATGGAATAATTTTTTAAAAATTATTTGGGATAATAATTTATTCTATCAAATTATCGTATGATATTTATAGAAATTCTATTGACCGAAAAATATTTAAAAAATCAAATGTTTAAACTTTTAAGATAACTTTGCAAATTCTACTTTTATATCACTTGAACTAAGGATAACTAAGTTAAAAGAATAATTTTTATAATCATACCTCTATTAACTTATAACCTCCTCATAGTAATAAAAATAGTTAGGTCCAACATTATGAACTACAAAAATTTTTACTATAAAATAGTTAAGATCTAAATATCGAGATAATTGTTATGATTCTACACGTTATTGTTATTCTTGTTCTAGATTTTATTAATAGATACAGTAAAATTTCTCTATAGCGATACTTTATACAAGACTATACTCCATGTAGTCATAAAAAATTCTGATCCTAATTTGAGTTAGTTATAAATTAGAATAAATTTTACATTATAAAAATTTTTTGAGTTAGTTATAAATTAGAATAAATTTTACATTATAAAAATTTATAAATTTTTTTCGATTCCATCTTAACAAAATTGCCTCTATATACATTAATGGTGTGTTTACTAAATAGAAATTCAAATGGATAGAACGAAAATAGAGAATGAAAATTAAAACAAGTTGTTTACTTTATCAATTGAAATCAGAAAGATAAACTATATTACTATTGATTTGTTTATTTTATCTTGAAATTAGAATGGACTATTTTAATTTACTAAATATCTTAGTTTATTATTACATTATTTTTATTATTTATTATAGGATCATGATTATTATTTTTAAGAAAACTATTGTTAATAATAATAAAAATAGTTAGTATTATTATTATTATTTCTCTTTTATTTTTTCCCCTTTTTTCTCTCTCTTGCAAGTTCTTCATTACTTTTTCTTCTCCTTCGTATCTTCTTCTTCTTCTTTTCTCTCATTGTCTTTATTTTCTGTTTTTCTCTTCTTTATTGTTTCTTCTCCTCAGTCCATCCTTCATCTTCAAACTCATTTTTTTCTTTTTCTCTTATTTTTCGTAATACTTTTACTTCATTTTTTTTTCTATTATTTACAATTTATATTCTTCTTCTCCATCTATTCCTCATCTTGGAATGAAATTGACAATGTCACGTAATGAACGATGGTGTGATTTCGACCAATAACTGGTGCGAGGTCAGCGATGCGAGGTGAAATTAGGTGGTGCGCTCTCATTTGTGGGTGAGAGAGATAAGATGAGTCAGCTACTTAGATTAGGGATTTCTATGTTATTTTTTTTGTCAATTTATATTTTTCTGTGACATAAAGGACATTTTTAAAAATAAACAAATTAATGAGGACATTTTCATCATGGGGGGAATGGGCAATCTTTCCTTAGTGCTATGTGGGATACCATGCATTCGATTTCCATTCCACTCTTTAATTTAATAAGTAAAGAGATGTTTTATTCCAATTTCTCTATTCCTATTCCCAAATGTAAACACATTATAAAGCCTTAGGATGCCGAAAATATTTTTCTAAAGTTGTTGGGGAAAATAGTTTATTTTTTAGAGTTATTACCAAATCATTATATAGTACTAATAGCATTACTTTGAGAAAAAAATTTCATTAAAGAAAATACTAAAGTTTAGACTTTTAAAATGACTTGTATATTCTCAACGCTATCTAAATATATGTAGTAGTTTTTTAAAACTATATCTATCTCTTTTATCGACAATTATACATTGAATTTAATATTAATTGTTAATGCAGTTTTACCTCTATATTACTTCACTAGGGAATTAAGTCAAAATAATGATTTGTAACTATACTTCTATTGAGTTATGATATCTTAATAATAATAAAACTAGTTAGTCCAAACATTATTATTATATAGGGATTGTATTATATTTGGTATCCACTCAATTTTCCTTTTCAATTTCAATTTATTGGAATTAATAAATCTATCAATTTTATGGCTCAATTATTTTTATTTTTTTAATTATTTTTTATCCGTTTAGTTTTCCATTTTAATTTCAAATTATTCAAATGAATAAATCTATTAATAGTATAAATAAATTATTTTTTATTTTATAGGACAAAATCACCCTTTATACACTTAAACAGTTTCACAGGTAAAATAGTCTTTCATCATAGATTTTGTTAAACTGATAAAAATTGAAAAATTAGGTGCTTATGAGATATTGTTAGAATTCCTTAGTGGTGAGTTGAACTTTCAATAAAAGTTAAAAGGGAAATTAATGAGCATGGTGGTATATTTCTACCCGTCAAATTATGTAAACTCACACCATCTTAAGAAAAATTATAAACAACTTATATTATTTTTAACAATCATAAATAATGAAGAAATTTAAAAAATTAACTAAATAAATACTACTTAATTATTTAAACTTATGGCACAAAAGTGCATGTTATGGACAATTTAGCCTTTTTGTTTTTCATACTTGCTATGAAAATAGTCAAATTACAACTATGTTAAAACAGCACAGATGATCAACAATAATCAAGAGACTCAAGTAAATGAAATGATTTAATTAATTAATATTTAACTTTTTTTTATTTTAGTATCTGAAAAATAATGTGAATTTTTATAAATAAAATTAATAATTTCCCATAATTAAATTAAGGGAATGAACTTATTATTCTATTCATTTTATCCTTATCATTCCCTTAGATTAAGGGAGTGTAACAATTTGCAAATTGAGGAGTGATGTCACGAGTTTTTAGTCTTTATCTACTTTATTTTACCTTAAATTTTTGAGGGACATTGATCAAATAAAAATTATATTTTTAACAATAATTAGGAGTAAGGTTTTTTTTTTATTAAAGTGAGACAACTATAACATTTAAGTTACATTACTAAAATTTTTATTAAACTTAACTGTTGTAAATTGTAAACTAAATTAATTTAATTTTATACTTATATGATAAAAAATTATGTCAAAATTATTAATTTTGTCAAAATTATCATTTCAAAAATATATTTATTACATGTAATTAACTTTTATTTCATAATTATATTTTTTTTCATAACAACTTAAATTAAAAAGTTACAGTTTATCAATACCGAAAAGGATAAAATTAAAGTTTACAAATAGTTTAAGAATAAAGACAGTCGAACATCCTTCAGAGATAAACTGAAATTAACATTGCTTTTGCAGGACAAATTTTCACTTTCAATGAACTTACATGAGGGCTGTTCTAGCTCAATTCTCCCAGCGGGGAGCTGACACGCAGGCGATGCGAGCCCTGTATCGTCGTTCACTGACATTGCACAATGGTTTCCACCAAATATGAATGGCGATATTTCTTCAGTAGTAGTAGCACTACAACGACATTATGACATTGTTGTCTAATCTAAATATTTTCAGAAAACAAAACCAAATAAAATAAGAATAGCTATACAGAAATTAGAAACCAAAAGAGTCACTAACAGTCCTATTGTAAATTTTTCTAGGATCATTGCCTGCTCAAAACTAGTTATAAAAATTTCTCAGTACGGATTTTATCTGGGTGTAATGGTAGGGATGACTCCACTAACAAGATTGCTACCAGAGACATCTGATGAAACATATGGGTGCTTCAGCATTGAGGACGAAGATGGTGGAGTTTCTTCCTTTAATGTGTGTTCACTATTTATGAATTCAGTAGTTTTTGTATCAGACTCCGGCATCATATTCCATATGCTCTCGAGTTCTCTCATAACCTCTGACATTGAAGGTCTTGCATCTGTCTCATCTTGACAACATTTCAACGCCAATTTAATGAATTTCTCCACACATTCCGAAGGATAAGAGCCCATGTTCCCATCAATCACTGAGAAGATCATACTGGACTGATACGCAATATTTACCTGATTTCAAATTAAATCATGCAAGACTATTATTGATTATAATTTTATGCGTTTAGTTATAATTTCTTGAAGCATTAAATTACACTAACTTAAAAGTACAAGGAATGATCAGTAAGGTAATACCTCTCGAACAATGTTTTTGCCATGTGAGATTGGCTGCATACCAGTCAAGAGTTCCAAAAATACCACTCCAAGGCTATAGACATCACTCTTGTCGGTCAATTTATGAGTTAAGAAGTACTCTGGATCAAGGTAACCCTGGAAAGATTATACAAAAGTTAACATCTTATTATCAATCAGCCAAACCATTTCTCTATTTTATGTATTGTTTAATTGACAATGAATTTGAACTACATTTTGAAGAAAGATTAACTGATGTGTCAGCTAATTATTTGTACAAAGTGGCAATGCAGCAGCTTCTTCTCAGCAGTCCAAGAAGATGTATGTTAAAGCATTTGTTATTGTGTTATGTTAAAGCATTTGTTATTGTGTTTGCCCAAATACTTTTGGAATCACGTACTCATTACCCATTGCTAATGATTATTCTACAATTAGTCATGTGCGCATGAAAAAGTTTCTAAAGGTTGACTTGCAGATCATATATGTCTGGATACTGCTAATTGGGAGCAGAGATACGAATAACATCAAATTATAATCCCTCATTAAGCTAACAACAAGCCTTACCGGAGTCCCCTTGACAACTGTGGATACATGAGCTGGTACAATTCCTTCAAGATCAGGAACCGGTGCAAGTCGTGAAAGTCCAAAATCAGCAACCTTGGCTGTGAACTTATGGTCCAACAATATGTTGCTGGCCTTAATGTCTCGGTGGAATACTGGAGGATCAGCTTCTGTATGCAGGTAGAGAATACCCCTGGATGAACCCAGGGCAATTGACAGTCTCATTGCAAATCCCAAATGTTCTTTAGACTTAGCTGTCATATTATTTGCATCAAGTTACTAGAGCTTACCATACTAAAAAAAATATGTATGTCATATTTAGTTCAGAAAAGGCAGCAAAAATGTTACAAGAAAAATTATATCTACCGCAACAATTTTTTTATTGCAATTTTAACTCCCATTGTAAGAAAAGCAAATTCCAGTGTAGAGTATAACTAAAAAAATACCAGAAAGCTGATCCCTCAGGGTGCCATTTGACATAAACTCATACACCAACATCTGCACGCACAGCAACAAGACACACAAAGTCTTTTTGAACAAAAATTTCTAACATATTCGGTGACACAGAAAATGAAAATGAATAAATTTCGGCATATCTGTGACATTTTAGTAATATGGTACTGCTACTATGAAGTAAAATGAAGGATAATCAGTTGACATTCATGAAAAGTATTTCATGAATTATGGGTTCAATACATGGTGCTTAAGTTTCATCTAAGCTCACCATGAAATGATAGATATTATCAAAAAAATTTTGTTGCATGTACCATATGAACAAATATTTTAATCTCTACATTACAGCAAGATAAATATTATTCTCAACTCAGTTAAATTTTCTTTAGTGCTCCACTATTTGAAGTAAATAGCTTTACATTTTTAATATTTGCTATCTAACATTTTTTAAATTTTGGCCAGATGCATCAAATTCATAAGTGGGCACAAATTTATTTCTTCCCTTCATTTATGTAGCACAAAATTAATCAAGCATGGAGATGGGAAAAATCATTTTGATGGAAAATTGAAAATAAAAATAAATAAATAAATGTACAATTTGAAAGGAAGTACCTGTTCCCCTTCTTCATCACAGTATCCAACCAAAGATACAAGGTTCCGATGATGTAATCTTGACAAAAATTGTATTTCTGTTAAGAACTCCTTCTCTCCCTGCAAAGATCCCTCTTGGGCACGCTTTACAGCAACAACAGTGCCGTCAGGGAGAATGCCTTTATAAACCTTTCCATATCCACCTTGGCCAATTTGACTGGAGCTATCAAAGTTGTTTGTAGCTAAGGCCATTTCCCCATAAGTGAAACTTCTCACACCATCAATTTTAATGGAGGTCTTAGATGCTGCACATAATTGAAATAGTAATGTTAAGATTTGAACATTTGACCAGCAAACTGCTTGCATAAAAAATTTCGAACAATTTATGATAAACAATGTACTGGTTTATAAATTTCAAATCAAATTCTTCGGTATGAAACTTGGAAAAGGAAACAAAAGATCTTTTGGAAATAACACAAGCTGAGACCAAATTTAATTTTGATCACAATTTGTAGAAAACAGTTAAAATGAAAGTAGTGAAAGACCTTAACTTTAGTGCCAAAGGATGTGAATTAGAAACCAATGATTGAAATAAAATAGTTAACATATAAAGTAAGGTCGGACATTGCGAACAAATAAAAGTTGAGAGTTAGGACACTGGAGAGATGCAAGACACTCACAGTGACGTCTTCTTGAAATGGCATGATAATTCTTCATATGTGCCCTGACGATAAGAAGTGAAACAATTGCTGATATGGTAACCGCACCTGCAATGGCCCCAAGAATTACGCCTGCCAGTGCCCCCTTGCTTATGCCAGAATTGCGAGATGGAGGAAATACTGTCACCAGCACAAACAAGTCATGAAACCATATTCATCACATATTTGGATACATTCAAAGAATGATACGCCTGACCCAAACTTAATCTATGCTAAGGCCATCCCAACAACATGAATTTGGAACTGCCATTTTGCATATAACATAGCTCTTAACACAATCTCCCATGAACAGAAATCATCTAGAACTATGCACAACCAATAGTTAGTTACCATGATAGCCCCTATAGCATTTCCCACAATAAGGGCACCAAAGTACTTTCTAAGGTCATCAAGGCGAGGGAGCAGCCAAGGAAAGGAAAAACCCAGTCACTGACATGCATACATTAATGAACAATGACAACCACATATATGCTTTAAAAATGCACTCGGAAAAGGTAGGTTATTGTCTTTCAATTTTAGTAAAGAGGGCTTTTCAGATCAATACTAATAGCATGCAAACTTAGGCAAAACAATCAGGTCAAACCTTAGAGTTGGGTGTGTTTGCTACCCTGATACCCCAGTCATTATCCACTTGATAAATTGTGAAAAATTACTTAATAACTAATTAATAACAATAAGTTAAGGTAAAAGATATTAGATAAAGTTTCTGACACAGACCATTGCTGTAAGGGCCCTGTAGAGTGAAGTTGATTAGTTCATAAGGGCCAAATATGTCACTATCAGGTATATTCCATCCTGTAAACATGCTTCTGATTCGTCGAACCTCACTAGCATTGAAAACATAAGAATTTCCACTGTTATTATTATATACAGGAAAAAACTTCAAGTACATTTTCAGTCGAGGTCCCTTTTCCCAGCGAAATGAATCAATATCCAGTTGATAAAGATTCAACTTGAGACCAGAGGTCAGATACTCCTCAAACAAATCCTTATATGCTGGAAAGTATGACAATCCGGGACTTTTTAGCCGGTATCCAACAAGCAGAGGGGCAGCGCAGAAACAACGAGTGGGGGAAGTTGGTGAATATTCATAACCAGTTGGGCATGATTGAGCACGACAGTCAGAAGTGGAGTTTGTCGATCTATCAATTCCATTGTCATCATCACTGTGAGATCGACAAAACTGCTCTGCGTTGGTATTCAAACAAAAGGGATTCCCTCGTAGCCTGTGTATTATTAAAAGCATGTAGTCTGTTAGACCTTCAAGCTGTAAAACTAAACAAAAAAGTTTCTTACTGTCATCATCAACATCATTAGCTCCATTTATTGTTATAGGCTCGTCTTTCTTAAGGAGTTACATACATGAAATTAAATTTCATAGCATACAATAGTTACATACATGAAATTAAATTTCATAACATACAAAAATGTATTGTGTGCCAAAGTAGATCCATATTGAACTCCTTTAGAGTATAAAATAGGAACCAAAGGCAAAGGCAAAGGCAAAGGCAAACCGGACAGTGACATTGGGAGGGATGTTAAAACTGCCTGAAATACTTGAAAGATTATTGTTCTCAAAATCCCTGCAAGAGAAAACAGCGCGGATAAGATAATTTAGCCAAATCATGTACAGGATGCTGAAGTATGGAATATTACCCAGAAAGCTATTGCTCTTTTGAGCTCAAATGAGTGTGCTGAGATTAGAAAAGGAAACCAACATTTTACCCCCCCAAACATGATGCTTTCTAACCATTAGATGAGAACACAAGCATGTAGAAAAACCACCGCACACACAGACACACACACAAAAAATTAGCCAAAGAAATGTGTAATTTCATCACTTTTAGGTCTTACAAGATAAATGTCTCAGTTGCATTTAAAGTCCTGCTCTGCCAAATGGAGGATGGAATGGAGCCACTCAGTGAATTATTTGCTATAAACCTGCAATAAGAAAAAGCTATTTATTTTGTTACAATAGTTCAATTGAATCCCCATTGCTCCCATTCCAGCAACTTCAGATACTTGTATTCATAGACTGAGTCCAGGGAACTCAATATGCAAATTTAAAATAATATTTCACAACCCACAACTTAAAGAAAGTAAGAAAGAGCACTTGGGTGAACGCTCACAATCTTTGCAGACGAGGAAGACCTGAAAAGTTGAATGGAATTGTTCCTGTGAGATTGTTGTTGGATAGGATGCTGCAGATATAGATCAGATACAGTATCAAAAGGTATTTAATCATCAGTAATAGTCTACAGAATTCTCCACAGCTTAAAATTGATTATTAATAAAACATCTAAAATTTATCCTGCAGAAAAATGCCAACAACATAAGATTGTACATTATTTGCAAGATGGAGAATCTTACATGGTCGTGATATTCAAAGAGAGCTTGCCCAGAGGTATAGATCCATTTAGTTGGTTCGAACTTAAGTCTCTGACATTAATCAAGTATAAAGAAAAAATAAAATACCAATGCAGTTGCACAATTATAATTGGAAAGCCCACGCTTCACCAGGGAGAGAATGACTAGGGAACACCAATTCCATGTACTTACAGATAACCAAGGTCTGGTATCCGGCTGAGGTCAGGCATTGGCCCCTGCAAGCTGCAATTTCTGAGACTCCTGACAAATCCAACCAGAGAAATAGCCCATTTTTTTTAATAGGAACATGTATCTATTACGATCAAGAGCATGCTTCTTAATTGTCATCAATCCATAAAGATTCTAAGACCATGGATTGTCAATTATGCAAGTTAAAGAAATTTTACAACTCCATTCAGGCTGATTCTTTACTTCAGAATAAAACATTTAGAAAAGAATGGATCCACAATCGTGAATTAGATTCTTAAAGGCTTACTTAGTGGACTCCATGTCTGGAAATTGCAATAAGATGCAGTAATGCCACTATCTAAGGTTAAGCTACCGAATACCTGAGTTAAAAGAACATTTCCAATTGTGGTCTATAGATAATGAACGAGCATTAGAAATTTGTTTCAAAGAATATGCATACATTGTGTCCATTTTCCATTGTACTTATTTTGACCAACTTTTCCTATTCAGTTTTATTTTGAATCTTAAAAATGCTGAGGTCATAATACTTTCAGCCTCACACCTCAACACTTGCATCTTAAACCTAAGTGAAACAGAGAGGTCTGGATGCTAATTAAGCTCAATGCTCTTGATGTACTTGCAAACAAGAGAAAAGATTTAGCATTTACAATTTCAACAATTTGGACATGTTGCTGTAAGAAGCTGGTATTGTAGTCCCTTCAAAGTTGTTGTTATCAAGTTGTCTGCAAAAGAAAGAAATATAATGTCAAGAAACCTGTCAAAATTTTGCTCATATAATGAATAAGATATACACACACACACGCACACACGCACACACGCGCACACACACACACACACACACACATATATAAATGTTTGAATATATCTAAATTTTCAGCTCAACTTTCTACAATTTCCTCCCTTTAAACCTCTCCCACCACTTCATTATTTACAAAATGAGTAGTAGCCAAAGCCATTTCTTTCAATTTTGGAGATATCACTCATTTTCACAATCACCCTCTTGAACTCAAGATTCAACTGAAGGCCACAACTGGCTATGTATTCTAGAAACAAAGTGAATATTCATAGATTTATCACCATTGTATTCATCATCAACAGTTATTACACCCTTCATTTTTTTTCCTTCCAAGTATGACTTCAAATGCTCCTTTCTCTTATAGTAGTTTTTAATTTATTTATCCATTTTTTGTTTCCAGAAATGCTAGGTCCATTGTTTCATAATAAGCACTTCTACTTTTAATTGATAACTCTTTTCATCCTGCAATTAATGCATAAATACTGTTATTATTGGAACGAGTTGGGTTACAATTTCGTTCGGTGAAAGAGATGCCATCATTTAGTTCAAGAAATTTATCGATTGCAGTAAATTCCAAAATATTGAGGCTAGAGAGTGCACATTTGCACACTAAAAGCATAAATCAAGATATCTGAACATTCTAGGAAACTTTTGTAACAAAAAGTCTAATTCAAGAAGAAAAAACAGACAAACAAAAGAAATCCACAAACATGAAGAGCTAAATAAGGTAAATTTTAAATTTGAAAGCATACAAAAATGCGACTACTTCCAGGGAAGTAAGAGAACATACAGGATCAGTAATTTTGGCAATTCAGAGAGCTCTGGTGGAAGATACCCTGTTAAGTTGTTATTATCAAGAAGCCTGCAAAGATTCACTTTGTTAACAAGGAATAAACATGCAATGCAACGAAATAAAAGTTTAACACTCTTGAAAATCTCAATTATGTTAAGAATAAATGACATGCTCAAAATTCTAGAAAGTTATCAAGAAGCAACTCACATGTGAACAAGACTTGGCAATCTGGAGAGTTCAGGTGGGATTTGCCCGCTAATTGAATTGTTGTTCATGTGGCTATTCAAGAAGAAGAAAATAGAAAGCAATAAGAAACACAAAAAAAAAAAAAAAGAAAGATGGTGAAACAGATAGACAAACAAGCAGCAGTTTTTGGATATGTAGCATCAGAAAGCCCTCACAAATGCTTTGTTTTGTTCAAGTTTGCAAATGATTTAGGAAGTGGTCCTGATATGTGATTCTGATCAATTTGTATTCTGTCCAAATTTGGAAGATATCCCAGCTCTTCAGGCAAGGATCCTGTTAATTCATTTCCATTTAGAAGCCTGAAAGCAAAAAATATCAAATTATGTAGTGTTGAAATGTCAAAACATGACCAAAATACAAAGCAACAACTTCATTAGTCCAGATATTAATATAGATAACACATGCAGTTCAGAAAAAATGAACTCCCATGAAATACACAACAATGGAAGTATAGACGTATTTTAATAGAATCAAATAGACAAATAAAATAATATTTCAAAAATGAAATGGAGCATCAAGCCAGGCCAGGAGAAAGCAACCAAACTTACAAGAGTTCCAAAGATTTGATGTTTCCTATTTCCTTTGGTATACTCCCACTTATTTTGTTCCACATGAAATCCCTTTAACATGGATAGAACAAACTATATCAGAAGGAAATGAAATTATTTAAAACAGATAGAGGGTTCGTTTTAGCATAATGTTAATGTTCATCATAAATTAAGCCTCACAATATTTTCAAATAAGATAAGCGTCCAAGCTCTGGTGACAAGTTTCCTGACAGATTCAAGTTCAAAAGTTGCCTGCAAAGAACACAACATTAATTGAGCTCTACCAGTAAATATAATTAAAAAAAAAAAAATCTAAGCAGCTATTGGCAAGTAAGTTCATTAGATTATTCAATAGGCATCTAAAAGCTAATGAATTAATCTCTGAATATGTTGGTGAAGATTCTTTGCAAAAAAAAATAAGCCTCTTGCTGTTTCTATGTCCAATATCCTAACTGAATGTGTGACCCACTATGGCTTTAATATTAAGAGAGCAGCAAAAAGAATTATTGCACGAAAGTCGAGTCATGTATGCAAGTGAGAGAGAATACATCAAACAGCCATGCTATCAAATTAGAAAAAGGCTGAAATTGTACAATTCTTGAACATGTAGATAGCCATCGTCCATTGTTGTATTGAAGCACAAAACTCCAGTCCAATTTGATGTACATGGGTCTCGTCGATTCCAATTACTCAATTTGTTATAGCCATCAACCAAACTTTTCTTGATGCTACCCAATGCGCTCACTGCAAATTGATGCAAGTGTTAATCAACAGCAACGCCCCTCAAAAAAAAATTAATAATAATAATAATAAATTTCATTGGTACGACATTCTTGATCAAAAACTAGTTTCGTCGTCAATACACCAACTAGTAGAGGGCAACTCAAGCAATGAATAAACCATATAAAAAGTAGAATTCGGCAAAAGCAAAAATTAATCACCTTCAATGGGGTCGGTTATGGGATCATCATCTGCAGCTCCAACAAGTTTTGAAGAAGACCAACACAAGCACAAGAACAAGAACAGAACAGCTCCTCTCGACGAAAACATCTTTGACTTTGAAGTATCTGGTTGAATTCAGTGACTGAAAGAAAAAAAGGGAAAACGAGTAACGGAATAATTCAAAAGCCAGACCCATATAAACAAATCAAATAGCTCCAAGCACTCACAAACAAATGAAGAAAGACAAAGAGAATTATACTTCGCAGTTCTATAAAGATTTCGTAATAAAGTTAAACTAGAGAGAGATTAAGTGTTACCCCAAAAAAAGAAAAAAGAGAGATTAAGTGAATTCTTGAGCTATAAGCTTGTGCATGAAGATATAGGAAAACAGAGCCGATGTGAGTTTCGTTTTTAGTACAATTCTGACCCAGTCGCCATGACGAATGCTGCAATTAATACAGATACAGATCATAAAATCATAATTTGTCACTGATAGGATGATTGATGGCCAACTTTTTCTTTTCTTTTTTTTTCCAGTTAATTATTTTTATTATACAAATTTACAGGAAACGGAATATCAGATTATACAAAGCTTTTAAACCTAAATCGATGGGTATTGGTCTTGACTTTCAGGGCGTTTTGATTTTTGATTTCGACAGAGAAATATTTATTTATTATGTATTACTTTCATCTTTTAAAAATGGAGAGACCCAACCTCAACCACTCCAATGACGATGGCCATGAGTGCGACTGCGAGGGAGATTTCAAAAAGCAAATTGTAAATAAATGATGACGAAATTCAAACGCAGGCTACATAAAGGAGGCTTTTGAACGAATACTTCAACGTCACTTGGGGGATAAAGTCGGCGGTGCCCCTGTAGTTTAACTTTATTGCGAAAAAAAAAAATCATATTAGTTTATTTTTTGGAAGGGTTAAAAAAATTGTCCACCGACCCACCAAAGTTGTTGCTCGAGAAGTTATAAAGTCTATGCGAACTAAATTTAGAAGCATTTTGATTCGGTTCAGATAAAGAAGATTAATATATTTTTTAATTAAGCTAAAAATAGATTTTTCACCTAAATTTGATCATTTTGTTAGTCCAATTCAATTGTAATCACTATTCATTTATATTTTATGTAAAAATATTAATATAAAATAAATTTATCACCATAAAGTATTATTACATATATATAAATAAATAAATAATTTTTTCTTTTGAAATTTAATATTGAAAATTCAACTCAATTTGATTCAAACTAAATTAAATATCCATCTTTACTTAATATACCTTTATAGGAGCGTAAAGAGATTCACAAATTAATTTTTTCTTTTAAAAAATACATATTCAACCGCTGAATTTTCACTAAGATATCATCACAATTAACATATTTGATCAGTGTGTGTGTGTCAAGTTGTCAATAATAAAATCTGCCAGGCAGCAGGATGACACAAAGCACCTACGATTTGAATTTTATCCATATAAATAGTTAGAAAATTTTTTAGTCAAGTTATGCTTTTGTTAATCAGCCATGGCCTAATAAGTGGTTGGTCGTGGTACCCAGAGTACAAAATTTCTCATGTGATTATAAATTAAGAGCAAATCTTCCATCTTTCACTGGAGTAAGATTTTTCAAACTAAACTTCGTATCAACTACATAGTTAAGTCAGGCCTGAAACAAATTTTGAACATAGTACCAATGGAATTAAACTTGTGTGGTAATATATTTTAAAAAATTAAAAGAAAAGACCTCTTCATCCTTTGGTGACATTATATTCATCCTAACATGAGATATAGATGGAGACCTGTTCAGAATATTATTAATTGATAACAATTCGGTTCATTTGTTACTTATGTAAGAAACTTAATATTTTAGAGGCTATGCGTGTGAAATTTGCATTAGGTGACCTAAAACAAGCAAATTTTGTAAAGACAAGTAACTGAGGAGGATTAATTGGTTTACTGAGTCCGGCGTCGATATTAGTGGCATGATTGTATGGACGTCAAACTTATCCACTTAATTTTATTCTATTATCCATAAACACAAATTGTCTTATTGAATAATTATGAAATTCTAATTGATTGCGTAATTAGCTTGTAAGACCTGTTCTACATAGGTTAACGATTGTCAAATTCAATGCATGCATGGATTAGAATTTATAAGTCAACATTATCTAATTATTAATAATTTTACTTAGTCACAGTGTTCCAGATAATTTGAAATCATGTGACCATGTCAAGAAAGCTGCTTAAAAATTATTTAGTCAAGTTTGGGAGTAAATTTTGAGAAATAAATACATGTACTTTAATTTAGTTTTTCATCATGTTATGCAAATGTTATTATTATTGATTACAACTCCTTTTATTTACAAATGTTATTAAAATTGTCAAAAGAGAACGGTGTAAAATGTAATTATCACTGTGTAAAAATGACAAGAAATTAAAAGGTAATATTTTTACCCCACTATTTTTTTAAATCCATTTTATATTTAGGGATGGACCTAAAAATTTAATTCACCGGGACAAATCTATAACAAAAATTAATAATTTATAAGATTGATAGCAATCTCAAAATTTCTTCACAGATTTACCCCACCCAAACAAATATTTTCTTAAAAATTTATACAAAAATAAGGGAAATTTTTTATGAAGCAGGGTCAGTTATCCATTCTAGGATCTATGTAGATCCACCCGAGCACATATCAAGAAATAATTGCATTAAGTTCATTTTTTTAATGAAAATTTAAATGAAGAAGAAGTTTGAAGAATTAATTATTTAAATTCATTTTATATTTTTTTTACTAAGAATTTTTTTACTATATTTGAACTCTAACACTACTTTAACATAAGTTTAAAATAATCTTATAGAGTCAGAGATTGTTAAAAGATTTTAACCAGAAAGAAAAAAAAATTATAAGAAGGATTTGATTAATTAACTGTTTAAAATACTTGTTGATTTATTTTTTCTTTGAAAAAATATTGACCCATTGTAACATTTTGCTTGGTAACTGAAGTGGGTTAACATTTTTACAAGAGGATGAAAATATCCGCATCTTTAGAAATTAACAAGTTCAAGTTTACTTTTATTATCAATGATGTTTGTTTTAATCATTTTATGTCTTACTATTCTTGTCGTCTTTTCGTCTTTTCATTCAATTTCTTGATTCGCTCAACTATTCATGACATAATTATTAGTTTGTAAAGCAATCATTGTTAACTGCAAGCTCATATAAATTTTTTAACCGTATTTAAAAATTATAGTACTATTTCCGTAGATTTTCTATATTTATTAAAGTAGTTATATTTTGTTTTCTTACTTAATTAGATGCTATTTTATTATTTTTTTTCTTTGAATCTTTCTTTGACGAAAAGTTATATAATGTGTTCTAAAAATTTTTTCTTTTTTTTTAACAATATAGTGTGTAAAGTTTGAACCTACTTATAAAGTTGAATGAATTGAAGTGAATTATAGCACATGTTGGCTCAACTTATAAATATTTTAGATAGGATAAAAAGTGTAAAGTTTGAACCTACTTAAAGAGATAATTTAAGTTCCACTTATCTAATATGTTTTAAAATAAACTCTGAAGCATTTTATGGTGGTACATTAGATTTAAGGAATTGGATTTCGGATCTACTCCTGAGTTTAGAAATTGATTAATGATATTTAGTAGACAATAGGTTTAGGGGAAGTAACAAAAGGGACCCGAATAGTTAATTTTAAGCAAATTTAGCCAATGCCCAAGGGCAAGTATAAAGAAACTTGGACTGATAAGCCTCGGAATAAAATTAAAATAAATTAGAACATTGTTTTTGATATACTTATGTATTACACTCAGAGCTGATATTTACAATTAGAACTCAACCCAAATTCTATTTGACACCTCAAAGTCGTCCCAATTGCTAAGATTCAAACCTATGCACCCAAGACTCTTGTGCACATAGGTTTCTAACTCACTGGCAAAACAAATCGGAATATTTAAATTAAAGGATCCAATTATTTTGTAACTGGTGTTAGATACCCCTATTTTGTCATTTAGTGATTTAACCATTGGATCTAGCCAGAGTTGCATAACAACCTAGATGGGTTTGCATGGTTATTAAATTTGCCATCCCTGTTGTTTGCTAAAAGTTCAGAAAAGGCAAAGGTTTCTAAATGTTGACATATGTGTTCGAATTGTTTCAAATTTTTCTATATTTTAAATCCATTGAACTAGTTGGACATTAGAATGAGTACCAATATACGGATAACAATGTAATCTGATGTTAAAATTCTAAAATACATGAAAAATTAACATGTGTTAATAAACATATTTTATAACATAATATCTATTTAATATACAATAAATTATTTGAATATGTAAGTTGAAAAAAATACTTAACAAAAATATATTAATTTGTTAATAATAATGATGATGACCAAAGTAAACATGTGTATGCCTAAATTAAATGCTTTGAATAACATTATTAACGAAAATGTCTCATAATTCTTAAATTGTATTTAATTAAGTATTTTTATTTTAGTATTATATCTTCATCTATAGAGTAACTAAACTTCATCACTCTTCTTTCTTTATTCATAATTAACAATTTAGCACTTATGAACTTCATCCTTCATCTTTTTATTTCTTCTTTTCATAAACTTGAACTTAGTAAAATAATTTTATTTACAACCATCTTATTTTAGAATAGATTTTTTCATCAACAATAGTCTAACCATTGATTCTTTGATCTACATAGTGATGTGATTTAGAAATATTATTATTGATTAATAATAGAAAGTGTACACCTAGTAAAAGTTAAAAATTTTATTTTTAATTATAGTGTTGATTAATGCATTCATAACTTATACATTATCTTAATTCTTCCTAAATATAATTTTATGTTAAATTAAATTGTAATATATTAATTTTATATTGTAGATATATTTCTAAAAGAAATCAGAGTTTAAAGTGAGAGACAGAGAAAATGGACTGCATTAAAAAAAAAAGAATAAATGATGTTAGAATTGGGATATATTATTGGAAAATAATAGAGTGATAGTTGATTGGCAGCTGCCACTTTTAACTATCACTTCTTTATTCTTTCTTTCTCTATAATAATAAAAATACTATAAAAAGGGACGAGGAGGTGAAGAGTAGGGGAAGAGAGAGGAAAAGAATTAGAGAGGAGGAGCAGAAGACAAAAGTTTAGCAAATAACTTCATCTCTTTTCTTTTGTTTTTAATTTTCTTGTAATATATTTTATAAATTTATTAAATGAAAGAGTGCTTTATTTGTCTAAATGAGTGGCTAATTTTTTAAAATAAGGTGAAAGATGAAGCTCAAATATTCAAATTATAAAATTAATTATTTTCTTAAGTAAGTATATAGTTTATTTATTTGAATATATATTTACAAGTTATGTTTTCATCATTAATTTTTATTTTTATTTTAGTCTATAAAACTAGATTCATTTTAAATTTATCTTGTAATTGAACATAATGTCGACACATCTATAGATAGAGAACAAATAATTATAAGTTACAGAGTTTGATTATTTTCCCTTACTAGTAATTTAGTGAATCTTTTTTTTAGTAATATCCTTACAGTTTAATTGTTTTTTAATTAAAAATGACAATTCTATATTCTATAAAATTTTCTTAATTGTCACCTATGGTCAATGATATAAAAATAAAAAAAATAAAGTGAACAGGACTTGAGTGTTTGGACTTAGGAATACTATTTGGCTATTTTATTTTTAGTAAACAATATGGACTGCAGTGCATTAAATCAGAAAAAGACAAAACTAACGTGATACCAAAGGGGCACTTGCCCCATTCGTAATGTAGACTTCTGCCCTTCAATTTCATAAAGGTTTCTCCCATCAAACTTTTACGCCTACATAAAAACAACGAGACATCACGGAATGGGACATTCAATTCTTTGATTTCTACCTGCAAAAACTGCTAATAAATATATAAGAAATCATCTTTAATTGTATTTATTAGAAGACCTTTTTTTTTTAAGGCAAACAATTTTGATATTTTTGCCTGTTGAGATACGACGACCGATCTCTTGCAAGCTTATTTATACTTACAATAATTTCATATTATCCTTGTTTTTCTTAATTAAATGTAATGCATGGGTCATCATCATCTATGGCAATCAATCATGAAACGTTTACTTCGTTGGTAGCTACCATTACCCATCTTATTAGGATCATTAATCAGTTGGCCATAAATATGGGTGGGTGGGAACTGGAAGAATAAATATCGAACCGAAATTTCCGGATTCCAATTGGTGTGCTAAATTTGAAAAAAAAAAGATGAAATTGATCCATTTAGCTAGTAAACTAAATTTTGATTTGTCACTAACGCTAAGGAACATCAAATAGCATTAATTTAAAACACCAAGCTCACAGCCCACGGCTTACGGCTGCCGTTCAACAGATTAGCCGTACATCCTTCCCCCGCCCTATTGTTTGGTTTTTAACTGCTAGCAGTTATGTGATTTAGTGGTTATCATGTTATATATTAGGAGTGACTGAAGGTACAATAAGTACAACCGACTGTATTTTAGCCGACTCTTATATATTAGCTTGCAATAGCACCAAAAAGTTGTCATATTCAATTTTTTCAAGATGGAAAAACATGGAATCAATGATCTATAATGCACAGGTAGAAAACTTAAAAAATATATATATATTGCTGTCATTTAACAATCCCAACAAATCTGTCCGAATTCAATTCAGAATCGATCGAAATAGTCAACCGGATGCTTTTTTTTTTTTTTTCCTTATCCAAAAATCATGCGGATCTGATTTTACCCACCTCTAACTCTAGCCGTTAGCTTTAAATATAATGCTATAATAAATGCTACAGAGAATGTCGCATTTGACATCCATGTTTTTAGAATATTATAATCTTTCTTGCACTGGCCATTTATAACTCAATTGTTGCTCAAGTGTTTACATGTAAAATTATTAGTCTTGGGGAGTAATGAGGACAGTTTGACTTTTTCATTCTGTACCAACATGTTTTGGCAGCTTGCCATTAACTCACGTGTATTTTTTTTTTCAAATTAAACAATATGAATTTTTTTTTAAAAAAAACTTATATTGAAATAATTAATACTCCACAAAAGCGGTTAATAATCTAATCAAATGAACAGCATGGCCAAATGGCCAATCTGTCAATACTTGTCTTAGATGGGACCATAGCTTCAGTATGAGATGCAGCATGCTACGCGCCTGATTCCTTAACCCTGAAATTAAGGTTAAAACTAATTATATTCTAAAATTTATTTTGCATATTTATATTTTTATTAAAGATATATATTAATGAAAAACTTTAATATAATTAACTTAAAGATAATTTAATATAACTTAATCAGATAGTTATTGCTCGTTTCACTAGTCACCTTGTCTTCAACCCTTTTATTTATCCTTTATTTTTATAATCTTCAACATAAAAATCTAATCTATTGCACAAAATAATTGTTTTCAATTTTCAACAAATGTGGCACCTACGAAAAATTAAATCAATATTTGGCCATTTTACATGTATCACACTTTAATTGTATGACCTAAATTTTACCACCAATAGTCTCCCAGATATCACCATCCATTTTGTTAATTCAAATAAAAACACATCTATCAAGAAAGAAAAAAAGGTTAATTTGAAAATAAAATAATCTTAAAATTAAGTCAATTTGAAACTGATCAGTGTTATAAAGATACTATCGAATTGCCGATCAAAAATGGGAAAATAGAAGGAAAAATGGCATCACTGCTATTGAAACTTACTTTTGATCTTGATCACTACTATAGACCCACATGCATTCACGATTCACGGCCGTGGAAAGTAAAAGTAAGAGTCAGATTAAAGTCACACAAAGACAAATTAAACAAGAAAATAAAGAAAAAAATTGTTAATTGAAAATGAAAAAAAAGCCAATATATTGTAAGAGAGATGATGAAGATTTTTAGTTTAATGAAGGACTATTTTGGCATTTAGAAGAGAATTCAAAGTAAAAAAATTTTAAATTTTCTTAAATCAATAGGTATAGTATAATGTAATGTTTATTTATTGAAATAAAAGTGGGGAGTATAAAATCCTTCCACTTTAGTATTTACTTGCTTGTTGAAAGGAAGGAGTGAGAGTCTTACTCCATGGACTTCGTCCACTTTTAAAGTATGAAATAGGATTTCCAATCTTATCTCTTCTTTTTTTTACCCTTTTTTTAATTAATATAATATATTTTATATTTATTAAAATAAAATAGTATTATATTTACTTAAGAATAATAATATTATATTTATTTAAATAATATTATTATATTATTTAATAATATTAAACTTATTAAATAAAAATATTATTATATTTAGGCAAAAATAATAATTTAATTTAATTTAAAATTATTTAAAAATAATAATATTATAATTATTTACTATTAATAATTAATTATAATAAATAGTTTATTCTAAAAAATAATAATTTTGTACTATATTATTAGTAATAATATTTCATTTGTGTTGCTCTTATCAATAATTTTTAATTTACAAATTTAAATTTAAAATTATTAAAAAATTTTATTTACATAATTAAGAATATTAATAATAATTGTTAAATTATATAATTAAAATTAATCATAAAATAAATAGTTTATTTTATAAATATATTTTTTATTAACTTTATAACCAAAACTTATAATTTTTTAAATAAGAGTAAAATTATAATTTAAAATAGTTTACTCTCAATCACAAGACAATATGAATACATAAGTAGAATTTTGATTTTTATTCTATACTCTAATTTCAATACAAGTAGACAACTTACTATCACTCTCACTCTACTGTTCTAATTTTAAGATTTCCACTTCTCAGGATTCTCAATCCAATTAGAGAAGTAAGCGCTATCTAGGGTATTTGAAATACATTCCAAAGTACAAATAACGCTTTCCTAAAATTAATTAGCCCTAAAAATTTGGAGTATTTATCGAAAAGAATATTTGGACCCAAATAAAAATAAGTCAAACATTTATGACCAAATAATTAATATATAAACCAATAAGGATCTAATGGAAAAAAAAAATCCAAAATCCTAAAATCATATACTCTATTTTCACTAGCAACCACTACATAAATGTTAGGATCCCGCATTGGCTATGTATAACATTGGCGGTGGTTTATTATCCAAGAGTTCATAACAATAAATAATTCATGTAGCATTGCTTGTAGAAATTCCTTTGCATGACAATGGTAGCCCAATGTTGATGGGTTAATTGGTCTATTACCAATAAGAATATGACAATCTACTATTCTAGTCTAGGAAAAAATAGAAAAGTTTTATCGGTTATCTTTATTCAAATAAATTAAATCCTTTAGTTAAATACTTTGTCCTATCCTTCTCTTCTCGAATAGTCACGATATTTTAGTAATTATATAATATTGATGGATATCAAAATGTAAATTATATAGCACTTTACAAAACTATGAGCATTAGAAAAGCTCAATGTAATTATAATATGTACATTCAGGATATATATTTAGAGGGAATGGTAAATGTAGAGAATTGTAGTAAGAATGGCGGAATTTATTATAGCAAAGCAATATGTTTAGAACTAGATTGGTGCAAAGAAAATATAGTAATAGACAAATTGCAAGAAATTGGTGTGTATTTCAAATTAAGTTACAAATGTCACTTTTTTAAGATATTATTTACTCCCACCAATTGAGCGATGCATATAGGTTAAGTAAATACGCCTTTAAGATATAATAAAATACTTATTTGTCTGTTTGTATTGTATATTAACGAAAGCAAATCTAAATACTCTTAAATATTACAAGTTTGCCAAGAATCAATATATTGCTCCTAAATTAAATTGTATATGAGATATTTGATCTATAAAATATAGATGTGATATAATGAAATTCATTTTGGGAAAGAGAGTTAAGTAGAAGGAAGTGTAGTATTATTATTTTCATATCTAAATAGTGCAAACATAAGAAATATTTATAGATCTACTTGTGTTTCTCTATTAGGGATGTCATCTTTCATGATACATTTTATTTATAGCCATTGGATGAAGATTCGATTTTAACCAATAGTCCAAATTGAATCATCATTATTTCAAATAAAATGGCATCATCAAAGGATGCATTTTTAAGTGAAACTGTACCTCTTTTACAAGACACAATTAATTAGATATGTTTTTACAATAAAACATTATTTATTTTGAAATTATTTCGACAATCACCCACCAACTACAAAACAAGTGAATTTTGAAAAATTAACTCCCATATACTTAGAAAGCTCATGTATAAATATAGGTATCTTTTGGACCTAAATATTCACTTAGCGACAACAAATCAAGGTGGCATGGTAGACAAGCTTTGGACTATGACCTTATTTGATTAATCGAATGTATCTCACAAATAAGTTTTCAAATTCTCAAGTATTATTTAGCTGACATATGGAATGCCTTTTGTTTGCATCTTATTTTCATAAACGCCTTAGTAACGTTGTATAGTTAACTTACTACTATAGGATATCAATGTGCAAGTGTATACAATAAGTACTATATTGATGAGTATTTAGATCATCTTCACAGGGATTGATATTACAAGATTTGCTACAGTCATCTTAATAGTACAGTTTTAAATTAAATTAAGATCAATTAATTAATAAACTAACTAAACTTAAAAAAAAAATAAAAGGCAATAAAAAGAATCTTAAGTTGAACACAAAGTTGCCATCAATGGCAAAAGAGTAATTAAGCGATTAAACTCACTTAATGGTTTTGACTATTTTCTAATTAAGAGTCTGTTGCAACACCATTTGCTACAGCATTGGGTAGAATTGCTCATACATCTTTAGCTGTTGCCTGTTAAATATCTTATATCTAAATGCTTCCTAATAATGAATAGTTGTGATTTTAACATTAGTTATAATATTATATGTTATAGGTTCCAATTACCCTATAAGATGAATCTGTATATATAATTCTTTACTAATTTTAGATCTGACATGGCCCTATTCAAATTAAGATTAACTGAACTTGAGAAATTCAATCTAAAACCTAGTATTATCTTAATTTGTTCTAATAAGTCAGTCCTTTTTTAGGTATCTTCTTAGTTAATATTCAATGAATGAGTGGTTAGCCAAAATAAGAAATTGTAACAAATAAAATCAAGACAAAACATTGTAGTAAACCCAGAGCAACACATATATATTAGTCAAACAATCATCAAGTTTATTTATCACTTAACTACAACATAGTTTAATTTATCATTTGCAATAAAACAATAAATAAAATCATTCTAATGATCAAATACATTCTCATGATAAAGAAAAACAAGCAAAGAAAATAAGAGACTGAGTTATGCTCAATTCTTGCCTTTCTCCTTCTTTTCCTCTTTGGATCTTACACTATAACACTCAAATATCTCTTTTTGTCTATGTTCTTTTTATTTTTCTCTGTTATTTTTCCTTGATGACGACTCCCCCTTTTCTTTTCATGATTGCTCCTTTTATAACTTGAAACTAGAGTAACCAAAAGTGTGTGGCTATATATCTCCAATTTTTAGAAACTTTGGCTCTCAGTAATCACACATAAAATTTAGTTGATCATTACTATAGGATTGTTGTAACAACAACCATAGCATCTTTTGTTGGAAATATAAGTTGATATTTTTTTAGTGAATCCAAATCTAATCAAATTGTGAGTTTACTCGAAGAATAGAGCTTCAGAAATAATAGTTGTGGCATTGTTCATGTATTGTTTATGGATACTGTTCATCGATATTGTTCACTAGACACTATTCATCTAGCAGTAGTTATAAGTTCTTAAGGCACACACAATGCATTATCTTTAAAACTAATTTATACTCCTCTAAAAAGATTTCTTAGTGCAATAAAAACACAAGTAATGTGGATTGATCTCTAAGATTCAATAATGCTACTATTATGAGGTTGCATTTCAAATAATAGTAGAGAATAACACAAGAAAATTATAAAGGAAGATATGGAATAGGAGGAGAAGTCAATTGAGATTATTCCTTAAAGACGTTTTATGTCTTATTTATATAGAGAAACCTTCTATAATCTTTTTCCTAATTCAAATTGAATTAGTCACATACTTTCAATAGGTCTCACAATTAGTTTGATTTAATTATTTAATTGAAATTAGTCATCTATGAGTCTCACAATTTAATTTAATTTAAATAATCTAAATCATATTTAGATTTGACTTATCCAATTCTAATTTATAATTAAATTAAACTCATGAATAATTTCAAATTAAATATAAAAGTGATTGCTCTCACTTTCCTCCGACGTTGGATATTAATATTTTGAAATACTAATAAAATTCTAACTTCTTCATTGTTCTAGACTTGTTTTAGTTTCTCTATAGCCAATTTTTTTTTTTTATCATTTCTGTAAGTCTATTGTAGTAGCATTCTATCTATAAAACTTGACCTTTTTGGTCATTTATAATCATACAAATATAAGCACAAAATGATCTAAAATAAAATCAATTTATTGGAAATAAACTTAAATAACTACTCATGCAAAATATAATTAAAAATGCAATAACACACATAATTTGCTTCTTAACTAATACTAGTTTTGGTCTAAAAAAGTCATGACAATTCTTATTTCATATAGTTATCACACCTCTAAACTTAAACCATTACTTGTCCTGAAGTAGTGACAACAACACTAGTACTAATTCAATCACACAATCATGCAATAACAACTTAGCTTTGTCATCTAGCTTGTTTGAATTTAGGAACCTCATATCTCATTCTTAAACATGCAACATTGTCATAGTAGTTCTAGTTCTAGACTTAGGTCTTATTCTATCCAAAATATATGTATGGCACTTTGATCAAGCTCTAGAGTTACTGTAGTAGCACATAGGCATCAAATATAAATCAAAGATAAACACAGATATTTCCATATAGAGGGACATGAATAAATAATGGCCTCACACTATGCTACATCAATGACCATCATTTTTTTAAAGTAAATACCCTTCAATGTAACATTGATTTTTCATGTGAATGCTTATCAATTATAATGATAACACCCAATTACTTAATCAATGCACAACTTAGAGTTGTTGACTAGAAACATCAAAGATATTATAACCCAATCTTATCTTTAGACACCTTTAACTCAAGGCTGAACATGGGGCTTATGAATAGACCTGGCTACTCAATATCCTAGAGAGAGGACATGCCTTGCTTTCTAAGTTACTACAGCAAAGCTCATAACTCTTGTTGCTTTTTTACTCAATTCTACATATAGAGTACATACCTAGCCCTGGTTACTTAGCAACTAAGTTATTGGAGCAAAATTTTATTTCATATCTAGCATAATGTATGATTATTTGAATTTTTTTTGGGTTTCCCCCAAACTAGGGATATTTTTAATCATACTACTCTGCTAGGTTTTGCTACAACATCCTCACAAAACTAACCACAATCTAAGTGTCAAGACACAATCTTAATCTTCAATTATTCACCTATATTTCAACACTCAATTCATCCTTATTGGTTTTTAATCCTTACATTACTACTTGATAGAGAAAGCTACACACAGAACATAAATCATGCATTCCTAAAAATATAATAACAAAACATCACCCCTTAAGTTTGAGAGGTATTGTGTCCTCCCATGCATATAAAATATAGGACTGATTTGAATGCATACATTGATAATAAAGAAATGCATTGCAAACAAAATTAATTAAATAAAATAAAAGATAAAAAATTTTAAAAATTAAAAGATTAAATGGCGTTAGTAGGGGATACTCCTTTCTTATTGAATATTCTATTGTAGCACTTGCTGAAAAGTTTCACTTCTTCTTAGATCCACTTTGCAAACAATCTTTAGGTGAACCTAGTGGTGGATCAATTGGTTGTTTCTTTTGTGGCTCTTAGTTGGATTGGCTTGGTTTTCTTAGGGTTCTTTTAATGTTGTAGCACCTTTAGAAGGTTATGTCCCTTTTTGTTTGCTAAAAGCTTTAGGAGTTAGGATTGAGTTTTTCAAATTTATCTTCAACTCAATAGTTGTAGAAGCACATAAGGTCCTTCAATCTAGTAGTGCATGTTTTAAGTTTCACCATTGTTATAGCAAGTTGTAGTAAGTATTATTATGCTAAAAAAAGGAAAAAAGATTGCAATTATGCCTGAAATTTTTGAGAGATGAAGAACTATAATGAAATTGTAATAGGCAAAATATATCTTTATTTTATAGCAAGAGGGGGAGTGAAAAGAGGAAAGTAATTAATAAGATAACTTTGGTAAAGAATTTTGAATTTGAAAAATAAATTTTAAATAAAAAGGAAAGTATATATATCTTAGTAGTTTAGGAAATTGCATAATCTCCCTTTATCTCAATTTATGATCTACTGACATAAGCATGCTAGCTTCTTTAACGGTAAAAATCAAAAGTTGATATTGCAATGAGAAAAATTGTTGCTGCAAATATGAATCATTTGCTATAGTAATACGATAAATGCTTCTATTATTTAAAATAATCATATTTTCTGTTATGCTCTAAGTAATGCTAAAGCAAATCATCTATACTTTTTTCCTTTTTTTTTATTAAGTTTACTGTAAAAAAAATTAAATTCTCAAATGAGAATCACAAAATAGTAGTTTAAGAGTATGCAAAATTTAACTTAATGTTTAAAGAAAAGGCTTGAAATAACTTCCCTCATTATTGAGTTGTCTTACAATTAGCATTTGATATTAGATCATTCAGCTTGACTTCCTTGATTAGTCAAGCTAGATTTCTTTAAAATAGGTTATTTCATAGGTGGTTAACGGTTTTTCCCATGTAATGCTTTATCCTATGCTCATTCACTTGGAACTCTTTACCTATTTTTTTATCTTTGAGTTCATAGCCCCATGAGGATGCACTTTGATAAGTTTAAAAGCTCTTAACCATCTAGATTTTAGTTTTTCTAAGAAGAGCTTTAATCTTCAGTTGTAAAGCAAGACTTGGATGCCTAGAATGAACTCCTTTTGTTGGATTCTCTGGTTATGCCGTCACTTCCTCTTTTTTTTTTTATATATATTCTTGTATTTTTATAAGAGAATAACCTTAACTCTTTTAACTTAAAATGTTGTAACTTTCTCTGCTTTACTGCAGTAGTTATATTTAAGTTCAGTTGTTTAATTTTCTAATATGCTTTATACTCTAAAGGCAAATGACAAGCCTTCCCACAAACAATTTTGTATAGGGACATGCCTAGTAGTGTTTTGTAAGCTATTCAATAAACCCATAAGGAATCACTTAACTTAAGTGACCAATCTCTTCTATTAAGGTTTACCATTTTCTCTAAAATCTTCTTTATCTCGCTATTAGACACCTCTGTCTAGTTACTAATTTATGGATGATATAGTGTAACAACTTTATACTTGATTCCATATTTAGCCAAGGCTGCAACAAAAATCTTATTGCAGAAATAAGTTTTTTCATCACTAATAATGGCTCGCGCAGTGCCAAATCTTGAAAAAATATTCTTTTAAAAGAATTTAACCACTACTTTGGCATTTATTTATTAGTAATGTTATAGCTTATATCCATTTGCAGACATAATTTTTAGCAACTAAAATATTTTAGGTGCCAAATGAGGGGGAAGTAGTTCTATTAAGTCTATTTCCCAAACATAAAAAAGTTAACTTCCAAGATATTAGTTAGTGGCATTTCATTCTTTGAGAGATGTTTCCTGTTCTTTTGATACCTATCACAATATTTAATAAACTTAGAAGCATCTTTAAAATTAGAAGGCCAGTAATAACCTGATTAAGGAACTTTTGCTACTATTCTATGTCATATAAAATGTCCACCATATGCTACTAGATGACAGGACTGTAGAATGTTTAGAATTTCTTCATTAAGAACACATCTTTTGATCACATGGTTTAAACATATTTTGTATAAATAAGGACCATCCCATTGATAGCTTTTGACACTATAAAGAATCTCTTTCTATGCTAGTAACTCAAATTTAGGGTAATAATCTATTTACCAAATAATTAACAAGATTTGTATACCATGGAAATCCAGATTGTTGCAGCATCTGTGTATGTTGTAGTAGTAATAGTTGCTTATCAAGAAATGTTTCTGTGATATCCTACTTGGTTAAAGTACTTACATATACTTCTAGCTTTGAAAGATGATTTGCTACTTAATTCTCAGTCCCTTTTCTATCTTTGATCTTTAAATTAAATTCTTGTAGCAAAAAAACCTAATTAACCTTGGTTTGGCATCTTTTTTTTTAGATTAAATACTTTATGGCTGAGTAGTTTGTGTAAATAGTCACCTTAATGCCAACCAAGTAAGTTCTGAATTTGTCAAATAAAAAATTATAGCCAACAGCTCTTTTTCAGTGGTGGTGTAGTAGAGTTGTGCATTAGCTCTGATCTTGTTAGCATAATAAACATATAAAAAAACTTGACTTTCTTATGCCCTAACACTGCTTTAATGAAATGGTCACTTGTATTACACATCAATTTAAAAGGTATACTCCAATCGGGTGCTATAACAATTGGTGTTATAACAAAGTTTAGGACAAAAGTTACATATATATCTTAAGCATCATACCATTCACTGCCAACGATATTATAGTACAGTACGTTAATATCTTCAATGCACCTTTAAAATGTCTAAATTTTTATAGTTTCTTAAAAATGCTTTTCACTTCTTTCACATTATTATCTATTATATTAATGACATGAAAATCTACTATAGTAGCCATATTTCCTTAAAAAATAGCTTTATTATTAAACTCATCTCTTTTAGGAACCCACCACTTAAATTAGTTGCAATTAGGTTTGTTCATGCATGTATAATATAGCATGTGAAGATTATCATAAGTAAGGGCAGGTAAAATATTCGACTCGATCTAAATTGACCTAACCTGATTCAAAAAATTTTGATTTTAGATTCAATTAGGTTGTTAACGAAACCCGATCAAATGAATTTCTTAAAATTCGATAGGGTTGCTTTAAAATAAAAAAGATCTAAATAGTGAACATACATGCTACATAGTCACATAGGACACATGAATGGATCAAATTACATAATAGATAAAATGGCAAAACACACAGAACACTCACCGCCTCGCACTATCACAGATCAGTGACACCCTCTCTCACACTCACACCATGTTGCCGATCGATAGCCAAAGCCATAGCCTTTGGTGCCACCTGATTTGCTGCCATCTTATCTATTGGCACCTGAAATACTACTCTAACACGACAACTACTGCAAGTGCAACCTGATTCCAATACTGACCCGTGTTTCCTTACCCCCTTGAGTTTTGACCTGAAGTTTTGGCCTTTGAGAGTTTTGAGAATTTGATGGTATACTATTATACTATATAGCAGCATTAGCATTTAGCATTTGATTGTTGTAATTATGTATTTTTAAAAGTTAATAATAAATTCAAGAAAATCGGTGTATTTATGATTTTTTTATGAATAGATTTTTGTTAATTGTTAATAATTGTTAATAATAGTTAATAATTGAGTTCTTTTTAATAAATAGATTAGGTAGATTAAATCTTAAAATTAAATATTATTATATATGTATATTATATAATTATAATATGTGTTATTGTTATGTGATTATATGCAGTAGCTTTAGTCTTAAAAAATTAATTAATTCAATTAATATTTAATTATGTGTTAATCATACGTGAAGTCATTAAGTACATGTAATTCTGCTTGAAATTTAGGGTTTATAATAAGAATTAAGATATTGATAAGGAAATAATATTCTATTACTATTATTATGGGGAATGGATAATTGGATATTATAAATGATTAATTAATCATTGATTTCTTGCCTTTTCTTTATGAAGTATGAACAATTTTAAATTTTTATATAAGCAGTTATGTACATAATCATATAAAGATGTTACGATCAAAATTTTGAATTAAACAAGTATCATAAAATTAAATTAATAAGTATTTGAATTGATTTGTAATACTAATGAGATTATGTTATAATATTTTTGTGTTTCAATTTTTAAATTAATGATTATTAATTATTGTTTTGTATATTTAGATGACTAGACATTTAAGATCAAATTTCATAAGTGATGATAAAGAAAAATGTGTATAAATGGAAGGAACTTAAACAGGAAAGGAAAAAGTAAAGCGGAAACAACCAATGAAGAAAAAGATCCAAGACATGGAATCAGTTTACTTAAGATAATCTGAACAAATGCAAGTATGACAATTATGATAGACAATATCAATCTCATTTGTGACATGATGGGATTATAAATATGAGAAATCATATAAAGATATGTAAAGCATATAAGACATTTTAGGAACAACAAGGTGAAAGTCAATAAAACTTGACATCTGACAATAGTAAAGGAAATGCAAGTGATATGATTTTAGCTAAAAGATAAAGTCAAGATGCATGTAGAAGGGCAATCATTAAAATAGTTATTATGAGTGAATTGCTGCTTAGTTTTGTGAATACCAAAGGGTTTAGGTATTTCTACAGTATAGCTATTCCATAATTTGTTATGCCATCTCAAAGAAATATTGGTAGAGATGTTATGAGTTGTTTTAAAAAGAAAAGGCAATGTTGAAAAGTTTGATTTGTAACAACAAGTGGCATGTGTCTCTTACAACTAATATATGGACTTCTATTCAAAACATGAGTTATATGGTGATCACAACTCATTTTATTGACAGTGACTAGTATTTAAATAGAATAATTATTAGTTTTATCATGATTAAAGATCATAAAAGGAAATCAACCAATAAAAAAATTGTAGCTTGCTTATAAGATTGAGGGATAGAGAGATTATTTGTAATAACTGTTGATAATGTACTACAAATAATATCACCATTGGTTATGTCACTGTGTCATCACTTGCTTGAAAGAGTGATGATGCACTTGTGTTAGAAGGACAAGATATGTATATGTGTTGTCCACATATTTTGAATTTGATTGTTGTTTTAGGGTTGAGTGAGTTGTATGCTAGTATTGCCACTATTCAAAATGCCATGAAGTATGTGAGATCTTTTACCATGAGGTTGCAGATATTTAAACAATATGTTAAATAAGTGAATGCTCAACATGGAATTGTTATTTTGGATTGTCTTACTAGGTGGAATTTCACTTATTTAATATTGATGATTGTACTAAAATTTCAAGCAGCATTTAATAAAGTGGCATAAGTGGATAAATCTTATAAAACGTACTTTAACAAGAAAGAAAATAATGTTAAAAGCATGGGCCCACTTGGACCCAAGGATTCGGAGAGTACTAAACAAATTATAAAGTTTTTAAAGGTATATTATGATGCCACATTATTGTTTTCTGCTTCTTCGAGTGTAGCTTCTATTGAGTACTAGAAAGTGTATATTTATAAAGAAAAAAATGTTTATTTTACACTCTAAATTTTACTAACATTCTCACTTTTATGTATTTAAGTTCTTTATGATTTAATTATGTATATTTTATTATAATTAAGTATTTTATATATTTTAGGAGGCATCAAGGCCATTTCACAATGAACAAGAGATTATATAGCAAAACGAACAATAATTTTAAACTTAAGATAATCGAAAACTTTAAGAGGAGCATAAAAGGTAAACGACATTATTTACATGTATGGTACTATTTATGGTATTGTTTACAACACTGTTCATATATACGGTACGATGATATAGTATTGGCCAATGAAATGATATTAATTGGGAAGACAATATTTGATTGGACGAATGATGTGGTATTGACTGCTTATATAACAGCATTAAATGATGATGTGACAGTGACTGAGGATATATCACAATCTTATTGGACTAAAACTCAATGAAAGAGTGACCATGGAAATAAATCCACTGAGAGGATTAGATGATCCATCTTTATTTAATGAGTTTGACCAATGGCTTGTTGGTAACATCGTCGTTGCTCGTGGCATCCATCAATAGATGCAAATTTATAGAATATTATTAGGGAGAGAGTCAATGAGATGGCTAAGGGATGAGGTAATTGTTATTAATTTTTATTTAATTTATCTTTGACTATTTTCTGCATTATCCAATGTGTTAACTTGCCATGTACAACATATCCATGAATACTATCTCTTGATAAATGATAAGCAACAACAATATATGAATGCTTTGTATTAGCTTTGTACGCATACGGATGTCCTTTTTTGGGTAAAAGGCTTGAAGTGGTAATCCTTAATTTACTAGTGGTAATCTTTAATTTACTATCTTATAAGAAAAAGCATAATATTTCCTTATTTGCCTGTAATAAGTTGATTAAGTTTTTCTGAGGGTTCAATGGAATAACCGTAAATGTAATATAGATTTATTACACTATACCAAGCTTAACACATATATTGATGCCCAGGAGGAGATAAAATTGAAATCATTTGCGGATGTTGACATAGTATGTAATACTACATATTTTATTATAGTTATGTTATAAATAATTTAAAGATCTTTCATAAAAATAATGTTGGATTGGCTTTCGTTTCACCATCTGTAGGTTTTAATTCCAATTAACTTGGAAAACGACTATTAGGTTATAGCTTGAGTAGACTTCAGACCTAAGAAGAGCTCTATTTATGACTCAATGAAAGAGTCTTGCGACCACAAAGAATAGTTATTGAAGCCACTTGAGGTTATCTTTCTCTAGTGGCTATAATATGTTGGATTTTATAACATCCGACTGAACTTGCAGAGTACAGAGCCTTGGAAAGTCATACTAGTCAGGGACATGCCACAATAAAAGCAAGGTAATGGCGATTGTGGAGTGGTTATGTTAATGGTTACAATGTATCTCGTTTAAACTACAATTTAATTTTAATAATAACTATGGGTAATATTTTAGGAGAAAAATTACCCTTGACATATTTAATGGGGATATTACATTGTAAATGACATATTACTCTTTTTATAATTAACTAATGAATCTTTTGTAGACTAAACTTCTATTCACATATTTAAGATTGTTATCTCATTGTTGATAGTTTATGTTATTGGATTGATTATAACTTGTGACAAATATTAGTGGTTTAATGGTAGTGGCATCGCTACCATGTCCAAATGGAGACTGGTTTAATTTTTTGTTAACAACTAAAAATTAATATTAATAAGACATGTTTAATTTAGGGAGACCACTTTTTCGCCTAGGAGACAGGACCTGAAGATTTAAATTTGCAATGATATAATTACTGTAAATTTGAGCAACCAAAGTTATCTCGAGAGACAAGTGTTGTCTCTCTAAATTAAAGAAAGCATATTTTGAGCCACGACCTCTTGTCTCCCAGGAGACAAGTGTTGCCTCCTCAAATTAAAGAAAACATGTTTGAGCGACGGCCTCTTATCCCCCGGGCAACAAGTGTTGTCTCCCTAAATTAAAGAAAGCATGTTTGAGCGACAGCCTCTTGTCCCCCAAGTGACAAGTGTTGTCTCCCTAAATTAAAGAAACATTGTTTGAAAGCTTTTTATTATGTTTAAAAAAATAAGTAAATACCAAAACATCAAGTTGTATATCATCGAATCAGCAACGTAAACAATTAACTTTTAAATGATTCATTAAATATATTTTCGTAGCTTATAATTTGTAGTAATCACAATTAATTGAATGTATCAGCTTATACATGAAGCAGTCACCCCTAAAAAAAAAAAACAAAAAGCACTACACTAATAGTGTGCAGTGATAGCAACATTTACAGTAGATACATGATATTATCACTAGAATGTGAGTTTGTTAGTATCACATTTATACAAAAATATATGATAAATTAATCTTAAGTTTATGACAAAGTACAAAAAGATGATATTACATCTTAATTGCATTCCTTACTTTGAAAAAGGTATTGTATCATCAGATCCTTCAAAAGAATATATTGTATAGGATAAGCTTGGGTGCTGCTACCTTTACAAAAAAAAAAGATTCATTTGTGCTACTGACATACTACTGAATGCATAGCTCAAGTAGACTTGTTACTCTTAAGAACTTGTCTTTTAGTGATAAAAATACATAATTAGAAGATTACTATAGAATTCATATATATTATTTCATCATTTAAGAAAAAGTATAGACAAGTTTATTAAGGTAATACCATGTCCAATGACACTAGACTAGGTTGACACTATGTTTACAGTAGATGCATCAGTTGAAGCAATACCATTACTAAGAAACTTTGAACCAGAGCTATCACCTTTTCCATATATATATAAAAGTGTTGAGTGTTAGAAAGTATATATTTATAAAGGAGAAAATCGTCATTTTACATTTTAAGTCTCACTAACATTTCTGCTTTTATTTATTTAAGTATTTTATTATTTAATTATATGTGTTTTATTATAATTATGTATTTTATGTATTTTAGGGGCATCACGATCGTTTCACAATGAATGAGTGATCAGACAGCAAAACAGACGTCATAGTTGGACTCAAGACGATCGAAAACCTTAAGAAGAGCATTAAAGGAAAAAAGTCACTGTTCACAAATACGGTATTGTTCATATGTACAGTACTGTTCATGGTACTGTTCACGACACTGTTCATATATACGAACCGATGATGTGGCAACTACTATGACGTGGCAGTATCTGATTGGACGAATTATGTGGTATTGACTGTTTATGTGGCATCGACCGATGACGTGGTATCGACCGATGATGTGTCATGACTTATTGGGCTAAATTTCTTACTGTGGATCGATGACGTGGCAGCATCTCAATGGAGCAAAAATCATGTGTACGGTACATGCGCATACATGTGATTATTTACTATTCAAACGGCGTTACTGTTCAAATGTTGACTATTGACTAATGACATGGCACAATCCTGAGTGTCCAAACTGTTTTTAATCTGATGGTCACGATTCACTCAATGTATCTATAAAAAGGGAGCTCTCCCTCCCTAATTTGACACCCCTGAATTCATTTTTAAGCTTAGATTTCTGAAATTCCTTTTCCTTCTTATAGTTTCTTTGTATTTTAATAAAATTTCCTTTTTATCCTTAGTTAAAATATGAGTAGCTAATTTCCTTTTAAGTTTAGGTTGAAGATGAAGTCTCAACTTATCCCATGGGCTTAATTTGGTAAATTAACTTTTTCTTCCCCTCTAATATTTGTGGTTGTTTTGACTTTTCATCGACAAATAATAATAGTGTTGTCTAGATACCGCCCTGATTAAATCGGCATCCTCTTATAAGCTTATTATTATTTGGCACGATAAGCCCTTGGCACCATATTTATTGGAGCGTGATTCATGAGGTGTAGAATCCCCCCTTATGATTTAATTGATATTAATATGGAATATTTAGCCATGGAGCATGTTGATGTAGATCCGGATACCCAAGAACGTCATTTCAATATATTTCAGTTTGATTTAATTACTGCCATTGTAATTTAAATTTAAGTATAGTTTATATCAATTTCACCATAAATTCATTCACCCATTAAAGAAAATTAATTCTGCACATAATTAAAATCAACCTCCTCGTGGGATCGATACTTGTCACCATTAATCTATTCTACAATAGATTCGTGCGCTTACGAGTTCAATAAAATTTACATAATAAGTTTTTGGTGCCGGTGCCGGGGAAGTAAGTATTTTAATTCATAGAATTAGTTTTTCTTAATATTTTTTTTATATAGTTGTTTTCTTATGATTTTTTTCTCATTAAAAAAAAAAGAAATTTGATTAGAATTTTATTTCTTTCTCTCTTCTTTAAATTTGTATAATTTAATTTTCATATTATTTTTCTTTGTAATTTTTTTAATTTATCTTGTTATCTTTCTTCGTTATTTATTTTAATTTTAGTTAATATTTATTTCACGTAATTTCTTTTTACTATAGCTATTGAGTGTATTTTCATTGTAACAACGTCACAAGGTTAGTATCAGAATTTCTCTCTCCTCTTTATTTTTATTTTTTTTATTTTCATTTATTTTATTCTTTGCATGCATCGTCGAAGGTCATTATCACCTAATCTTGAACCTTTAGACCTTGAATTAGAAAAAATACTTCGCACGAACAAACACACTGGTTTTCAAAAGAAATTTGAAATGGATTTGCAAAATCAACAACCAGAACCACAAGAGAGGCCATTTAAGGACTATTTTAGTCCTTTAGCTAATTTGAGCACATCATGTATAAGGTATCCAAATGTAGGTGCTACGAGTTTTGAATTAAAATCTAGTGTGTTACACTGTCTCCCCACATTGTATGGCCTAGAAAATGAGGACCCATATAATCATCTGAATGATTTTCATGCTATTTGTCAAACTTTGAAGTACGAGAATTTTTCAGATGATGATATTAAACTTAGATTATTCCTATTTTCATTAAAAGATAGAGCTCGTTCATGGTTTAATACATTGCCTGCTAATAGTATTACATCATGGGAACAAATGGTAACTTAATTTTTAAATAAATATTTCTCAGTTCATAAAATCAATGCTATTCACAAGAAAATTTCAGAGTTTACCCAAAGAGACGACGAGTAGTTTTTTGAAGTATGGGAGCGATTTAATGGGCTACTCTTGAAGTGTCCACATCATGGGTACGAGAAATGGCACCAATGCCAATACTTTTTGGAGGGATTATTGCCACATATGTAAGATTGACTAATGGCAACCAATGGAGGAGAGTTAATGTCCAAAAGCGCATAAGAGATTTAGGAATTCTTTCAGCGGCAATCAGATAATTCCCAACAAAAAAGTCGATCACTCAAAAATACCAAGAGAATTAAGGGAGTAAATGAGGTTAACATTGGTGAGTCAAGCTCAGGAATTAAAGAAGTCAAAGAGATGGTCAAAGGACTTACTCGACAAATAGCATCTTTGACAACTGCTAAATCAACAGAGCTACATGACTATGACTCATATTCAGATCAAGCCAATGCCATAGGTGTCATGAGAAAACCACCAAACTACAACCCTTACTCCAACACATATAACCCTGGATGGAGAGATCACCCTAATTTTTCATGGTCTCAAGGATTCCAACAAAATGGACCATCAGTTCCACCTCCACCGATGCAACTGGTTCCTCAAATGTCTCAAGCCTTTCAACCACCATTTAGACCATACAATCAGAATCCAAACCATTCTCAACCTAAACCATGGAATGAGACATTCCAAAATGTCAGAAATCTTACTAACTCCAAGATCGAGCAGCATAACCGCACCATTGATGAATTACGAAATAAGATGAGAGCGAGCTTCAACTCACAAGCTCAATATATTTCGAGCCTTGAGAAAATGGTAGGACAACTTTCTTCTTCAGTTTAAACTTTGGGCATGACCGTTAAAAAAAGTAAATTTCTAAGTCAACCAGTACCTAACCCTAAAGCAGTGAATGAAGCAAATTCTAGTTCACCACAGTAGCATGGAGAAGTTAAAGTAGTGATGACCTTGCGAAAAGGAAAAGAAGTCGATAACAAAGTGGAGATGCCAAAATCAACTTAGATTGTACCTATGAACACTGAGGAATCATCATCAGAGGAGAAAAAGGAAACCAAACCACGAGAATATGTTCCTAAAGCTCCATTTCCTCAGAGGTTAGCTAAAGGGAAGAAAGAAAAATCTACAGGTGAGATTTTTGAAATCTTCAAACAGGTAAGTGTTAACATCCCTTTATTTGAAGCCATAAAACAAATGCCATCATATGCCAAGTTTCTTAAAGACCTTTGTACTAAAAAGAGAAATATTCATGTTCAAAAAAAGGCCTTTTTAATAGAAAATATTAGTTCTATACTCCAACATAAAATGCCTCTAAAATGCAAAGATCTAGGCTCTCCCACTATCTCATGCAGTATAGGGAACCACACAATTGAGAATGCTTTATTGGATTTAGGAGCTAGTGTAAATCTGTTGCCTTACTCTGTATTTGTGAAACTTGGACTGGGCGAATTACATCAAACTCCAGTAGTGTTACAGCTTATAGATCGGTCCACAAAAATACCTCGTGGTATTATGGAGGACGTGCTTATCCAGGTAGACAAGTTTTATTTTCCTGTTGATTTCATTGTAATTGACACTCAACCAATGTAGGATTCAAAAAAGCACATTCCCATTATTCTAGGTCGACCTTTTTCGGTAATTGCCGATGTACATATTCAATGCAGAACCAGAAATATGCAGTTGTCTTTTGGCAATATGACCATGGAACTCAATATCTTTAATATTGCCAAACAACCTTACAGTGCAGATGATGGAATTCTTGATGTGGATTTGATAGAAACATTAGTTGATAACAATTTTCTTTCAAACCTTAGTGATGATCCTTTGCAAACTTATTTAACTCACTTTGGTTTGAATTTTGATATTGACAGATCAATTGATGAAGTCAACGCCCTACTTGACTCAGCATCATCCATAGACACTAATAAATGGAAGTCAAGAGTTGAACAACTAGTGCCATCAGAAAAGAAACTCAGCCTATCATCAAAATCTCCACCAAAACTCGAGCTCAAGCCATTACCCAACACTTTAGAATACGCATTCCTGGGAAAAGAAAGCACTTTGCTAGTAATCATCTCTTCCTCTCTCAATGACGAACAAAAAGGTAAGTTATTGAATGTTTTAAAAGAGCATAAAAGAGCATTATGATAGATCATAGCAGACATAAAAGGTATAAACCTAGTGGATTGCATACATTACATTCACCTTAATGAAAATGGAAAACCTACTAGGGAAATGCAACGTCGGTTAAATCCTAACATGAAAGAGATTGTTCACATTGAAGTCCTTAAGCTATTAGACGCAGGTATCATTTACCCCATTTTTGATAATTCATGGGTCAGTCCTGTGCAAGTTGTTCCTAAAAAGTTAAGAGTTACAATAGTTATCAATGTTGATAATGAATTAGTACCCACTAGAGTAACTATAGGATGGCGTGTATGCATTGATTATAGAAAGTTAAATTCTGTCACACGTAAAGACCATTTTCTTTTATCATTTATCGATCAAATGCTTGATAGATTAGCAAGTCATGAGTTCTATTTTTTTTTAGATGGTTATTCAGGATACATCAGATTTCCATAGCACCAAAAGATTAAGAGAAAACTACCTTCACTTGTCCTTTTGATACTTTTGCATATAGGAGAATGCCATTTGGATTATGTAATGCACCTGCTACATTTCAACGATGCATATTGAGCATTTTTTCTGATATGGTTGACGATTCCTTGAGGTTTTTATGGATGACTTTTCTATTTTTAGAGATTCGTTTGATCAATGTTTACATCATCTAACACTAGTTCTGCAGAGATGTATCGAGAAGAATTTATTTTTGAATTAAGAGAAATGCCATTTTATGGTTAAATAAGGTATCGTTCATGGTCATATCATTTCAAGCAAAGGTATTGAGGTTGATAAAGCCAAGGTAAATCTCATTTCCAATCTTCCTCCATCTAAAACAGTCAGAAAAATAAGATCTTTTCTTGGGCATGCTGGTTTTTATAGACGTTTCATTAAAGATTTTAGCAAAGTTTCTAGACTTTTATGCAATCTACTTGCTAAGGATGTACTTTTTGCCTTTGATGATTCATGTCTTGTGGTATTTGAAAAACTAAACTAGTTGTTGACATCATCACCCATTATTCAGCTCCCAAATTGGAACTTACCATTTGAGCTTATGTATGATGCATCTGACTATGCAGTAGGAGCAGTATTAGGACAAAGAGTTGATCGAATTCCCCATGTGATTTACTATGCTAGTATGACATTGAATGATGCACAATTGAATTATTTAACCACTGAACAAGAAATGCTGGCAGTTGTGTTTGCATTAGAAAAATTTAGATCTTATCTCATTGGTTGTAAAATAATTATATTTACAGATCATGCTGCTCTTAAATATCTTCTCACAAAGAAAGATGCAAAAGCTAGACTAATTCGTTGGGTGCTACTTTTGCAGGAATTTGACTTAGAATTCAAAGACAAGAAAAGAACAGAAAATATTGTGGCTGATCATCTTTCCCGTCTCTATTTTGACACAACAATAGAATATTTACCTTTGAATGAGTCATTTCCAGATGAACAATTAATGAGTGTGGAAGTAATACCATGGTATGCTAATATAGTTAATTATCTTGTTATAGGTAAACTTCCAGAGCATTGGACTAAGTAAGACAAGGCCAAATTCTTTGCAGAAATAAAGAATTTCTTTTGGGATGATCCGTATCTATTTAAATACTGTGCAGACCAAATTATTAGACGATGTGTCCCTAAGAATGAATTTCAGAATATCCTTTCTTTCTGCCATGAACAAGCTTGTGGAGGTCACTTAAGTGCTAAGAAAACAGCTACTAAAATTTTACAATGTGGTTTCTATTGGCCAACTATATTTCGAGATGCTTACACCTTTTGTTCTTCATGTGATAGGTGTCAACAAATGGGGAGCATTACATGAAGAAATATGATGCCCCTAAATGCAATTTTAGTGGTTGAAACTTTTGATGTATGGGGTATCAATTTCATGGGACCTTTTCCTCCATCTTTTGACCATCAATACATATTGGTTGCTGTTGACTATGTTTCAAAATGGATAGAGGTAATTCCATGCAGGGCCAACGATCATATAATGGTAATAGGGTTTTTGAAAAGCAATATTGTTTCCCGCTTTGGATTTCCTTGAGCAATAATTAGTGATGGTGGTACCCACTTTTGCAATAAATCTTTTAAAGCACTTTTGACAAAGTACTCCATCACTTATAAAGTGGCGACCCCATATCACCCACTGACTAGCGGCCAAGTTGAGATCTCCATTTGAGAAATAAAACACATTTTAGAAAAAAAAGTGAGGCCTGACAGAAAAGATTGGTCGTTGCGGCTCAATGATGCATTATATGCATATAGAACGGCTTTTAAGACTTTGATTAGGATGTCATCCTACAGGCTAGTGTATGGAAAAGCATGCCACCTACCTGTGGAACTCGAGTATCATGCGTACTGGGCCATCAAGAAATTCAATTTTGACATACAGCAAGCTGGCTCAAAAAGAAGATTACAGTTGGCAGAACTTGAAGAAATACAAAATGACGCGTACGAGAATGCCAAAATTTACAAGCAACAAATAAAAGTCTTTCACGACAAGCAAATTTTGCGAAAATCTTTCACTCCAAGTCAGAAAGTACTTTTATTCAATTCTCACTTGCACTTATTCCTTGGTAAGTTACGCTCTCGATGGTCTGGCCCATTTATTGTTCACACTGTTTTTCCATATGGGGCAATTGAAATTAAGGATCCAACAAATGGTGTCACTTTCAAAGTTAATGGTCAAAGATTAAAGCCATATCTAAAATACCAACCACATGGAGATGACAATGAAATAAATTTCAGTGACCCACCTATTTAAATTCAGACTTTTCTTTTCACTAATTTGATTGTTTATTTTCTTTATTTTTTAGTTTTTATCATTCTTTTGTTGATTGAAATTATTTTTGTTTAAGTGTGTTTATTTAACCATTAAGATTTTTCTTATCATTTTAATCATGAGACAGTTCCTCTTAAACATTCTTAGACAGTTTCGACGTATACAATCTCATCTCAGAGGTCAGATAAGATTTTATAAAACACATCGTATCTGACAGATACAACTACCAAAGTTAGTAGCCCATATTGAGGATTTAGAAAGAGATCTCAGAGAAATTGAGAGAGGCATCTACAACATTCAATTGGAACTTGAGATAAATTCAATAAGAGGACGATTTTAGTTTGTTTTGTGTATTTTAATTTATTTTCTTGTTTGTGTGTTTTAGTTTGCTTTGTGTGTTTAAAGTTTGTAACCCCGGTCAAGTGGCGGATAACGGTACTCCGTGACCATCAAGTCGATTACTTCAGTTTTCCATAATAACTGATATTCTGAGACGAAGGCATAGAAAGAGATGAGATCTTAGCAAAACTTCATAAGCGATTTCCTTCACTTCCTCAGAATGCTCTACTCACCATTTATAAAGCTCGGCCCGAACGCATGCAATTGCTTATGAAGAATAACATCCCTGCTGACAACCGTTGGTTAATCGAAGAAAAAGTTTGCTTAGCAGGTGAGTTACCTCCTAAATTTATTGCGTACATGCTTGGTTGTGGTAAAGGAAATTATGCGCAAAAACGACGAGCTCGAAGACTTTTTGTTGCTTGTCATAAATGTGCCAGATTGATATGCAATAAAAAATCATGTTCTTTAGGAATGGTGTGTGATAACAGAGAAGATAAGATTCAATTCATTAGAGATGACTTGAATAAGGAGTCATTGGATGATATCTTTTTGTCTCTTGAAACGCATCCCAGTGGATATGTCCAAAATGCAATACTCTAGTTATGGCCATTATTCCAGAAAGAATGTACAAACTATAGTCTCGGGAATCTGACTATAAAAGACCCTGTTTGCTAGTTTGTAATAAAACTAGATGGGAAGCCTATCCTCGACCCATAGAGGGCGTTCAAGCCATTTCTGGACGTAAAATCAGAGGAAGATATGAGCCACAATCACAACTATCTGTAAATATCCTTTTAACTTTTAGTTCTTTTATTTCACTGTTATTTTACTATTTGTATTATTATTTTTAATAATTTCATTTTTTTTCTCTTTTTACTATTTTCTTTTTGACTTTTGAGCCATGTGCTTTACACGTTAATTGACGTTGACATGATGCCTCATACACAGTTGTAACCAACTGTCACCAAGGTCTTCAAATACTATTTTTTTTACTGAGCACTCACAAGTTGTTTTTGAACAGTATCTTAATGGCAGCTACTTCCAATAAACAATTTGAAAACATTTGTGTGCTTTCTGAGTTTTATTATGGCAAACATAAAGAGTTCATAGAGGCAGCCATAGATCTTGGTCTAAGAATAGCAGAGAGAAAATTGCACTTGGTGTATGGAGGAGGTGACCGAGAGTTATTTAAAATGGTATCAGAAGCTGCTTTTGTCAGAGGGAGCCAAGTGTTAGGCATCATCCCTCAAATCCTAAAACCTTTGCGTTGTTTGTCTCATTCACCAACTGAAGAAGAGTTAGTCGTCTCAGATATGCAAAAATGAATAACTAAAATGCTCAATCATGCCGATACTTTTATTTTTCTTCCAGGCAATTACAACTCTTGAGGCACTAATGACATTAGCATCTTGGTCCTATCTGAACATTCATTAGAAACCCATTGGTTTGTTAAATGTCAATAACTTTTATGATGATTTTCTCGCATTTCTTAACCATGCAATAAAAAATTATTTCATTCCTTCCTCAGTGAAAAAGATCTTTATTTGTGCACACACTGCTAATACGCTACTTGATCTATTACAAGCTTATCAACCAGAGCCAGATCCCAAGGCTATTGTGTTGGAATGTTCAAATAATGATGGTAACAGTAGTGGCAATAAGAAGTACAAATTAGATTTAACCCTCCGCTTGTAAATATTTTCTTCTATGTTGTAGGACCTAGGTGATGTCTTCTAAACTCTACTCTTTCCTTTCAAACATTAAGGACAATGTTTCGTTCTGGTTGGGGAGAGGGAATAATTGACAATTGTGGAATGTTGAACTAACCATGACTAACTTTTTGAGTAAAAGATGACTGAATATGGAGTGTAGTGACTCTAGAAACGCATCTTCTTAGTAAATAAAAAAAAATTTATGTGTTTTTATAAACCTTTCGTTTTTCTCCTTTATAAATATATGTTTTCAAGTTTTTAAAGTCGAAAATGGCTGAATATAGAGTGTAGTGACTCTAGAAACGCATCTTCTTTAAAAAAAATTCAATTTTCTTTAATTTTTCTACATGTATGTTTTCTTTTTATGTTTAGAATAGGTTAGGGGAAAAGAATTCAATTAAAAAAAATCTGTGTGAATTTTTTTTTATATTGAATGATATGATGACTTTCGAATTTTAGTATTTGTATTATTTTTGGTCTTGAGTGATGTTACATTATGTTTGCTATTTTACATGTTGATGTTGGGGACAAATATGAGTTACTTGAAGGAAGCCATATATCATAATAAATTCCAAGTGAGTTTTTGAGCCTATTAATTTTTCTTGGAGAGTAACCCCTTTTACCCATTCTTCATGTAGCTTAGTAGTTTATTATTTCATACATGATCTATAGATTTTCTTTGAGTCAACCCTTTAAAAAAATAAAAAAAAGTGTGTGTTACTGCATCTAAATGCCTACCTAATTAGCAGATATGAAAGATTATTTAGAGTCCTAAAAGACGATGGAAGGCCATTTTTGACTCGTTTGAGCCTTTCTAACCATCCCTATTATGTAATATCCATAGTTAGCCCATTTGAGTCTTATATATATATATATATATATATATAAACCTTTTCTTTATTAACTTATTGTCCTGACCTACTCCAATTTGGAGTATTACTCGATATTATACAAGTTTCATCCACCTATTCATGTTTGAGAAAAAGGATAAATAATTATTTTGTTCAGCAAAGTTGTGCTACATAAAAAAAATTCAAAAAAAAGAAAAAAAAGATATACAATAGCAATAAATAAGCAAAATGGAAATAAAACATATATGTGTTTTATTATAATTATGTATTTTATGTATTTTGTTTCTCTCAAACATATATATTTTGTTTCCCTATTTCCTTTTCTTTCTTAGCCATGTTCCTAGCCGACGTTATATCCTAATAAAAGTCCTTCTTGATTTTAGGGCACTATAGTCTGAAATAAAAGCTAGTTATATGGGCAATTAAGATGTAGTGATGCGTATACAAAAAAAAAGAAAAAAATGAATACATTGGGTTGACTAATACTTTGTTTGAGATCGTATTATTTCTAAACTATGGACATATTTTTTTCATCTTGGTGAGAGTGTATGATATTTCTTTATTATTTTCTCTCAATTTACCATTCATTGTAGTGATAATTTTTATTGGGATTAATTTCTTTGTGATAATATCACTACAACTGGTGAGATTTTAGGGTTTTATATGTCATTCTTGAAAGTGGTCTGAGTACTATTAATACAACAAAGTCTGCTAGACTGATGCATATGGATGGTTGATGTGGGTGTGATATTCCTTTAGACTACAGATAATGCTTGTACTTTTATTTGATTGCTATCATTAATCTGATTAAATAAACACGTGTGTTTCCTTTAAAAAAAAAGTTTTGAATTTTATCTTCGCTTTATTTACTAGGGACTAGTAATAAGCTGGTTGGGGGGTGTGTTGAGTGTTAGAAAGTGTATATTTATAAAGGAGAAAATTATCATTTTATACTTTAAGTCTCACTAACATTGCTACTTTTATTTATTTAAGTATTTTGTTATTTAATTATATGTATTTTATTATAATTATGTATTTTATGTATTTTAAGGACATCACGATCGTTTCACAATGAACGAGTGATCAGATAGCAAAACGGACGTCATATTTAGACTCAGGACGGTCGAAAACTTTAAGAGGAACATTAAAGAAAAAAAGTCACTGTTCACAAATACGGTATTGTTCATATGTACAGTATTGTTCATGGTACTGTTCACGACACTGTTCATATATATGAACCGATGATGTGGCAACTACTATGGCGTGACAGTATTTGATTGGATGAATTATGTAGTATTGACTGCTTATATAGCGTTGACTGATGACGTGGCATTGACTGATGATGTGTCATGATCTTATTGGGCTAAATTTCTTATGTACTGTGGATCGATAACATGGGAGCATCTCAGTGGAGTAAAAATCATGTGTACGGTAATGTGCATACATGGGATTATTTACTATTCAAACGGCGTTACTGTTCAAACGTTGAATGTTAACTGTTGATTGTTGACTAATGACGTGGCGCAATCCTGAGTGTTCGAACTGTTTTTAATCTGATGGTCATGATTCACTCAATGTATCTATAAAGCATCATATTTATGTACAAAATAAACTACGAAATAGTAACAACTAGCCATTGTTAATTTTCATTTTAGTTTTAATTTCTTTAACTTCAAACACTGCATAGGTGCCTTACAACCTCTCTTATTATGGCTCCACTAACCACATCTAGAATATTTCACACTAGAACTCTTTTTGAAAGACTTTGCTTTACCCAATTCTTTCTTTCTCTTGGTCTGAGGCTTACTAGCAGATCCAATGATAACTAGTGCTTGAAGATTACCATGTATAAGTGAAGGCCATTTACCTTCATCAAGCATCGGATATAACTAGTGAAAGTAGTTATTTTGGAATACTATTTTCTTCAAGAATAGATGGACATAATCATTCACGTTCAACCTCACAGCATCAATGTAATAAATTACGTGCTTATAAGGTAACCCTAATATATTCCACACATTGCAGTCATAATGTTTTACTAACAAATCAACTACTGTCCCTTTAGACACATTTTTCATAACATCAAATATTTTATTGTGACTAAATATCACAGTCAATGATTTAGATGCCTTTCTTTCGCTTATATCCCTTATCTTCATAATTGATGGCAACTCATCCTACCAAGTGAGAACTTGTTGTTGTCTCATGTAAATAAGTGTCATCATTTTTCTTCTGATTTCTTTAAGCATTTAGACAATCGGCATGCCTCTAAATTTTTTTATCTAGTTATTAAAAGACTTGGTCATGTTATTGGTGACATGGTTACTTTTAGTGCTAATAGGGAAACAATACTTTGCCCAACAAATCACTGGTATTTGTATCAACCAATCATGTTCAACAGGGCTGATGTCATTGAGTTCAACCATGTGTCTTTTGAATTCAAAAATATTTGCACTTTTGAATGCTTGCCAGAATGGTTTCCTAAGTAAACCCCAGGGAATTTTTGTTCAAGTTAGCATAAATATGTCTACAGCAGAATCTCTTCAAAGCTTGAGGAAAGACCCTTTTTAATGCATTCAGGATCCTTTTTTGTCTCACTCATAAAACACAAACCCTCTCCATCATCATTGCAGTCTATTTGTTCATTCAATATCTTCATAAAATACACTCAAGACTTTGTGTATTTATTTTTTACCATAAATACGGCCAATGGATAAATGCCATAATTGGCATCTATACTAACTGCGAACAACAAGACTCCCTTATAAAGACATTTTAAAAACAGCCATCAATGCCTATAAATTGCCTCCAACCCCCAAGAATTCTCTTCTACTTGCATCAAAGAAAATAAAAATTTCTTAAAATGAGGGTCTACGCTACCCCCTACCAATCGCTATTTAATGATATAGTGGAACCTAGATTTGAAGGAAGTATAGCATGAATATACCTTAATAGTTTGTTGTAGCTTACTTTATGGTCTTTTCCTAACAATTCTAAAGCCTTGTTTCTTGCCCGATATAACCTTTGATTGTAGCAAGTTATCCCATATCTTCTTAACAGTTCTGATGCAATGACATCAATTAGCAATTGAGTATTAGTCCTAAATAGATGAAGGAAGAAAATAGATATCCTTGTTGATGTTGCTTTATAGTTCTCGCTATTTCTTACACAAGTATGGTCTAAACGATATGTTTTGATTTAAAAATGACCTTTACTCTAGTTTGGAATAGCATGTACACGCCAAGTGCATCTAGTTGTAGTACACCTAAGTGTAAATTTTGACTTTTTATTCTTCAGTGTTTCCAATCTAAAAGCATTCTTTATTACATACACCTTCACAGCCTTCCTGAATTCATCTACATCCTTAAACAACTGGTCTGATTTAAGTATAATATTTTCACCATTGGCTGTAAACTGAAAACCACCTAAGTTTGCCTCATATAGACTACATGCTTCTTATGCAACCTCATTATCAATCTCATCAAATCATAACCACTATCGTCACATGATTGGTAGTCATCTAACTCATCATCAAGCATAATGCCAAAAACTTCATTAACCTCTCTTTCGTTATCAACATGAGACAATTGATTTTTAATATAATTTTTCGTAGGTTTTCTGCATAGCCATCTCTATCGTCATTTAGTGGCATCCTCTTAATAGAATTTTCTATTACTCTCAACTATTCAATGTGAACATCAAAATTCAAATCAAGGAGAGCAAACTCATTCTCATTTAATGAGTCATATTTGTTCATTTCTGCTACATGTGTGTCTACAGGCAAAGCTAGGTTGTTAGTATCTCTAGATAAGTCATCTAACTCAGTCTTAATAATGAACATTGCCCAAGTATACTTATTATCATGTAACTTGGTAAATGTATCCTGTAAGTCACAATCAATCTTTATAAAAGCAATAGATGTCTTCTAAGGTAACATGACATCAACACTAACTTTAATGGCATGCTTAATTGGCTGATCAAAACATAAATCTTTAATATCCTCCCATAATATTTTCAAGCTATATTGTTCTGGTACCACTCATGAAACAGAAAGCATGTTACCAGCAACAACGGCCTGTATATCTATATAACAGTAACTATAATTGCAAAAATTATCTCATTAGAATCAAGTGAAATTAACTAATAATTGTAATAATAATAAAGGAAAAATATGTTTTAATTACCGAGATATATATGTGTGTGTGTGTGTTTATTATTGTAAAAAAAAAATAAAAGATTGAGTGTGTGCAACACACACATATCGCAGGGAAGACAACACTCGTTGCCTAAAAATAAAGCAAACATATACGAGCGATAATGATTTGTCATACGGGAGATAAGAAATTGTCACCCCAAAACGCAACAATTGTATTCATCCCATATCAACTTGTTGCACGAGAGAAAAGCAATTGTCATCCAAAAACATAGTAACTGTGTTCATCCTACATCAACTTATCAAATGAGAGACAAGCAATTGTCGCCCAAAAATACAACAACTGTGTTCATCTCATATCAATTTGTCATCTGGGAGACAAGCAACTGTTGCCCAAAAATACAGCAACTGTGTACATCTCACACCAACTTATCGCCTAAGAGACAAGCAATTGTCGTCCAAAATAATAAAAATTATGTTCGTCCTAAACTAAACTGTTGCACTTGTGACGACCTTGTTACCCATACAGTAACAATATTAATGCGATAGCCGTAAAAGAATAATATTTTTTCCCAACTCATGTCTTATTATAGTGTATTTAGGCGATAGGGGAACGAAATCACTGCAAATTCATAAATAGCTGAAAAAATACTAAGACTACTTCATTTCATGATAATGATACACATCACAAAAAAACATTTAATTACTTATCATTTTTTTAACTCATTCCCATATATGGTTTAACTTATTCTATTTTTAATCAATTTTTTCACTACTAACCCATTAATAAGACAAAACAAAACAATCAATAACCACTTATAAAATCTCCAACTATAAGAAAATCAAAGGTGAACAATAACATTTTGACTTTAATAAAGTAACTAACTTTTAGCAACTCCAATACCATTAGCATAGCTCTGTTGGTGTCTATTGTCATTGGTCGGTGGCCTTGTTTAACCACCTATGGTTGTCTTCTTCATGGGTTATATATGCTCTTTGTGTTTCTTTACTTTTGTTCCAGCAACTGAAAATAAAAAAGTGAAGTGAAAAGTTTTGATTTATTTTCTTTGAGAGCAAGACAATTCCCTAACATTATTTGTGTTAGAGAAAGAGAAAATGCAATCTTTTACACAGTGGACATTTTATGTAATCAAATAATATAATTATTTAATGGATTTCTATGCATTTTTTTACTGTTATCATTTTTTTTAATTTTTAACATATATTTTACAAATTTACCCTCAAGTACTAACGGTGTACATGTATTTATACTAATGGCAGGGGAGGTAAGTGAGAATACAAGCAAACTTATCATCTAAGTGTCATTATATCAAACCTTATGGGAGGTTTCTAAAAATAATCTTATTTAGAAATTGTGCTTTGAATGGACTATTAGACTATTAACTTTAGAATTTACAAGTTTGTATTAATTTTAATTTTTATTAACTATTAGGTTTGGACTTTGTTGGTTGAGCAAATAATCCTAGTTCCTAAGCAAACAATTCTAACATTTTAATTTTTTTCATTTGATTTCATAGCATTTTCTTTTTCCTTCTTTTTTTTTTGTTAGTTGAAAATTGTAAAAAGGACTAAAAATTAAGAAAAAAAAGGCTTAAAACAAATCTAAAAACCACAAAAGAAAAGAAAAAAAAAAGCTAAAAATTTCATTAAACAAATTTGACTCGAATTGACCTGAACTGATCTAAAATCAATTTGATCCATATCTAATTAGAAAATGATCTTATCCAAATTCAATCTAATTTTTTGACCTGATCCGAATATATGTCATATCATATTGAATCAAGTTATAAATTCAAGTTACATTTGGATTAACTTTTATCCAACCCAAAACATGATCGAGTTGATCTGATCCCAATATGAACATGATTTTGTCCATTCCGTATCATAGGATTCTAATATCTTTACTTCAAGTCTCATACAGTATTGGCATGTACAATTTGGGAACCTAATCAGCCTACCATTAACATAATTTCTTTACATTGGCTCATATTCTTATTACGTATTCGACTCGCATGATATGTTTTGAGGCTTGGGAATCTATTTGTTTGTTGATGGTTGATGTATTTCACTATTTAGTTTCTTAATGTACAACAATAATAGAATTTGAATGGATTGATAGGAATGTTGAACAAACACTTGATCAGTTGGTGTGTTGGCTGTGTATCTTTACTTGAGAATAGACGTGCAACGATGATGGAGGCTAACGTTAGGTGAAGTGATGTCTAAATAAGGACAGTTGTTGCCAAGATTACTATTGATTTGCAACTTTAATCCCCCCCAACAAACAAAAGAAGAATGGAATTATTGTTGATCAATGTGCATTTGTTATTTTTTAGGGATATTTATGACTTTTTACTCAAATACATAAATTGCTTCCCGTCAAATTTTGGATGCCAAACTACACTTCAACCAACAGGCATGGAAGGTAAGTAAGGATACAAATAAACTCAAGATCAAGTTGTAATTACCTTAGACCACATTCTAAAATCAACCCGTTGAAACATTGAAATGAATAGGTGGCAAGCATTTATTGCTTAACGCCAATGCGAAATTGTGGCTCACGTGAGTTTTGTAAGTGGTTTTCATTTTTTTTAATTATTTGTTATAAGATGTTAGTGGCTTATTTAATTATAACATACCCAACTCCTCAGCTATCGGAGTGCATGACTGAGATGATCAAGAAGAGTGTCCAAGAATATCAAAATGTTCTAAAATTATTTATTTACACCACCAACTTGGATTCATCTGAAAAAAAAAATCATATTCTCATTTAAATATTTCGTGTGTGTATGTGCTATATATATATATATATATATATAAGAGAAAGAGAGAGAGGTTAATGACACCCATGGTAGTTTTATTGAGTAGAAGATCATCAAATTCCGAACACGTTAAAATATGTATGGTCATGAAAATAGAGACATGAACAATTATAGTATCTAATTATTATTTTTTAAAAAAATTAGTAACAATATTTAAATTGTGATGTTATATGGATGTAAATGAAAAGAAACCATAATATTTTTAATAATTCATTTTTTTATAGGGTTTATGTTGATAATATGATTTTATTATTTTACTCTAATATAATTGTATCTAGTTTTAAAAAAAATAAAATTATCAATTATTCAGGAATCAGTTATTCTCATAGACCTCTTTTATTATTTAAGATTGTCCCTTTTGATAATTATGACAATGACAGTGAGAATAGGAGGATGGATAACATCCCCCTCTCTTCCCATACTATTTAATGGATATGGCTTTTCTATCCTAACCAAATTGTTTCTTTTGCCAAAAAACTTTTTTTTTTCTTCATACATATGATTAGTATTGGACTTTTTAATTTAATAATGTTGGATCCTTAATCCAACGTTGAGCTTATATGTGAATAATTATGTATTGCAGACTATCATATAAGGTTAAGCCAAATTAAAGTGATTAATTATAGTATTCAGTATTTTAGGTTTTAATATATCTAATATGATGTGGTTCTTTAATATGTAAACACCTAATAATATTATAATTCTATAATGGGCAGAATTAGGAATATTCAGAGACAATAGGAAAAACTTGTTTATATAAGTGGTTATAGTCTTTAGGTCACACATATTATTCTTTTTACTTTTTCTAATATCTCATCATCAGAGAAAGAGCATAGAGAGAATTAAAAGACTCTCTAGGAGAGCGTGTAGATCTAGAAGACCAACCACAATTTTAGAGATTAATTCAGCATTATGGATTTAGGTACGCTTTTGTATAATTTATTATTGATTCTTGATGATATAACATGATATTCCTGGGTTATAGGCGATAATATTTCACCAAAGGTTTTATCATAATAAGTGGTATCAAAACCTAATCATGTTGTATTATTGAGAATTAAATTTATTTTAATTAAAGATTAAATATTTTAGTGTTTCTAAATCTGATATCTTTAAATTGAAGAACAATTATCTTTTTAATTTGGATTTATGGTTAAAATTAAAAAAAATTTGGTTAAAAAAAGGGATGTTTTAAAGCTTTTGGCTGGCGGCAATTGAAGCCGCAAGCGCTGCGGCTTTAGGCCGCAATGAAAGAAAGGAAAGCAAGGGCAACAGTCGCCACATAAAAGGGTAAAGGCCAAAAGAAATAAAGAAGAAAACGAAACTGTGTTAGGATTTTGTTGGCAACTATCATAAAGCTCCCTAAAGTTTTGTAAATTTTATTTTTAATTAAATAGTTATAATATATTACATTTAAATCCTAAACTTGTTTGGGCTTAAGGAATTTAAATATTGGACTTAAATTTGGGTTTGATGTAAAAACATTAAGGGGTTAGTTTAACATTTATGATAACTTCTTAATCTAAAATTTTAATTTAGCCTATTTTAGAAAAAAAGTTTATTTGACCGATCTAGTCCGGTCTGTTCTAGAGCCGGTCGATGGTTCGGACCAATCAATATTTGATCGGTCAACGGTTGAGAAAAAAGGTTTATTTGACCGATCTAGTCCGGTCTGTTCTAGAGCCGGTCGATGGTTCGGACCAGTCAATATTTGATCGGTCAACGGTTGATTGTTGACCGATCAAAGTTTGACTTTGACACAAAATTTTATTTTTATTTTATTTTTTTATTTTGGATAATTTTTTGTATAATTTTAAATTCAAATATTGGTTGGTTTATATGTATTTTAAACTGAATTAATTGAAGCAACATGTTACCAAAGTAACCTCTCTTGTGAAAATTAATTTATTTTATAATATAAATGATTTTTTGTATGTGTAATTTTTGTGAATATCGATCGGCCCAAAGGAAGGTCCATATTTAATAGAATTACATGTGTACCTGTGGTAATAAACAAGTGATGATTATTCAGTTTTACATATGAGCAATAAATCGATCCAAAGGAAGATTAATTATTTGACATATTCTTATTATCAATGTTTGATTACTACACCAAGTTATCACTTACAAGTTAATGTTTTGTTAAAAAATGAAATATTAATAGAGTGTTCAGTATCTTGAGATGAAATTTATCTTTGTTTAAATTTATTTTTTGTTTAAAGACTAATATGAGCTTGTTTTATTTATTTATTGTTCTCAATTCAGTTATGTCTACTGTTAATATTGCTAACAACATAAGTTTAATTTCTATGTTAAATAGCTCTAACTTTAAATCATGGCATGAGAATCTTTTAATAGTTCTCGTAGTCATGGATCTTGATATTGTGCTAAGAGTTAATTCTCCCCCTCCTCTTATAGATGAAAGTACCCCTGATGATAAAAGGAAAATAGAAAAATGGAAGAGATCAAATCACGTGTATTATAATCACGAAGACGGCCATTCCAGAAGCATTTAGGGGCTCAATAACTAAAAAAAATAATCACGGCTAAGGAGTTTCTTGCATAAATTAAACAAAAGTTTGTTAAGAATGAAAAGGTTAAAATTGATACACTTTTGATATGCCTAATTTCAATAAGGCATAAAGGCAAGAAAAGAAATAAGGATAAAGAAGCTGTAAATACAGTATCTCAAAAGAAACAACAAAAGAAATCGAATGATCTAAAAGCCACTTATTGTTTCTTTAGAAGAGCTGAAGGGTATGGCTTAGTTTTTTCTGAGGTTTATTTAACTTTGGTATCTAGACACACGTGGTGGATAGATTTTGGTGTAACAGCTCACATCAGTGTGTCTATACAGTATTGTTTGAATTACCGAAAGCCCAACAATAGTGAAAGATATATCTATGTAAGTGACAGCAAAAGGGTTAAAGTTAAAGCAATTAAAAATTTTATATTATTATTAAAGATCGATTTTTATTTGGATCTTGATGAAACATTTATTGTTTCATTAGAACTTGATTTCTGTTTTCACTTTGGACAAATATGGTTATTCTTATTTATTTAGAATAGAAAATTTAGTTTGTTTCATGATTAAAAATTGGTAGGCTTTGGATCTTTATCAAGCAATGATAATCTTTATTTGATGGATTCAATTACTTCATTTAATGAATACCTGCAATCAAGTACACAAGATCTAAAGAGAAAATTAACCAATGAAAATTCAATTACGTTATGGCATAGGAGATTAGGTCATATCTCTAAACGAAGGATAGAGAGACTTGTGTCAGACAAAATTCTTGTCCCATTAGATTTCATAAATTTCGATATCTGTGTTAACTGTATCAAGGAAAAACGAACTAATAAAATGAGATTTAAAGCCAACAGAACTTCAGATGTCATAGAACTCATACATACAGATATTTATGGGCCATTTGCTAAATCTGCTTGGAATGATCAACAATATTTTATGACATTCATAGACAAATTTTTTTAGATATGGCTACATATATCTCCTCCGTAAAAATGTACAATCTCTTGACATGTTTAAAAATTTTAAGACTGAAGTTGAGAATCAACTTGGCAAAAGAATTAAAAGTATCAGATCTGACCGTGGTGGTGAATGCTATGGTAGATATGATGCTTCATGTAAACAATGTCAAGGGTCATTTGCTAAATTTCTAAAGGAATGCGGTATCATCCTACAGTACACTATTTCGGGTTCGCCCACTATGAATAATGTTACTAAAAGATGAAACAGAACTCTTAAGGATATGGTGAGGAATATGATTTGTCATTCTACCTTACCAAAATCACTTTGGGGAGAAGCACTGAACACTGCAGCATACATCCATAATAAGTTCTAACTAGAGTAACTACCAAAACCCTTTGTGAGCTTTAGATAGGAAAAAAACCTAGTTTAAAGTACTTATATATTTGGGAATGTCCAACTGAGACAAGGCCATATAAGTCTAATGAGAAAAAACTAGATTCAAAGGCAATAAGTTGTTATTTTATTGGATATTCAGAACGATCATAAGTTTTATGATCCCATGACTAAGTCGATTTTTGATTCAAGAAATGTTTGGTTCTTTGAGGATGTCGAGTTTACGAGGGGAGATATGGTTAGAGACTTTATCCTTAAAGAGGAATATATTGATATTCCCATAGGTGTTATTGGCATTGATTAGGATCTCATTCCTGACTTTGTACAAGACACAAAAAATCAAGAAAATGTTGAAGAATCCCTCATACAAAAAGTTATTATAGAAGAACAAATTCTACAACCTCAAGAACCTATGCCATTAAAGAGATCCACTAGAGACAGAAAAAGTGCATTATCGGATGATTACATTGTATTTCTCCAAGAACATGAGGTGGACATTGAAATGATAAAAAATGATCTAATCAATTTTTATCAAGCCATGAAAAGTTTCAATTCTCAAAAGTAGATTGATGCCATGAATGAGAAGATAAAGTCTATGAAGGACAATAATATATAGGAACTTGTCCCATTGCTAAACAATGCTAAACCTATTAATTTACAAATAGATATTTAAGACCAAGAGGGATTCAAAAGGCAATGTGGAAAGGTATAAGTCACGTCTTGTTGCAAAAGACTTTACACAAAAAAAGGCATCAACTATAAAGAGACTTTCTCTCTAGTTTCTTCGAATGACTCTTTCAGGATTATAATGGCATTAGTAGCGCATTTCGATCTTAAGTTACATCAAATGGATGTGAAGACATCGTTTCTCAATAGCGATATTGATAAAACAATCTATATAGTTTAACTAGAGAACTGTGTTTGGAGACCCAAAAAATATGGTTTGCAAACTTAAGAAATTCATCTATGGGCTCAAGCAAGTATCTTGACAATGGTATTTTAAGTTTCATTAAGTGATTATCTCATTTGATTTTGAGATGAATTTTATTGATGATTGTATATACTATAAGTTCTGTGAGAGTAAGTATATTTTTTTGGTTTTATATATCGATGACATTTTACTCACCAATAGCGATATAGGCTTATTGCACGAAACCAAGAGATTTATAATTAAGAACTTTGAGATGAAAGATCTTGGTGACGCCTCTTTTATATTACGCATACAGATACACCGAAATTGCTCCCGAGGTATTCTAGGATTATAAAAAAAGAGATATATCGAAACAATTCTCAAGAGATATGGCTTGCAAGATTGCAAATCAGGTGATACCTTATAGTTAAAGGAGACAAGTTTAATCTCAATCAGTCTCCTAAAAATGATTTTGAGAAAAAAAATACAAAAGATTCCTTTTGCATCGACAGTAAGAAGTCTGATATATGTTTAAGTTTGTATGCGACCAAATATTACGTACGTTATGTGATGTTGGGTAGATTTAAGCAATCTATGATTAAACTATTGAAAAGCAGTCAAATGAGTTTTTTGATACTTATAGAGAACAAAAGACTACATGCTCATATTTCAAAGGTCAGATAAGCTTGAGATCATTGGGTATACTGACTCTGATTTTACTAGATGCTAAGATAGTATAAAATCCACTTCGGGTTATATTATCTACTAGCTGAAGGTGTTATCTCTTAAAAGAGTGTTAAATAGTCTCTTATAGCCTCTTTTACAATGGCAACAAAATTTATAGCATGTTATGAGATATCCAATCATGGAATATGGTTACGAAATTTTGTTATGGGGCTGCGCATAATAGATAGTGTTGACAAACCACTAAAGTTATTTTGTGACTATATTTCAATGACAATAAGAGCTCGATGAAGTCGAAGTATATAGATATCAAGTTCTTAGTTATTAAAGAAAGAGTTCAGAGTAGATCATTATCTATTTAGCACATTGGCACAAACTCTATGATTGTGGATCTGCTTACTAAAGGATTACCACAAAAAATGTTTCATGAGCATACTACTCATATGGGTGTCATGTTATTGAAGGATATTTAATTTTAGTCAGAGTTTGTGATTTTTAGATGCTCTTATAATATTGACATTTTCAGTTATTTCAGTTTCTAGATATTTTAAATTATTTTCTATAAAAATAAAGTTTTAGCTTATTCACACTATGATCTTTTGGTATAGTTTGATCTCACTAAAATTTAAAGTAAACCAATTGGAAATAAGCATGTTAAGATCACATTACATGAAATTTTCATACTACACATCCACATTTATGTCATTAACTTGTATTGGTATAGTGACCATTGATGATCGAGTTACGATAGATGTAATGAAGGCCGTTTTGATCCTATATTGATATAATTTATGGACTGAATTGGTTATAGATATATTCTAATAATGACAGTAAAGATTGAGCTCATACGGTTATTTTTGTGAAACATAATTATAAGATTATATATATAGCCTAAGTGGGAGATTGTTGGATATTTTAATCTAATAATATTGGATCCTTAATCCAACATTAGGTTTATATGTGAATAATTATGTGTTGCAGACTATCATATAAGGTTAAACTCAATTAAAGTAATCAATTATAGTTTTCAGTATTATGAGCTTTAATATATCTAATAGTGTATGGGCCTTTAATGTGTAGAAACCTAATAGTATTATAATTTTATAATAGGCAGAATTAGGAATACCCAATGACAACAGGAAAATATTGCCTATATAAATGGTTATGATCTCCAGATCACACGTATTATTCTTTTTACTTTTTTCTAATATCTCATTATCAGAAAAAGAGCATAAAGAGAATTAAAGGACTCTCTAAGAGAACATGTAGATCTGAAAGACCAACCACACAATTTTATATATTAATTCAGTATTACGGTTTCAGGTACGCTTCCACATAATTTATTATTAATTATTGGTGATACAACATGATATTCTTGGGTTATATGTGATAATATTTCATCAAAAGTTTTATTACAATAATTAATTATTTTAAGCATTATATATAAGTTTAATTATTTTTTAGTGCAAATACTTGCATGTGATTAGTTGTTTTAAGTATTATCTATAAGTTCAATTATTTCCTAGTGCAAGTGCTTACATGTGATTAGTTGTTTTAAGTATTATATATAAGTTTAATGGATAAGGCTTTTCTGACCCAACCAAATTGTTTCTTTTGTCAAAAAAAAAAAAATCTTCATACATGTGATTAGTTGCTTTAATGCTTTAAGTATTATATATAAGTTTAATTATTTTCCAGTGTAAATGTTTGCATGTATTCAACATAGCTAGACAGAGCAAACTAAGCGCAATTAATACAAACTTATGAGTTTACAACTAGTCATTATTTATAGTCTAACAAAAAAATCGCGTAAATGCAGAAGTACGATGTCGAAAGCCCTTTAAAAATATCGGGACATAGTTAGGTCGCAAATTTGAAAATTTTTGGCCAAGGCGTACCAAATTGGCATTGCGGCGACAATACTTGAATGCGGTTGTTGATATGTCATTTTATTTAAGCAAAGAAAGTAAGCAAGCAAGCACCCACCCATGAATTTGATACACAATTTAGTTCCCAGCGAAAAAACGCCACAGAGGTCAATTTTCATTTTTGGTATTGTGCGAGTTGGCAAATTCCGATATTAGAGCTTGCAGACAACTCATCTCTCATTCGGCTTATAACTCAATGATAAGTCAATACTCAAAGTGTTAATTCAAACTTTTAAATGGATGTATCTTCCCTTACAATAAAAATATAAAATAAAGATAAATTTTTCTCTGATATTTTTGATAAGATTATATTTTTAAACTAATTTTAGTGGATATATGAGTTGTACAACTGTATTCTCTCTTCTATTAAAATTTATATTATATAATATTGAGCCTATACTAGAACCTGAAAATTATTTATGAGATTACTAGCATTAATGAAATTAACTGCTAGAATAGGTATATTCTTGAAAATTGAATGCATTTGGATTATTGGATGGCTGAATTTTTATTTTTTTCAATGGTCACAATCTATATATATGTTTACAATCGGGGGTGTACTAAGATTCTAGCTACATACAAGTATAACCAAACCATAAATTTAGTCTAGACTTAGAAAAAGTCCGACCCCCCCCCCCCCGACCCTCGGTTGTTTAGGTTATGCGGGAAGGATCTGGGCAAGACTGCATTTAATTTTAAAAATTATTTTTTTAAAAAAATTAATAATTCCCATAAAATAATTTTTTAAAGTATTTCTACTGGTATTTTGGATTAGGCCTTAAGATTTCAATTATACATGAGTGTATTTAAAAAATAAAATCAAAAATTTGAGATTTATAAATGGGCCTAGCTTGGTCTTTCCACCATCAGGCTGGCTCCAGCCCCTTTTTTTTTTTTTAATTAATCGTCCCGAGGAGAGAAAGTATAATTTTAATTAATTGTTTAATTTGACGGATATGAAATTGTGATCCGGTTAATCCCATCAAATATTTAAATACCAGTGGGTACGAGGGTATCGGTCTGTTCCTGCTGGCTGCTGGCTGCTGCCGCTGCACCTTCAATACGAGTTCAAGATATGATAATAATTTCCACGTGTATGCATTTTATTGGGTACACAGACGGCGGTGTGATTCCAGTGGGTGGCCACATTCGCTTTCGCTGCTTTGTTGCTTGTTCCTGTCTGTCCGGTGCAATGCAGTTCCATGCAAATTGATGTTGGCGTGAAAATTGAGGCCCTTGGACGGCGTGGCTACATAACAGCCTAAACTTTTATGAAAACGTAGCTGGACAAAAATCCTGGCCACTCATTTGTTTGTGGTAGAAGCACCCCTTTGCCCCCACAGAAATATGCGTACATTCATTGCATTTCGTTTCATTCTTTGAAATCGCTTTTCGTTTGAATGTGCTCATCATTATTGTTATTATTTGTTTCTGGATTTCCCACTTTCTCCTTGAAGCATTCTTTAAAACGACGAAAGGGAAAAAGCTCCTCAATTGCCACCTCCGTTGGATCTTAAAATAATAATTATTATTAATTATCCGCTTGGAAAATGTCTATAATCCAAATCCATACTTTTCAAAGCACGCACACACGTTCACACTTAACACTCACGGATTTATGTATTATTAACAAGCGTCGTTGTCGAACAATGCTGAGGCCACCGATTTGGTGTAATTACTTTACTTCATTATAAAAATACAGAATATATATATAAATTTTTCTTTAAATATTGTGAGTGGAACTAAATTTTTGAGTTAGTCTCGGCAGATTTTTGGCATACATGATAAATATATGTATTTAGTCTCAGTAAACCCAAAATTGTAATTTAAAAAATTGTGACGTTGAACAACATTAATGAGTTTTATCAAAATTTTATATAAAATAATTCAGCTTAATTTCAAATTATTTATAAATAATTATTCATTTAATTATTTAAAAAAAAGGAGTTGAGTCAATGGACTGCATATTCTAATCATACGTTTTACATCTATAGTAATTTAAGATCCTATTTAAAATTGAAATATTGTAATTTTTAAATTATAACTATTATAAAAAAATTATAATTATGAAATAAAAATTAATAATATATAATAAATATAAAATTTAAATCATAATTTTAATAAAATTATTAAAAATATAATTGATTTTCCATCATACAACTAAAAAATTATATCAACATAACTTTCAAACTATAACAGTTAATATTTATTAAATATTTTGATACTATAACTTTTAAATTATAATTGTCTAACCTTAATCACAAACACATAGCTGAAGAATCATAATCGGAGAAGATGGCAAATTTATACTAGTATGTTGCTTCTACTTTTTTAATAAAAAAAATAAATTATTTCTGTCATATAAGTTAATATGATCGAACTTAGATCTTCAATTCATTTTTTCATTGATTTTTTTCTTTTATATCTATTAATAGGTATTTGACAAAAAAATAAATTACACATAATTATAAATGCCAATGAATGATAAGATTCTTTAAAAGCAAGTGAACACGAAACGAGTTGAAGATCCATTTCCTAGTCGATCAGCTTTATAAGATAAGCTAGCATTAGTCAAGTGAAGTTGACATGCAACTAACACGATAATGACAGTGAAAATTCGAAGTTCTCCTTTGTTAGGAACTGAAAATGGGGTAGAATGGTCAAATGAAAAAGGTATCAAAATATATTTTAATTGTTACCGAAGAAAAATAAAAAATATTTTCATATTCCTTCATCATCCTTTTTACATGTAGATGAAAAAATCTCCCTATATAGCACAAGAGATATAGTAATCTTATCTGGATGTGATCTCTTTATTCTCTCATCATATCAGATCCCCCAAACCAGACAGCCATGGCTACCCCCCTAAAAAACAGGTTCTCTAGTGTCATGGAAAGAACCGGCCAATGGTAATTTAATAATTTGGTACAAAACTACTCCTTTTCTAGTTCACTTAAAATTTAATTCTAAATTTTTATTCTCTGTTTGGCAGGGTTTTTTCTCAGGAAATTCCAACTGATGTCGTGGTTGAAGTTGGTGAAGCAAATTTTCCTCTTCATAAGGTATGTGTCTCTGTGCGTGTGTGTGTATAAATAATTTAATCAAGTTACAATTACACAACTAAATAATTATATTTGTTACTTATGCTTCCATGCACGATGATGATGATGATGATGATGATGATGATGATGATGATGATGTTATGATGATGATCAGTTCATGCTAGCAGCAAAGAGCAATTACATAAGGAAACTGATAATGGAATCAAAAGAAGCAGACTTGACAATAATCAATCTGTCTCACATTCCCGGAGGCCCTGAGATGTTCGAAAAAGCTGCGAAATTCTGTTATGGAGTGAACTTTGAAATCACAGTCCACAATGTTGCAGCTCTGCGTTGTGCAGCTGAGTTTCTCCAAATGACTGACAAGTATTGTGAGAACAACCTAGCTGGCCGCACTGAAGATTTCCTCTCTCAAGTCGCCTTGTCAAGTCTCTCAGGTGCGGTTGTAGTTCTTAAATCTTGCGAAGCTCTTCTTCCCCTTGCCGAGGACCTCTTAATTGTTCAACGATGCATCGATGTTGCCACTGTAAAGGTACATGCACAGCTACAATGATCAAATTTTATTTTAATACTGAGCAAATAATTCAATTCAAGTGAATGTTGGTAGTTAATAAATAAAATAATATAAAAATTAAATTTTATTTATATATTATTAATAAGAAAAAACACATATAATAAGAGGTCCTTATAAATTTAATATAACTTCCATGAAGAGAGGATTTTTATTGATAATTAATAAATTAAAAAATTATATTTTATTTATACACTGCTGGAAAAATATAGTCATATTAAGAGATCTTCAAAATTTTAATAAAATTCAGATTAAAAAAGATCTTATTTCAACTATATTGCATTTTGGATCCGGTCAGTACGTGTTAATTAATGAAGAATTAATTAAATTCCAATTTTAATTGCTTAAGCTTTGCTTTGCTGCTATGTATGCATATATATATATAGGCTTGTTATGAAGCGAACTTCCCTTGTCGCACGCCACCAAACTGGTGGACGGAGGAGCTATCGATCATTGACATTGAATTCTTCAGCAGAATCATTGCTGCCATGAAAAAACGAGGAGCAAAAGCCCTTACCGTAGCAAGTGCTTTGATAACATACACAGAGAGATCACTTAGAGATCTTGTTAGAGACCATTCTGCAGGAAATGGAACTAAGTCTTCGGATGCTCAATCTACCAATTCCCAGTTAAGATACCAGCAACGTGAGCTTCTCGAATCCATTGTCTCTCTAATGCCCTCCGAAAAAGCAGCTTTCCCAATCAACTTCCTCTGTTGCCTTCTCCGATCCGCTATTTTCCTTAAAGCCTCCACTTCTTGCAAAAACGAGCTCGAGAAAAGAATCTCAGCTATTCTAGAGCACGTTACTGTTGATGATCTTTTGGTCCTCTCTTTTACTTACGATGGGGAGAGGCTATTTGATCTTGAAAGCGTGAGAAAGATCATTAGTGGGTTCGTCGAGAAAGAGAAAAGCATGGCTGTTTTTAGTGGTTCTGGTGATTTTAGAGAATCTTGTTCATGTTCACCTGTCATGCACAGAGTTGCCAAAACTGTCGATACTTACCTGGGTGAGATAGCAACTTTTGGCGAGCTAAGCATCTCCAAATTCAATGGAATTGCTAATCTTGTCCCCAAAGGTTCACGTAAAGTTGACGATGATCTCTACCGCGCCATTGATATCTACCTTAAGGTAATTATGATAGTGATTAGGTTTTTTAATTTAATTTGATATTGATTAGTATTTTAACTTAATTTTAACATTCCTTGATTAATTAAAAAAATTTGCCAATAGGTACAGGTGCGGCCATTTTTGCTCACTTGTTGTATTCCTATGTTCTCAAAGTTGAGCCAATTTGAATCCCACCCGTTTATTCCCGGTGTCAAGGAAACAATAAATTTTCGCGCTCTAATTTTGTTACCGATCTAACATAATTTTTTTGTAATTTCTTAAAAATAAATCATGTTTAAGATATTTTATCATGACCGTAGGCATAATTTGTGGCCATGATTGCCCTTTCATATGTTTTCAAAATGAGTAATGATATAGGTAAAAATTTTTATATAAATTTTTTTTTGTACAAACTAAGTAAAAATTTTTATATAAATTTTTTTTGTACAAATTAATATGATATAATTTAATTAGTTAAATTATATATTTCTTAGCCCATATGATTTATTTTAATTTTATATTTTCTTTATCTAATGAGTTAGTACTACATCAGTTTGTACAAAATAAATTTATACAAGAATTTATAACTGTATCATCACTTCTAAAATATTTGTGGTATTAATTGGTCAAAATTAATTTTTTATTTTTTATTTTAGCTAAGTAGTTTTTTTTAAACTCAAAACTAATTAATTTTTAAAATATAACAAACAAAATGTATTAGATAAAAGGTGTGGTAATAAATATGATTAATCAAACTATTAATCATGTTGCAGATGAGTTATTGTGTTGAAATATATGAATATGAGCTTAATGTGATTGTCAAACTCTAAACCTGAATTATACCAATACTCAAATTCATTATTTTTCAGGTGTGAGCGCCTTTAATTTTATTTTCATGTGGATATGTTGTTAAGTCAAAGATTTAATAAAGTCGGTGTTTAATTCACTAATAAACTATATTATTTAATAACTGGTGTATGTAATACGTATGTATGTGCATTACAAGTTTGGGTGTTGCTCGTTTCAATTATTAATTTTGTGCAATTGATGGGGGAACGCAGGCTCATCCAAATCTTGACGAAATAGAGCGGGAGAAAATCTGCAGTTCAATGGACCCACTAAAACTATCTTACGAAGCTCGAGTACACGCATCACAGAACAAGCGATTGCCAGTGCAGATTGTTTTGCATGCCTTGTATTACGACCAGCTAAAGCTAAGAAGTGGACTGGACAACGATCGGCGCATGCCGGATGCCGCAGCAACAAGGAATCAATTGAAGGCAGATGCTTCACTGATTAAAGAAAACGAAGCATTGAGGTCGGAGCTGATGAGGATGAAGCTTTTTATCTCGGATATGCAGAAAGGCAATAATCAAGCAGGGACAGGTACCTCTAGTAAGAGTGGTACTAGTGCGCATAAAAAGCACACTTTCTTCTCATCAATGTCGAAGACATTCGGCAAATTGAATCCCTTTAAGCATGGGTCTAAGGATACTTCTAACATTGATGATGACGTTGCTGCTATGGATCTTACCAAGCCTAGAAGGAGAAGGTTCTCGATCTCCTAAGTAAGTGGTATACTTCCGGGGAACATGATCGACTTAATTGTTTTCTGATTTCCGTATTATGAATTTTTTTTTTTTGGTTTTGTTTTTGGGTCGATGAATTTGTGTAATTAAATGTTAAATTTATGATTGTACTGTCTGTATGAAAAAGTAAATCAAAACTCAAATTTTGTTAAATTTATTACCTCCTACTTTGGCCTTTTTCTTTCCTTTTTCTTTGCTTATTTCTTTGATCTTACTGAATTTTCACCCTTTCAGTTGTGAATGTAATATTTCCATCTGTAGAGTTGTGGTGGCTTTACTCGCCATCATTTATTGATCTATGAAAGCTTTTGGGGTTGTTGTGGTTGATTTGCATTTTTGCTGGAAAATTTTCCAATTTTGAAGCCTTTTGATTTCAAACTCAGAAATTTCTCACATGTAGAAGGTCAGACCTTAACGATCGAGAAAACTAACACAAGTGGAGGAGGGTCGTTTGAACGAGCTTAAGAGATATCTCCAACGGGCTTTGAAAGCTTTGTGCCCATAATTGTGAAGGGAAAACCCAATTGCACAGGTTTCCTCTTGAACTCGAATAAACCAAGGTTTATCCGGTTGATTTCTGTATCAAATTTTACGTATATTGATCTTGCTACTTTGTTATTGACTCCAGGGGGTTAGACGAGAGCTGATTTAAATTTTTGAAATTCTATTCTGGGGTGCGTTCTGCAGCTTCCGCTATGTACTTCTTAATGAAATTTCGTTTATCCTTAAAAAAAAAATTACCTGTTTAATTGATCGGACTTCCATTTTTTTGCTATTGAGGAAAGTTGAACGGATAAACTGACTTCTTTATTTATTAAAAAAATATGATTAAAATTTAAATATACGTGAGGGTCCTATTATTAATTATTATCATTTGTGGAAAAACAAAATTCTAATGACGTAAGCCATAAAAGAAAATTAATTTATTTTCTTAGTATTGAAATTTAAAATAAAAAGATTCTTTATTTATATTCACTAAAAAATTTGGTTAATTAAGAAATAAATTTCTTTTTCTGATTTTTTTTCTCAAGGTAGAAATAAATTATTACTTCTATTTTGTTTATTTTCTACCTATAACATAACAGCTGCCCCTACAGGTCTTCTAGCTGCTTACCCTAGCCTAAGAGAGCTGTTATTTCTAGTGAGAAGTTCCTTTTAGCGGTTAAAAAAATCAACAGCAAGTTCATAATAGAAAAAATAATATTTAATTTTTATTTTTAATGACAAATGATTCGTCCTTAAAGATAACATATATTGCGATAAAAATTTTTTCTTCACCAAAATTTTTTTATGAAAAGAAATAGTTAGCATCCAAGCTTTTAGCAACCAAGTTTTGATATATTGAGAAAAATATTTTTTGCGTAAATGGTACATATTCACGATGATTATTTTAATCATAGGTTATTTTTAAATACCTTCCTTGAGATTTGATATAATTATAATTAAATGATGAAATTAAATATATTCTCACTTATCGCCTTTGCCGTTAGTATACATACACGTATAACGTTAATATTTGAAGGCAAAAATGTAAGATATAATTTGAATTTTTTTTTTAAAAGTAACTATTAAAAATACTTTGAAATCCATTGAATAATTATATTATCCGACTATACTAAGTACTCATTATGTGAAAGAGTACACTTTCTCTTTCTTCAAAATAAATAATGTCATGGAATTGTCTTATTTTCAAAGAAAATAAATCAAAGCATTTTCACTTCACTTTCTTCCTCTCAGTTGCTAGAACAAGAGCAAAGAAATACAAAGAGTATATATATAACCCATGAAGAAGACAAGTATAGGTGGTCAGGCAAGGCCACTGACCAATGGTGATTGATAGCGACTGAGATATGCTATTGGTATTGGAATTTGTAAGAGGTTAGTTATTTTATCAAATTCAAAAAGTAATTATTCATCTTTAATTTTCTTCTCTTTGGAGATTTTATAAGTAGTTATTAATGATTATATTTTATTTGTCTCGTTCATGAGTTGGTGGTGAAAAAAATTGATTAAAAAGAGAATGGGTTCAATTATTTATGGGCAAGAGTTAAAAAAAATTATTGCCAATTATTTTTGTTGGTGATATGTATTATTATCATAAGATAGAAGTAGTCTTAGTTGTAATTTTTATTTTTTAAGCCAAATTTTACCAAAGTTGATCTATTTATGAATTTACAGTGATTTTATTCCTCTATCACCCAAATACACTATAATAAGGCATGAGTTGGGGAAAAAAAAAAACTAAATGTTCTTGTACAGCTATCACATGAATATCATTTTTGTGTTTTCTGGTAACAAGGTTTGTAGCCTATACGATAGGTTTGTGCTGGACAAACATAGTCTCTGTTTTTTTGGGGGACAGTTGTCTGTCTCCTACGCGACAAGCTACTATTGCTTATAAACAGTTACTTTATTTTTAGGCGACAAGTGATGTCGCCCGTGTGGCAAGCGCATGTCACTTATACACACATTTTATGTTTTTTTAGCGGCAAGGGTTGTCTCTTGTACGACAAGTGCATGTCGCATACACAAAATTTTTTTTAGGCAATAATAAACACATATGTATAGGTAATTAAAAATATATATATATATACACACACATTATTATTATTTAATTTTATTATTAAAATATATTAGTATCATCTTTATTTTCTTTATTATTGTAACTGTTGTTGTTGTTGTTATTTAGTAATGTCATTATTATTATTAATTATTATTTTACTATTACTTATTAACATTTGTATATTGTGATGCTGCGCTTTCACTTTTAATGTTAGCATATGGCATTTTTTTTCTAAGCATTTGATTTTAATGAGATACTTTTTGCAATTGCAGCTGTTGTTACATAGATATACAGGCTGTTATTACTGGCAATATACTTTCTATTGCATCAGTGATACTAAAGTAGTATAACTTGTAGAAAATATGGGAGGATATCAAAGATTTGTACTTTAATCAGCCAATTAGTCATGTCGATGAAGTTAGTGTAGTTGTAGTTGTCATGTTATCTTTGGAGACATCTATTGATTTTATAAAAAGTGACTGTGACTTATAGGATGCATTTAATAAGTTACAGGATAAAAAGTATACTTGGGCAATGTTTGTCATTAGGACTAAGTTAGATGACTTATCTAAAGACATTAATAACTTAGCTCTGTCAAGAGACACACATGCAGCAGAAATAGATTGGTATGACTCAGTAGATGAGAATGAGTTTGCTATCCCTGACTTGAATGATGAGGTTCATATTAAGTATATGATAGTAATAGAAGATTCTATTGAGAGGATGCCAACAAATGACGATGAAGTTGGCTATACAGAAAAACCCACAGAAAATACTATTGATGATAGAGAAGGAAAGTTAAATAAAGTTATTGGTGTTACGCTTGATGAAGTTATTGGTGTTATGCTTGATGATGCGTTGGTGACTATAAATCGAGTGGTGATAGTGGTTCTAATTTAGATGAGACTGATGATAAGGCTACACCAGAAACTTATTGTCAATACAAGACAGTAGGTAGTTTTCAGTTTACAACTGATGGTGAAAATATTATACTTAAATTGGATCAGTTATTTAAGGATGTAAATGAATTCAGAAAGGTTGTAAAGGTGTATACAATAAAAAATGTATTCATATTGGAAAGACTGAAGAATGAAAAGTCAAGAATTACACTTATATGTGTTGCTGTAAGATGTACTTGATGGCTATATGCTAGTTTAAATTGGAATAAAGGTCATTTTTAGATCAAGACATTTTGCCCAGAGCATACTTGTGTAAGAAATAGCGAGAACTGTTGAGTACTAAAAAATATATATTTATAAAGGCGAAAATCATTATTTTTTACTTCAAGTTCTACTAACTTCTTTACTTTTATATATTCAAGTTTCTTATGAATTTAATTATGCGTGTTTCATTATAATTAAGTATTTTACGTATTTTAGGGGCATCATGGTTATTTCACAGTAAACAAGATATTTGATGACAAAACGGACAGCAAATTTGAACTCAGAATGGTCAAAAGCCTTAAGAGAAATATAAAAGTAAAAATACCACTGTTCACATAAACGGTACTGTTTATGACACTGTTCATATGTACTGTATGATTACGTGGCATTAACCGATGACGTGGTATTGACCGATGATGTGGTACCGACCAATAACGTGGTAGCATTTGATTGAAGAAATAATGTGACATTGACTGATTATGTGGCATTGACTGATGATGTGGCATGACTGATGAGGTGTCACAATCTTATTAGACAAAAATATTTATACACTATTGACCATGACGTGGCAGTATATTAGTGGATCAGAAAAAACGTGAGTACGGTACATGCATATACACGAGATAATAACTCTGATGATGTGTTCAAACTAATCAGAATTTACCACGGGGCACAATCCTGTACATCTAAATTGTTTTAATCCGATGGCCATGATTTACTCGCTGTATCTATAAAAGGAGGGCTCTCACTCTTAATTTAACATCCCTGAGTTCATTTTTTAGTTTCATTTTCTGAAATTCCCCCTTTATCTTGTAGTTTCTTTATATTTTAGTAAAATTTCCTTTTTATCCCTAGTTAAATATGAGTAGCTAATTTCCTTTCAAGTTTGGGTTGAAGGTGAAGTCTCAACATATTCCATGGGTTTAATTGATAAATTTATTTTATTTTCCCCTCTATTTTCTGTGGATGTATTGACTTTTCGTTGATAGATAATAATACACAGTTATTACTGTTTGGCATGATAAACCCTTAGCATCATATTAATTAGAGCGTGGTTCAGGAGGAGTGAATTTTCCCCTCATGATTTAATTGGTATTAATAAGGAATTTGAGTCCTGGAGCATGTTGATGCAGATCCAGATACCCAAATGCTTTATTATAACAGTTGCATTTTCAATTACTCTCGTCATTTTAATTCACAATTTAAGATAAAATTTATTATAATTTAATTGCTCACTTAGAAAATTAATTCAACACAATTAAAATCCACCTCTTCGTGGGATCGACACTCGTTACTATTAATTTATTCTACAATAGATTTGTGCACTTACGAGTTCAATAAAATTTATACAAGTTTTTGGCGCCGTTACTGGGGAGGTAATTTATTTTAATTTGTTGAATTAATTTTTTTTAGTTTTTTTCTTGTATTTTTTTCTTTATAAAAATAATAATTCTATAATTTAATTTTTATAATTTAAATTTCTGTACTTTAATTTTTGCTTTACTTTTCTTTATAATTTTTGTTATCTTGTAATTTATTTTAATTTTAATTAATCTATTCCTTTTATTTTCTTTTTAGTGCTCGAGTGTATTTCTTTGATAATTTTTTTTGTTTATCTTGTTAATTTATTTTAATTAATTCATAGTATTAATTCATAGAATTGGTTTTTTTTAAGTAAATTTTTTTGTTGTTGCTTTCTTTAAAAATTATAAAAAAATTAAAAAATAAAAAAAAGTGAATCCGTAATTAATTTAAATTTCTTTAAATTTCAATAATTTAATTTCTTTGTATTTTTTTTAAATTTCTATAATTTAATTTCTGAGTTAATTTTCTTTATAATTTTTGTTTATTTTGTTAATTTATTAATTCATAGAATTAATTTTTTTAAGTAATTATTTTTTTAGTTCTTTTCTTTTAATTTTTTTCTGGAATTTAATTTCGTTCATTTTTCTCTTTTTTATATTTCTATAGTTTAATTTTTCATTCTTCGTTGTAATTTATCTTATTATTTTATTTCTAGTTAATCTATTTCTTGTATTTTCTTTTTAGTACTTGAGTGTATGTTCATAGTAAGATTGTAATAACGTGATAAGGTTAGTATTATAATTTCTCCCTCCTCATTATTTTTTTAAAATTTGTTCATTTTTTGTTACATTTTTTATTATTTTTTTATGCATGGTCGAAGGTCGCAATTACCTAATTTTGGGCCTATAGACTTAGAATTGGAAAAAATACTTTGCACACACAAATATATCGCATTTAAAAATAAAATTGAAATGGATTTACAACAACAAGAACCACCTCAGGAGAGGCTATTTAAGGACTATTTCAGTCTCTTAGCTAATTTGAGCACATCATGTATATGATACCCAAATGTAGCTGTTAGAAATTTTGAATTAAAACCTAGTGTGCTAAATTGTCTCCCAACATTTTATGGCTTAAAAAATGAAGACCCATATAATCATTTAAATGATTTTCATGCTATTTGTCAAATTTTTAGATATGAGAATTTTTTAGATGATGATGTTAAGCTCAGACTATTCTCATTTTCTTTAAAAGATAGAGCTCGTTCATGATTTAATACATTACCTGCTAATAGCATTACATTATGGGAATAAATGGTCACAAACTTTTTAAATAAATACTTCCCAGTTCATAAAATCAATTCTATTCGCAGGGAAATTTCAGAGTTCATTCAGAGAGAAGACGGCAGTTTTTCGAAGTATGGGAGCGATTTAACGGGCTACTCTTGAAATGTCCACATCATGGATATGAAAAATGGCACCAATGCTAATACTTTTGGAAGGATTATTGCCAAAGGTTATATGTGTTGGAGTAAGAATTGTAGTTTGATGGCTTCCTTATTACACCTATGACGTTGGCTTGATCTGGGTATGAGTCATGGTCATGTGGTCTAATCCAATTGTTAAGTGAGATTGTTATGTTTAGGTATGAGTCATGGTCATGTGAGCTTTAAATTTTCCCGAAGGGTTGGTTTTTCAAACCATGAGATTTAACAAAACCCCAATCCTTTTACCCAAGCATTCTTGAATTCACTCACTCAGTGAAATTCAAACATTTTTATCTTTCCAAACAACATAAAGAGCCGGCCTATTCCACGGCCACCATCCTTAAAGTAATGAGCCCAAAACAATAAGGTGAACCACTCCACAAATTTAAAGACTTTCCCGCCAATTTTCAAAGTTGTTTAAACCACTGCTCATCCTTTTTCTATTGGGATGAGTCAAATGGTGGTCAAAGTTTGACAAACAGTCAAAGTTGACTGAGACCATCATTCAAAGATGGCTTTTTTCAAAAGGATATCTCACTCCTACTATTGAAGAAGCCAAAGCCCAATCCATATTCCTCACTTAAAAGTCTAAGGCCCAATCCTTATTGGCCTCAGCCAAGTTCGAAGAGGAATATTTTAAAGTTATGGAACAGCTCCTCGCCTCAAGGTCCGAGCCTTCTGCACGTGACTCCTCCGAAGAGGAAGAAGAGTCATTTATATCCTCGAGAGATGACAATGAAGATGATTGTTTTATAGGCATTAGCTGCCATGGTCATTTGTTGGAGTAGTCCAAGTATGTTATACTCAGACATTCCATCTATATTCCACTCATAGACTGAAGATGCATTAAACCGTGACTGGTTTATTACACTTGGTCTATTATCTATTGCTAGATCTAGTGGAGTTCAAGAAGTAGCAGGAAGTGCTAATTCTCAATGGACTTTATTGACTTTAGGTTCAGGCTCAGGTTCTTCTTGAAATACTTCTATGTCGGAAGGGGCTACAGAAGACTGATCCTGATCTAATACTCCTATCTTGCTAGATTGGGGAGTATCAAGGGCTATTTCAACCTTCTTAAATGAGGATGAAGAGGCTTCTATCCTATCTAGTTATTCTCTAATGGCTTTAGCAAAATCTGATTTCGAATCTTGAACAAGTTTTTGACTTGTCTTCGAAACCTAATAAGGCTTGAAAATAGGCTCTTTGAGTCTTTTTTCAAGATCAGATTTTGATGGAACAATTTTTAGAGTAACTGTAGAAGGAACAGTTATGGTTGACTTTTAGATTTAACTTTCTATCCTAGTCAACTATTTTCCTATTGTATTTAGATTAGTGTTATAGAAATTATTCTGCTGAATAACACTATCTAAATTTTTATCTGTATCACCGTACCTATGGATTTTGTAAGGTGATGCTTTAACTTCCATTGGAGGTTCACCATGTTCGATGGTGATATTCCTCATAAAAAGATGGTGATATTCCTCATAGGAGGATGTTCAAACTCAATAGTTATATTATCACTATCAGAAAGTTTCCATTTTGGAGTTTTCATTCTTTCAATGATAGGATTTGTCTTTTTGAAAGGGTAGGAAATATTGTTGTTAGAGGCATACATTTCAAACCAATCAAAAAATAAAATATAGGCTTTTTGGTCATTAACAAATTCATAGTAAAATTCCTGAATTTGTTTTCTTTGGTTAAAAAAATATTTGAAAAACCAAAATGGAATGAAATATTTGAAAAATATTCAGACCTTCTAAAAGATAGTTTAACTTTACCATCTGAATACTGAATCACATTTTATAACTCTATATTGGGCTCAAGTTGTTTCGGAATCACTGGTTCAGTGGCTCCATCAAGGATCTATTCCTCTGGAAGATGGATATATTTCCATTGAATAGGTCTTGATACAACAATATTGGCTTTGGATAGGTCAGTCTAGAAAAGAATTATTTCATTCTTTTTTTATTAGAATTTATACTACGTATTGAATGCAGAATGCATTGCTTTATAAGACATTTTATAAATTAATGCAACAGGGATTGATCCTTCGATCATGTGGTAATTGTGGGTTTTGATATAAAGAATCATACTCTTAAGAATATTTTTGTCTTTAAATGAGATTGTTATTTTTGGATAACAATCAAACGATATTGGGCCTTTACAGAGGCTCGATTCAATACTGCTTAGTAAAGAATCATCAAAAGAGATGAATCTGCCATCTCTCAAAACGGCTAAGATAGAAGTATCTAAGCCTTCTTTGGTCAGGGGCTTTATTCCTACTTGGATTAGACCACTGTGGACATACTTAAATTTCTTTTCTTTTAAAATCTTTAAAGAATTTTTTCAAAACAATTGGATTGTTTTAAAAGGCTTTGAAAGAGTGATATCTCGCTTTTCCGTCTTTATAATGTAATATGATTTTAAACAATCAAATTTTTTGGTTTTGTAAATCATGTCTTTAGCAACTTTAGGCAATTCCCAACAATCCATGGCTTTATTAAAGTCCTCAATTATAAATTCCTCAGAGTTCACAACGTTCTTTGAAATACTAGTCCTCCCAGATGAAGAGCTAGAGAAAAAGGATGCTTTACAAAGTAGAAAATCCATGTAACCCTAAGTCTTTTCAACTAGACCCTATATATATGGTTACAGGTACGGGTTTACTGCCCTAAACAGATCCCTGTCCTAAATGGGTCTTACTACCAGTAAAGAATTCACTACACATATAGAAATTAATTTAGAGAGTTAAAATTACACGAATTCTATTTCCCTATAGTACACCTATTTCCCCTTGGCTCTGATACCAAACGCGGACCTACCCACGTGAAGACATAATCATTTTTTTTATAATCATGTAAAGAAAGGGTCTTTGGCTATATAGTTGCCATTAGCCTTCATTTGAAGGGATCCGTCTCATTCTCTCTAATTTCTCTCTTCTCTCTGGTTCTGGAAAAATGAACTGAAGTCATTGAAGGAAATTATTCCTGACTTCTGATTTCTAAAACCATTCTTCTTCTTTTCTGTAAAGCCTAAAGCTTTTGAAAATTAATGTAAGCATTTAATTTTCAATTTTATTTAAAGCATTTAAAGCTTCTGTATTCTAAAGCACTTGTATTTATTTAATTTAAAGCATAGATCTTAAGGGTGTATGTTTTAAATTTTTAAAGTTTTTAAGAATTTGCATGCTAAGCAGACTGATCTGTATCAGCTCTGCCATACAACCGCTACTTAACCTCTGAGGCAAAGAGACCACATCTCGATCCTCAGTCGTATCTTCTCTTTTCCCCCCACACTCAGAGCACTCTTTCTGGGAACCAGACTGGATACTGTGTTTGCTTAGATAGCCAACCTTAATGCATGTTTACTTCTGCAAACCTCTGTTGCTAGGCTTGCTTAAATTAACTGAATTAAAATTTTAAAGCAATTTAATTTTAATTGGTATATTGGCTGGACACCCAAAGTGCAAGGTCTGATCAGTCCTAAGTCTAACCAGATCCCAAAGGCCTGTTATATAGATGAAGTGTTGATCTTTTTTAATACAATTGATCAAGATTTCAAACATTTAAAGACTTTTTATTATGTGATTAGAAAAGCTGGTTTAGCCATTCTAGTTCAAAGATATCTTTGTTCCAAACAAAGATTAGGTTCCTTGGACATTACATTTTCAAAGGAACAATTACCCCTATTGAGAGACCTCTTGCATTTGCAGACAAGTTTCCTGATCGGATACTTGATAAAGCACAACTGCAAAGATTTCTTGGTAGCTTAAATTATGTATTAGACTTTTGTCCCAATATCAACAGGATTTCGAAACCTCTACACGATAGGTTAAAGAAGAATCCTAGTGAATGGACTGATGAACACACTAAAGCAATCAGACTAATAAAACAGTCTGTTAAGAGACCGATGCCTCTGACCTAGGTTATGGTGATATACTAAAAAAAGTAGAAAACAATAAAGAACAAATAGTTCAGTATGTTTCTGCACATTGGAATGATTTCAGAAAAATTACTCTACTATTAAAAAAGAAATTTTATCCATTGGTTTATGCATTATAAAGTTTCAAAATGATTTATTAAATCAAAAATTTTTACTTAGGATTGATTGCAAAGCTGCAAAACATATTTTGGAAAAGGATGTTCAAAATATTACATCCAAACATATTTTTGCATGTTGGCAAGCTATTTTAAGTATTTTTGATTTTGAAATTGAGTTTATTAAAAGTGATAGAAATTCTGTTTCAGATTTTCTAACGAGAGAATTTCTCCAAAACAGATAAATATTGCCTAGAAAGAAAGATAAAGGCAAAGCAGTCCTCAAAGACCCTCAGCTTCAAACACCTAAAGCCCAATCTCCTCCTAAAGAAAAAGTGTTGTCCTCAGCAATGCCAGTAAAGCTTGGATTGATATGGTTCAAGAAGAAGAATTAGAATCTAAAGCCCTTGTTGCATAGGAATAGGTAAAAGAATTAATGTCCTCCATTTCCAAATCCCCTGAACTTACGTTGGCCTTACAAAGTATTTCTCAAATAAAGCCTCTTTCTCAATTTCCTGAGAAAGAAAAATCTATTTGTAAAGAAATCGTAATGCCATCATCTTCTAAAGAAATTATTTCAACTGAAAGCTCTTCTTCATCAGTTGTACTTTCACAGCAAAAAATTTTAAAGAAATCAGATTGGATTAATAAAACCTATCCACAAAACGTTTTAGTAATTGAAGATGGGTTTTATCACTCTGATCCTTTCCAAAGTCTTTTAAAGATTTTCCTGAAGGGTTGGTTTTTCAAACCATGGGATTTAACAAAACTCCAATTCTTCTACCAAAGCATTCTTGAATTCACTGACTCAGTGAAATTCAAATATTTTTATCTTTCCAAACAACATAAAGAGCCGGCCTATTCCACGGCCACCATCCTTAAAGTAATGATTCCAAAACAATAGGGTGAACCACTCCAAAAATCTAAAGACTTACCTGCCAATTTTCAAAGTTATTTAAACTACTGTTCATCTTTTTCCTATTGGGATTACCAGCAGGCCTGGTTTAACACATTTTTTATCTAAAATCTAAAGAAATCCTACTCTTGGTTATTTTTATTCAATTCAAAAATAACCGTACAAAGCATTCCAAACTGATTTCACCAATGGTGGGATTATTTTGGGCCAAGCCCAGAAATATTAACCCCTAACGCCGTAAACTGTTTAAACCTATTCAAAACCCATTATAAACCTACAGACTCAGAAAAAAGATTCCCTCATTTTCTCTATTTCTGTACAAATTTCTTCTTTCCTAGGGTCTGAATGTGGAGTCTTCAATTCCATACCCATAAAGCCCAAATCTTCCTACAAAGAACCTTTAAAGTCAAATGGTGGTCAAAGTTTGACGAACAATCAAAGTTGACTGAGACCATCGTTCAAAGATGGCTTTCTTCAAAAAGATATCTCACTCCTACTATTGAAGAAACCAAAGTCCAATCCACATTCCTCACTCAAAAGTCTAAGGCCCAATCCTTATTGGCCTCAGCCAAGTCCGAAGAGGAATATTTTAAAGTTATGGAACAGCTCCTCGCCTCAAGGTCTGAACCTTCTGCACGTGACTCCTCTAAAGAGGAAGAAAAGCCATTCATATCCTTGGGAGATGACAACGAAGATGATTGTTTTGGCATCTTCTCAACTGTAAAGCATTGTAAATAATTATGCTTGTAATTATTATATTAAAAAAAAGAAGTAAAAGTTATTTACTTTCTTATACATTTCCCTGTAATTATTATGTTTCAGATATAATTATTTTCTTTTTTGTCATTTATCGTTTTGGATGATTTTCCCCCTTCACTCACTATTCTCTTCACGAGAAAAAAACTGTGGGGACAAGATTCCATTTTCTTTTCCTTTTTTAGGTCCTACAAAGACTTTGAAGACTTAAAGTAAAGATGCTATCTCCACTCACGATTCACGGGGTTCACGACACCAAACGCAGACCTACCCACGTGAAGACATAATCATTTCTTTTGTAATCATGTAAAGCAAAGGGTCTTTGGCTATATAGTTGCCATTAGCCTTCATTTGAAGGGATCCGTCTCATTCTCTCTAATTTCTCTCTTCTCTCTGGTTCTGGAAAAATGAACTGAAGTCATTGAAGGAAATTATTCCTGACTTCTGATTTCCAAAACCATTCTTCTTCTTTTCTGTAAAGCCTAAAGCTTTTGAAAATTAATGTAAGCATTTAATTTTCAATTTTATTTAAAGCATTTAAAGCTTCTGTATTCTAAGGCACTTGTATTTATTTAATTTAAAGCATAGATCTTAAGGGTGTATGTTTTAAATTTTTAAAGTTTTAAAGAATTTGCATGCTAAGCAGACTAATCTGTATCAGCTCTGCCATACAACTGCTACTTAGCCTCTGAGGCAAAGAGACCAGATCTCGATCCTCAATTGTATCTTCTTTTCTCCCCCCACACTTAGAGCACCCTTTCTGGGAACCAGACTGGGTACTGTATTTGCTTAGATAGCCAACCTTAATCCATGTTTATTTCTGCAAACCCCTATTGCTAGGCTTGCTTAAATAAACTGAATTAAAATTTTAAAGCAATTTAATTTTAATTGGTATATTGGCTGGACACCCGAAGTGCAAGGTCTGATCAGTCCTAAGTCTGACCAGATCCTAAAGGCCTGTTAATTCAGGGGTCTTCTGGTTTAAGAACGCCACGTACCATTAATCTTAAAGATTATTAGATTCTTAGAATAAGAATCATTCCCTTTAAAGCCCAGTATATTTCCAAAACAATCTCGCACTTAATTAAAGATATAAAATTGTAAATTTTAAAGCGTTCACATACTTTCCCATGTAACCAGAAGACCCCTGAATTAACAGGCCTTTGGGATCTGGTCAAACTTAGGACTGATCAGACCTTGCACTTCGGGTGTCCAGCCAATATACCAATTAAAATTAAATTACTTTAAAATTTTAATTTAGTTTATTTAAGCAATCCTAGCAACAAGGGTTTGCAAAAGTAAACATGCATTAAGGTCGGCTATCTAAGCAAACACAGTATCCAGTCTAGTTCCCAGAAAAGGTGCTCTAAGTATGGGGAAGAAGAGAAGATACAACTGAGGATCGAGATCTGGTCTCTTTGCCTCAGAGGCTAAGTAGCGGTTGTATGACAGAGCTGATACAGATCAGTCTGCTTAGCATGCAAATTCTTTAAAACTTTAAAAATTTAAAACATACACCCTTAAGATCTATGCTTTAAATTAAATATATACAAGTGTTTTAGATTACAAAAGCTTTAAATGCTTTAAATAAAATTGAAAATTAAATGCTTACATTAATTTTCAAAAGCTTTAGGCTTTACAAAAAAGAAGAAGAATGGTTTTAGAAATCAGAAGTCAGGAATAATTTCCTTCAATAACTTCAGTTCATTTTTCCAAAACCAGAGAGAAGAGAGAAATTAGAGAGAATGAGACGGATCCGTTCAAATGAAGGCTAATGGCAACTATGTAGCCAAAGAACCTTTGCTTTACATAATTACAAAAGAAATGATTATGTTTTCACGTGGGTAGGTCCGCATTTGGTATCAGAGCCAAGGGGAAATAGGTGTACTATAGGGAAAAAGAATTCATGTAATTTTAACTCTCTAAATTAATTTCTGTATGTGTGGTGAATTCTTTACCGGTAGTAAGACCCGTTTAGGACAGGGATCCGCTTAAGGCAGTAAACCCGTACCTGTAACCATATATATAGGGTCTAGTTGAAAAAACTTAGGGTTACATGGATTTTCTACTCTGTAGAGCATCCTCTTTCTCTAACTCTTCATCCGGGAGCACTAGTGTTTCAAAGAACGTTGTGAACTCTGAGGAATTCATAATTGAGGACTTTAATAAAGCCATAGATTGTTGGGAATTGCCTAAAGTTGCTAAAGACATGATTTACAAACCCAAAAAACTTGATTGTTTAAAATCATATTACATTATAAAGACGGAAGAGCGAGATATCACTCTTTCAAAGCCTTTTGAAACAATCCAATTGTTTTTAGAAAATTCTTTAAAGATTTTGAAAGAAAAGAAATTTAAGTATGCCCACAGTGGTCTACTCCAAGTAGGAATAAAGCCCCTGAACAAAGAAGGCTTAGTTACTTCTATCTTAGTCGTTTTGAGAGATGGCAGATTCATCTCTTTTGATGATTCTTTACTAAGTAGTATTGAATCGAGCCGCTGTAAAGGACCAATATCGTTTGATTGTTATCCAAACATAACAATCTCACTTAAAGATAAAAATATTCTTAGGAGTATGATTTTTCATATCAAAACCCACAATTACCACATGATCGAAGGATCAATCCCTGTTGCATTGATTTATAAAATGTCTTATAAAGCAATGCATTCTGCATTCAATACGCATTATAAATTCCAGTAAAAAAAGAATGAAATAATTCTTTTCCAGACTGACCTATCCAAAGCCAATATTGTTGTATCAAGATCTATCCAATGGAAAGATGTCCATCTTCCAGAGGAATGGATCCTTGATGGAGCCACTGAACCAGTGATTCTGAAACAACTTGAGCCCAATACAGAGTTACAAAATGTGACTCAGTATTCAGATGGTAAAGTTAAACTATCTTTTAGAAGGTATACCTCGTCTAGATTCTCAGACATAGCTTCTGTGTCTAGTATTCCTTCAATAGATAGAACATTTACTAGAGTACCTTCTATAGTAAATGCCCCTTACAAAGACCAACCTAGGTTTTCTACTTCAGATATACCTAGTAGTTCTATACGTTCTATTAATTATACTACTAGTATACCACACCCAGTCTATACTAGTAGATAACAGGATCAAAGACAGGAAGAAAAGGAACCTTCTCCTCCAACATCTCCTACATTTTCTGCTGTTCACAGAAAATGTAATCAGTGTCTTAGAAAAGCCATTTGAATTGGATAAAACTCTTTTGCATAATGATTTTTATTCTGATTCAAATAAAGAGAAAAGACTTTGGTTTTTCAAATATTTTTTTAACTAAAGAAAATAAATTCAAGAATTTTACTATGAATTTGTTAATAAACAAAAAGCCCATATTTTGTTTTTTGATTTGTTTGAAATGTATGCCTCCAACAACAATATTTCTTACCCTTTCAAAAAGATAAATCCTATCACTGAAAGAATGAAAACTCCAAAATGGAAACTTTCTGAGAGTGATAATATAACTATTGAGTCTGAACATCCTCCTATGAGGAATATCACCATCAAACATGGTGAACCTCTAATGGAAGTTAAAGCATCACCTTACAAAATCATAGGTACGGTGATACAGACAAAAATTTAGATAGTGTTATTCAGTAGAATAATTTCTATAACACTAATCTAAATACAATAGGAACTGTTCCTCCTACAGTTACTCCAAAAATTGTTCCATCAAAATCTGATCTTGAAAAAAGACTCAGAGAGCCTATTTTCAAGCCTTATTAGGTTTTGAAGACAAGTCAAAAACTTGTTCAAGATTCGAAATCATATTTTACTAAAGCCATTAGAGAACAATTAGATAGGATAGAAGCCTTTTCATCCTCATTTAAGAAGGTTGAAATAGCCCTTGATACTCCCCAATCTAGAAAGATAGGAGTATTAGATCAGGATCAGTCTTCTGTAACCTCTTTTAACATAGAAGCATTTCAGGAAGAACCTGAGCCTGAACCTAAAGTCAATAAAATCCATTGAGAATTAGCACTTCCTGCTACTTCTCGAACTCCACCAGATCTAGCAATAGATAATAGACCAAGTGCAATAAACCAGTCACGGTTTAATGCATCCTCAGTCTATGAGTGGAATATAGATGAAATGTCTGAGTATAACATACTTGGACTACTCCAACAAATGACCATGGCAGCCAATGCCTATAAAACAATCAACTTCATTGTCATCTCCCAAGAATATGAACGGCTCTTCTTCCTCTTAAGAGGAGTTACGTGCAGAAGGCTCGGACCTTGAGGCGAGGAGCTATTCCATAACTTTAAAATATTCCTTTTCGGACTTGGCTGAGGCCAATAAGGATTGGGCCTTAGACTTTTGAGTGAGGAATATGGATTAGGCTTTGGCTTCTTCAATAGTAAGAGTGAGATATCCTTTTGAAAAAAGCCATCTTTGAACGATGGTCTCAGTAAACTTTGACTGTTCATCAAACTTTGACTACCATTTGACTTTAAAGGTTTTTTGTATGAAGATTTGGGCTTCATGGGTATAGAATTGAAGACTCCACATCCAGACCCAAGAAAGGAAGAAATTTGTACAGAAACAGAGAAAAGGAGGAAATCTTTTTTCTGAGTCTGTGGGTTTATAATGGGCTTTGAATAGGTTTAAATAATTTACGGCGTTAGGGGTTAATATTTCTAGGCTTGGCCTGAAATAATCCCACCACTGGTGAAACTAGTTTGGAAGGCTTTGTACGGTTATTTTTGAATTGAAGAAAAATAACCAAGAGTGGGATTTCTTTGGATTTTGGATAAAAAATGTGTTAAACCAGGCCTGCTGGTAATCCCAATAGGAAAAGAATGAGTAGTGGTTTAAACAACTTTGAAAATTAGTGGGAAAATCTTTAGATTTATGGAGTGGTTCACCCCATTGTTTTGGGCTCATTACTTTAAGGATGGTGGCCTTGGAATAGGCCGGCTCTTTATGTTGTTTGGAAAGATAAAAATATTTGAATTTCACTGAGTCAGTGAATTCAAGAATGCTTTGGTAGAAGGATTGGGGTTTTGTTAAATCTCATGGTTTGAAAAACCAACCCTTCGAGAAAATCTTTAAAAGACTTTGGAAAGGATCAGACTTTGGAAACTTGTCTGCAAATGCAAGAGATCTCTCAATAAGGGTAATTGTTCCTTTGGAAATGTAATGTCCAAGGAACCTAATCTTTGTTTGGAATAAAGATATCTTTAAACTAGAAATGGCTAAACCAACGCTTCTAGTCACATAATAAAAAGACTTTAAATGTTTGAAATGTTGATCAATTGCATTAGAAAAGATCAACACATCATCTATATAAACTATACAAAAGTCTGAGTAAGGATTATAAATGTCATTCATAATCGTTTGAAACTCTGACGGGGCATTCTTTAGACCAAACGGCATAACAATCCACTCATACTGTCCGAATGAAACATACCGATCTTTTGATTGGATTTGAATTTGCCAAAATCCTGATTTCGTATCAAACTTTGAGATATGAAAGCAGAATAGAGCTTTTAAAGCAAATCCTTTTTGTTAGGTATGAGGTACCTAATCCACTTTAAGGTTTTGTTTAAAGGCTTATAATTTATCACCAATCGAGGTGTTCCTTTTTCTATCTCAGAATTTTTGTTGACATAGAAAGTGTCACAAGACCACGAAGACCTTGATTTCACAATTAGGCCTTTGGACTCTAAGTCTTTAATCTCATTCCTACAGTATTGTTCTAAGTCCATATTCATCTGAATAGGCCTAGCCTTAGTAGGAATTTATCTTTCGTCAAAACTGGGCTCATAGGGTAAATCTACCATATGTTGCTTCCTATCCTAGAAAACAGATGGTAGGCCAGTACAGATCTCTTTTTCATTTTGACTTTTGAAATCAAAAATCTTTTTCTTTATAAAATCATTTTGTAATTGCTTTTCAATTATTTGTAAACTCAAATCTTTCTGTAAACAAGTTAAATCATTTTTTTTGTTTTAATTAAAACACTGATTTGATTTTGGTAAACAGAAGTGGCTTTGATGATATTTAAATTTCTTGTCTTGAGCTTTTCTATGAAAGGAAAGACAAGTTTTTTCTTTTAGGCTTTAAAAGATATACTGTCGTAATTAACAGTATATAGGGTAATTAAGTTTATAAATGGGGTTCCTAAAATGACAGCATGATGAATATCATTTGTCAAAATAAATGAGGTTTTAAATTTAAAATCATTATTTAAAATAGAGGCATCAACTTTGGAGGTAATCCTCAATTTTGAATTGTTGGCGGCAGAAAGCCTTTCTTTAGTTTTCTTATGATATTTTTTGGGAACAATTATTTCTTTAATGTAATTTAAATCAGCACCAGTGTCAAATAATGCAATGGTGTCAATTTGGAATTCTTTTGAAAAAACTAATGTAACTTTAATTAAATATTTTCTTGTGGTGATTTGTTTTAAAACAAATAGAAAATCATGAGGTAGAGACTCGATATTTTCAAGTTTCTGTTCCTCATCTTCACCACCTTCTGAGTCTGATTCATTATCCGAATGTTGTTGCAATTATTTTTGTAACAATATTTGGATAGTCTTAGAATCAATTTTTTGCTTTAGTTTTAAATCATAAATTTCAGATTTAATTTCTTTAATTTCTTTTTGGAGATTTTCAATAGAAAGAGAAGACTTTCTAGTCTTTTTCTTATTTAAAATATCTGTGAGATCATAAGCGTGCTTTTGAATTACTGGGGCTTTGGAAGTCTCAGGTTTGTCTCTTTGCTCAAGAGTTTTTAGAAGCTTATCTAAATACTCTATTTGTAAAGAAGGGTTAGAAATATATTTGACTAATTCAAGAAATGTTTCTTATTCTTTAGTCAATACATTGACTTTTTTTAGATATGATTCTGTGTTAGAATCAGTATCAGAAAATTCTAAGGTATCAGAGTCAACCAACTCATCAACCTACAGAGACTTACTATCTTTCGTCATGGAAGATTCTAAATCAGAAGATTCAACTAATAAAGGAGCTATTTGGGAAAATATTTCTTCACTGAGTCCCAACTCATGAAGTCTTTTGGCCATTCTATAATAGTTTGCAGCATGTCCTTTTTTCCCACACTTGAAACAAGTGGCTTCTTTATAGTTGAAGGGGTTCTTTGTACTAGGTTTGGCTTTACTTTCCTTTCTTTTAGAGGAGTGTTTTCTATAAGGTTTTGAAGACTTCTTATAAAAAGATTCTCTAAGTTCTAGAAAGGGTTTCCTATACTTTCTAGTCTTGTGATGTTTTTTGTAAGTTTTCGTAAAACACTTACCTTCACAATCTTTAGACAAGGAGGCTTTGAAGGGGTCATAATTGATCTGTTTACAGAAACTTCCTAATTCTTACTTAGATCTCCTAAGCTCCCATTTTAGTCATTTCTGTATCTTTAAGTTCTGACAAATCTTTAAACCTTCCTTATTGACATAACTGACTAATTCACCGTAGGTGAGATTGTCATAAGGAATTTAGTTGTCATATAGGGCTTTAATGGAATTCTTTACCTTTTCTCCTAAACCCTGCCAGAAATTTTTCTTTCCAAGTAATATGATTTGCATCATCTCTTAGAAAGAGTATGGTAAAGAAAGTAGTTTTATAGCTCTAGAAATCACTAAATTTTCTACACCTAAAGTTGTGCAGTAACTCAGCGTTCTTATCCCTAAGATGAGAAGGGTCACCTATAAAATGAAGGGATATTGTAACTATAAGAGTTGCAACAACATCTTGAATTAGGTTATTAAACTCATCAAGAATGGGTAATCCTTCTTGATCTGTTTTAATAACATCTAGAATCTCAAGATGTTGTTGACTGGTGAGGAGATGATCCCACTAACCTTTAAGTTGACCAATAAAATCAGCAATCAGAATTTCTGCTATAGCTCTATCAGCAGTTCCTTATTGGGTTTTATAGGCATTGGCTGCCATGGTCATTTGTTAGAGTAGTCCAAGTATGTTATACTCAAACATTCCATCTATGTTCCACTCATAGACTAAGGATGCATTAAATCATGACTGGTTTATTGCACTTGGTCTATTATCTATTGCTAGATCTAGTGGAGTTCGAGAAGTAGCAGGAAGTGCTAATTCCCAATGGACTTTATTGACTTTAGGTTCAGGCTCAGGTTCTTCCTGAAATGCTTCTATGTCAGAAGATGCTACAGAAGACTAATCATAATCTAATACTCCTATCTTGCTAGATTGGGGAGTATCAGGGGCTATTTCAACCTTCTTAAATGAGGATGAAGAGGCTTCTATCCTATCTAATTATTCTCTAATGGCTTTAGCAAAATTGATTTCGAATCTTAAACAAGTTTTTGACTTGTCTTCGAAACCTAATAAGGCTTGAAAATAGGCTCTTTGAGTCTTTTTTCAAGATAAGATTTTGATGGAACAGTTTTTGGAGTAACTGTAGAAGGAAAAATTATGGTTGACTTCTGGATTTAACTTTCTATCCTAATTAACTGCTTTCCTATTGTATTTAGATTAGTGTTACAGAAATTATTCTGCTGAATAACACTATCTAAATTTTTGTCTGTATCACGGTACCTATGGATTTTGTAAGGTGATGCTTTAACTTCCATTGGAGGTTCACCATGTTCGATGGTGATATTCCTCATAGGAGGATGTTCAGACTCAATAGTTGTATTATCACTATCAGCAAGTTTCCATTTTGGAGTTTTCTTTCTTTCAGTGATAGGGTTTGTCTTTTTGAAAGGGTAGGAAATGTTGTTGTTGGAGGCATACATTTCAAACCAATCAAAAAATAAAATATGGGCTTTTTAATTCATTAACAAATTCATAGTAAAATTTCTGAATTTGTTTTCTTTGGTTCAAAAAATATTTGAAAAACCAAAGTCTTTTCTCTTTATTTGAATCAAAATAAAAATCATTATGCAAAAGAGTTTTATCCAATTCAAATGGCTTTTCTAAGACACTAATTACATTTTCTGTGGACAGCAGAAAATGTAGGAGATGTTGGAGGAGAAGGTTCCTTCTCTTCCTGTCTTTAATCCTGTTGTCTATTAGTATAGACTGGGTGTGGTATACTAGTAGTATAATCAATAGAACGTATAAAACTATTAGGTATATCTGAAGTAGAAAACCTAGGTTGGTCATTGTAAGGGACATTTACTATAGAAGGTACTCTAGTAAATGTTCTATCTATTGAAGGAATACTAGACACAGAAGCTATGTCTGAGAATCTAGACAAGGTAGACCTTCTAAAAGATAGTTTAACTTTACCATCTGAATACTGAGTCACATTTTGCAACTCTGTATTGGGCTCAAGTTGTTTCGGAATCACTAGTTCAATGGCTTCATCAAGGATCCATTCCTGTGGAAGATGGACATCTTTCCATTGGATAGGTCTTGATACAATAATATTGGCTTTGGGTAGGTCAGTCTGGAAATGAATTGTTTCATTCTTTTTTTACTGGAATTTATGCTGCGTATTGAATGCAGAATGCATTACTTTATAAGACATTTTATAAATCAATGCAACAGGGATTGATCCTTCGATCATGTGGTAATTGTGGGTTTTGATCTGAAGAATCATACTCCTAAGAATATTTTTGTCTTTAAGTGAGATTGTTATGTTTTGGATAATAATAAAATGATATTGAGCCTTTACAGAGGCTCGATTCAATATTGCTTAGTAAAGAATCATCAAAAGAGATGAATCTGCCATCTCTCAAAACAGCTAAGATAGAAGTATCTAAGCCTTCTTTGGTCAGGGGCTTTATTCCTACTTGGATTAGACCAATGTGGACATACTTAAATTTGTTTTCTTTAGGCAATTCCCAATAATCTATGGCTTTATTAAATTCCTCAATTATGAATTCCTCGGAGTTCACAACGTTCTTTGAAACACTAGTCCTCCCGGAGGAAGAGTTAGAGAAAGAGGATGCTCTACAGAGTAGAGAATCCATGTAACCCTAAGTCTTTTCAACTAAACCCTATATATGTGGTTACAGGTACGGGTTTACTGCCCTAAGCGGATCCCTGTCCTAAACGGGTCTTACTACTGGTAAAGAATTCATCACACACACAGAAATTAATTTAGAGAATTAAAATTACACGAATATATATATATATATATATATTGGTATGACTCACATTTTTGCTTGAGATCGTATTATTTTTAAGCTGCGGGCATATTTATTTCATCTTGGTGAGAGTGTGTAATATTACTTTAATATTTTCTCTCAATTTACCATTAATGGGAGCAACTATTGTTATTGGGTTTAATTTCTTTGTGAGAGTGTCATTGCTAGTGAGATTTTAGGGTATTGACATGTCATTCTTGAAAGTAACTTGGTTACAATAGTTGTGGCAAAGTCTACTGGATTGATTCATGTAGATGGTTGATTTAGAAATAATATTTCTTAAAGACTGGAGATAATGCTTATACTTTTATTTGATTTACATTATAAAGTTTAATTAAATAAACATGGTAGTTAAAAAAAAAGTTTTGGATTTGAATTTGATTTTACTTAATTTGCTAGAGACTAGCAATAAGCTGGTTGGGAGGTGTGTCAAGTACTAGAAAATGTATATTTATAAAGGAAAAAATCATCATTTTTCACTTCAAGTTCTACTAACTTCTTTACTTTTATGTATTCAAGTTTCTTGTTAAATTAATTATGCGTGTTTCATTATAATTAAGCATTTTACGTATTTTAGGGACATCATAGTCTTTTCACAATAAACAAGATATCGGATGACAAAACGACGGTAAATTTGAACTCAAAACGGTCAAAAACCTTAAGATGAGTATAAAAGTAAAAATGCCACTGTTCACATATACGATACTGTTCACATGTACGGTACTGTTCATGATACTGTTCATATGTACTGTACGATGATGTGGCATTGACCGATGATGTGGTGTTGACAGATGATGTGGCACCGACCAATGATGTGGCAGCATTTGATTGGAGGAATGATATGGCATTGACTGATTATGTGGCGTTGATTGATGACGTGACTTGACTGATGACATGTCACAATCTTATTGGACAAAAATGTTTATGCACTGTTGACAGATGACGTGATAGTATATTAGTAATTTAAAAAAAAAACATGCGTACAGTACATGCATATACACGGGATAATAGCCCTGATGATGTGTTCAAACCAATCATAATTTGACACGTGGTGCAATCCTGTGCATCTAAATTGTTTTAATCTGATGATCATGATTTACTTGCTATATTTATAAAAAGAGGGCTGAGTTCATTTTTAGCTCTATTTTTTGAAATTCCATCTCTATCTTGTAGTTTCTTTGTATTTTAGTAAAATTTCTTTTTTATCCCTAGTTAAAATATGAGTAGCTAATTTCCTTTCAAGTTTAGATTGAAAGTGAAGTCTCAACATGTTTCATGGGCTTAATTGATAAATTTATTTTATTTTTCCCTCTATTTTGGCACGATAAGCCCTTAGCACCATATTAATTAGAGCGTGGTTTAGGAGGAGTGAATTTCTCCCTCATGATTTAATTGGTATTAATAAGGAATATTGAGTCCTGAAGCATGTTGATACAAATCCAGATACCCAAGTGCTTTATTATAACAGTTACATTTTTAATTATTCCCGCCATTTTAATTCACAATTTAAGATAAAATTTATTATAATTTAATTGCTCACTTAGAAAATTAATTCAATACATAATTAAAATCCACCTCCTCATGGGATCGACACTCGTCACCATTAATCTATTCTACAATAGATTCGTGCACTTGCAAGTTTAATAAAATTTGCACAATAAGAACTACGAAACAACATCAACATGGATAGCTATTTCCTTTCTTTATTTGTTCATGATCAATACTCAACTACCAATTGCTATAATCAAAGGATATATCGAGCAAGAAATAAGGCCTTAGAATTATTAAGACAAGACCATAAAGCAAGCTGCAATAAATGATTTACGTATATACATACCATACTTGCTTTGAATCTTGGTTCCACTGATGAAAGTATAAGGGGATTCTTTAGGGGTTATAGGTAGTTCATAGGCATAGATGGTTGTTTTCCAAAAAGTCCTTATAAGGAAGTGTTATTGTCCACAGTTAGTATAGATGCTAATTATCGCATTTATCCATTGACTATATATGCAATCGAAAATGAAAACATAAAATCTTGGGTGTATTTTATAGAGAAACTATATGAACAAATAAGCTACAATAATATAAAGGGTTTGTATTTTATATGTGACAGATAAAATGGGATATTGAATACTTATAGAAGGTCTTTTCTCAAGCTTTAAGAAGATACTGCTGTAGACATATTTATGCTTTAAGCAAAAATTTCCTAGTGTTTTACTTAGGAAACCATTCTAACAAGCATGTAGAAGTGCAAATGTTTATAATTTCAACAGACACATGGCTAAACTTAATGACATCAACCCTACTAGATATGATTGGTTCATACAAATACCAATGGTTTATTTGGTGAAGCATTGTTTCCCTTTCCACACTAAAAGTAGTTATGTCACCAATAACATGATCAAGTCTTTCAACAGCTAGGTAAAATGTTTAGAGGCATGCCAATCGTCCAAATGCTTGAAGAAATCAGGAGGAAAATTATAAGACTTATTCATACAAGATAATAATAAGTTCTCACTTAGTAGGATAAGTTGCCACTAGTAGTGAGGATGAGGGTTATAAGCGAAAATGAGGCGTCTAAATCATTGACTATGATATTTGGTCATAATAAAATATTTGAGGTCATAAAAGATGTGTCTAAGAGGACTATAGTAGATTTGGTAGCAAAACAATGTGATTGCAATAAGTGGAATATATTAGGGCTATCTTGTAAATATGTAGTTTGTTGCATTGATACTACGAGGTTTAATGTGAATGATTATGTCTACCCATTCTTGAAGAAAACTGCATTCTAGAATATCTACTCTCACAAGTTATATCTAGTGCTTAATGAGAGTACATGGCCTCCACTTTTGCATGATCATCTTTAACCACCAATTATCAATAGATATGTTGATAGGCCTTGAACCAAGAGAAAGAAAGAATTAGGTGAAGTAAAGTCCTTCAAAAGGAGTTCTAGTATGAAATGTTTGAGATGTACTCAATGGGGCCACAATAAAAAGAGTTATAAGGCATCTATGTAGTGTTTGAATTTAAAGAGAAATATAACGAAATTCAACAATGGTCAATTATTACTATTTTGTAGTTTATTTTAATGCATCAATATTCAGCCTTTAATATATCAACTACTATAACGTATACATATATATAGAGAAAAAGTGATTACTCTAGTTCAAAGTTTTCTAGTGGTGGTATTGGTTCAAGTGGTGCATCTACTATAAATATGGTGTCCACTCAGTCTAGCGTCATCGGACATGGCATTGCCTTAATAAGCTTGCTTATATTTTATTTTAAATGATGAAATAATATATACATGAATCGTGTAGTAATCTTTTAATTGAAGTACAAATAACTCAAGAGTAACAAATATGAAGTACAGTGCATTCAACAGCATGTCAGTAGCACAAATGTCATATATTTTTTTATAAAGGTAGCAGTACCCGAGCTTATCCTATATAATATATTCTTTTAAGGGATCTAATGATATATCACCTTTTTCAGAGTGAGGAAGATAATTAAGATGTTATATCATCTTTTTGTACTCAATCATAAACAAAAGATTAAATTTTTGTATATTTTTGTAAAAATTTGATACTAACAAACTCACATTTTAATGCCATTGCCATGTACAAATCATAAGTGTTGCTATCATGGCATACTATTAGTACAATGTTTTTTTTTTATATATATAAGTGACTGCTTGATGTATAGGCTAATGATATTCAGTTAATTATAACTACCACTAACTGTAAGCTGTGGAAATACACGTAATGAATCATTTAAAAGTTAGTTATTTATATTACTGGTTTAGTGATATACAACTTAATGGTTTGGTATTTACTTATTTCTTTAAAAAAAATAAATATTCATTATTTGATAGTGATAGAATACCTACCAGTAATTTGGAGAATGATTTAATCTGGAGAGTGGTTCAACTTTAACAAACTAAATAACGTTTTACTAGTTTTTGGTTTCATGCGATAGAGACTATTGCCTAGGAGAGAGAACTCGTTGCTTAAATTTATAAAAACAAACTCTCTGTAATTTAAGGAGACAACACTTGTCACTTAGGAGACAGGTGTTGTTGCTCAAAATTATAATGACACAGTTACTATAATTTTGAGTAACGTCAGCCTTTACTTAAACGATAGGTGCTTGTCTTCCCAAATTACAAAAAGCTCATTTTTTAAAATTTAAAACCAATAAACCAACTCCACCAAGTTACTTAAAAAATAAACCAATCTCTATTAGATATGGCAGGGATTCCATCACTACCAAACCAGCAATATCTATCACAAGCTACAATTAACCCAACAACACAAAATATCAACAATGAGATGACGGTAATCTTGAATATGTCAATAGAAATTTGGCCAACACAATATTTATTAATTAATATAAAAAGATTAATATGTCATTTACAATATAATATCCCTATTAAATATGTCAAGGCCAATCTTTTTTCTAAAATATTGCCATGGCTACTATTAAAATTAAATTGTAGTTTGAATATTAAGTACATTATAAACATTAACATAAACACACCCCATAATCGCCACTAGCTTATTCTTATTGTAGCATATTCTTAACTAGTATTAGTTTCTAAGGCTGTGCACTCTGTAAGTTTGATCGGATGTTGTAAAATCTAACATGTTGCAACCATAAAGGAAAGATAACTTTAAGTAGCTTCAATAACTGATTATATCTTTTGTCGTCACGTAACTCCTTTATTGGTCCTAAATAAAGATCTTATTGTGATGGAAGTATATTCGAGCTTCAGGCCTCTCTATTTCATGGATAACATAATCATAGGAAAGCTTTGCTTTTGTTTGTGACCAAAAACAAAAAAAAAAACTTATGTATAATTTATTAAATGCTATATTTTTTTGTTTTAAATCATTAAAATGCTGAGAATAGCATATAACCTCTACACCATGTGACTCATCAACTTTGTACTTGTCTGAATAAGTGGCTGATCGTCCACTTTAAATTTATCACCAAGTAGTGTCTTATTTTTGTCCTCGTTAATGGGTGGCATCTACATGTTCGGGTGGTGCTGCAACACAAAAAAAGGAAATAAAATATATAACTTATAGCTATTCGAGATTGAATGATAACATTATAACTAAGTTCAATAATTCAATTACATTATAGACCCAATATGGAATTAGTTTTGTATAATCCTTCACGTTTTTCTATAGTTATGTATCCTTCTCGTGTGTGGTTGGATGGAGAGTTTGTTTAACAATCTCTTATGCATAAACAAACCAAAATTTCTTGTTAGGAAAACTTATTATTTAATAAATCTTCATAACAAATGTAAAAATATTGTAATACTTATAATACAAATCTTGTTGTTGAAGAACTTGTACACCTCAATAAAACATATTCTCAAAGATGAAATGCATTTCCATTTTAATATACGCGGATTTTTTTTTTAGTTTTAATGGTCCACTTCTCTTTTAAAAAATCTTTATTTACTTCAAACAGCCAATCCTGTAGCAAACAAAAATATAAAATTTAGAACAAAAAACATGCTAATGATTATTAGCTACATAATGAAATAACCATTATTTTTCTGTCTTTTCAACACACCTACACTTCAGGATGAAAGCCATCAATGTTGTACTTCACCTCTTTAAAACTATTATCCTAAAAAAGCTCTAATTTTTGGTTCAGTGTAGTATCCAAACTGTCATATACAATTTGCCAAGATGAACTACCCTATGAAAGACTTCTAAAGTACTCAATATCATTAACATCGTTTAACAATGCTGAATTAGGTTTACATTCATTTTTTCTTCCATTGAGCGCTCTATCCATAAAATAATATAGCGCAATCTTCAACGCATCATCATCATCCATATTATCAAAGTTCAAATCCTCAAATCATATAACCTATGGCTTGCCTTAACCTTAGATTTTATGTATATGTCGTATACACCATAAAAAAGTCCAATCATTAAGCATCATTCTGTAATCGATAACCATGGTAACTGGCCACCAAATTTAAACCATGGCTAATCTTCATTATCCTTATCATTTGTTACTTGCCTAAGTAATATGTTGTTCATGATTGCACCGCTGAAGATATAGGCATCCATCTTTATGAATTGCCCAAATATATCTTTCTTAAATAATTGTAATTGTTCTCTCATTAACATCCTCTTAATAGCTTCCATCATGTCTCCAAATTTTAGGTATTTGCAATGTGCTCGAGGAAAGGTTCAAATGCCATAATCTTCATCGTGCCTAGTTCCTTGCATGGACCGGGTGGATTACGCTTAGACCATGGCTTTTTGGCCATCGTATCTATAGGAAAATCTAATTTTTTTTCATTAGCTATAGTCATGGTTCAAAATATTCAATGATAAAATCATATACAAGTCACTGCAATTTTGGGCCACAAGCTTGTCTCATGAGAGACAAGATTCTGTCAGTTAAAATTGAAGAAATTAATTTATCCACATGAAAGCACAAAATCTCAATTCTGGAGAATTTGAAAATCGAATTTTAATATCACCATTCCAATATTTTCATGCCATATAAAGAGCTTACAATATAGGACTTCACATTAATGCATAATGAATAATTTAATCTACTTAAAACGAGACAAACAAACCTCAGCAGGTATTTTGTTGAGCACCTCACGTGCCATTTATTAACTCTCAATTTCATTAAACCACTTTTAATATTTAACAACAATCAATCCTAATGCTCATTTATAGTTATATGTACACTCATCTATCATCAATTATCCATATTATGCAAAAGAAAAATCAAAGCTAACCACAATGTACGGCATGCCAAAATTTTTGAAAACTTACATGAAATATTGTATCTAAAATGGTGGAAGTAGAACCATATGCTGTTGGAGATCACCTTCCTATCGAATGCCACCCTACCACCATGATTTATTGTAAAAAAACTCAAGACCTAGGTTGAATTTAAAGAGAACATAAGTTATATGGTTAGAAAGCTATTTTCGGCCATAGAAATTATAATTAGCCCTTTTCTGTACTTTTTTTTAGAGCCAAAAATTTAGGTTTAACAGTTGGTTTAAATATTTTAGTCATTTCTCAAGTCAACTAACAATCAACTCATATTTATACTTATGATAAATGAGGTAAGTGAGAATATATTCAATCTCGCCATTTAACAATAATTATATCAAACCTCAGGGGAAAAATTTAAAAATAACTCTTTTAATCAGTAAAGAGTTTTATTGTGACAAAATAACATTTGTTGCAGAAGCTAATTTTATTAACAAATCTCTTCATCAGGGATTATATATATTTCTCACAGACACATCTTATATTTTCATTGCTATAAAATTTAATTCCCCTTTCTTAATTTCTTTACTTCATCTTCTCAATCATGAAAGAGAAAGAGAGAGAGAGAGAGAGAGAGAGAGAGAGAGAGAGAAAATGATATACACTTCACTTATACACACCCATGCCCACATCCCTACAGGCTGCTATTGTAGTCACTTCTGTTTAAGTGTGCCAACACTGCAGCTTCTAGTCTTCTTGCTTTGCTTCCTATTTTCTGCTATTATTACTACCTTTAGCTTTGTTTGCCATTGTTAGCAGCACAACATAGGCTTATACAATTGAATCTGATCTGTAATGCAATAGCCTTGCACATTAGGTTACTTTTCTATGATTCTTTTCACTCAACAAGTGTTATCTTGTTCCCATCTTTTATCTTTTGATATACATAGTTGTGTTTGTAGATCTTGCTTATGAATTACTCTTTGGATGAAATGGCGATCTAGGTTGTTCTTGATTTGCTTTTTAGAGGTGGGATTTTGCTATTTTGATATTTTGTAGTGGAAATGAAATTAATTGGGTAGATAATGCTAGATATTATTTTTAGTACGGAGCCACAAGCCAATATCATTAGGTTATGCTCTAATTAAAGTGTAGTTAGATCTTGTTCAAATTTAAATAACTCAATGAGATTTCAATTAATGTGTTAAACAAGATTAGGTGACATTATAATCCAAACAATTTTATAAGAGAGATTTTTTATAGATAATCCTAGAGAAAAGTATAAAAGAGGGATTTTATTAATTAATCAAAGGTTAAAGTTACAATAATAAGATTTTTGTATTTATATAAAGAAAACTTACTTGTTTAACTTAACTCAAAAATGAAAATTAAATCACAATTATAATAAAAATAAAAAAACTAAGACAATATCATAATTGACTCTACTTAAAATAGAAAATCTTAAAATAATAAAAAATTTTAAAATGGTAAATCAACATCCTATATCAGTTCTACTAGGGCATTCATTAAGCTTTAGGATCTTTTTTTTTTTGGTTACTTATTTATCCAGCAATGCTTGATCTCAGCTTGCTTTAAACGATATTTTGAGCAATTTTTTTTTTTTTGTGGTGATGGTATTTTCTTTCTTAATTAAACACTTTATATGGTTCAATGTTAAACCAAGTAATTTTCTTGATGGATTTTGTTGAATCATTAATCTAATATTATTAAATTCTTAATCTGATATTGGGCTTATATGTAAATAATTATGTGCTTCATATTATCTTATAAGGTTAAGCTCAATTATAAGTGATCTATTAAGATTTTTGGTAATTTGGACATTTGATAGAATATGAGTCTTTAATGTGTAGAGTCTTTAATATGCAGAGACTTGATAATAATTTCTATTTTTATAGTTAGTTGAAATAGAAATACTTAATGATAATAGAAAAAAATTACCTATATAAGTTGTTATAGTCCTTAGATCACACATATCTTTTATTCTCTACTGATATCTCATTATCAATGAGAGCGTAAAGAGAAGTTTAAAGGATTCTAGTAGAAAGAGTTGATCTAAAAGACAAACCACACAACTTTAGAAAATAGTTAAGTATTATGGATTAAGGTACGTTTCCGTATATTCGTTTATAGATTCGTGGTGATACAACATGAATGTTTTCAGAATCTATGTGATAGTTTTTACCAAAATTTATTATTCCAACAAGTGGTAACAAAGCCTCGTCATATTGAATTATTGAAAATTGAATTTATTTTTTATTAATGATTAAATCTTTGATATTTTTAAATTTAATTATTTTGGTTTTATTAAGTGTGAGAAAAATTGTGATTGTTTTTAGGATGAGGAAAACATAGTTAGAAATTCAAAATTAGATATATGGGAAATTTGGTTTTTAAAAATTATGAATTTAGGTTGGCAGCGGCCTTTATTATCACCACTATCGACATCATTGTCCTAGGTTATCTAGATAGCACCTCACAATTCTAGGCACGACAGCTTGAGAAAAAAACAACAGCCATGGTTGCTACATAAGGAAAAAGAAAAAAAAGAAGAAAGGCAGCTAAAAGGTCGATCGAGGTTTAGCTAAATGAACAAAAGCCCCAGCCACTAAGACATGGCAAATTGGTACAAATGGTAGCCATGGTTACCATATAAGGAAACAATAGTCATGTAACACTTATATAAAAAGTAAGTACCATCCCATTAATGACAAGTTTTGTTATTCATATGTCAATGGCTGGTAAGGTTTTCCGCATTGTATTGAATTAAAACACATGCTCCGTTACTTGTGCAGGCCCTTATAAATTCTTTTAAGTTTTAGTCTTGCGACCATACCCCCCAGGCAGAGTGTTTCACATATTAGCTAGGCCTCTGATCTATGTAGACCAAGGGCGAACACTTATCATTTCGATATAAACTAATAAGGTATCTAATCTTATTCGCTCCTCATGCTTTTGCACTCCAGCGTTAGTAAGGACCCAGAGAGTTGTCTTCACTTTTGGCATAACATCGTAGATCTTCGAATTTCACCCCTCCATGAAATTCCACTCTCCTCTGCCTCACTCAAGTGAATTGGTTTTGAGAGCATTGCGCCAGTTTTTGGTGACTTTCACTTTCAACTCGATTCATCGCCTACATACCCTTTACGCCTAATCATTCCAAAGAACACTTGCTTCCTCCCTCTCTGTCTTACCGCGGCTTCTGGCATGGAGTTAGTCGGGGCTTCTTCCTCGAGTCCTGTCATGATCACGCATTGGATAAAAGAGCTTTTAAAAGCAACATTGCCTTTCTTCACTCACGCGATATTGTTAGATCGGGCTTTCGCCTATTATCTAAGATTCCACATAAAATACTAGTTATGCAACCCAAGAAGGGGATAAATCGGGTTTCTAAAATTTAATAAAAAAACAAACCACACAATAATTCAATCTAATATCTTAATCAAATTAAAAACAATAAATTCAATAATGTTAAAAAAATAAAGGAGAAATGGAAGAGAAAACAAACACGATGAGTTTTTATGTGGTTTAATAATCACTGCCTATGTCCAAATCTCCAAGCCAACCAAGCTTGAGAATTTTAATATCCAAGTCTCCTAACGCTTCATGGTCGTTACAATTGACTTCAAAGTGTTAATGAACCCTTACAATCCAGAGATTATTTCCTAATCCCTTTACTTAAATGTTTCTCACACTTATACACTCATAAATTTAATACAAAATTAAAGATTACAATAAGAAAACCCTCTTTAAGAGTATATGAATAAATTATAGCACAATAATTATTCAATCTAAGATGATTTACAATTTGGAAGCTCAGTCTATAATGTATAAACTTGTTTTGGCTTGTTAGAGTCTTTAGAAATGAGTTTATTTAGGTTTTTATATTTTTAACTCGAAAAATAGTTGTTATAGGTAAATTCCAACGTCGAAGCGACTAGTCTCTACATTCTATTGGTTAGCAGCTTGCTACAGTGAAATTATCGTTATATTATAACCCACAAACTCATAAAACTTTATAAATAAACCTATTTTTGGAATAATTTGAATTGCTATAATACCACTGTTTACAAAATTATAATTTTACCTAACATATTCTTATAATTGTACTATAGCTTAAAATGTCAGAAATCTTTACAAACAAGTCTAATTTTAGATTTTTAAATAATATTTCTCATTCCCATAATTTTCTAAAATTATGATATGATCAAAAATATTTTTAATTTTGTAAATAAACTCAAATTCATATTTAAAACAATACTTATTAAAATTAAATATTACAAAACTTTTTCACTTTAATCCATATTTAGAAAATCAATTAGTTTACATGAAATACTTGATTTATGATCAAGTCTTTAGATTAATGAATAATAATTAATTAATTAAAATCTTAAGCTTTACAAATTGCTAAATCAAACATAAATTAAATCATACTAGCTTTCTAAGAATTTGTCGTAATATTAAGTCCGTTGAACTCCAAACTTTGTTCTTAATCAAGTTGTTGTTCTTTGAGTGTTTTGAAATTAATTTTACTTGATTCACTTGTATAAATACTATTTTTCAAAAACTTAGTACAAATGTAAAATATATTAAAATAATTAAGACACATATTTATTATCATCAAAATTATATTATATAGAACTTTTTTGGATAACACTCTACTACTACCCTCCACGGGAGTCTGAGTTGTGTTTTAGTCCCAGTGTGATTAATCATCCAAAAAGACTAGCTAAGCATCATTGACTTGGTCAGGTAAAAGAAAAGCTCTTCCGCAAGCCATTTGGGGAATAAAAGAATAGTAAACTTATTTCCTTACTACTTGAAAGAATGTCTTAGCACACTCATACTAGAAGTCAAAGAAAGAACTCGGGTCGAAGCTCTCAACTTCAAAAAAGGGAACCAAAAGAGCAGAAATGTCATCTACCTTTCTAATGAAATCTTGATTAGTTAATGTGAGTTTTAGGAAAAGAGAGACTTTAAGCTAAAGAAACCTTTTTTTTTTTAACCTAGACATTCTTCTAAGAGTTCAAGACTAATGGCCACTGTATAAGGAAACAACATTAAAGTAAGAAAATAAAGCATTAGAAAGAAAGGGCTAGTTTAGGATCAGATAGGTTTCACTCAACTTGATTTAGGCACCCTATCAATAGTTGATTGCTGACTTTGATTTTGGCCTAAAGTTTTTAAGGAAATTTTGGTACAATTTAAAATTTAAAAATTAATATTTTAAATTAATTGAAGTAACATTTCAAATTTACATTGCAAACAACTTTACTTTAATGATGCGTTTACTTCTCAGATTGGGGAACTGAAATTTAGAATCGAAATAATTAATGGTGTTTATTTCGCAAAAATAGAGTAGGAATCGGAATCGGAATGGTAGGGCCTATCACTATCTGGGAATGGAGAATAAGAGATTGATTCTCCTGAAGAGAGGTGGGAATCAATCTCTCATTCCTTGAACTTTCCATTTTGTTCCTAATGATCTTTTAATATTCTAAAAATATCCTCCTTTAAATTAATATATGTTTATAAGTATAATTAATTAATTAATATAATATTATAAAATAATATTAACAATTAATATAATTATTATAGTTATTTAATATATTATTATTAATTAATTAATATAATAATTACTATTATTAATATATAAATACATTATTAACAAGAATATATTTATAATTATAGTTTTTGAATAAATAATCACAATAATTAATATTTTTATTGTTATAATTAATTAATTAATTTATTATTATAATAATTAGTAATATAATTATTATAATTAATTCATACATTATTATTAATTAATTAATATAATTACGATTTATTAATATATTAAAATTATTAATAAAAATATATTAATAATTATAATTTTTGAATAAATAATCACAATAATTAATATGTTATTATTATAATTAATTCTTATATTTTTTATTGTTATTAATAATTATTATAATGAATTCATATATTATTATTAATTAATTAATATAATAAGTATTAATTAATATATTAATACATTATTAACAAAAATATATTAATAATTATGGTTTCTAAATAAATAATCACAATAATTAATATGTTATTATGATAATTAATTAGTTAATATATTATCATAATAATCATTAATCTAACTATTATAACTAATTCATATATTTTTTATTGTTATTAATAATTAATATAATAATTATTAATTAATATATTAATACCTTATTAAAAAATATATTAATAATTATAGTTTCTAAATAAATAATTACAGTAATTAATATATTTTTATTATAATTAATTAATTAATATACTATCATAATAATCGTTAATATAAATATTACAATTAATTCATATTTTATTGTTAATAATTAAATATTAATAATATTATTTTTATAATTATAATTTTTTAATAAATAATTACTATAATTAAATATAAAATATCAATTATTATAATAATTCATTAAGTATTTTTTAATAATTTATTATAATTTAACTTATTTTGATTTCGATTCTAAAATAAAGTAAATACATTAATACAATATAATTCATTCTGATTTTAATTTTTAAAATTTAAATAAATAACATATTTTAATTTTTTTATTTTAACTCATTCTTATTTTTATTAATTTTAATTTTAATTTAATAAATACAGCGTAATATTATTAGAAATCCACAGCTTATTAACGCAGCGGCCCAAGCGCGAATTGGACCGAATTCAAGTCAGAGCAGAGCGGCGCAACACCAAATTGGATCAAATTCAAGTCGGTTTTCCCTTCAACCGAGTATTCGCATATTAAGTAATCTATATTTAACGACGTCGTATATATGAGGGACTCGGTTCGTTTATTAAGAAAAAAAGTTGGCAATCATCAATCGGCCAATCCTTCGTTACAATTTCTTGCTGGGCACTCCAAATTCCTCTTAACAAAGACAATGGCAGCCTCAGCGATGGTTCTAGACCCGAAGCCAGTATCGGAGCCACCACCGTCAACAAGATCCGATCTGACAGAGCAATGGTCGGACGAAGACGATCTCTACAGCCGACTCAAATCCCTGCAACGACAGCTCGAGTTTATCGACATCCAAGAAGAGTACGTCAAAGACGAGCAAAAGAACTTGAAGCGTGAACTGCTACGCGCCCAGGAGGAGGTGAAACGGATCCAGTCGGTGCCGTTGGTAATCGGACAGTTCATGGAAATGGTGGACCAGAATAACGGCATCGTGGGGTCCACCACTGGCTCCAATTACTACGTCAGGATTCTTAGCACTATTAATCGGGAGTTGTTGAAACCCTCCGCTTCCGTTGCTCTCCACCGTCACTCTAACGCCCTTGTTGACGTTCTTCCGCCGGAAGCCGATTCCAGTATTTCTCTTCTTAGCCAGTCCGAGAAGCCCGACGTTACTTACAATGTTAGTTATATAAATCCTTTTGTTTTATTTAAACTTTAATTTTTTTTCCTTTTGCTTGCTTCTTCTGCTAGGGTTTGGTTTTTAGTACTAGGGCTAGGGGTAATTGTGTATGTTTAGTTAGTTTCGAAGTAACTGAAGTAAATTAGGGCAACAGTATCTTAAATATTTCTTGTTTGAACTAAAATTGCAATTGCTTTTGTCTGGGCTAATTCTGCTAGGATACTTGGGTTTAAATAATTGAAGAGAAAAGTTACTTGTGTTTTTCATGTTTGGATTGAATTTTCCTGAATTATTGCTTGTTTTCATTGTAATTAAATGTATAGTTGAATTTATTATTATTATTATTATTATTATTATTATTATTATTATTATTATTATTATTATTGTTTTGTTTTGTTTTGTTTTGTTTCGTTGGTTTGATGAATTTTCCTGAATTTATTATTATTATTATTATTATTATTATTATTATTATTATTATTTTGTTTTGTTTCGTTGGTTTGATGAATTCACTTGGTTTTCAAATAATTGAAGAAAAAAATTGGGTGCAAGAATTAACTTGAAGAGAAAAAAAGGGTCTTGGTGCATTTCTCTTGTTGTTGGGGATTTAATTATTGTAGCTAATGTTTGGACTGAACTTTATTGAGTTAGGATATTGGAGGATGTGATATTCAAAAGCAGGAAATTCGTGAGGCTGTGGAGTTACCGCTGACTCACCACGAGCTATACAAGCAAATTGGTATAGATCCTCCACGTGGTGTTTTACTTTATGGTCCTCCTGGAACTGGTAAAACTATGCTTGCGAAGGCTGTTGCTAATCATACAACTGCAGCATTCATTAGAGTTGTTGGCTCTGAGTTTGTTCAGAAGTATCTGGGTGAGGTATGGTTGAAAACATATACAAATATTCTAGTTTCATATTATAGTTTCTATGCATATGCTACTGCTGGATAACTAGATAAATGATGCTGTTGGTGGAAAGTAGTATTACCCCCGGGGATGGTGATTAGGAGAAGTATACTTGTAGAGATAGTTGAGCTGTCGTTAATGCTTTACTATTTTGGCAATCTGACTAGAGAATTTTATCTGTTTTTTCTTTTTTTTTTTTTTTGGTTGTCTGGCCCTAGAGAAAGCGATGTCTACTCGCGAAATATGCAATTATTGTAACTAATTTACTTCCTTTACAGTATTTCTAACCAAATCTCTTTTACAATGATTTTCCGCTACACCTGTTTTACAAGTCATGCTCATTATACGTTTTTCTGGCGATCCCATACGCTCATGGAAATATTCTGTTTATTTTGGTTTCAACTACATCCCTGTTGCCATACTCTATTTTTGATAGCTTGTTTTCTAGGATTTTTGAGCCATAATTGACAAATCCTTCAGCACTTCTTCTGCGCTGCTGGTTACAAGGACTTAAGATGGCTTTTTTTTTTTTTTTTTGTTTTTTGGGTCTGTGTAAAGATTGATCTGTCATTAAAGTTTCTGTTGACAGCAGGTATAGGGGCTAAATATTTGATAAGAAGGCTGGATGTCCTGCTATTGTGTCTCTATATATGACTTGATTATTGGGCCTGTAAAATGTGTGGATGCAAAATCTTAAAGCCTACTTTTAGTTGATGATTTGGGAAGAATATCCAGTACTTTAAACTGACTTTAGGGTATTAAAAATTTTCTGATGATGTCATTCGATGAGTTCTTTTGCGGTGGCCTTGAGTAGTTGGAATATAATTCTGAAGTATTCTTTTCATGTTACATTATTCTTATTGTAATCAGGAACCTCTGTTGAGTTGCTTTTGTAAGGATTAGAGATAGCCAATGATCTCGATGTAGCACATTTATGGCTCAGCAACAAATAATCTGGAAGCCATCTTGAGTTATTTGCTCTTGAGTTTGCATGTGCTTTATCTTTCCATTTTCTTTCTCTTTCATATATATGTTGTATATGTGGTGATTTGGAGTTTAAGTTGTGTGGATGTTTCAATCTGAATGGGTTTTGTTAAACAAAGAAGTTGGTTTTTGGTTAGTATATTAAAACATTTCAACATGATTTAGTATTTTTATTGTTTTATATCTGTTTGATCTGGCACTAATTGCCTAATAATTTTTTGGTTAAGGGTCCACGGATGGTTCGGGATGTTTTTCGCCTTGCTAAAGAGAATGCCCCAGCTATTATTTTTATTGATGAGGTAGATGCTATAGCTACAGCTAGGTTTGATGCTCAAACCGGAGCTGATAGAGAAGTTCAACGAATCCTCATGGAACTCCTCAATCAGGTATGGCTTACTAACTCCTGAAATTCAATCACTAGTTCTGTTGATATTTTTGGATGTTTATTGTTATAGAGATTATGATTTTAGGTTTATAGTAAAGAAATCAGGAAATGCTATGAAACTTGTTTATCTTTCTAACTGTGCTGTTTTGATTAAATGCAATTCTAGATGGACGGATTTGATCAGACGGTAAATGTTAAGGTCATCATGGCAACAAATCGGGCAGACACGTTGGACCCTGCACTTCTCCGTCCTGGAAGGCTTGACCGAAAAATTGAATTTCCTTTGCCTGATAGACGACAAAAGAGGCTTGTTTTTCAGGTGGCTTTTGCATGCGTTCCCTTTTGTTATGTCTTTCTTTGTCATGAATGGCTCTCAGAAGTCTTATACATTTTATGCCGTGGTCTCTTTTTGCCCAGGTTTGCACTGCAAAGATGAACTTAAGTGATGAGGTAGACTTGGAGGATTATGTTTCCCGTCCAGATAAAATCAGTGCCGCTGAGGTTGGTTGATTTTTTACTTCTTTGTACTCATTTGTTTCAAAAACTTTAGTTATTATAGTTGTCACTTTGTGTTGTAAAGCAGTGGAACTTTGAACATTTAACGTGTTTCCTCTTTCAGCCATTCCTCTCTTGTCATGTAGATGTACTGTTTTGAATCTAATGGGATGGAACTCTTGGTGGTAAAAAGCTGTATAACCTCTTGAAAGTTAAAATTCAAGAATAGAATGAAAATTGAAAGAAGTATAAGCTAGAAGTATAGAACAATGCCTTCAAAAATTCTCTTTCCAGCCATTTGAAGGAGGTTGCTGACCGCACGAAAAGCCTTTCAGTTTGCTTTAGTTCACTTAGCAGGAAAAGCTCTTATGTCATTTTGCTCATACTTGCATTAAAGTTTGTTAGTTTTCCTATAAGAGGTAGTTTGGTCAGGGAAGCAGGGTAATTGACCTCCTTTTACCGTGTATGTACTTCTTTAGCACTGCAGATGCAATCATGGGAAAGATTCTAAAGGATTATGATATTAAAACTAAAACAATTTTACAGCTGATATGATGTTGCTAATAAAAATTATTTAAAGTGTACTTCATGAGATTTTAAAGTGTACTTCATGAATCTCATTGACTTGCATATGGATGATCTATGCTTTGAATTGGCTGGTGGGTTAACTTTTTACTTCTAATGAACGAGAGAGAGTAGGGAAAGGTGTTTTTTTGGTGAGTTGTATGTGTAAAATTTAGGTCATTTTAAGTTAATTTATTATTTAAGATTTGTTCACCTCATCAATTATTCAATTTTCTTGCTTATATTTGGGATTGTTAGCTAATCTTCTTGGTGTTCTTTGACTACAGATTGCAGCCATCTGCCAAGAGGCAGGAATGCATGCTGTGCGCAAGAACAGGTATGTCATACTCCCCAAGGACTTTGAAAAGGGTTATCGGACCAATGTGAAGAAGCCTGACACCGACTTTGAATTTTACAAATGAAGAGGGCTAGAAGAGTTTATGAAGATCACTTTGATAATGTTTGTTAAATTGTCTTGCTCACTATGAACATCGATGCCATTGATCATGCATCACCACAACTTATGATATATGGCTTTATTATAGACTCTGTTGAGCATTATATTCCAGCTGAGGTAGAGTAGCGTTAAAAATCAGAAAATCTGAATTAATGATTTATTACTGATTCGGCGCCATATTATGACTTCAATTAATATTTTTACAAGGCACAGTGTCAACACGTTCATTTGTATTTTTTAAATTTTTAATATTATTGTTATTGGGCTTTACTATATGCATGTTCAATTTACCACATGCAGCCTTCAAGTATTTCATTTTGTATTATCAAATGGCCGCTGTGGCGTTAGCCTTGTAGTCTCCATCACATTGGTTTCTGATCTTCGGATTTGTTCGAGGGCCACAAAGGCTGTCCAAACACAAACAAAAATTAAGCAATCAGATTCATAATAGTTTGTGTGCAAGTGCATGGTTAATTAGGCTATATACCCATGTGGTCATATAGGGAAATGGTTCGTTTATCTTACATAATGTTTGTTATAACCATCACAAATTTTTATTATTTCCAATGAGATCATTGCCCTTCCAAAGGTTACAAGAGACAAGTTCGTACATGGAATGAAGCGTTTGGAACTGTAAAAACAACTCGGGAACGATACAACAAATTTGTAATGGTAGAGATTTTGATACAAGCTAGTGTCTCATTTTTAGGGGAAAATAGTGACAAGAAAAGCAAGTGCGTGCGTGCGTGTGTGGGTGTGTGTGTGTGTAATGGAATAAAGAACTTTAGAGTGGGGCGAAAAAAAGAGGGTCAAAATTCCTTTATTAAGAAGGAGGAGAAATGTTGCTATCGATTAATGCATACGTGATGCGATTGGAAGATTCTGAGGGCTCTCACGAACAACTTGTGAGTTGGACAAAGAACGTCTGTCAAGTAACAGCCTGCTATATTTGTCGCTTGCCTTGTATTTTTCTTAATTCTTTTCAGACATTTTAATCCCTATTTTAATTCGATAATTGGCTGAGAAGTCTGAGAAGCTTTGATTAGTTTTTTTTCTTTTAACTACTGCATTCATCTTTATAAAAGGACGGGGTGACAGATAAGCCTGAGAAGCCTCTTTCTCCATCAATAACTTTTTCTTTAATTTTAGGATAATGGGGCAAAATTAGTTGTAATTTTTTTTTTTTTTTGGTTTAACCACGATTCCCTTTCAATCAATATTCTTATTCTTTGTCGAAACGGAGGTGTTTATATATGTATTTAATAAAACGTAAACATTACGGTAGCTCTTTGTAATAAGATTCAGATTCGATTCCAAGAGCTACTTCTTCCGCTATCTCAACAAACTAAACTATTAATTTGATCCAAGAACTAGAAAATGCCATACACATTTGCCAACACAGATTTCACAAGCAATGATGTATATATTATGACCTTTTTGAATAATAATCGAAAAAAAGGTAATAAAATAAAGGTGCTCGATTCATCAAGTTATTGGAAATTTTCTTATTATGTTCATTTCTTATTAATATCGTGATTATACCTTTTTTTTTCTAAAAATAGCACAACTTATCCGCTTATCCGGTGGATCGAGCTAGCTTCATATATTATCAAGCATGCATGTTCTCTAAATCATGTAATGAATAAATTAAGACACTAATTACTTTTTGGGGGTAGCTTAGTTTAGCTGTGAGTGTATTTTGTACGTGTGGTTACCTAAATTGGAGGACAAGAGTTGTTGTTTGGTGGGTCAGATTTTGATTCATTCAAAACTTAAAAAATAAAAATTAAGAAAGTATTCTTATTTTTTGGAATTGAGTGTGGTTGTTTGAACTCATTAAAATACTCTCAGCACTGATTAGTCTACTACACTCATTATGAGATCTTAAAATTTTAAAATTTTAAATTTTACTCAATTTTTCTACTTAAATACCAAAAACAGATATTTATAAACTAAAATCAAAGAAATTTGTGAACAAAATTTCTTTTTTTTTTTCCTTCTCTTCTCTTGCTTTTTCTTTCTATTTTTGGTACAATTACTCGCACCTCTTTTCTTCAATCTGTCAATAAAAATACACAATTAAAGTAAATCTTGCACTTTGTTTTAACAAACTAAGGTCCCATCAATGTAAGAATAGCAATAAGTTACGATTAAAGCTCAGGAATCGATATGTTATAACTCACGTTCGTTGACAAAATTAAATTTATTTCAATTGAATATTTGCTATTATGTAGACTTGCCTACTTGTAGCAAGAACATTACCAACTTATTAATACGACGAGAATAAAATGGAGAAATTTTTTTTAGCAATCATCATCATCTATCTCTTAGTATTTAAATTCTAAGTTTTATGGTTAGAATCTCATAATGATGATTGATATTGACTAAAATAAAGATTTTAAGATAGAAAAATTATTAATTGAGAGTATGGATGAGTAATATTATTTACTTCTTAACTTATAACATGTAGTCATTTGCGACAAATTACTTAATGAGTTTTATGGTAATAAAAAAATTACTAATAAATGAACGTAAAAAACAATATTTTAATGAATTTAAAAATATCCCACCCTTTTAATTTTTGGTCACTTAAAAATATAAAATATGTGGCTGCCGTATAGCGGGACCCACAAATAAAAGGGTCCTCCTGCTATCAAATATGTGGATCCATGGCGTTAGATGCCCTTGACCTAATTTCATGCAAAACTATTTTTTATAAAATTTGAGTAATCTTTGTCACCCCCTTTAATTTCCTTATAACACCCATTTCTATAATCATATTTTTATTATTACTAAAAATTATATAAAAGGATAAATACTATTTTAATTAAACTAAAATATCTCTACAAATTCATAAACTCCCAACTATTTATTAATCCTAATATATAATATAATTAGTTTTATCGATGAAAAATATCATAATAACTTTGAAACAATAAAGAAATAAATTACCCAATAATAACAGCTTTATTATAGAAATGCATGTTTATAATTTAATTAGCTTATGGTAAATAATAGTAAAATTTAATGAAAATTGTGATTATGTTCTTTTTTGTAATTTCATAAAAGAAAAAGTTAAAAATATAAAAAGGGGTGTTTGAAATTCCGCTCTTAGAATTTTTCTAGCCAAACTCACAGGCCCTACCAAGTGGCTTTGAGTTCCACTTAAACAATAAATAAAGGAGTTTTAAAAATAAAAGTAATAGCAATTAGTAAACGAGCAAAAGTTATGAGCAAATCATTGTGGAAATTCATGACTTCCGTATTCCAATATCAAATTTAAAATTCTTCATATTGTCGCATAATGGCCTTTCAATTTGAATTTTATCTAACTTTGCAAAACAATGAAAAGAGTTTAAAAATGTGCAATGCTGCACATACACCGCAAGATAACATAGAACTTTTTTCCTTCGTTTTGAAATTCCTAATGATGATGTAAAACGTTTTGTGTGAATCCGAAATTTGTTTTAAGAGATTTGAAGGAATCATACAACTAGGAGAAATATTTTCTATACATCTTCATTACAAATTAGCGGACATGAAAATCGAAATCTCTATAAATTTCTTTTTTTTTTCCAGTATTTTTCAATTTTTTTAAAGGGCAGAGATAGTCAAAGGTCAAACTAGTTTGTTTTGGATGGAAATAAAAAAAATTTTACTCACAAAACATATTATTATTGGCTGTAGATGCAAACACAGCCAGTTGTGTTATGCCCAAAGGACTGCTCTTTAAATTTCTAGGTATAGCGATAAGAAAAATTAATTAAATTATTCATTATTTTTTAAAATTTCTTAAGGACGTAGGATGTTGTTGGAAAATTTTAGGATTTTAATAGTTTTAAAAATTTTTGACATTTATTTTATGGTATTTGTTTAGATCTTATTTATAATTTAATTCTAATTTAATTTTTTTATTCGAGTTAACTTAGAGAAACAAATTTTTTCTATTATAAATAAAAATAATAATTGTTATTACTTTTGTAAACTATTTTGATTAATAAAAAACTCAATTTATTTTATTCTCTAAATCAGTTTATTATCTTTACTCGATGTTGGAGCGTAATTAAAAAAATCTCACAATATTAATGAGTCGACTATTTTTATCTACTGTTGGGCATTATTATAAAAATCTCACGAACATCAAATCATTTGAATTCTAATGATATCTAATCCATCCTAAGTTGGATTCGTTCAACCGAGTGATTTACAGCCATCACATCAAATTTAGACCCATATACTTACATCTTTGTGTCGAGTGAGTGGATTTTATTTTGAAGTTATTCTACTTCCGCTACCACGCTGTCTCACCTACGGCTACTGCTGAGACGAAGATGTCGCCCAAATTTGTTTATTCAATTTCACAATTAATATGATTTCGTGCGATGAAATGAAGTGTGCTGACTCGAGATCAAGAATTTCCAAATTTAACTTGTCTTCAAAGCATTCAAATCGTGGTTATTATTATATTCCCTGCCAAACCAGGACTATTTTGCAGTAAATAATAATCAATATGGGCTCAAGTACAATAAAAACCACTTTAAAGATTAAATTAATAAATATGTAATGATAACCAATTCGGCCATAATATTCCCCTTTTATATTTTCGACACTATTTTCATTTACTAGATCTCCAAGCTCTTGACAACTCAATACAGATTTCTAATTATAGCCGTCATAATTAATAAAAAAAAACTTTTTGTCTTTCAAAATGTTAATGAATAAAAAAAATCTCTTTTAATTTTTTTAAACATATATTAATATAAATTTTTGCTTATTTTGATTGCTGGAATTTACATTTAACATTCCCCTCCCTAATGATTATTAATTAATTAGTCAAAATTAAAAGTTGAGATATCATAGTTTAAAAGCTGGATCTGATCGATCACGAAAAAGTTTCAAGAGTTAGCTAAGTTAATTAATTGAGCTTCATTTTTTTTAAAAAAAAGATAACCTGTAAACAACCATCATTATCATACATAAAGTTGAATTTTCACTTATTATTCATTTGACCGGATTCAATAGCAAATGTTATGACTTAATTAACATGTGCTTTGAAAAATTACAGATTAAGAAGTTAAACGTTAATAATGCTTTTTTTAAAATTGAAACTTAGTTAATTTCTTAATTACAAATATCATATTGATTTTTTTTGTTCTTTATGGGGGTTTATAAATGGGGGCTGACTTTTTTTTTAAATATTCATAATCATATTAACTAGACTAATTTGAGCTCTAATCGAATCGAACTAAAATTTCTTTTTGTTAATTATAAATATAATTAGATTTGAATGTAATATTTAAAATCACATTTTGATACAGTCCATGTACAAACATAGATATGGAATCTGTTGAAACATTGATAGCCTTTTCTAACCACAAAAGAAAAAAAATGGAAATACTATTTGGGAAATATGAGAGCATTTAAACCAATATTTATTAATAAATTTGTTCATATAAACACGATTGTCAATCGTTAGTAGAAGAATCCACGTTGCATGGGTACAAGATGAGCAAAGAAATTAATTTGGTGGGAGTGGTTAGAGTGATGAGGGAGTAGTTGGATCAACATTATCATCTTCACAAGTACTCCGTAATTAATCAATTTAATCTTCATTTGCAGCTCCTCGATTTGGTTATTATTGTATAAATGCTTTCAATACTCTCTAAAGGAAAAATTAAAAATAACTTTTTACCCCAAAAAAAAAAAAAAAGGGACCAAAGACCACGCATTAAATGTTATAGGCTTATTAAATGCCAATGGTTTGCGAAGATGCATAGTACCAAAGTTGTTCATAAATTTATTGAATTCACATAATCATGGACCCAATTCCACCGTCATCATGAATTTCTGCATCAACCATTTCCAATATGTACTACCAAAATTATTGCATTTGTTATAACATTTATATTCATGTGAAATCTGCAAATTTTAATGCAAAGACATACGGGAAATTTAATGAAATTAGCCGAAGTTTTGGCAATTTATAGATTTAGGTAGCTCCTCATTTTCCTTTCTGCGTATGCAATTGTTGATTTAAATATATTTTAATTTCTTTAAAAGGTAGATGAGTGGTTAAATAAAATCAAATTTTAAACATTTTTTTTTTTTTTAAGATTTGACTCGAACTTAGGTAGCCAAATCAATAATCAACTAAATAGATTTATTTGAGAATCATTTGGGTTCGATGAAAATATTCTGAAAAGAATATTTGTTCTGAATTTTACCTCTCAAATCAAAGCGATTGCATTAGTTTAGTTAATAATTTTTTTTTCATTTTTTATCTTTTAATCAAGTCTCAATAAATGAATTTTGACTTACAATGATTCTTTTGACTATAAAAACAAACGAGATGGTTAGTGGGCTAAAATTATAAAAATGATTCTTAAATTTTAAATATTTTCATTTATTTTTAAAAATATTTATAGAAATGCAACTCATAAAATCTAATAAGAAACGCAGGAAAACTAAAGTCAAAATTTAGATAAATTTGAAGATTTTTTTTTTTTTTGTGTGCCCACGCGTGTCTATATATATAATTGAACATCTTAAATGCCAACCACTTTCTTTTCTTCAATTGATCATCCATTACTGTGAATGAGAATGAGATCCGTGAATGCGTTGAAATACAAGAAAAATAATCAAATTTCTGACAGCCATTAAATAAAATAATTCAGAAGCATTATTTGACACACAAAAATATATGTAATGTTTAAATATGTTATTATTTTATTTCGAAAATAAATCTGTAAACAAAGTGGAGAAAAAAAAAGAGAGCTCTCAAACATCATACATTTCAATGGTGATCGTTACTATTATTGCGTAATAGATAATTAACAATGCAAAACGTTAATAGCAAGTGAAGCGGTTAAAAGTTTATTTAATTTTCATATTTTAAGGTTAATGTCTATTATTTAATTTTTATATTTTAAAATATATATTAAAATATTTTTATTATTAAATTATTGATACTCTGTTGTTTTTTTTTTTACTTTTATAATGTTATCCTTTTATAATAATTTTTTTGACATAATAAACAGAAAAAATTAAATTATCAATTTAACCTAAAAAAATAAAATGAAATAAAGAGAATATATATTAATTTTTTTGAAACACTTTGTTAAAGAGTTAATATATTATTTTTTTATCTCTAAGAAATTGATAATTTAGTTTTTTTATTTTTAATTACTGCCTAAAAAATATTATACTAAAAAAGTAATATTATAAAATTAAGTTAAAATGAATAAAATATAATAACAGGGACGTGGTGCTAATAATAATTATTTTTTAAAAAATTATAGTGTTGCCGAACTGATTAGAAAATGAAATAAAAGTGACGTTACTCCCCCTAACGCTTGTGTGAACCGTGGAGAAAGCGGCTTAAACGCCTGGGCTGCAGTAAAGAAAGGCGCATATAAATAACACACCCACATTTATATATGAAATTAAAAAGTGTATAAATAAATACGCCAATATTAATTAATTATTAAAATAAAAATAATAAAGAATTGTTGTCTGTTGAGCTTGAAGTTAAATAAAGATGGAGGACGGACACTGCACTAATCGAAGACTACACTCCCCTTTTGCTCTGTTGTCCTTTCACTCTCACTCACTCACACAGTCTCCCTCTCTCTCTCTCCATCTTCAGTCAAAGCCTCTTCTTCTTTAATTCTAATTTTATAATTAATTTCCCCCTTTTTGTTTATTTCTTTTTGTTTTCAAAAAATAAAAAAATAAATCCTCTTCTCCAACCTCTCTAGTCTTCTCAAAAAGCTCAAAACAACTGCTTCTAACATGTTACACAACCAGGCCACGTGTTTCGCTTGAGTTGAGTTTCTATCGAGCTACAGCTTCTAATCTAATCCAATGTCGGATCTGGAACAAACCAATGCCGTTACAAGAACAACAAGCAAATCTCATGTTTCAGCTCAACGGTAACTTCTCCGCTGAGCTGAGCTGAGCTGAGCTGTCAACTGCCTGTTGGATTAGAGGTCTTGCTTCTTTCCCCCATGTTTCCAGGTTCACTTGTAATTTGCAGATCTGATTACTTCTTACCAATGTCGTTTGTTTGTGGGTATTTCACTTTAACAAGTGTTGTTCTTTCTAACAATCTTTTTTTGCTTTTGCATTGAATCTTTCTTTAATTTTTGTTTTGGCCTGCCTTACACTTTTAGCTATTAGGTGTTTTTTTTAAATAAATAATAAAGGTGGGTGCATTTTCTAATGGGGCCTTTCAAATGTGGTTCTTTTTTCCTTCATTCCGCATATCTACTCCCTTTGTATAATGCTTTGCTCTTTTTTTTCGTATTGTATTTGTTACTCAACATAGACTTCAATGCGAAAAAGTTTTTTAAAAAAAGTTGGATGGTTTCCCTTTTGATTACGTTTCCTGATCCATATGTTTCAATCTCCGAAATTGTTGAATTAGCATTGGAATATGAAATTGTGAAATTTGCATTTGAGATGCCCGAAATTGTTTGTTGCATTTCCTTTTGTGATTTGAAATCTCTAGTAGCTTTTGACACACATCATGGTTTGAGTAGAGCTGGGACTAATTGTCATGTTTTTAGAAGATCGGCGTCTGATGGTCGTCTTTTTCTTTGTACTTCTATCAGTCTAATGTTGTTGGCTTTTGGCATTATTCAGGAATATAGAAACGCCTCTGGGGTTACATTTCTGTTACAGCAGTCACTTACTGATACACTCTATTAAACAATTCCTTATGAAGTTCAACTCTGCCACCCCACTGTTTTTTCCCCTCTGTGTCGTAGTCTCTCTGCTTGCCTTGGCTTATGCCGACCTGAACTCAGATAGACAGGCCCTTCTTGACTTTGCTGCTGCTGTACCCCATCTTCGGAAGCTCAATTGGAGCTCCACTAATCCTGTTTGCCAGTCTTGGGTGGGCATCACTTGCACTCAGGATCGTACTCGTGTGTTTACTCTCCGGCTCCCAGGAATTGGACTTGTGGGACCTATCCCAAACAGCACTCTTGGTAAACTAGATGCCCTCGAGGTTCTCAGCCTTCGATCCAATGTACTGACTGGTGTTCTTCCTTCTGAAATAACCTCCCTTCCTTCTCTGCGCTACCTCTATCTCCAACATAATAACTTCTCTGGCAATATTCCTACTTCCTTTTCCCCTCACCTTGTGGTATTGGATCTCTCATTTAACTCCTTCATGGGGAACATTCCACAAAGCATACAAAATTTGACACAACTCACTGGATTGAGCCTCCAGAGTAACAACCTTTCAGGATCAATACCCAATTTTGACATCCCTAAGCTAAGGCATCTGAATTTAAGCTATAATGGTCTTAAAGGTTCAATCCCGTCATCCCTTCAAAAGTTTCCCAATTCCTCTTTTGTCGGTAACTCTCTCTTATGTGGCCCACCGCTAAAAGCTTGCTTCCCTGTTGCACCGTCTCCATCACCTACTTATTCTCCACCCCCATTCATTCCTCGAAAGCAAAGCTCGAAACAGAAACTTGGATTGGGAGCCATCATTGCCATTGCGGTAGGAGGGTCTGCTTTGCTACTTCTTGTAGCTCTAGTTATCTTATGCTACTGTTTGAAGAAAAAAGATAATGGTAATAATGGTGTATCCAAAGGGAAGGCTTCTAGTGGCGGCAGAAGTGAAAAGCCCAAAGAGGAGTTTGGAAGTGGGGTGCAAGAACCTGAGAAAAACAAGCTAGTTTTCTTTGAAGGTTGTTCTTATAATTTTGATCTTGAAGATTTATTAAGGGCTTCAGCTGAAGTGCTGGGTAAGGGTAGTTATGGCACGGCATATAAAGCTGTCCTGGAGGAGTCAACAACAGTTGTGGTGAAGAGGTTGAAGGAAGTGGTGGTGGGGAAGAGGGACTTCGAACAGCAGATGGAGATTGTGGGACGGGTTGGACAGCACCCAAATGTTGTGCCACTCCGTGCTTATTACTACTCGAAGGATGAAAAACTCTTGGTCTATGACTATTTTGCAAGTGGCAGCTTATCCACACTCTTACATGGTATGGTTTCTCCACTTCTATATTTATTTTTTTTCTTATAGTTGAAAATAGTTGAAAGAGCAAAGAAGGGGTAACTTCTAACTTTGATTTTGTTTTACACATATAATTTGAAAGCTGGTAAATAAATCTTAGTTTTTCTTGTGAAAAAGCTTATGGCCAGAAATGTGGTGACCTTTGAAATCATATCCCTTATGCTTTCTTATTAGAGCTTAAGAGCACATACCTTTACGAGAGCACCTTGGGAATCTAATCTGACTACCCACTTTGTGATGTGACCTATATATAAGTATTCAGTTTTATTATAACAATTTATCAGTGCAGGTCACTAAATTGAATTTCATGCCATTCTTTGTTTTAGGATTCTTTAAATTTGCTGGTACTAGAGGTTTTGAATAATTCTGTGTTACTATTGAAAATTCAAAATTTTTTAATGGCTAATTCTGAAGAACTGAGTGATAATATTGTCACCAAGAGCATGTGGGAAGTATGTAGTGATTTTACGTAAACATGTTAAACATGAGCATATGGTTGGGAAAAGAACTTGTATTATTAAGGGTGATGACTTCTAGTTTGAATGGACTAAGAGAATCTTTCCTATTTTGACATAAATTTTGATATTAGGTGAATGAAGATTTTTGGTTGGCAAGACCAATATTTGAATCTTTCATATTGACTGTACCCTGGTTGTTGAAACTTATAAAATTCATAATTTGATTACAAAAAAGAGTAAGTTTATGTATGGTATCCTTGTAAGTATCATGTCTTAATCGTTCAAATGACTTGATTTGAAGACATAATAGATTTATTGGAACGGTGTTGATGCGTATGATATTAAAAAAAAAAAAAAATTGAACACTAGGAATATAAACTGATGAGACAAAGCACGTCCACCTTAAGTGAAAGCAGATGAGTGGAGGCTCAATTATAATATATCTAGGCTTGTGGAGTCTTACTGATTTTCTTGCAGGACTATTAACATTGGCTAGAACTGTAGGTCTATATGTGAAGCATTGCTTCTCATTGTATCCATAAGAAAAATGAACATTCAACTTGTACTTTCTGATTTTTCTAGTCAAGAAGTGCTTAAATATTCACCTGTCATAAATCAGACGGGAATATCTACATGAGAGAGCCATCGATTTGATCATTAGAAGTCATGCACTATAGTCCAACACCCAATTTTTACTTGATGACAGGAAATAGGGGAGCTGGTAGAACTCCACTGGACTGGGAGACAAGAGTAAAGATATCCCTCGGGACAGCAAAGGGCATCGCCCACATTCATTCTATGGGTGGTCCAAAATTCACTCATGGAAATATTAAAGCCTCAAATGTCCTCCTCAACCAAGACCTTGATGGATGTATCTCTGATTTTGGACTGACTCCGCTTATGAATGTCCCTGCCACGCCATCTCGGAGTGCAGGCTACCGTGCTCCTGAGGTGATTGAAACCCGTAAGCACAGTCATAAATCAGACGTGTATAGTTTTGGTGTCCTTCTCCTTGAGATGCTGACTGGGAAAGCTCCACTCCAGTCACCAGCGCGTGACGATATGGTTGATCTCCCTAGGTGGGTTCAGTCTGTTGTTCGGGAAGAGTGGACAGCTGAGGTTTTTGATGTTGAGTTGATGAGGTTCCAAAACATTGAAGAAGAAATGGTACAGATGCTGCAAATTGGCATGGCCTGTGTGGCAAAGGTGCCAGACATGAGGCCCAACATGGATGAAGTTGTTAGAATGATTGAAGAAGTCCGGCAATCTGACTCAGAAAACCGGCCATCTTCGGAAGAGAACAAATCCAAAGATTCAAATGTGCAGACCCCCTGACTGCCAACAAAGTTGGTGCTGTTTGATTTCAAGTTTTAATATTAAGATTGAACATTTTACATGCAAACATGCACAGAGAGGTTTTCTCAAGCATAATTTGAAATTTACATCCATTTGTGGCTTCATATAGTGTGAATTTGTCTATTGGGCTATTTATCTTTGGGGATAGTTTCTGATTTTTTTTTTCATTCAAATTATTATTCACATTAGGTGGGTTTTTCATTACATGATTTGTTGTAATAATTTTTATTCCAATGTTATGAATCAATTGTAGTTCAATTTATTTTCGACATCTCCCTGGTGGTGGGGGATTCAGATCTCTCCAATAACCTGCAAGCCATCAATCCAGAGCAGACCTGTGCATTGGTATGTGATCTTTTGTATGAGGATAAATATACTGACGTGCATATGTTGTTAATATTCGAATTGAATCATGGAATTTATGACAATTCCCAGGGCTGGTACATTTTTCTGAAATTGTTACTATACATATTATTAGGAGTCCAAAGGCATCATAATTCATACAATGTCTAATAATAATGCTATGCTTATTTTATTAGGATATTTAATTTGTATTTCAATTGATATGCCATTAATAAAAATTTATTATTTAAATTAAAAATAATAAAATTTAATAATTATTTATTACTTGAATTGATTTGACTGTTCCATATTATTTATCACATCAGTTTGTATCTAGCTTGTATCCCAACTACGCATGTTAGTAACCTGTCTAACATTACTGATGTCGAATATTATTAACATGGAAATTTATTCCCACGAATATTCGGTGGGCTTGAACCTATATTTTATAGAACAAACATACAAGCTCAGTAAGGCTACTGGAAAGTATTCGAGCACGTCACACCTTTTCTATAACAAGTATACGATAAGTACGTGGACAGATCCTGTCATTGATGTGTCTGGTGGGATTAGATGGCTTCAAGTCTTCGGTCTCCACCAGAAGAACTAATTAACTGTGTGATAAATTATTTTGAAAGTTGTTAAAAATCAATAATTGGTAGATGATTACCTTATAATTCAGAAAACGTTAGAGATTTTGGAATAACATTTGATGATAAATTATCTATTACTCTATTGTATATACAATTAACCATTAGAATCATGACAGTATACGATATTTGTAATTATTTTATAGGTGTTATGATTCAATTAGTTGGAGAAATTCTAGAATAAATTAAAAATAATACAACCAATTAATGTATATATAATATGTGTATTTAGATTTAATATAATTATCACTTACATTATGGTTTTTAAAATAAATTCATATATGTTATAACATGATTTACTTATAACTATCCCTAATGTATTTCAAAATTTCTTAATTGGCCTGACTGTACATATTTGTGATATATAAAATTTTTTCTGATATTTTAAGATATGCAGCATTAATTAATTAATACGTTACCATACCATATGGTATACCAATGTCCAAGCAGCATTTGCTTGATTAAACAAATATGAAAGATGATGATATACATACATACATACATACATACATACATACATACATACATACATACATACATACATACATATATATATATATATATATATATATATATATAGATTGACCATGAATAGCTGGTGGTCCTCAGCTGCTCTGGCCGACGAAAATAAATCTCCAACGTAGGAATCAAAATATGAAAGCTCAGATGAACTCATTTGTTTGACCATCAAGGTTATCAATTAGCTCAGACATTCTCTGAGCAATGGCGGGGTTTGCAGGAGCATCATCAAGTCAGCAACAGCACTTCCAGAATCCAAACCCGCCATTGCCGCAGCAGAAAAAGCGCGTTGCCTTCTCTGAAATTCCTCGCAAACGAACAATGTACGAGGACATTCAGGACCCCAACTCCAAAGGGCAACGCTCTCGCCGCTGTTTCACGTGCTGTGCATGGATATGGATAAGCGTCACCGCTTTCCTTATAATCATCTTCGTGTTGGGCTTCGTTGCCGTAGGCATCTTCCGTTCATCTCTGCCACACATCAACGTCTTAAAAGTCCACTCTTCGAATATAAGCATCTCTGAATCTTCCCGACAGAAGTTTCTAACCATGGAGATCAGTGTCAAACTTGAGTTCGAGAACGAAAATGATAAAATGAGCTTGCACTACGAGAAACTGAGAGCCGAGATCAAAGCGGAAAATGTCAGAATTGGACACACCACCATTCCAGGGTTTTCCCAAAGGACTGGAAATGAGACCAAAATAGATGTCAACACCACTACTGCTAATACTCGAATTGATGATGCAAATGCCGAGATATTAAAATTGAGATACAGACAGAAGGCCATGTTGGTTGATCTATTCATGAGTGGGGATGTGGGTTTTAGTTTCGGAGGGTTGAAGGTTAAGGGCTTGCCTTTCGAGGTTAATTGCCACAAAGTTAATGAAGCTTATATTAAATCTGATGATCCACCTAGGTGCTATACTAAGCTTCTTTCTTTCAGGGGATTGTGATTTTTTATTAATTCCTGGTTAATCACTTTTTCCATGATTAATTGCAACAAGCATCTGTAAATTGATGGAGGAGATCGAAGCTGAGGTCACAACAGTATGTACCCCGATCGATTATGAAGAAGAAAATTATTATCTTTTTTTTTTTCTCCCTGGTTATATATTTATATAGGAGGTTTTCATTCATTGCGTGACAATGGCAATGGCACTACTGGCAGCCGTGTGATTTATTCTTTTATTTTTCTAAATTCTGTACTGATTAAATTATTTACCAAATGCTAGCTTCTGTAATTAGTTTTGTATCGGAATCTTGCTTATTTAAAGAAGTAGAAAAATGTTTTAATTTATTGCTTGTACTTATTAGTCTGCTTTGTCAGGAAATATTATGTTGGCGGATCCAAATCAGCCAGCTGAATATTACTCGGCATTACCATGAAGCTAATTTGCCAAAATTTGAGCAGCTTCACTACAAGGTGGGATAAAATGAACACCAACTGAGTTCTTTTAAGCTATTAATTAGATATACATTTGAAGCGAAGTTCTTTGGTGTTTATTATAATGATTATTTGAAGTATATCCATGACAATGAGTGAATTAAAAAGAGCAGTACTTTAGAACTACTCAAGATCTTTTCCTGTTAGCTAGAAATTTTGTTGCTAATTAGATTAACTGAAGTCGAAGTATCGCTGTTGTAAATTGGCGATGAATTGACTGACACCTCTAGAGCTAACTGTATGATCGGTAGCTCCGTATCATTATCAAATGGTGGTGGAGGCTGTCGTCAACTTTCAGCTGTTTAATAGCATGCCAAAATAATGCTATATATATTAAAAATAACACAAAACCTAGTAAAAAACTACAAAAAAATTGTTTTGTAGTCTTTTCTTTTTAATCTTATAGTTTATTTTTTTTAATATTCTAGTGATGATGTGCTATTTTTTGTGCATTATCGTTGTTTGCATGCCAAAAGATCCCTAAATTGAGTATTCAACTCGATTTTAGTGATTGCTATACAATTCTTTTATATAAATTATTATATCGAGATTGATTTAGTGTCGCATAACTCATTATTTATCCTAAGGCGGTGAGTACTTCCATGTGCAAAATATTGGTCATGTTTGGAACATTGTTTTGCATAGAATTAGAATATTGTTTCTCGTTAACATAATATTGCACATTTTTGGAACTGAAACATGAAAATATATTATAATTTTCAAATTAATGCACAATATTTCTGCATTAAATATAGTCCACGGGTTTAGATCGTATAGCATCATTAACTTTTATCTTTAATTTATTACATTAATATTCAATCATTTTTTTATTTGTTTATTTTCTTATATAATTTTTTTTTAAAAATATTTGAACTGTTGAGTTACAGGTTTTACTATTGAGCCTCGGGATCCAATTGGAGGATTCGTTTTTTATTTATTTATTTTTTTTGGTACATATCAATTATCATAAGTAATAAGAGGAACAACACTGGGCTAAGGAGGAACTAATCGGGGATAAACCATCCCATACATATAATAAGAAATAAGAGGAACAGCATCAGCTGGATTGTTGTGGAAGGTATCAAGTTCCAAAGAAAGAGAGACAATCAAATTTGTCATGAAGTCAGCTGCAAAGTTTGCCTCTCCATCTCGGTAAACATGGGCGACGGAAATATTCCAATCCCGCTTAAAGAACTCTCGGATTGATCGAAGGAGAAGATTCTTTCGTTGAATTCAAAAGCTTAGCAATCATTTGACTCACGCATAATCTATCTACTTCAACTTGCAGCCAACGAATTCCGGACTACCAAGTAATGCTCAGGCCTTGATCGGTAACCCAACTAGGAGCGTATATTCATGCAAAAACCATTAATCTACTTGTCGTCATCATCATGAACCAAGCCCCCAGCATGACTCTCCATTCCTCTTACTTGCGCCATCAGTATTAAGCTTGCAGCAAGGCCAAAGGGGAGCATTCCAGCCAATCCATTCCTCTGTCTTCATAAGTCCTGTGTTCAAAGGCAAGTTGTTAAGCCATTAAACTTCCTTAGCCCTCGTAACATCATTAACCAAAGTTCCACTATCCCAAGTCTCATGGTTAAGACACAATTGGTTTCACCAAAACCAGAGTCTCCAAATAGCTAGACCAAGGAAACACCTCCAGTGCGAATCATTATTAATCAACCAGGAACTTTTCAGGTTTCGAATCTAATCTCGAAGATTAGGGTTGTAAAATTCATGGCGATACACACAGGAATAAGTCCTGTGTTCAAAGGCGGCGAACATGCAAAGTGTCCTCAAGTCCTACTCCACAATGATAACAATTACCACCGGTCTTAGTATGTCTCCTCAAAATCTCAGTCTTTGTATACAATCGTTCATGAAACTCGAACCAAATAAAAATGCGACTTCGATGAGGGCTTTGCCAACTCCAAGCAAGTTTCCAAATCTCATCTTCCATATTATTTCCATAAGGGCTGATGGGATGATATGCAGACTCGAGAGTAAAAAAAATCCTTATTAGAAAATGCCCAAAAGACTTGATCATTACCTCTTTGGTCCAAAGGAGAAGGGAAAGAAGCTATTATGAGGATGATGCGATTGGGAAGTAGATGCTCAAAAAGCTTCCATCTCCGGTTCCCGTTACAATTTGGTAAAGTCAGCAGTAACATTATTAAGGATATTATTAGGAACAGTACCAATTGCATGAAAGACCAACGGTTTGTCTTTTGTAACCCAACAATCCCACCAAAACTGAACCCTTCTACCATTTCCTATGCTCCACCAAACACTCAACATTATATCCTTCCAAATGTTCAAAACAGCTTTCCACAAATAAGACCCATTTCTTATCGGTAAAGTAGAGGGAAAATTAGAGAATCCATGCCATATTTAGTTATCAATACTTGGGGCCCAAAGGCTCGAAGAAGAAGAGATAATACCCCATCCCACCTTCATCAACAAATCTCGATTCATCATATTAAGATTTTTGAAGCCTAAACTACCATCAACTTTTGAAGGATAAATTTTATATCAATTAACCAGACTCATTTTAGCTGATTTGTAGCACCACTCCAAATGAACTTTTTGCTAGCATGATCAATTTTTGACTTAACTCCTTAAGGGAGATTCGTTGTTTACATGGCATAAATGGGGATTGATTGAAGGACGGACTGAGTAAGGGTAATTCTTCCGTCTGTAGAAAGACGAGAAGTCGTCCAGCCAGAAAGTCTTTTTTCTACCTTGTCAATGATCTTTTGATAAGTACGCTTGGAAACCCGAGAGTGAAAAGGCGCATAGCAAGGTATTTACCAAGATCATTGGTGATATACTAATCGAGAACTCCCCCAAAATTATTAACCTCCCTAGAGTTAATATTCTCGGAAAAAAGTACCAGGGTCTTGGTCCTATTAACCTTGGCTACAGAACTTCTGTAGAATGTATCAAGGACCAAGTTGATTACTCTCGCCTGTTCATAGGACGCCTCAGCTAACACCAAAAGATCATCACCGAAAAAGAGATGGGTGAATCGAGTTCCTATCACGAGTCAAACGAGTACGTTTGTACTCCCTCACGTCCACTGCTTTGCAAATCCCCTGACTAAGCCTCTCAAGGTATAAAAACAAATATGTACGGCAAGACGGGATACCCTTGAGAAGGAGAAATTTTAGAATATATATGAGGTAACATGTCAGTTATATTAATAATGTCATGACATATATGTATTTATTTTGAAAAATTATCATGTAAGTAATGATTGTATTAAATTTAACTACACATGTCATACATACATCAATTGATTATAATACCCCAGATGTATTCTAAAATTTCTTTTTAAATTATAATACCTTAAATGTATTTTAGAATTTCTCCTTCAGTAGCAACAAACTCGTCCATTAGTTCACCGTTCTAAAACACTTATTTTTGCAGTGTGATGCATCCATAATAAGTTGTATAAATCCACTGGAATGCTTGCTTCTCTCAGCGTCTCATTAATGAAACTCCAGCTAAGAGAGTCAGGCTCTCTCTCTAGGTCAGCTTTAATTGTCATATGTCCACGTCTACTAGTTTTTCTCTACATAGAATCAATAATATCCTGAGCTACATCAATGTTTCCAATAATATGCCGGCCTGGTACGAAGCTAGTTTGATGGGGCCAGTGAGTTAAGGAATAGATGGTTTGCAACCGATTCGCCACAATCTTAATCACAGTTTTGCAATTCACAGTACACAGGCTTATGGCACCGTATATCCTTAGATTAATAGGCTTATCATTCTTTGGAATGAGGACTAGCAAAGTTCAGTTAATCTCTTCAGGACTACTGCTGAAAATCTCTTTCGTAAAATGGAAAAAAGAGGGACCAACAAATATTCCTCTGAGACTAGTAAAAAATAGCATCAAGGCCATGGACATCCAGTGCTTTTAACGACTTCATGGTGAAAATGGAGTTCCCGATTTCAGTACCATTAATAGGCCCTTGAAGCGCGCGGAAACAGGTTCATCAATAACCGAAAAACATCCCGCAAAGTGGTAAGAGTGGATGCTGTTATCTTCACGATTGTATAAAGATGAAAAAAAATTGAACAGCATGTTGTTTAATTGCCTCGTTATCAAATAACTACTGTCCAAATTCATTTTGCATTGCTATGATACGATTCCTTCGTCTTCTAATAAGAATTTTTTTTTTTTTTTGGTGGTGCAAATAAGTATTTTCTCGATCCCCGTGTAACAGCCAATCCTTATGATACTTCTAAAGCCACAGAATTTCATTTTCAGACAAAACCTCTTCAATTTTTTTTTTTCCTTTTCAATTGCATCTCAAGACGGATAAGGCTCCTAGAATAGTGGTCTTCGAGCAGTTTTTGGATACCCCACAAACAAGCCAAAATCGGATGCTTCCTTCTAAAGATGTTTTCAAAATGGTCCTTATTTCAGATTACCTTACCAATGAAATGGTGAGCCGCTTGAGTATAAGAATACTAGAGTTCTAGGTATCAGCAACGAGATCATTGAAACCACTGTTGGTAAGCCACGCTGCAAGGAAACGGAAAGGCCTCTTGCCCGACTTATTCCACTCCTCCCTATTTAAACATAGATCTGTGATCAGAAGCGACTTTTGGGAGGTGCAACACTGTACTGTCAGCAAAATTATGGAACCATTCCTCATTACATCGCTCTGTGAAGACGTTTGAAAAGAGAACCTGGAGACCAGGTAAACCTTGGTCCATTAAAAGGAAGATCATGCAGCTTATTAAAAATAAGCTCACCACCCAGCAGTCAAGGGCCGTTAACCGTATCAGCAAAATTATGCAGATGCTTTCAAAGATACTTCCTGATATGGGGAACAGGATTCGCGTAGACTGCGGTTATCCATGACACCAAGCTGTTGTTCTTAAAAACTTTGAAGTGAATTAACTGTTTGTGATCGATAACAGTTTCTATATCCAATAAGTCCTTCCATAAGATACAAATTTCCCCAGAGAATCCAATAGCTTCAACTCTATGGGATTTATCAAAGCTGCGCCTTCTAGTGACATCATCAGCTTTGTACCCATTGATTCTAGGCTCTAGTAAAACAACCATGATCGGCTTATAGTTCTTAATAAGATAGACAAAAGAGCGACGGAGAACCGACGAAGCTGCTCTTTGGACATTTCAAAACGTAATTGATGAAGACATAAAGATATGTAAACTAAAGAGAAAAAGCACCTTACAGCTTCGGCCATAAGGCCTCGATCTCCAAGTCCATAGCCGATTCATCCACAAGAGAGATCTCTATCAGAAGAACCGGACTCCTCATCACTTTCTCTTATATAATCGCTATCCACCCCATCATCATCCATGTCATCAGTGATAGTCAAAATGCCAGTATCTGTGGGATCATCGGCCAGTTTAGATGATTTATCATGCTGCACACTAGCTTATTTATCCTGAGCTTGGCCATTGGAAGAGGAAGCAGTGGAATTGTTACTGGCAGAGGTAGCGGTGGTGAACGAGATAGCCGAGTCGTATAAAAGATTCAGGCTAGTTGGGACGACGGTTGGTTCAAGTTGGCTAGTATGGACTGCATGGATGTTTGTTACGTTACGTAAGGTGCGTGGCAGTCGCATGGGAGTAAAGTGAATAGCATCTGATCATTGGACAGTGTTGGAATCGGGAATAGAAAAATCCGCTCGTGTCATGTTCGGGTTTGGGTGGGATTTTGATTTTTCCTTTTAATATGTTGATTACTGGGGACAGGTCGAATATTGGTAACAATGGAGGCTGGCGCATTATTATTCATGGTTACTGGATCAATCTTATTAATATCTTAATTTGGATCCTCCTCATTGACGCTAGCAAGAATACCAAACCAAGAATCCTTGCCAAAATATCCCTGTTAACCACGCTTAAAATCATGATCAGACCGAGGTTTTCCTTTCCTGGACACCACTGTCCCCGGCCCAAATTTAGGGATACTCTGGTTATCGCTGCCATTTGCACTAACCATCTGCTTGCCGGAAACATTTAGATGTTGATTCAGCTCCCCTGAATTACCGTTTTCCTTTATATGATCAGGGCAAGACTCTTTATTATGGTCATATTTTCTACACTGAAAACAAATATTCGGAAGACTTTCATACTCCACCTTCTGAATCTTTTCATTCAACAAGAACTGTTAAACAAGAGGCTTTTTAAGATCAATCTTAACCACAATACCAACAAATTTACCTCTTGTTGCTGACTTGGTATTATAATCAATTCTAATAACTGATCTAGTTATCTGGCCAAGCACACAGAATTTTTGTAATAATAGTGCAGAGTCATGCCCAACAGGCGGATCCAAGCTATAATCGAATCAATTTCCTCCTTAGGGCTATCAAAGTGAGGAGTCCTTGGTTGCACCGTTAGATAGCGGCCCAAAATTGTCCAAGGACCATGAGTCAAAGCAAACTCGGCATCACCCTCTGATTTAAAGCTGGAAAGATAAAAATCATTCTCAGGATCATCGACAGAAAAACCAAGGATCGAGCTCCAAATGGCTTCAAGGCGATTGCAGAGAGCTTGATACCCCATGTGACATCCTAATAGTTTGACAACAATTGTACGCTGCCAAGGGTTGATAAGCTAGGCATGAACCTTTTGGGAGAAAGAGATGGAGCGTAAATTACCGGCACATTCAATTATCTTATCTTCTTCGTCAAAGATCAGGTCATCATCACGGCTAATAACATCTTTTTCAACTTCGCTTTCTGATTCAATGAGTTTATCCTCAGAGGAAATATGCTCAGCTTTGTCTCCATTCTCACCTTGAGCCAAATTTTGGTTTTCAGTAGATCGATCATCATTCAGTGGGGGGAAGGGTTCTTATCAAGGTTCATTCACTTTTTTCCTTGCTATTGTACAAATTAGAGGGACTCCATTTTATCTCTAAACGTGAGGAATTTTTAAAATAGAAAATTTAGATTTTACTAGAATATATTGATTGGTCTCAATAGCACTTGGATTCTAATTAAAAAGAGAGAGTTGGAAGTTTCTACTTCTTCACTAAAAAATGGTATGAGCTAAAGTTTTTCTAGTAATGACTACTATCACAAGGCCAAAAAACAACTATCTTGATAGTGAAATTATGACAGATCACAAAGAATTACTGAATTTATCGAAACAATAATGACATAAGTGTGACTATATTTAGTTTTATCATTATTTTATGATAGACATATGACAATTTTTGTCTCTGTCATTATTTTATGATTATGTTATGATAGATAATTTTTCTATTAAATTAATATATGATAGAAATATGACAAATTTTTATGTATCACGATTTCTTGATAGTATAATTTTTATGTTGAATAAATAAAAGCTTTGACTTTGACTGAAAATTTCATTTGGATTACACAAACCGGTGCGGTTTTTGAAATTTAAAAACAAGCTTTAAAAAGCATTGTCGTAAAGCATTTCGTTACATTTAATTAAAAAAAGGAAAATTAAATTAATAAATACGGTAATGGAGCCATAGCTAGCTACCTTCAACTTCTTCTTCTTCTTCCATCGTTATTCCTTTGCATTCCTTCTTCAAAATCGTCTGCCTTCACTGCTCTCATTGCTGTTCAGTCTGCCAGTAACTTGCCCTAGAAAGTGATTAATTCCATATAGTATCTCTTTACCATTATCAGAACAACAATAGACAGAGTATGGGCCTTTATGACTTCCCGTGACTTTCGTGACTCTAAGTGAAGATTTTTTTGCCATTCTTTTTTGTTTTCATTTGATTTTGGGGATTTCATTTGTAATGGGAATTTTTTGTCAGTTTAGGTCTTTAAAATGTAACGAAGTTATGATTTTGATTAGTACTGATTTTGATGATTTTAGGGATTTTGGTTTTCAACTTGTAAAGGTTGTTATGATTTTGGGGATTTTGGTTTTCAACTTGTAGGCTTTGGAAGTTTAGGTTTCAAGATCTTACTATCCGATTAAAGCTATTAGAAAGACAAGGAATGATTTTCTATCTGTTTATTCTGAATTGATGTTGTTTATACTTTTGCTGTTGTGTATTATGTTGCTGTTTTTCAATTTTGCTGTTGTTGCTTACTTTGTTGTTGTTGTCTGTAATGAGATGTTATTTATTTTGATACTGCTGTTCAGAGGTTAAAAATATTTGAGTTCTTATTTTTTCTTTCTTCTTTTTTTCCATTTCGTAATTTATATCTCTTATTTGTGTCAGAAAGATAAAATGCTAGAAAAAAAGATAAGGCTTGGATTAAATGTGATAGAAGATCATTGGAGTATGATAAAGGTGTTAAAATTTTCTTGAGTTTGCACTTACACATGCTGACAATGACTACATTAGTTGTCTAGGCACTAATTGTACAAATTATCATTTCATGCATCTAAGACTGTATTCGATGATTTGTTCTTTCATGGTTTTGATAAAAGTTAAGTGAATTAGTTTTGGCATAGGGAATTGATAGAAAATGTCCATCTCCTAAGGTAGATAACCAATTTGACTCACAACTTATCGACTATAAAAGGGAAATATTGTAAAAATGGTTAATGATGCTTATAAGGATTGTGATGGTGATCCTAAAATTATGAGCTTTTAGAGTAAGTTGAGAAACCTCTTCTTCCATGGTGTACAAAATTTATCCAATTAGGTGCTTTTAGTTAAGTTATTTAATGTCAAGGGTAAGTACAAGTGGTCAGATAATAGTTTCATAGAACTGTTGAGTTTTAAAGCTAAGTTATTGCCTAAAGAAATTATACTGCCTGTGACTATATATGATGCCAAAAAAAAAAAAAACAATGAACACTTTAGGCTTGTCTTATGAAAAAATCCATGCTTGTCCCAATAATTGCACAATCTATAGAAAAGAGTATAAAGGACTGTTTGAATGTCCTATAGGTGGTTTATCTAGGTGAATGAAAAAGTCTAATAGTGTTGACCAATATAGGAATAAGGTTCCTATAAAGGTTTTGTGATATTTTCCTTCGATACCTAGATTTAAGCGTATGTTTCAGTCTAAACTAATTGCTAAGGATCTGACTTGGCATACAAAAGAGAGAAAAGTTGATGGTAAGCTGTAACATTCGATTAACTTACCATCTTAGAAGTTAGTAGATGATAATTGGAAGGATTTTACAAAGAAAACTAGAAACCTTCGCCTTGTTCTCTCCGTCGATGGAGTGAATCCATATAGCTCTCTAAGTAGTATGTATAGTTGTTGGCTTGTAGTTCTAATAACATACAATCTGCCACCTTGGTTATGCATGAAACAAAAATTCATGATGTTAACCTTGTTGATTTCTAATCCACAACAGCTTAGGGATGATATTGATGTTTATTTGGCCCTTTTAATAGATGATTTGAAATTGATATGGGATCATGCATGTCTGTATTATGGGGTCAACATAGCTAAATGTTGACTGAAACATAGTGGAAAAAATACATATATTGGGCATCGTCAATAGCTCTCTTTTCATCATAAATTATGATACCAAAAGGCATCATCTAATAAAACATTAGAAGAGCGATCAACTCTGAAACTTTTAAGTGTTGAGAATGTTTAGAGGCTGGTGAAGGGTTTAGATAGTATATTCGAGAAAGGGGAAAAATTAGGCATAAGAAAGTGGACTATGATGATCATGTGTGGTCAAAGAAGAAATCCATATTCTTTAGTTTAGAATATTGGAAGCATTAACTTGTGTGTTATCAATTAGATGTTATGCAAATAGAAAAAAAATATGTGTGATAGCATTTACGAAACACTTCTCCATATTCCCAGAAAGATCAAAGATGAAATAAAGTCAAGGATGGATCTTGTTGATATAGAGATTAAGGGGAAATTAACACCATCAGTGGAAGAAGAAAAGTGTACGCTCTTGCCTCTGACTTGTTACACATTAACTAGGGTTGAAAAGTTAATGTTTTGTGAAGCTTTGAAAAGTATTAGGGTTCCCGAAGGTTATTCCTCAAACAAAAGAATCTTATCTCCTTAAAAGACTATAAAATTCAGAGTTTAAAGTCTCATGATAGCTACATTCTTATGCAACAGCTTTTATCGGTTGCACAAAGATGTGTTTTATTAGATCATGTTAGAAATGCCATCATATGATTGTGTTTTTTCTTTAATAATTTGTATAGACCAATGATAAATATGACAACTTTAGATTAATTGGAAGGAGGTCTTGTTGGAGAAATGCTTTTTCCCATCTTTTTTAATATAATGGTCTATTTAACTATTCACTTAGGATATAAGGTGAGGTTGTGTGGCCTTGTATTTCTTCAATGGATGTATCATTTTGAGCAATATATGAAAACTCTTAAGGGCTATGTTAGAAATCACAAATTTCTAAAGGGTTGCACAGTTGAGGGTTATGTTGTGGAGGAGGCCTCAGAGTTTTGTTCATAATACATGTCCAACATGGAAGCAAAGGGGATCCCATTAGGACATGTTCAAAACTTGTCCATTGAAAGCCGTTGAATGGTGGTTCTATAGTGCAAGTTGATAAAGTTTCAATAGATCAAGCACACTTGTATGTCTTACAAAATACTCAAGAAGTCGATCCATACATTAGGTAATATTCTATATCCATTCTAATTGTGTTAACATTAAACTTTTAACTTCCTCTATAAACTTGAAATGCTTTTTATTGTCAACTAATTATAGTGAGCACATGGGGGGACAAAATGTTGTCACACCAACGATAGATGCGACAACATTGGATGAATTGGAAAGGGGTCTTGTTGTTACATTGTGCTTGTTGGAGAAATGCTTTCCCCCGTCATTTTTTGGTATAATGGTCAATTTAACTATTCACTTAGTATATAGGTGAGATTATTGTTGTGTAAATTTTATTGAACTTGTAAGTACACAAATCTATTGTAGAATAAATTAGTGGTTATGAGTGTCGATCCTATGAAGATGTAGATTTTAATTATGTATTGAATTACTTTTCTAAATGGGTGGTTGGAATTGTGGTGAAATTAACTTAGATTATCTTAAAAATTAAATTGGAATAATGGGAATAAATTAAAATGATAACTCTTATAATAAAGCATTCGAATATCTGGATCTGCATCAACATGCACCATAGGCTTAATTTTCCTTATTAGTATGAACTAAATTATGAGGGAGATATTCACTCTATATGAATCACGCTCTAATTAATATAGTGCTAAGGGCCTATCGTGCCAAACAGTAATAATCTTGTTATTACTATTTGTGAATGAAAAGTTAAAACATCCACATAAATTAAAGGGAAAGAAAAATTAAATTTACCAAATTTAGCGCATGGAACGTGTTGAAACTTCACTTTCAACTCAAGCTTGAAGAAAATTAGCTACTCATATTTAAACTAGAGGTAAAATAAAAATTTTGATTAAAATATGTAGAAAATATAAGATGGAGAATGAATTACAGAAAATGGGACTAAAAAAAAAAATTTCAGATATGTCAAATTAAAAAGGGAGTCCCCTTTTTATAAATACAATGAGTAAATCATGACCATCGGATTGAAACAATTTGGATACTTAGAATTGCACCACGTGGCAAGTTTTGATTGGTTTGAACACATTATCGAGGCTATCATTCCATGTATGTACATATACCGTACGTATATTTTTCTGATCCACTAACATGCTGTCAAATCATTGGTCAAAACCTCATAAACATTTTAATCTAATGGATCGTGACACATCATCTGTCAAAGCCTCATAAGCAGTCAATACCATATAAATAGTTAATACCACATCATTAGTCCAATCAAATGTTGCCACATCATCGATAAGTGCCACATCATTGGTCAATATTGTGAATAATGTAGTGAATTATATCGTACATGTGAATAGTATCAATTATTCGTTTATACTCCTTTTAAGGTTTTCGACTGTTCTGAGTTTAAATTTGTTGTCCATTTTATCATCCGATGTCTCATTTATTATGAAATGACCATGATGTTCTTGAAATACATAAAATACTTAATTATAATAAAACACACATAATTAAAATTACAAGAAATTTAAATACATAAAAACAAAAATGGTAATAAAACTTTGAGTATAAAATATAATTTTCTCTCTTATAAATATATATTTTTTAGTACTCAACACACCCCCTAACTAATTATTGTTAATCCCTAGTGAATTAAGTGAAAACTAATTCAAACCAATTTTTTTAAAAAACAGTGGTGCTAATTTAATTAAACTAATGATAATAATCAAATAAAAGTATAAGAATTATCTCTAATCTTAAAGAAATATCACTCCCAAACCAACCATTCACATGAATCAGTCTAGTAGATTTTATCACAGCTATTGAAATCAAGTTGCTTTCAAGAATGACATGTTAATATCCCAAAATGTCACCGGTAGTGATAATCTCACAAGGAAATTAAACCTAATAACAATAGTCACTCTTATGAATAGTAAATTGAGAGAAAATAATAAAGAACTAATATCACACACTCTTACCCAGATGAAATAAATATGTCCATAGTTTAAAAATAATACGATTTTAAGTGAAAATGTAAGTCAGACCAATGTATTTATTTTTTATTTTTTATGCATCACTACATCTTTTCGCCCATATAAAAAGCTTATACTTCAGACTATAGTTCCTTAAGATTAAGGACTTTTATTATAATGTAACGTAGCACATGGACATAACAAACAAAGGAGGAAAAATAGGAAAAAATAAAATATATGTTTAAGAAAAAAAGTAAAATTGTTTTTTGAAGATAGTAATATACATCTTGCTTTTATTTTATTTTAAAATAAAAAATATATATTTTCAAATTTTTTTCTTTTTTTTGCACGACTTTATTGAACAAAATAACTATTTATATATTTCTCAAATATGAATAAGTGATGGAACTTGTATAACATCGAGTAGCATTCTAAATCGGAGTTAGGTCAAGATGATAAGTTAATAAAGAAAAGATATTAGTATTTTTTTTAAGACTCAAAAGGGTTAATTATGGATATTGACAAAAGGGATTGCTAGAAAGGCTCAAACGATAAAAGATGACCTTTCGATCATCTTTTACGGGTCTAAATAATCTTCTATATATACTAGTTAGATAAACTTTTAGATGTAGCAATACACATTTTTTTCTTTTTATTTTATTTTATTTTTCTTTTTATAAAAAGTTGACTCAAAAAGAAATTTAGAGATCATGTATAAAATAATAAACTGCTAAGCTGTTTGAAGAATAGGTAAAAAGGGTTACTCTCCAAGAAAAATGATAGGCTCAAGAACTTACTTGGAATTTATTATGACATATATATTCTTTCAAGAACTCATATTTTTATCTCTGACATCAATATGTAGAGTATTAAATATGATGTAACATAACTTAAGACCAAAAGATAATATAAATATTAAAATTTAAAAAGTCACCATGTCATCTGAGTTTAAAAGATCAATTTTTTTTAAAAAAGTAAAAAAATGCATTTCTAGAGTTACTACATTTCATATTTAGTCATCTTCAACCCAAAAATTTGAAAGTATATATTTATGAAGGAGAAATCAAAAATTAAAAAGATCACAATTAAAATGAAGTTAATAATAAGAAAATATCTGAAATTTTTTAAAAAATTAAAAAAATACATTTTTAGAGTCACTAAACTCCATATTCAGTCATCTTTGACAAAAAAGTTAGCCAGGTTAGTTTCTACAATAAAAATTAGTAAAAATTTCACCAATATTAAAACATTCCATAATTGTCAACTATTTCCTCCCTCCAATCAGAACGAAACATTGTCCTTAATGCTTTTCAAGGAAAGAAGTAGATATTAGAAGATATCACTTAGGTGCTGCAATATAGAAGAAAATATTTACAAGCGGAGAGTTAAATCTAATTTGCACTTCTTACTTCGGCCACTGCTATCATATTAGTTGGCCACTTCAATACTAAGGTCTTGTAATATGACTCTGGTTTATAAGCTTGTAATAGATCAAGTAGCTTATTAGCAGTATGAGCATAAATAAAGATTTTTTTTTTTTACTATGGAAGGAATGAAATAGTTTCTTATTGCATAGTTAAGAAATGCGATAAAGTCATCATAAAAATTATTGATATTTACCAAACCGATGGGTTTCAATAAATGTTTAGATTGGCACAAGATATTAATATAATTAGTGCCTCTAGAGTTACAAGATCTCTTAATAGGAAAATAAAAGCATTAACATAATTCAGCATTTCAGTTATTCTCTTTTGCATACCTGGACGACTAACTCTTCTCTAGTTGGTGAGTTAGAAAAACAACTCAAAGATTTCAGGGTTGTTGGAATGATACTTAGCATTTGACTCCCTCTGATATAAACGTCTTCTAAGACAAGTTTTGATAACTCTGAATCACCTCCCCTATAAACTAAGTGTAATTTCCTAACTGCTATGCTTCGACTAAGATTTAAGGCTACCTGAATAATTCTTTATATTTGCTATAGTTCAGCCTAAATAGTACACAAATATTCTTGAATTGATTATTGTGAGTAGCTACCATTGTGATACTACAAAAATAATTAGTAAGTGCATTAATAAAAAAATTATATTTAATGATCTTGGTGATAATAGTTCGCAGCTGTAAATAAGATAGCACGTCTATGTCAAATAACCCGTGAAGTACATGGCTCGACAGTATAAAGAAAATAATAAAAAGAGAAAATAAATAATGATAACATAAAATTATTAAAGACAAAAATGAAAATGATCAAACAATAGTGAAATAAAATAACATTGAAATAAAAAGATATTTAAAAGTAGTTACAACTGTGACTTACATCTTCCTCTGGTCTTACGTCTAGAAATAGCTTGAACGCCCTTTATAGGTCGAGGATAAGTTTTCCATCTAGTTTTCTTACAAATTGGCAAACAGGGTCATTTATAGTCATATTTTCAAGACTATAACGTGCACACTCTTTCTGGAATAATGGTTGTAACTGGAGTATTACACTTTGTACATATCTAATGGGATGCATTTCAAGAGGCAAAATGATATCATGTAATGACTTTTATTCAAGCTACTCTTTATAAATTGAATTTTGTTTTTACTATTATCAGATATCATTCTTAAAAAATATTAAAGAGCTTTCGAGCTCTTCGTTTTCTTAAGTAATTTCCTTTATCACAATTAAGTATGTATGTAATAAATTTAAGAGGCAATTTAATTGCCAATCGCACTTTGACTTTGATTATTCATCGGATGTCAGCAGGGATGTTATTCTTCATAAGGAATTATAAGCGTTCAGATCGAGCTTTAAAAATGGTGAGGAGGACATTTTGAGAAAGTGAAGAAAATTGCTTGTGAAACTTTGTTAATATTGCGTCTCTGTTCATGTCTTTAACTTAGAATATCAGTTATTATGGGGAATTGAAGCAACCGACATTGATTATCACAGAGTATCCTTATCTGTCACTTAACTCAGGTAACAAACTAAAGCACACAAAGAAAATTAATGTCACAATCATGTTCTTATTGAATTTTCCTCAAGCTCTAATTGGATGCCCTAGATGCCTCCCTTAATTTGAGTTGTCCTTCCAAAATCCTCAACAAAGGATAGTAATTTTGATGGTTGTAACTCTCAAATAGAATGCGCTCTACAAAATCGTATTTGGCCTCTGAGATGAGATTGTATACTTTGAAACTATCTAAGAATATTCAAGAGGAGTTGTTTAGTTGAGGCACTTATGATTAAAATAGATGAGAGAAAGTTTAAAGGTTAAATAAAACACTTATGTAAAAATAATCAAAATAATCACAAGAAAAACAAAAAAAAAATAAATCACTGAGAAGAAAGAATCTTAATTTAAAATTGGTAGGTTATTTAAATTTATTTCGATGTCCTCTCCATGTGATTGGTACTCGAAATATGACTTTAATATTTGACCATTAACTTTAAAAGTGACACCATTATGTGGATCATTACTTTCAATTGCTCTATGTGGAAAAATAATATGAATAATAAAGAGGCCAAACCATCAGAAGTGTAACTTACCTAGAAATAGGTGCAAGCGAAAATTAAATAAAAGTACTTTCTGATTTGGGGTGAAAGATTTTCTAGTAATTTGCCTGTCGTGAAAGACTTTCATTTACTGTTTGTAAATCTTGGCATTTTCATATGCATCTTTAAGTTCTGCCAGCTTTAACTGTTGAGTGATAGAAAATGTTATTTATAAAGGAGAAAATTATCATTTTATACTTTAAGTTTTACTAACTTCTTTACTTTTATATATTCAAATTTCTTATGAATTTAATTATGTGTGTTTTATTATAATTAAGTATTTTACGTATTTTAGGGCATCATGGTCATTTCATAATAAATGAGATATCAGATGATAATACAGATGGTAAATCTGAACTCAGAATTGTCGAAAACCTTAGGAGGAGTATAAAAATAAAAATGTCACTATTCATATATACGGTATTGTTCATGGTACTATTTATGACACTGTTCATATATATTGTACGATGACGTGGCATTGATAGATGATGTGGCGTTGATTGATGATGTGGCACCGACCAATGATGTGGTAGCATTTGATTGAAGGAATGATGTGGCATTGACTAATTATGTAGCGTTGACTGATGACGTGACTTAATTGATGAGTTATCACAATCTTATTAGATAAAAATATTTATACACTGTTGATCGATGACGTGGCAGTATGTTAATGGATCAGAAAAATATGCATACAGTACATGTATATGCATAAGATAATAGCTCTCATAATGTGTTCAAACTAATCAGAACTTATCGTGGGCGCAATCCTGTGTATCTAAATTATTTTAATCGGATGACTATGGTTTACTCGTTGTATCTATAAAAGGAGGGCTCTCTTTCTCTAATTTGATACCCCTGAGTTCATTTTTGAGCTCTCTTTTCTGAAATTCCTTCTCTATCTTGTATTGTCTTTATATCTTAATAAAATTTCTATTTTATCCCTAGTTCAAATATGAGTAGCTAATTTTCTTCAAGCTTGGGTTGAAGGAGAAGTCTCAACATGTTCCATGGGCTTAATTGGTAAATTTATTTTATTTTCTCCTCTAATTTCTATAGATATTTTAACTTTTTATTGACAGATAGTAATAACACAATTATTAGTATTTGGCATGATAAGCCCTTAACAATATATTAATTAGAGCGTAGTTCATGAGGAGTGGATTTTTCCCTCATGATTTAATTGGTATTAATAAAGAATATTGAGCCCGAGAGTATGTTGATGCAGATCTGGATACCTAAGTGCTTTATTATAACAGTTACATTTTTAAATATTCCCACCATTTTAATTCAAGATTTAGGATAAATTTATCATAATTTAACCACTCACTTGAAAAGTTAATTCAATGCATAATTAAAATCTACCTACTCGTGGGATCGACATTCGTTACCATTAATCTATTTTACAATAGATTCGTGCACTTGTGAGTTCAATAAAATTTGTACAACAGTAATCTTCGTTATGAGCTAGCTTGCTGTATGTCAAAATTAAATTTCTTGATGGCTCAGTACGCACGATACTCGAGTTTCACTAGTAGGTGACAAGCTTTTCTATACACTAGATTATAGGTGACATCCCAATTGGGGTCTTGAAAATCGTTCTATATGCCCACAATGCATCATTAAGTCTCAACGACCAATTTTTTCTATTTGATCTCATCGTCTTTTCTAATATATGCTTTATTTCTCAATTAGAGATCTCAACTTGACTACTGGTTTGTGGATGATATAGGTCACCACTTTATGAGTGATGAAATACTTATCAAAAGAGCTTTGAATGATTTGTTACAAAAGTGGGCACCACTATCACTCGAGGGAATCTAAAACTTGAAACAAAATTGCTTTTCAAAAACTCTATCACCACCTTGTAATCATTAGTTCTATATGGAATTATTTCTACTCATTTTGTTAAATAGTCAATAACAACTAGTATATATTGATGACTAAAAGAAGGGGGAAAAGGTCTTATGAAATCGATATGCTATATATAAAAATCTCAACTATTAAAATTGGGTTAAGTGTTGATGTTTGTCTTGGGTCAAATCCTAGGATCTCAAAATTAATGTAAATGATGCTGTTTCATTTTTTTTTTGTTTTAATCAGCATTAAAACATCATCGTTTGTTATGCTTCTCATCTCTACATTAGTAATAGATCAACAAAAAGAAAGTAGAACATTCATTTATTTTAGACAATTAATGGAAATTAAAATCGATTCTGCATTCATTGAAGGATACCAATCCTATGTAATACATCTTAAAACATATTAAATTTTACAATTTGAGAGGAAAATCTACTTTAGAAACATAGAAGAAGTTCACACAAGCCTTCCTAAATAATTACTCTTAAGATGACAAACTTGGTAGTGCCTACTTGGAAGATAATGCCTAGTTAACAATCAAAGATACAACGGCAACCAAATTAAATGGAATTGAAATTAAACCCAATAACCATTAACTAAATGGAATCTTGCATCGATTGAATTCTTTAAGAACTTCCTAGTCCCATAAGCCAATAAGAAATTGGGCTAAGCCTTTAATAAATAAAGCCGCTTGAATGAACACTCACAGCACCAACAATGTCAGCAATTACACTCTTTCTCAACGTATTAGTATCCACAAACACACTCACAATATCATTCATCTCCTTTTTCATTGCCTCTCTAACAACCCTTATAAGTCCCTAATCATTCCATCCCTCAAAAGCCACCCAATCCTCTGCTATCTTCCGCATAGAACCACTTTACACTTTCTTAATTCTACTAATCAACGCTAGCACTATCAGCCTTAACCTACATTCAATTTGCTCAATCTGTGATATCAAATTCTTCAACACATTTCTTTACATGATGAACACTTACCATTGCCAATTATCAAAAAATTCATCACCATCATTTTGTTCTTCTTCTTCGCTTTCTTTATCAAGGAATGATCTAACCAAGAAGGCATAAGAATGGAGATCACTAAGAAAAGGAATGGGATTTCACAATTGTTCGACCAAGACAAGAAGAGAAGCTTGGGTAGGTTTTCTTAGGTGGTCGTGTTATCTAATACTTTGTAATAGGAAATAAAATGACTGAGCAGAAGGTTAACGTGAGAGTAAAAGGGAATTTATAAAGAAGATAAAGAAAGAGATTCATCACCATCATTTTTTTAGTAGAGTATTTCTTCTTAAGTAGCCAAAGAAAAAGAGACAGAGACAAAGGAATTAAGGAAACGATAAAGGAAAGGGGAAAAAATGAGGCAAGCAAAATGCACAATTTTTAATTTCAGTTGTGAAACGATGTGTTTTATGTTTTTGGGGTTTGACTTGAGATTTGACCCGGGACAACTATCATTTTCCAATTAGGTTTAATGGCATCATATTCCGTCGAGTAAAGCTCCCCATTCGCTACCACTTATCACATGAAGAACAAAATGTGTAAGTATTTTAAAATATAGTTGGCTAATAGAAATCACATTGTAAAATTTTAGCTACTATTTTTTTAGTGCTAAAATACAGCTAAAATGGCCTTCACAAGGTTGTTCACGGTAGAATGAAAGGACATTTAAAATTTACTTTCTAGGATACATCATCTGATAATTTGATTTACACAATATTTTAATAAATTAGAATCATCACAAAAGAAATTCTTTATTTTCGCAAAGAATTTGGCTATGTCCTGTTTAGTCTAATGTTTTGGAATTTGACTTGTAATAAGATAGTTAACTATATCAGCATACAATACTTCCACATTCATTAATTGTTTATCTAGAAATAATTCATTCAATGATAATAGTTCTGTAATTATGTCAAAATTGAGATGAGAAATATGGTCTGCCATAACATTTTCTGTGCCTTTTTTATCTTTAATTTTGAAGTCAAATTCCTACAAGAGTAGCACCCAATGAATTATTCTAGCTTTTGATTTTTTTCTTCTGAGAAGATATTTAAGAGCAGCATGATCTGTGAACACAATTATTTTATAAGCAATGAGATGAGATCAAAATTTCTCTAATACAAACACTACTATTAGCATTTCTTTTTCTGTAGTTGAATCGTGTAACTATGTATAATTCAATATCATACCAGCATAGTAAATGACATAGGGAATTCGATCAACTTTTTATCCTAATACTACTTCGACTGCATAATCAAATGCATCACATATAAGCTTAAATGGTAAGTTCTAGTTTGAGGCCTAAATTATAGATCATGATGTGAACAACTACTTTAGTTTTTCAAATGTCACAGACATGAACTATTAAAAACAAAAATTACATCTTTAGCAAGTAGATTATATAAAGGTCTAAAAAATTTATTAAAATATTTAATAAAACATCTACAAAAACTAGCGGGTCCAAGGAAAGATCTTATTTCTTGTATTATTTTAGGTGGAAAGAGATTAGAAATGAACTCCACCTTTATTTTATTAACCTCAATACCTTTGCTCGAAATGATGTGGCTGAGAACAATATTATGTTGTATCATAAAATGACACTTCTCCCATTTTAAGACTAAATTCTTCTTTGTATATCTTTGCAGACCTAGTATTAAATAATGTAAACATTTGATCGAATGAATTACCAAAGACAGAAAAATCATCCATAGAGACTTCAAGGAATTGTTCAACCATATAAAAAAAATGCATAATACGCATATTTGAAATATAGCAGCTGCATTACATAATCTAAATGACATCTTTTTATATGCAAAAGTGACAAAAGGGCAAGTGAAAGTGATTTTCTCTTAATCTTTTCGTGCTATGAAAATTTGATTATATCTAGAGTAGCCATTTAGAAAGTAATAAAATTCATGAATTGCTAATCTATTAAGTATTTGATCAATAAATGGTTAAGAAAAATTGTCTTTACATGTGACTAAATTTAACTTTCGATAATCAATATATACACGCCACTTTGTATTCACTCTAGTGAGTATCAATTCATTATCAGCATTGGTAACTATTGTGACTTCTGACTTCTTAAGGATAACTTGGACATTACTGACCCATGAACTATCAGAAATGAGATAACTGATACTGTGTCTAATAATTTAAGGACTTCGGTTCTAACAACTTCTTTTGTGTTAAAGTTCAACTGACATTGTATTTTCCTATTAGGTTTAGCATTTTGATTAAGGTGAAAGTAATGCATGCAATCACTAGGTTTATATTTTTTATGTCGGCTATAGCCCATCCTAACGCTTCTTTATGCTTTTTTAAAACTTCCAATAATTTAATTTTCTGTTTGTCAACTAGGGATGATGAAATGACTACTGGTGGAATACTTTTTTCTCCTAAGAATGCATATTCCAAATTGTTAGGTAATGGTTTAAGCTTGAGTTTTGGTTGTGATTGTGATGATAGGTCGAGTTTATTCTCTTATGGTGCTAGTTGTTCAACTCTTAACTTTATTTATTTGTGTCTATGGTGCTGAGTCAAGTAAGGCATTGACCTCATCGACTGATCTATCAATATCAAAATCTATACCAAAGTGAATTAAACATATTTGTAAAAGGTTATCACTAAAGTTTAAAAGAAAAATGTTATCAACTAATGCCTCTATTAAATCCACATTAACAATTCTATCATCTACATTATGAGTTTGTTTGGCAATGTTGAAAATATTTAGCTCTATATTCATATTGCTGAAGGACAACTGCATATTTTTAGCTCTGCATTAAATGTAAGTATCGATAGTTGCCAAGAATGAACGGCCTAAGATAACAGGGATGTGCTTCCTTGAATATTTTAGAGGAATTTTGCATTGGAGTATAGAGCTAATATTTTCTGTTAAAAAAACCTTCTTTTGAACATGAATGCTTATCTTTTAAGTGCAAAGATCTTTAAGAAACTTGGCATAAGATGACACTTATTTTATAGCATTACGCAAATGGATGTTAACAGTTACCTGTTTGAATATTTCAAAAATCTCACCTGTGAATGCTTCCTTCCTTACTTTAGCTAACCTCTGGGGAAATAGAGTTTTAAGAACATACTCTCGTGGGTTAGTCTATTATTTCTCATTTGATGATGAGTCTTCAGCATTTACAGGTACAATTTGAGTTATTTTTGTCACTAGCATCTCCACTTTATTGTTGATTTCTTTTCTTTTTTGCAAGATCATGACAACGTTGATCTCTCTAAGCTGCTGAGGTGAACTGATGCTTGCTTCATGGACTCCTTTAAGATTAAACACTAGTTAACTCAAGAATTTATCTTTCTCAATAATCATTGCGAAGGTTTGAACTGAAGAGGCAAGCTGGCCTACCATCTTCTTGAGGTTTGAAATTGATTGGGTTTATGAGTTGAAGCTCATTCTCATCTCATTTTGTAGTCCATTAATAGTGCGGTTTTGTTGCTTAATTGTGGAGTGGGTTGAATTTTTAAAATTTTAGAATGCATTCTCCTACGATTTACGTTGAAAATAGTTTGAGTTTTGATTGTAAGGTATAAATTGTGCTTAAGAGGCTTAATGGACTTAAAGAATTTGTTGCATTCGTGGAGCTGGAGCTATTGGTTCATTTTGTTGGAATTCTTGAAATCACAAAAAATTAAGATGGTCTCTTCATCCAAGATTATATGTGTTGGAGTAAGGATGATAGTTTGATAGTTTTTTCATTACACTATGGCATTAGCTTGATCTGTTTATGAGCCATGATCATGTGATTCTATTGGTTTAGCAGCTGTTAAAGATGTAATTTGTCAAGAAAATCCTTCAACCATCTCTTTGGCTTCTTTAATTCCTGAGATTGACTTACTAATGTGAACCTCATTCACTCCCTTAATTCTTTTATTGTTCTTGAATGATCAACTCTATTGTTGAGAATTATCCTCTTGTCGTTAGAAGAAATCCTAAATTTCTGATGTATTTTTTGACATTAGCTCTCTTCCACTTATTGCCATTAGCCTCCACTTGTTGCCATTAACTATTCTTGCACATTTGGCAATAATCCCTCCAAAAAGTATTAGCATTGATGCTACTTTTCATACCCATAATGTGGACATTTCAAAAGTAGCTCATTTAATCACTCTTATACTTTAAAAAACTGCTCGTCTTTTTTCTGGATGAACTTTGAACTTCCCTGCAAATAGAATAGGTTTTATAAACTAGGAAGTATTTATTTAAAAATTTTGTTAGCATTTGTTCTCATATTGTAATGATATTAAAAGGCAATATATTAAACCATGAACGGGCTCTATCCTTTAAAGAAAATGGGAACAGTCTGAGTTTATAATCATCATCTAAAAATTTCTCATATTTAAAATTTTGACAAATAGCATAAAAATTATTCAAATGATTATATGGGTTTTAATTTTCTAACCCATAGAATATTCAGAGATAATTTTGCACACTAAGTTTTAATTCAAAACTCTTAGTGGCTATATTTATATATCGAATACATGATGTGTTCACGTTAGCTAAAGAATTGAAGTAGTCCTTAAATGGCCCCTTCTGTGGTGGTGGTTGTTGTTATAAATCCATTTTAATTTTACCTTTAATTATAATGTGCTTGTGTGTGCGAATTATTTTTTTCAATTCTAAGTTTATACACTCAAGATTAGGTAATTGTGATCTTCGACCATACATAAAAAAATAATAATACATAGAATAAAAAATATAATAAAAATAAAGAAGAGAGAGAAATTATGATATTAACCTTATCATGTGGTTATCAGTTTACTATAAAAATAAACACAAGTGCTATAAAATATACAAGAAATAGATTAATTAAAAATAAAATAACAAAATAAATTACAATGAAAAATGATGTAAAAATTAAATTATAGAAATATAAAGAAGAGAAAAAGAAAAGAAATTAAATTATAGGAATTGCACATTCACTTCTTTATTTTTTATTTTTTATTTTTTAATAACAGTTTTAAAAGAAAACAACTAAAACTTTACTTAACAAATAATTCTACAAATTAATTCTATGAATTAATTAAAATAAATTAACAAGATAAAATGAAAAAATACCAAGAAAAATAACTTGAAAATTAAATTACAGAAATTTAAGAAAATTACAAAGAAATTGAATTATAAAAATTTAAAGAGATTTAAATTACATGATTTTTTAATAAAAAAAATTAGAGAACAACTTTATAACAATTAATTCAGCGAATTGAAATAAGTTACTTCCCCAACAACGGTGTCAAAAATTTATTGTGTAAATTTTATTGAACTTGTAAGTACATGAATGTATTATGGAATAGATTAATGGTGATGAGTATCGATCCCATAAGATGATAAATTCTAATTATGTGTTGAATTAATTTTGTAAATGGGTAGTTGGAATTGTGGTGAAATTAACTTAGATTATCTTAAAATTTAAATTGAAATAGTGGGAATAAATTAAAATAATAACTATTATAATGAAGCAGTTAGGTAGTTGGATCTTTATCAATATGTACCATGAGAGAGATATCCACTCCTCATGAACTATGCTCTAATTAATATGGTGTTAAGGGCTTATCGTGTTAAACAGTAATAATCTTATTACTTCTATCTGTCAGTGAAAAGTTAAAATACCCATATAAATTAAAGGGGAAGAAAAAAATAAATTTACTAAATTTAACCGATGTAACACGTTAAGATTTCACCTTTAACCCAACTTTAAAATAAAATTAACTACTCATAAATAAGCTACAGGTAAAATAGAAATTTTAATTAAAATATGTAGAAAATACAAAGATAGAGAAGGAATTACAGAAAATGAAACTCAAAAATAAATTCAAGAATGTTAAATTAGAGAGAAGCCCTCTTTTTATAGCTATAATGAGTAAATTATAGTTATCGGATTGAAACAATTTGAATGCTTAGGATTATGCCACGGGATAAATTTTGATTAGTTTGAACAAATCATCATAGCTATCATTCTGGGTATATGCATGTACCACACACAGGTTTTTTTGATCTACTAACATGTTGCCATATCATCGATTAAAACCTCATAAATATTTCAATCCAATAGGATAGTAATACATCATCGGTCGAAGCCACATAGGCAGTCAATACCACATCATCGACCAATGTCACGTCATTGGTCAATATATGTGAATAATATCTTAAACAGTACCGTACATGTGAATGTTGTATAAATTTTATTAAATTTGTAAGTACACAAATATATTATAGAATAGATCAATGGTAACAAGTGTCGATCTCACGAGTAGGTACATTTTAATTATGTGTTGAATTAATTTTATAAGCGGATAGTTGGAATTGTAGTGAAATTAGCTTAGATGGTCTTCAAATTCGAATTAAAATGACGGGAGTAAATTAAAATAGTAACTATTATAATGAAATGCTTTGAGTATCTGGAACCAAACTTGAAAAAAAATTAGTTACTAATATTTGAACTAGGGGTAAAATGAGAATTTTACTAAAATATATAAAAAATATAAGATAAAAAAAGGAATTAGAAAAAATGAAGATGAAAAAAGAATTCAAGGATGTCAAATTAGGGAGGTGCCCTCCTTTTTTAGATACAATAAATAAATTATAATTATCAGATTAAAATAATTTAGATGCTCAAGATTACGCTACGTGACACATTCTTGTTGGATTGAACACATCATTAGGACTATTATTCTATGTATATATATGTATCGTACGTATATTTTCTGATCCACTAATATATTGCCATGTCATTTGTCAAAACCTCATAAATATTTTAGTCCAGTGGGATCGTGACACATCATCGGTCAATGCCACATCATCAATCAACGTCTCATAAGCAGTCAATGTCATATCATTCATCGAATCAAATATTGCCACACCATTGGTCTGTGCCACTTGATCGGTCAATGCCAAGTTATCGTTTTGTATATGTTAACAGTGTCGTGAACAGTACCATGAATAATACTGTATATGTGAACAATATCGTACATATGAACAGTGTTGATTATGCTTTTATGCTTCTTCTAAAGTTTTCGACTATTTTAAGTTCAAATTTACTATCCGTTTTGTCATCTGATGTCTTATTTATTATGAAATGATCATGATATCCCTAAAATACATAAAATACTTAATTATAATAAAACACATATAATTATAATTAGAAGAAACTTAAATACATAAAAGCAAGAATGTTAATGGAACTTAGAGTGTAAAATACTTGATTTTAGGAAACTATAGTCTGAACTAGAGGCTTGTTATATAGGTTTAAAGATGTAGTGATGCATAAAAAATAAATAAATAAATAAATAAATTCATTGGTCTAACTCATATTTTGACTTAAAATCATATTATTTCTAAGCTATGGACATATTTATTTCATTTTGATAAGAGTGTGTGATATTACTTCTTTATTATTTTCTCTCAATATACTATTTATAGGAGTGACTATTATTATTTAGGCTTAATTTCCTTAGGAGATTGTCACTACCGGTAGGATTTTAGAGTATTGACATTTATTATTGAAAGTAATTTGATTACAATAGCTGTGACAAAGTCTACTGGAGTGATTTATGTGAATGGTTAACTTGGGAGTGGTATTTCTTAAAGACTGGAGATAATGCTTATACTTTTATTTGATTGTTATAATTAGTTTGATTAAATAAATATGATTGTTTTAAAAAAAAGTTTTGGGTTTGAATTAGTTTTTACTTAATTTGCTAGAGACTAGTAATAAGCTAGGTAGGGAGTGTATTGAGTATTGTAAAATATATATTTATAAAGGAGAAAATTATCAATTTACATTTTGAGTTCCACTAATGTTTCTGCTTTTATGTATTTAATTTTCTTATGATTTTAATTATGTGTGTTTTATTATAATTAAATATTTTATATGTTTTAGGCGCATCATGGTCATTCCATAACAAACAAGATATTAGATGATAAAACGGATAGCAAATCTAAACTTAGAACAGTAAAAAACCTTAGGAGGACCTTAAAAGCATAATCGGCATTGTTTAAGTGTACAATATTGTTCACATATATTGACCAATGATGTGGCATTGATCGATGATGTGATAATGACTGATGATGTGGCAACATTTGATTGGACGAATAATGTGACATTGATTGCTTACGTAGCATTAAATGCTTATGAGGCTTTAACCGATAATGTGTCACAATCCTATTGGACTAAAGTGTTTATCAAGTTTTGACCGATGATATGGCAACATATTAATAGATCAGAAAAATGAGCGTATTACATGTATATAAACGAAATTATAGCCCTGATGATGTGTTCAAACCAATCAAAACTTGCCACGTGGTGTAATTTTAAACATCTAAATTATTTCAAATTGATGGCCATGATTTACTCATTGAATTTCCAAAACGAGGGCTCTCCCCCTAATTTGACACATCTGAATTTATTTTTTAACCTCATTTTCTCTAATTCCTTCTCAATCTTGTATTTTTTATTTATTTTAATAAAATTATCATTTTACCTTTAGTTCAAATATGAGTGGCTAATTTTCTTTCAAACTTAGGTTGAAAGTGAAGTCTCAACATGTTTCATGGACTAAAACTTGATAAATTTATTTTCATTTTCCCTCTAATTTCTATGCATATTTTGACTTTTTTGTTAATTGACAATAATAATAAAGTTATTACTGTTTGACACAATAAGCTCTTAGCACCATATTAATCAGAGTGTGGTTCATGAGGAGTACATATTCCTCTCATGATTTAATTGATACTAATACGGAATATTAAGCCTATGGTACAAGTTGATATGGATCTAAATATTTAAGTGTTTCAATATAACAGTTTTTAGTTTAATTTATTCCTACCATTCTAACTTTAATTTTAAGATAGATTAAATCAATTTCACAATAATTCCAACCACCCACTTAGAAAATTAATTCAACATATAATTAAAATCTACCTTATCGTAGAATCGAGACTCATCACTATTAATTTATTATACAATAAATTCGCACACTTGTGAGTTTAATAAATTGCACAATAAGTTTTTGACTTAAGATAGTAGTGAGTATTCCCGCCTGTCACACGGGCGACCTAAGTTTGATCCCTGGCAAGGGCGCTAAAAACATATTGTGTAAATTTTATTGAACTCGCAAGTGTACGAATCTATTATAGAATAGATTGATAGTAACGAGTATCGATCCCATGAGGAGATAGATTTTAATGATGTTTTGAATTAATTTTCTAAGTGAGTGGTTAGAATTTATGATGAAAGCGATTTATACTATCCTAAAATTTAATTTGGAATGGTGATAAATAAATTAAACTGATAACTATTAAATTAAAACAATCGGGTATCTGGATTTGAATCAATATGTACCATGAGCTGAATTTTGTTTATTAGTACCAATTTAATCATGAGGGAGATATTCACTCCTTATGAACCATGCTCTAATTAATATGATATTTAGAGCCTATCATACCAAACAGTAATAACAAAGTTATTACTATTTATTAATGAAAAGTCAAAGCATTCATAAAAATTAGAGGGGAAGTGAAAATAAATTTATCAAATTTAGCCCAAAGAACATGTCATAATCTCATAAAATTTTAGTCCAATAGAATTGAGACACATTATCAGTCAAAGCCATATAAACAGTCAACGCTACATAAGTCGTCAGTGCCACATCATTTATCCAATTAAATACTGCTACATCATCAGTCAGTGCTATATTATTGGTTAATATATGTAAATAATGTCATGAATAGTATCATTAACAATATTGTATATGTGAACAGTGTCGATTTTGTTTTTATACTCTTTTTTAGGTTTTTAACTGTTCTGAATTCAGATTTACTGTCCGTTTTATCATTTGATATTCATTTATTGTGAAATAACCATGATGTCCTAAACTATATAAAATACTTAATTAAAATTAAATTAAATTAAATTAAAATAAAATTAAAATATCAAAAAATATAAATATATAAAAGCAGGAACATTATTAATACTTGAAGTGTTTTGTGTGCTAGAAAGTGTATATTTATAAAGGATAAAATTATCATTTTACACTTTAAATTTTACTAACATTCTTACTTTGATGTATTTAAGTTTCACTAATAATGAACGAGAAATCAAATAACAAAAATGACAGCAATTCTAAACTTAGGATAGTCGAAAACCTTAGGAGGAGAATAATGTAACAACGTCACTGTTCATATGCATGGTACTGTTCATATATACAGTACTATTTAGGATACTACTCATAACACTGTTCATACATACTATACGATGATATAGGATTGATAATGTGATAGTATTTGATTGGATGGATGATGTGGCATTGACCGCTGACGTGACGTTGACTGATAATGTGACGTTGACCGATGATGTGCCACAATTTTATTAGGCTAAAACGTGTATGTACTATTGACCGATGACGTGGTAGTATGTTAGTGGAAACATGCGTACTGTACATGCATATATATTGAATAATAGCCTTGATGATATGTTCAATCTAATAAAGATTTGTCACGTGGTACAATCCTGAGCATCCAAATAATTTTAATCTGATGGCTATAATTTACTCATTATATTTATAAAAAGAGGACTATCTCTTAATTTGATTACCCTGAATTTATTTTTGAACTCTATTTTCTCTAATTCCTTTTTCATCTTATATTTTTTAATAAAATTTTTATTTTACCTCTAGTTCAAATATGAGTAGTTAATTTTCTTTTAAGCTTGGGTTGAAGGTGTAGTCTCAACATGTTCCATAGGCTAAACTTGATAAATTTATTTTCACTTTCTCTCTAATTTTTGTGGATATTTTGACTTTTTGTTGACAGACAGTAATAACAAATTTATTACTGTTTGGCACTATAAGCCTTAGCACCATATTAAATAGAGTTCTTCTTGATTTTAGAGGGTTATTCCCCTAATTTGACATTTCTAAATTCATTTTTTAGTTTCATTTTCTCTAATTCCTTCCTAATATTGTATGTTTTATATATTTAATAAAATTTCTATTTTATCCCTAGTACAAATATGAATAGTTAATTTTCTTTCAAATTAGGGTTAACAGTAAAGTCTCAGCATATTCCATGGGCTTAATTTAATAAATTTATTTTCACGTCCCCTCTAATTTCTGTAGACGTTTTGACTTTTCATTAATAGATAGTAATAACAAAGTTATTACTATTTAGCACGATAAGTCCTTAACATCATATTAACTAAGGAGTGGATATGACTTTCATAGTTTAATTAGTATTAATAAAAAAATTAAGCCCATGGTGCATAATGATGCAGATCCAAATAATATACTGTCATGCCATCAGTCAAAACCTCATAAATATTTTAGTCTAATAGGATCATGACACATCATCAGTCAATGCCACATCATTAGTTAATGGCTTATAAGCAATCAATGCCACGTCATTCGTTTAATCAAATACTGCCATATTATTAGTTTATGCCACTTGATCGATCAATGCCAAGTTATCGGTCTATATATGTGAACAGTGTCGTGAACAATACTATAAACTGTACTATGAATAAAACCATATATATAAACAATGCCATATATATAAATAGTATCGATTATGCTTTTATGTTTCTTTTAAGGTTTTTGACTATTCTGAGTTCAAATTTGCTATTTGTTTTGTCATCTGATATCTCATTTATTATGAAATAATCATGATGCCCCTAAAATACATAAAATGCTTAATTATAATAAAACACACATAATTATAATTACAAGAAACTTAAATACATAAAAGCAGAAACGTTAATGGAACTTAGAGTGTAAAATGACAATTTTCTCCTTTATAAATATATATTTTTTTAACACTCAACAGTTGTGTGGTTGTATGTTTCTTCAGTGGATGTATCCTTTCGAGCGATACATGAAAACTCTTAAAGGCTATATTAGAAATCACAAATTTTCAGAGGGCTGCATAATTGAGGGTTATATTGTGGAAGAGGCCTTAGAGTTTTGTTCATAATACATGTCTAACATGGAAACAAAAGGGGTCCCATTAGGACATGTTCAATCTATTGAAAAACCATTGAGTGGTGATTCTATAGTACAAGTTGATGAAGTTTCACTAGATACTTGTATGTCTTACAAAATACTCAAGAAGTCGATTCGCACATTAGATAATATTCTATATCCGTTTTAATTGTGTTAACATTAACTTTTTAACTTTCTCTGTAAACCTGAAATACTCTTTATTGTCAAATAATTATAGTGAGCACATGGTGTTGCTAAGGGATTTGAATTAATGTAGTTGTAATAATGTAAAGTGGTTACAAGATGAACACAATCGTTCATTTGTAGAGTGGCTAAAGAATAAGGTTATTCAGATTTCTATCTATATTAGCAAAATTCTACCCTTTTGTTTGACATTCAACTAACTAAGAATATATTTCATCAGTTTTTTCAGTTGATAGATAATGGTGTCAATGTCTCACAAATACTGCACTGGTTATCTAAAGGCCCCGTCTAATTATCCACAAACACTCAAGTTATGAAATTAACGGATTCTATTTTCTGACATAAGCACGAGACAAAAATTGAATAACTCAAAACAGCGGAGTTACTTTAGTGGCTGCAGCAATGCAAGTTACCACTGCTAAAGACAAGAGACCAGTGACTATTGACATGTCTTCTTGTGGAGTCATAGATGAGATATGAGAGCTTGACTACCATGTTTTTAGAGTCCTAGTTATAAAGTGTCATTGGGTTAAAAATAATGGCAAAGTAAAAGGGGATAAAATAAGATTTACATTGACAAACTTGAAACGTTGAGGCCATAAGTCATATCCATTTATATTGGCTTCTCAAGCTAAATATGTCTTCTATGTAACTGATCCATGTGATAAAAAATGGTCGGTAGTTTTTCATATGCCTAATAGAGGTTATCTGCTTAAAAAAGATGTTGATAAGGTGAATGATATCATGGAAATCCCTCTAGTCATCAAAGAATTACCAATGAATGATACCAATTTGGATGATCCAATTTATGTAAGAGACAACAGAGAAGGTATTTGGGTAGATAACTGATATATTATAAATGCATTTTGATTTTTTAGCTTTATTTAATTTATTTTGTAATGCATTCTAATTCTTTTTTATTTCATTTGATTTACTTTGTAATCTGATCATTTAATTTATTTAGTAATGCATTCTGATTATTTTTTTTTCCTTAGTCTGATTTGTTTTTAAATGCCTAATGTAAATGCTAGGTGTATTATGGTAAAGGATATTGAGGATCACTCAGCTGGTGAGGATTTTTCTGACCAATCAGCCAGTGAAGATTTGTTTGAGCACATTATTAGTGAAGAAATATCTAAGGATTCAGTCAATGAGAATTTATCTAAGCACACAACTGGTGAGGATATGTCTAAGGACTTAGTTGGTGAGGATATGTCTGAGCACGCAGCTAGTGAAGAATCAAATGATGAACATACTGGTGCTCAATCAACGAGTAATTATAAAAGTAGAGGTGTTTCAATTGGCTTGAAATAGAATAAGAAAAGAAAAAAATCTTCTAGGAATTTTGTGGTTAAATATAATAGATTTTAGGTTCCATATGGTAAGGAAACCAATGATTTGACAACTTATGTTGGGATCCTTGCTCATATATCAATTTCAATCCTTCAAAATGGTTTCAAAAGAGACTAAAGATTGACTTTGGGAGTTTGTTAAGGTAAAATATTTTATTCACATATTTAACTTAATTATTAATGCAACAACCCAAGTTAAGTAGTAACATCAATTGCCTATTTTACTCCCACTGTAGGTTCACTTTAGTCTCTATTCAAGAAGCATTGATCAAGTTTTACACGATATCGAAGTTGTTTTTTGATAATTTAAGTAATATCAGAAGAAAGTATATAAAGCCATATATACATGAGTGAAAGAGGCTATTCAGACCATTATTATAGTACAACCATATTACAAAAATATGAGTGAGAAAAGTTTATGAGGTAGTATTTGTCTAATGAGTTTATAGTGATTATAGAAAAGATAAATGTGTTTTCAAAACTTTATTTGTGTGTGTTTTGAACACTACTTATTTATGTTTTATAGAAAATAACTGACAGCAGCAGAACAAAAAAGATGATGAACAAGTCCAATCATTACCTTAGTTGTAAAGGATATGCTGGTTTATTGTAAGAAGTGGTAAACTTCATAACTTAATAGTGTTTAACTTATAAAAAATCAATCATAAGTTATAGAATGTATGCTAACTTCATAACTTAATAGTGCTAAAAAATTAGTCTTACTGAAAAAGAAGTAGATAGGAATGAGCTTTGAAAGAGAGCTTGAAGAATGAAAAATGAAGGATACCATCTAGATGTTAAACTAGTCATCCAAAAGCTTGTAAGTATAAGAATAACTTAAAATTACTAGTATAGTGGGTGATAGGAAGAGCTTAGTATAGATGATAAAGTAGGATCAAGTAGATTAGATGCAAAGTTTGATCTATTTGTAAAAACTTTGGGCAAGTCTTCAAAATGTGGTTATTTTCAAGGAGTGGGCAAATTTGTTATCCTAACTGTGTACTTCAACACCCTCAAAGGACATCATTAAAAAAAAAAGGAAAAAGAAAGAGAGCATGAAATTTGGATGCAACAAGTTGACAAATAGTTGAATGAAACTAGGAATGAAATAAAGAAGACATCTTATCATTCAAATGTAGATAGTTTGAACTACCAATTGATTTTGATGGTGCCATTAAAAACATAGATGTGGAGACAAAAATGGTGGCAATAGCGAAAGAAAAAGTCATTTATTAACCTAGCATAATTATTTTCAACATTCTATAATTATTTTTCAGTGAAATCATTGAATGACATTTACTAAATCATTTTGTAAGAGCTTGATTTTTTTGGCAATTCACTAAGAAGGAGGAAGAAAAAAGCACCTAAAAAAGGTCTTGAAAACAAAGAAATTGCCATTATGCCAAGAAAGAGTCTTAAACTTCATAGTAATTACATGAAAGAAAAAGAGGTAGGGAATACAAAAGGCACCAAGAAACACTTAGACTTTGGTTCACTAGAAATGTATGATTAGAAATTAGATATGAACAATCCATTGAAACTTACTGCCACTATAAAGAACAAGAGCAAAAAAATTTCAAATAGTCATTACCTGCAAAATGCACTAAAAATGCAAAAGTGAAGCAACAGAGTAGGCTCCCAATGCTTTGACTGTTTGGCACGCTTTGTCAAATTAAGTTGCTGTCTAAGAATGGCTTCCGTATTTGATTCCTGATGATGACTTTCATTTTGCGGAGTATAGAGCTCATATTGGGCTGATCATGTGCAAGGATTTACTATCAATGAACTAGCTAGGGGTAATCAAATTGAAGTATATAGCGAGAGTGATTCTTTCTTGTCAACTTGATAATATAGTTTCTTAAGTTACTTAAATATTTTTAATTTATAAAGTGTCATTGTTGGAAGATGTTGCATGAATCCCTAGAACTAATAATAAGAGGAACAAACTAGTTTAGATTTATACGTCCAGCTTTGGTTTTAGTCCAAAACCTAGCACATGCATTTGCATCCTTTCATAAGAGAGCACGTAGTGTATGTGATCATTTAATGATAGCCAAGAGAGGACAAATCATCTTTATGCCATATAATCCTAGGTAACATTTTTTCTACCTTAGTTAAACAGCTTAGGTATCTTATTTTTAGTTTATTTTTAGTTTAGGTGTCTTATTTTTAGTTAAATAGCTTAGGTATCTTATTTGAATATGCTTCATCTTTTGTTATAGAGGTCATTGGGTATTGGTTTTTTTAACATATTAAAAAAGGAGATATTTTATTTGAATTCAATCGTTGGAGATCCTATAGATGATTTATGTGAGCTTGTTGTAGCATATATATCATTTTCATTCATAAGTTAATAAATAACTAATTGATAAATTCTATTTAAATAGCTACTAACAGTTGGCTTTTTATGCAATAGCATGTCAATGTCTATAGCACAAAAAGGAAATAAAGACAAATGGATGTTTAGTAAGATGTTCAAAATTGTGCAGTAAAATAACTTTGCTTATGTAATTAATGTTAATAGAAATTCTTCTTTTTTCTAGGTAATTGATGATTAGGCCTTAATTCAACCGGGAGTTACAGAGTGTAGTTACTATGTCCTCAGGTACATGAAAGACATAATTGATGATATAACTCTCCTAAAAGATGTAAGTTTCATCCCTAACTTTACTGTTCTTTTTAAGTAGCTCTTCATTGTTTTATAAGAATGAATGGTTATTTTGGTGTTATCATTTCAAAGGAAAGTCCACATATACTAAAGCTGAAATAGATTAAGTTCTTATAGATTGGGCCCATGTGTCTAAAATGCTAATAAGTGTTTAATGATAACTTTTGTGAATTTCTTTTATGCGGTAATGTGAAGTATTTATGTCTAAAGTGCTTAATTATGAGTATTTTGCATTTGCAGTTGCATTTTGAAGCTTCATTCAGGATATCCAGTTTTTCCTTAGCAATTTAGAGTTGCAAACGTTCACTTAACCAAGGCAACATTTGTTCACTTTACTTTACTACTTCCAGTTTCCTTTTGTCTATTTATAGCTACAAACTTCAACAGTACACTTTCATATATTATAGCATTTGGTAGACACCTTGGATATGTTGGGATAAAGTTTATAGTTGAATATCATGGATGTTTGTTTGTGTATTAGATGATGCAGTTTGATTGTGTTGGATGACGTAGTTTGTTTGTGTTGGATATGTTGATTTTGTTATTTGGCAGATTTGGATAATACAATTGTTTATAAAGCTATTGTAATTCTGAAATTTTACAAAATTATATTTGGGAATTGAATTTCAGGAATTTAGAAACTAATTAAAAATATTATAAAATTTATTTTAAATTTATGATAGATTATAACTTTCACAATATATAACGGTTGTAATTTACCTGCCAAATTTTTAATTTCCTGCCAAATTTAAATTCTTCGACAAATGAATTTCTAAAAATTCAAAAATATAAATTTTCTTGCCAAATCATTTTTAAATTAATTTATTAAAATTTAAATTTTCCCGCCAAATTATCTTTTAATTATTTTATTCAAATTAAATTTTTTCCGAAAATTTACAAGTGCTTTGATATAGTTATTACATAACTGTATACAATAAGGTGGTTATCATAACACGGGACAGAATACTATTTTGTCACATAAGTCTGACAGCACCTATAATAAAAATTATCTGTCATTTGCCCCCCCAGATGATAGAAATTTTCTGTTAAGATAAGTGCTTTTTGGCCTAGTGTGTCCATATTGAAAGACACATTTACCATCAGCATGTTATCAGATTGATTGATCATGATTAGGATTAATTTCAATTGAAATGTTTAAGACTATTAAAAGAAATAACATTGGGTTGTAATTAAAAATATGTTGATAATTATGATAACGATGGTTGAACCAAAATAGGAAATAAGTTTCAAGTGATCAGAAGACTTAACATGCATTTGGTCTACAAATGTTTACAAAATTTTTTTGGATTCATATGAATATTCAATAATACTTCTGCTCTTATGATCATGTTTTTTCAAGCTACTTTTATTTATTTGTCTGGTCACCCAAAATCGAATACTTTTAAAAGAGTTAAAAAATAAATTTTAGTTATATATACATGAAATCCAAAATCTTAGAATTTGTTAAATTTTAAAAAAGCTATTAACCCATAACATTTGATAGTATAATGCCTGAAAATGTTATCAAACCATATGGTTCAAAAGTATAATAGCATTAAATTTGTTTTGATTCTTGAATTTTAGAATTTTAACTTGAATTAAGATGTGCAATCACCCATCAAAGTTTTCTCTCTCTAAAATGTGAATGCATAACTTTAAGACTAGTTTGGTAATTTGATATCCTTTAAAAAATTTAAGGCGGACAAAATCAAGTTTGGATAGAGTTTGGATCAACCCAATTGGGTTTCAAGTTCATTAGGGGTAAACTCATCTGAATTGAACCCAAACCTATAGCATGATATGTTCAAATTTGATCAGATTAGATGAAAAAATCTGGTTGGGTTTAGATAGACACAATTTGAGTCAAATCTGGTTAAGGCAATTTTGAGCTATTTTCCTATTTATCTTGATCTTTTTTTGAAAATTACTTAGTTACCAGATATTTTTTATGTAATGTTAGCCTGCTTTTACTAATTTTCAACCAAAAAAGAAAATGAAAATTATTAGTCTACTCTACTACTATGAAATCAAATTAATAAAAACATAAATTAACACAAAATCTAAACTTAATAGTCTCTATCCAAAGCACAATATTTAAACAAAAATAGTATGTGCAACACAAAGTCACAAAGTCTGAACATAATTAAATAGTTTCTAAGACAAAACAAAGATTAAACTTAAATACTAAATAAGTTTCCTACACAACTATCATTCTATCAACTTCAACTTGTCTAAACAAAATAAATACAATATTACAATTAGAATTAAAACTTAAAACTATAACAACTATAAATATAGTTAAAATTACAATCTCAAACTATAATACGAATAATAATATCTCTTACAGGATACCTTTTAGATATCAATGGCACCAAAGTCAGTGCTTGCCTTTGAAATGGTGAAGCTTGTGATTTACAGGCTCTTTAAAATGAAAACAAAGAAATTGAAGTTAGTAACTTAAGTACATGTGGATCTTACACATAACTTATAGTACGTTCTAAATATATTATGTACTTAATGTATAAGAAAATTGCTTCCTTCTTATAGCTCTATGTGAAATATCTACTGTTTAATCTCTTCCAAAAGGTTAGTAATTGCAACTCATTTTATTGATAATGACTATTGTTTAAAGAGAAGAATAATTACTTTTAGTATGATTGAATATCATAAAGGAAAAATAATTGGCAAAAATATTAAGGTTTGTTTAAAGCATTGGAGAATAGAAAGGTTGTTTGCAATAACTATTGACAATGCCTTTACAAATAATTTTATTATTATTTATGTGAATTGGCAATTGCTTACTTGGAAGATTGATGATACACTTATGTTGAAGGGAAAGTATATGCATCTGCTTTGTTGTACACATATTTTAAATTTAGTTATTGTTTCAGGATTGAGTGACGTATATGGCAGTGTTGTTGCTATTCAAAATATTTTGAAGCATGTGTGATCCTCTTCCATGAAATTGTAAACATTTAAACAATATGTTCAGTAGGTGAAAAGTCTAAATGGAACTATGGTTTTGGATTATTCTACTAGGTGAAATTTCACTTATTTGATGTTGATGACTGCGTTAAAGTTTCAAGTGGCATTTAAGAAGATGGCAAAATGGATAAACCTGGTAAAGCATGCTTTCTCAAGTAAGAAAATAATAATATAAGGATAGGCCCACTTCGACTTGAAGATTAGGAAAATGTTGAATAAATTATGAGATTTTTTAAGGTGTTTTATTAGCCACATTATTGTTTTCTACCTCTTTAAAAGTGACTGTTAATATTTGTTATAATATTATTAGCTTAATTAAGAGTTCATTGACTATATTAGAAACAAATAAAATCTTTGGGTGATTTCTATGTCTCCAGAATAAGGAATAAATTTGATAAATATTGGGAGTTTATAGGAATGATAAACAAAATGTTAATTGTTACCTTCATTCTTGATCCATAAGCTAAAATGGACTTTCGCAGACATATTTTTTATATCATTCTTGCTAATTATAGTTCAAAAATTGAAAAAATGACTACAGTCATAAAAGACTTATTGAATGAGCTTTATAATACATTTAATGCATTATGCTCTACACTATCACTACGTTCTTCTTGACCTATTACAATTAATGTTAGTTTAGAAAAGGTTGTGAATGGTGAAGGTGATAACGCTCTCTAAGTTGTTCACCGTTCCTTGCATATGCAAAATGAGGCAAGTAACATCTAAAATGAGAAGATAATTACTAAATGAAAGTCTATATATCAGTTGTAAAAGACACTCGCTACTTGTTTTAACATTGCATTTCTTCCAAAAACAAATGTATAACTTTCTTACTAATAATCCTCAAGATAGCATAATGAACTATAGATTAGGTGTTGTGCAAATTTTATTGAACTCGCAAATGCATGAATCTATTGTAGATAGATTAATGGTGACGAGTATCGATCCCACGAGGAGGTGGATTTTAATTATTTGTTGAATTAATTTTTGAAGTGAGTAATTAAATTATGGTAGATTTATCCTAAATTTTGAATTAAAATTGCAGGAATAATTAAAAATTCAACTGTTATAATAAAGCACTTGGATATCTGGATCTACATCAATATGCTCCAGTGCTCAATATTCCTTATTAATACCAATTAAATCATGAGAGGACAATCTACTCTTCATAAACCACGCTCTAATTAATATGGTACTAAGGGTTTATCGTGTCAAATAGTAATAACTATGTTATTACTATCTATCAACTAAAAGTCAAAACATCCACAGAAAATAAAAGAGAAAATAAAATAAATTTACCAATTAAGCCCGTAGAACATGTTAAGACTTCACCTTCAACCCAAACTTGAAAGAAAATTAGCTAATCATATTTTAACTAGGGAGAAAAAGGAAATTTTATTAAAATATAAATAAACTACAAGATAGAGAAGGAATTTCAAAAAAATAGAGCTCAAAAATGAACTCAGGGGTATCAAATTAAGGGGAAGAGCCCTCTTTTTATAGATACAATAAGTAAATCATGGCCATCGGATTAAAATAATTTGGATGCACAGGATTGCGCCATGTGTCACATTCTGATTGGTTTGAACACATCATCAAGGCTATTATCCCGTGTATATGCATGTACAGTATGCACGTTTTTCTTGATCCACTAACATACTGCCACATCATTGATCAACAGTGCATAAATATTTTTGTTCAATAAGATTGTGACACCTCATCAGTCAACGCCACGTCATCAGTCAATGCTACATCATTCCTTCAATCAAATGCTGCCACGTCATTGGTCGGTGCCACATCTTCGGTCAATATCATATCATCAGTCAATGCCATATCATTGTATAGTACATATGAATAGTACTATGAATAGTACTATGAATAGAACCATGAACAGTACCATTTTGAGTTTAAATTTACTGTCCGTTTTATCATCCAATACCTCGTTTATTGTGAAATGACCATGATGCCCTTAAAATACGTAAAATACTTAATTATAATAAAACACGCATAATTAAATTCACAAGAAACTTAAATATATAAAAGTAAAGAAGTTAGTAGAAGTTGAAATGAAAAATAATGATTTTCTCCTTTATAAATATACATTTTCTAGTACTCAACAATAGGTACACTATAGAAATGTCCAAACATTATATTTTCTTCCAAGAAAAATCTATAACATTCTTAATGATAGCTCTTTAAGATAACATAATGAACTATAAACAGGTACACTGCAGAAATGCTAAACTCTTTGTTATCCAAAAATTAAGTGGTAACTTACCCATAATTATCATTATAATGACTTTATCCTTTAACCAAAATCATATTACTTGCATTCCATTCACTACCTTCAACTGTGAACTTCTATTGATTTCCATCTTATTGTTCTCGGAATTTCATTTATATGTTATAGATATTTACATGATTTTCGTATTGGTAATCTTGTCATGCCCTGAATGGCATTCATATTCTTTACCATAAAAGTTGCATTTGCTTTTGTTCAAAATGTCCTCAAGTAAAGCATGATGATTCCACATTATAAATCTTTTCCTCATCAATAGTTATGTAATTTAACAAAGTTATTTATATTATAAGAAAATAGAGAGAAAAAGAGAAAGAAATTGATGAGAAGATTCTATATAACCTAAGTTTTTATTAGAAATTTAGATCAATCTATTCTAGGCTATCTTAGCTTTATTTATAGTTACATTCCGCTAATAACTAACTATAATTCTTATGATCATAATACTTGCTAGCTAATTATTGTAACTAATCACAATAAGAAAGCTGGTTATTTAGTTACAACAAGTCAGCACTCATAATAAATTAAACCTACTCAATAACTATAACACATGTTACTAGTATATACAACAAACTCAATAAATCAACTTAGCATAATAATAATATCTTTACTCTTAATATCACCCTTAAGCTCAACTTAATACTGTGAGGTTGAGTTTGTTGAGCTTAATGTGAGGTTGAGCTTAACATCACCCTCAAGCTTAACTTAATAAGTGTTGTAGTTAATAGGTTTTGCAATTAAGGTTTTGATGACAACTTAACCAATATTATGAATAGGCAACCCTATACCAATTCCTATATACAACTTTTCATTTCATGATAAACTAAATATTGAGAAAAGATACATGCATCACTAGTAATATAATTAGTTACACCAGAATCAAGGATACACAAATTAGATTAGCAACACTATTATAGCTAGCCAATTATGCTGAGGTAGAAATATTATAAAGAATTTCACTACTGCCAACATATATATTAGTTGCTACAACCCTAAGAGAAACACCATTATAGTTGTCATTCATCTCTCGAAACTCATATACACCTTGAGGATTCATGAAGGTTGGACTCTAATATATAATATAGGTATAGAAAGGTCTATTCTTCATGATAAGTAAGTGCAAAACTATATCCAAAATGAGCAAGCACCATTATATCTAAAGCCTTTGTAATTCTAACCTTTGTAATTTTGACCATTTCTAGCAAATCCTTTGTAATTCTAACCTTTTCCTTCAGGCTAATCCATTAAATTCTTTGTAAGTAGGAACAAAGCCTAAATTAAGCCTATTCCAACACTTATATGTTCTATGACTGGAATGAAACAAATCTAACAAATTATTTCTTTTTCAGAACCAAGACCAGTACTATTGATGTTTTTGTACCATCACAAACACCAAGGTTTCTAGAATTAGCATTTTTTAATAGAATATCTAGTCTTACTATAGTTTTAACTATGATACCATGTAATACCTCAAACTGAAGTTTTCTTTTGCTTATTTCTAATCTAATTTCATGACTATCATTGAATACACTTTTTCAATAGTAAGTTATTTGTTTTCAATTCTAATAAGTATATTTGTACTAGAGAATCCATAGTTATCATTCAATCTAATAAGCAAATACATGATTAGTTCATTTAAAGGAAGTGGATTACCATTAATAGCAAAGTTTTCAGTAATTTTCTTCATTTTGTTAAATAATCACTTATGGAGAGTGAACTTTTCTTTTTTTTTTAATTGAATTACATCTTTAAAGGCATATACCTTGCTTTACATTGTGACATGGAGATCATAGCAACCATCTCCCATGGCTCAAGAGAGGTTTCACAGTGAATTTCCATTATCAACACATTACCCAACATTAATAAAAGCATCTGGCTCTATAGAGGCTTATTAGTCTACATCCATGTGATATAGTCTAGATTTTCTTGTATGTATAAAGGCTGAGCTTTAGTTTTGCTCAATTCTTCTATGGATTTAGTAAGGTAATGATTTGGACACTCATTGTCACCATTAATGAACCCTTTAAGTCCATTAGCGATGATAGATGCTTGAACTTGGGTTTTCTACACAAGGGAGTTTGATCGATCGAGCATGGCAAGTTGAACAAAGTTAAGAGAGACTGAAGAAGAAGCTTTGTTATTTGAGTTTGACATAGTTGATGGCTCTAATACCATATTAGACTTAACAATTATCTAGACTATAAGCAAAAGAGAAAAGAATAGGGAAAAAAATGATTGATAATATTATGGATGAATCTAGTTTTTTATTGAAAATTTAGATCAATGCATTATGAGTTATCTCAACTATACTTATAGTTGCATTCTACTGGTAATTAACCATAATTCTCATAACTAAAACACTAGTTAGCTAGTTGTTTTAACCAATCACATTAAGCTAACTTGCTCTTTAGTTACAATAAGTTAGCACATATAGCAAATTAAGCTAGCTTAGTAACTGCAACACATGTCACCAGTATACACAACAAACTTAGCAAACCAGCTCAGCATAATCATTTATATAGTTTTTTCTTCATCATCACTTGTTGAATTTGACCTTGAGCATCCAGTCACCTAAACATAAAAAAATAAGTGGTGATCTTCCAATATCAAAATGTAAAACTATTGTTAACATAATAAAATATTCTTTGGTTAATAAAAATAAAAAAATTTACATAATATTATTGGTTCTCATCAAGTATTTAATCTAATCACTATTACAATTCATTTCAACTATTTATTAATTTAATTTTATAAAACCTGCTTAATTTGACATTTCCCTTCTAATATTTCTATATGATTAGGTGTACATATGAAAATTATATAAAAATTGTTCATACTCCATAAAAAGAAAAGCAAGAAACTAATGATTAATTAATTTGTAATATCCATTGCCAAGAATATTATTTGCAAATCTATCTTATCATAAAATCCTAAATTTTATGCCCACAATACATGCACTTAATTACCTAACATAATGTATGCTTAAGATACAATTAAATAAACTAGTTAATTTTTGTTGAAACTACTACACACATCATATACAGCAGAATATTTGATTTTAATGTTTAAGTGTCTTAGTCTATCTAATCTATTCATTGAAAAAAAAAAAAACCCAATACTTCAATTCATGCTTTTGATTTAAGCTTACAAAGATTTAATCAATCAAAATCTAAATTTTCAATACATGAATTTTTCTAATTTTATTATTAATAATACATATTATTAACAATTAACATATCATATATACCCTCAAAATTTAAGTTAGAGCTTGGAAGAACTTGGTTATAGTGTAGTAGATATGGTCATGGAGAAGTGTGTCTTATCGATAGTGGTTATGGGATGCATTTGCGACTATAGGCTATGACTGTGTCTCAGAGTCTACATCTACTGTGCTATGTTTGGTGAGTGCTTCTGATCGCTGCTACGTGTGTCTCATGCATGTGAACTCTTGTGTTGCCATGGTGATATTTGATTGTTTGAAACTTTGTTAATTTTTTTTCTTGTTTGTGACAAGAAACCAACCCAATTAGATTTTTGGATCCTGTCACAATCCGATCAGGTTGTTTAAATTATCCTTTGATTGGATTGGGCAAACAACCCAATCTGATCCTACTCTAATTTTTTTTAGTTGGGTCGAGTTGCATCAAGTTTCTTGCCAACCCTCATTTAAAATAATTATTATTAGTTGTATTATAGAAATAATCAGTTGTAAATATAATCAGTTAAATATATAATAAAATTTATTTTTAAAAATACTATAAGTTTTAATAATGGCCAAATATTTAGTAAATATTACTATTAAACTATTGTAAAAATATAAATGACTGAGCTGGGTATAATGTTAATGTGTGTGTGTGTACATATAATAATCGATAACTAATATTTTATATCATTAATTTTACTTTTTATTTTGTTATTTCAAATATAATTGGTAATAATAATAATCTATGTACAATTAATGATTTTATTTCATAAATATAAGGATAATTTTAGATTTTCATAAAATATATAAGGATAAATATTGAATGTATTAAGTATAAAAGTAATTCTCAAAATCAGATTTTAAAAGGCTAGTAATTTCTTGTTTTTCAAAATCTGTTGGAGGATAAGATAGTTTTGTCAAAATTGATTTCTAAAAAATTTTACCAAACACTAAAATTAGCTTTTAACTTTTCAAAATTATTTTTGAGTATCTGAAAAATAATTCCAATTGAGCCTTTAATATTTTTTTAGTTTTTAAATACTATATAAACTCTTCAATCTGGGGCCATATGTCGGGATTCAATTATTTGACCAAAATATAAAGTCACTGTCAAATGGAATCTAACATCCAAAGATACTCTCTCATATTATAACTATAATTTAAGATTTGGGAATCAATAGTCACACACACCCCAATGAGAGTTCTAGCACTTTAATAAAATATAGGAACATTGTTTGCTATATAGTATAATAATGCAATAATATAATAGGCATTACAGATTATGTCATATTTATAAAATACTCATTTAGAATATTCAATGGAATGTACTAATTTAATTTAAGATTTTAAACTTTGTTAAAGTCTGCAAAAGATATAAAGTTATATAATTCAATAGAATAATAACATTATAATATAAGAACTAAGAGTAGTAAGATCATTAAGTATACACGTGAATCCAAAGAAAATTTGTAAACATCTATAGCCCAAAGTCATGTGTACCATGAATATAAAGGCCTGAGCCCAGTCACCACGAATTTAGAGAAATACAGCTAAAGTCCACGCTTCATATAAAGGCCTGAGCCTAACCATTGCAGGCCTGCTTGGACAAGGGCTAAGCTTAGGCTCTTAAGCATTTTTGTTAAGCTTAGTGGATTTCAATTAGAGCAATTGGATTCAAATCCAATGACCCTTCAAATCTATAAATGGTGAATCTTACTATATGTAGATTTTAAAGTGAAAAAATAATATATCATTGTATTCAAATTCAATATATATGGTAAAAGCTATTTATATTTCTAAGGTTTGCTTAAATAGTCATATAGACTCCTCTAATTTTGTAAATGATCACACAAACCTGATTATTATATCTTTGATTATTGTCAAAACATTTATAATAAATACAAATACAATTCAAAGATAAAAAATAATAAATAAAATAGCATAGAATGAAAAATAAAATATAAAATAAATTTAATTAAAAAATTACCATATAGATGTCATAAAATTATTTTTAATATTAGGCTATTAGTAGTATGTCCTGACAAATTTTACTAATAACTAAATCCATTAATTAAAAAATTAATTTTAAAATTTATACTAATATTGACATGATATATAAAAAAATTATGAATAAAATGTGGATTTCGCAAATTATTTTGAATGTTAAATATAATTATTTTAATATTATTAATCAATGAAATATATTTTATTAACATCTAAAAATTTAAAATACAAAATTTATAATTATTTTGTAAAGGTTCATATTATTTTAATATTATATTTTTATTTGTTATAAAAATTTACTTAAAATTAATTTTTAGGTTGTTATAACCGAAGGGTATAATATTATTGTTTAATCTTGTAATTGATGGTAGGAATGACAAACATTGTAAATGGTAATTTGATTGTATTTACTGTCTACAGGCTGTTTTAATTTAGGATTAATTCCACCCTATCCCCAGGTGTTTCAACATTTTCTACTATGCCTCCAAAATGTTTCAATAATTTTCACCATGCACCCAAATCTGTTAATTTGACCATTTAATTCTAATGGTCAAAGGGCAAATTTAGAAATTCATGCCCCAAATATTAGTTGATGATGATAAATTAAATTTATTTTATAAGTTAAATGATGGGATTATTGTGTAATTACCTTTAGTTAATGGTTTTTAATGTAAATATCAATTATTGGATTAGCATTTTATGTCATTTAATTCTTTTCTAATGTAAAATAAGGGACATTTTTGGCATTTAACTAAATTTCAAACAACTCCGTTAAAAATAACAGTGAAATTAACAGAAATGGGGGTGCAGTAAATATTGCTAAAACATTTAGGTGTGTAGTGGAAAATGTCGAGACATTTGGGAGCAGTTGGAAATAACCCTATAATTTATTAGATTACCTTGCATGTACAACCACTTCTACCTAGGACTCAAGTGTATGGCTGTGAATTGAACACATGGAAGAATTTGAATCGTATATAAATCACTGAGATTAAGCTGGTGCTGACGACCAAGTTACAATGACATACTAAACATCAAATTAATGTGGTGATTCAATTATTAATTTTAATTTGATCGACTTTAAGGGAAGTAGGTAATCCCTTGGTTGACAAGCAATAAGGGGTTTCTCCGGTGTCCAACTTCAGTGCTAATTGTTTTGTCAAATGCTTACTCTTACGAGGGGCCCATTAACATGCCTTTGCTTCACCTTCAAGCCGAAAGAATAAACATATATAATATATTATATTACACTTGTTCAACGTTTATTTAAATTTTTTAAAATATTTTTTTATTCTTGTTTACAATTGCTTCTAATATAAGTATATATCTGTTTTATATATACCTTTTTCACCTGAGATCTTTGTTCAATAAGATATCCTCAAATCGGCCCTCCTCATAAATATAGTCTTTAGAGCAAAGACTTGGGCACAATATGTATGGAGAAGAAGCCATGATTGCAAAACTAAAATTTAAAGACATATTACACAGAGTAAATAAAATATTCATATGAGTTTTTAATTAGAGATTCTTTAACCAATATTAAAGTTAAAAATAAAAAAGATAAATTTTAATATATTATAAAACCTAATATACCTTATTAAAATATATATCTTTCATTTTGTAATTTATTAATAATCTTAATATAATGGATCTGCCTAAGTAACTTACATGGATTTTGTTTTTTCTGCGATCAATTTCATTCAAATCCTTATTTTTTCTGTTATTTATATTTTATTTGTAAATATTATAAATTTTTTATTTACATATATTATAAAATTTCATTAAAACCCTTATATTTTTCTTATTTTATTTAAATCTTTAAAGTATTAAACTAACTCTTATAATTTTTAAATTTAAAAATATTTTTTATTTGAATTAAAAGAATAAAAATGATTAAATAAATTATAATAATTATTATTCTATTAAATTATTATTATAACAATAAAAAATTATTATAGTTAATTGACACATTAACAATAATTATTAATAATTTTTAGTTAAATTAATAATAATAAATTATTATTATAAGTAATTAATTTTTGATAAAAATATTATTAAAATAAAAATAAATTATAAAAGTATAAATGAAGAATATTTTTATAAAAGATTAATTTAAATGAAGAGCATTTTTAAAAATGCTCTTCATTTAAATTAAAATATAATAATTATTAATATATTATAATTATAATTATAATATTAAATTATTATTATTATTATAAAAAATTTATTATAATTAATTAATATATTAAAAATAATTAATAATAATTTTTATTTAAAATAACAATAATAATAATTAACAATAATAATCATTATTATTAATTAATTTTTAAAAAATAATAATTAATATTTTTACTAACTTTTTTAATCTTTTTATTATGAAAATAGTAATTATTATGAGATGATATTATAAAGAAGATGAATGATAATAATATTAAAAATTTTATTAATGGAGTAATGGAAAATGAGATGTTGTAATTTTGTAAGAGAGGATATTACTTTTTTAGTACTAATTTAAATAAATTTTTTTATTGATATTAATGTGTTATTATAACTAACGTGTCATAATTGTAAATATAAATTATTTTGATACTTATAAAAATTAGTAAACAAAAAAGAGTGTAAAAAAATAAATTAAATGTTTATTCAAAAACAAATTATTAATAATTATTGTTAGTAATTATTATTAATAATTTAAATAAAAATTATTAATATTTATTATTAATGTATTAATTAATTATAATAACTTTATTAGTTATAATAATTAAATATAATAATTATAAATATAATCTATTTAATAATTATTATATTTTTATTTAAATGAAGAGTATTTTTAGAATTTAAAATATTTTTTATTTATTTTTTTATAATTTATTTTTATTTTATTAATCTTTTTATCAAAAATTAATTATTAAAAATATTTATTATTAGTTATTTTATTAATAATTAATGGACAAATTATTATTCATTATTATTAATGCATTAATTAATTATAATAACTTTTTATTGTTGGTTAATATTATAAAATAAATATATTTTAAATAAATATACATTCTTTGTGAAATGTGCAAAATCTTGTTGATTCCAGCTTAATAGACAAATCCAAAAACTATAAAAACATGATCATGAAAATTAATATATTTTATAATAGTAACAATATATTTATTTTATAATATTATGAAATGTTATCTCATAAAATTAATTATTAATAATATTATTTTTAGTTATTATTATTTTATTAAAAAATTATTATTAATTATTGTTAATGTATAATAATAATAATAATCTACTTAAAAAATTATTAAATAAATTATGATTATAATAATCATAATTGATTTAATAATTATTATATTTTTACTAGTAAATTTATTACTCTAAAGATTTAAATAAAATAAAAAAATTAAAATTTTAATAAAATTTTAATAATATATAAGTAAAAAAATATTATAATATTTATAAATAAAAACTTTAAAAAGTTATATGTAGAAAAAAAATAAAAATCGAAAGTTACAAATAATTGTAACTTAAACTCTCCCTCATAATTTGTAATTCAAACGTGCATGCATGCAAACATACACACATAGACTTACACAATTGACTAGTCTTTTCATTTATCATTTTTTATTTTTTTGAGAATGTCTTTTCAATTTTTTATATACTAATGAAAGAGCCCGACAACATTTTTGATCTTTTAATTTTAGAACCAAGAACCATCTCCAAGCACGTACTGGGGGTTTCAATATTTTTATCTTTCGAATTCCCCTTTAAATATATAGACTTACACCACATTATTGCCTAGTCTTTTCAATTTTTCATGCACTTGTGACGGAGCCCGACAACATTTTTAACCTGTTAAATTTAGACCAAAAAACTAGCTCCAAACACAGAATGAGGGTTTCAATATTTTTATTTTCGAATTTCAGCCTAAAGATATCAGTTTTCAAAGGAAAGAAATCCGCTCTAAAAAAATTATTTAATGGACAGATCTACTTTTATATGCATAATACAGGCAAGGGTTAAAACCCTTTCTCCCTTAATTAACACCCTTTTTATTTGAATCTTTAGTGTTTTAATTATTTTTGCACTCTGAAAAATCTTCAAAAGTTGACGGCTAAAAAAACAAAAAAAAATTCTTTTGCACTCTTCTTACCTCACCTTCACATTGGTAATAAGTCGTAATTTTTTTAAAAATTTTGTTGTCTCTATTTTTTAAAAAAACCTTCCCTTTCTAAAAATAAAAATAAATTATTTTATAACGTGTTTACTAATTGAAAATAAGAATAAGAATGAGTGAATGTGAATAAATAATGTGTTTACTTACTTAAGTGATAAATAGAATGATAATTAAATTAGTAATTTTTACTTAAAATTAAGTATGATTATTAGAGTTCCCATTCACATGGGAAATGTGAGAATGAGAAACAAATTTCCTAGATTGTTTATTTTGCCCTCTCCAAAATAAAAAATATCCATATTGCCCTCATTTATAATTAATTAATATATTGATACATTATTAATAATAATTTCTTTTAGTAATTTGTTACAATCTAACTCACTCTGATTCTAAGACAAAATATATTGGATTTTTTAATCCAATAATATTAGATTCTTAATATAACGTTGGGTTTATATATAAATAATTATATGTTACAGACTGTCATATAAGGTTAACCTTAATTAAAATGATCAATTAAGATTTTCGATATTATGAGCTTTAATGTATATAATAGGGTTTTGGTCTTAATGTGTAGAAATTTAATAGTATTATAATTCTATAATAGATAGAATTAAAAATACCCAGTGACAATAGTAAAGTGTTATCTTTATAATTGGTTATAGTCCCCAGGTGTCACTGTTATTATTAGTATTCTTTTTACTTTTCTAATATCTCATCATCACAAAAAGAGAGCACAGAGAGAATTAAAGGACTTTATGAGAAAATATATAAATCTGAAAGGTTAACCATACAATCCTAGAGATTAATTCAGCGTTATAAATTCAAGTACGCTTCTGTATAATTTGTTATTGATTCTTGGTGATATAACATAATATTCCTAGATTTCAGTCGATGATATTTTACTAAAAGTTTTATTTCAACAAGTGGTATCAGAACCCAATTAATGTTAAATCATTAAAAATTAAATTTATTTTAATTAAGGATTTAATATTTTAGAATTCTTAAATCTATTATTCTTAAATTTAAAAATAAATCTATAGTCGTTTTCTTTGGTATTACAAATTAATAGAAATATAGAATTTGAATTTTTTTTTTTAAGTTTAGAAATTCAGGATAAAAAAAAAACTTTACGGTTTAAAGCCGGCGGTAGCCCAGCCACCGTCGGCATTTGGAAAAGCAAGCATTAAAGCGGTGGCCATAGGAAACCAAAAAAAAAAAAACAAACAAACAAAAGGAACCCAAAAATAAAAAAAGATGGCCAAGGCAATTTTTTTTTTTTTAGGCCCCGTCGAGAGCCACACAGTCTAGAAAACCGGCAATCGAAGTTGCCGTAAAAGAGAGAAAAAAAAAAAAAAAAGGGATGCAGCACTATAGCTGCCGCGCTTAGGATGCTAGAGAAGGAGCAGCGAGTTGGCCACTGGAAACAAGAAGAAGAAAACGAAAAGCGTGTTAGGTTTTGTTAGAAAATATAATGAAGGTTCCTAAGACATTATGTAATTTCTTTTTGTAGCAGAATTTAAAGGAGTTTTGCAATTAAATCTAAAAATTATTTGGGCTTCATGAAATTAAATATTAGCCTAAATTTAGGCTTGATGTAAAGAAATTAAGGGGTTAATTTAGCCTATTAAAATTATAATCTAGTCTATTTAAAAAAAATTATAGAGTTAGTTTAATTGGTGGGCTGGTTCAGGATCTGATTCGGGTTGACCCAAACGAGTCTGGCCCTGACCTGGTCAACTAGTCAACGGTTAATGTTGACTATTGACTTTGATCGTTGACCAAATTTGACCTAATTGTTTTAAATTTTAGATAATTTTTTATATAATTTTAAATTAAAAATTAGTTGGTTTATATATATTTTGAGATAAATGAATTAAAATAACATGTCACCAAAGTAACCTCTATTATGAAAATTAATTTATTTTAGAATATAAAAGGTTTGGTGCATATAATTTCTATAAATATCAATCAGCCCAAAAGAAGGTCCATATTTAATAGTATCATATATGCACTAGTGGTAATAAACGTGTGATGATTTTTCAGTTTTACATGTAAACAATAAATCGGCCCGAAAGAAGATTGATTGTTTGACATGTTTTTATTATTAGTGTTTGATTACTACACCAAGATATCACTTACAAGTTAATATTTCGTCCAAAAATAAAATATTAATGGAGTGCCCGGTATCTTGAGATATAATTTACCTTTATTTAAATTTATTTTTATTTAAAGACTAATATGAGCTTATTTTATTTGTTTATTATTCTCTATTCAATTAACTGCTAATATTACTGCCAACATCAATTCAATTCCTATACTAAATGATTTTAACTTTAAATCATAGCATGAGAATTTTTCAATAGTTCTTGCAGTCATGGATCTTGATCTTGTGTTAAGGGTTGATTTTTTTCCACCTCTTACAGATGAAAGTACCCCTGATGATAAAACGAAAATGGAAAAGTGGGAGAGATCAAATCTCATGTGTATTATAATAATGAAGAAGGTCATTCCAGAGCATTTATGGGCTCAATGACTAAAAAAAATAACTATGGGTAAAGAGTTTCTTGCACAAATTGAACAAAAGTTTATCAAAAATGAAAAGGCAAAAATTGTTACATTGTTGACAAACCTAATTTCAATAAAGCATAAAGACAAGAAAAGAAATAAGGATAAAGAAGTTGTAAAGCCAGCACCTCAAAAGAAATAACAAAAGAAACTGAATGATTTAGTTTATTATTTCTTTAGCAGAGCTGAAAGGCATGGTTTGGTTTGTTCTAAGATCAATTTAACTATAGTACCTAGACACACGTGATGGATAGATTCTGGTGCAACAGCTCACATCAGTGTGTCTATACAGGGTTGTTTGAATTGTCAAAAGCACAATGATAATGAAAGACACATCTATGTAGGCGATAGTAAGATAGTTAAAGTTGAAGCAATTGGAAAGTTTAGATTATTGTTTAAGACCGGATTTTACTTGGATCTTAATGAAACATTTGTTGTTCTGTCTTTTAGATAAAATTTGATTTTTATTTTTAATATAGATAAATTTGGTTTTCCTTGTTCATTTGGGAATAGAAAATTTAGTTTGTTTCATAATTCAAGACAAGTTGGTTCTGGTGCTTTATCATATGAGATCATCTTTATATACTTGATATAATTGCTTCATTTAATGAATCCCTGCAATCAAGTACACGAAATCTAAAGAGAAAATTAACCAATGAGAATTCAACTGTGTTATAACACAAGAGATTGGGTCATATCTTCAAATGAAGAATAAAAAGACTTGTGTTAGATAACATTTTTTACTCTTTAAATTTCACAGATTTTGATATCTATGTTAATTATATTAAGGGAAAATAAACCAATAAAAAGATATTTGAAGCCAACAAGACCTCGGATGTCTTAAAAATCATATATACAAATATTTGTGGGCTATTTGCTAAATCTACTTAGAATGGTGAATAATATTTTATGACATTCATAAATAATTTTTTTAGATATGACTACATATATCTCCTTCATGAAAAGACACAATCTCTTAACATGTTCATAAATTTTAAAGCTGAAGTTAAGAATCAACTTAGCAAAAGAATTAAAAGTGTCAGATCTGACAATAATGATGAATACTATGGTAGATATAATAGTTCAGGTGAATAATGTCAAGGGCGATTTGGTAAATTCTTAGAGGAATGCAGTATAGTCCTGCAGTACACTATGCCAAGTTTGCTCACTATGAATGATGTTGCTGAAAGATGAAACAGGAGTCTTAAGGAAATGGTGAGGAGTATGATTTATCATTCTACTTTACCAGAATCACTCAGGGAGAGAATCACTAAAGACTGTAGCGTATATTCTTAATAGGGTTCCAACTAAAGCAACTACCAAAACCCCTTATGAGCTTTGGACAGAAAAAAAAAAGTCTAGTTTAAAACACTTAAATGTTTAAAGATGTCCAACTGAGGTAAGGCCATATAAGCTTAATGAAAAGAAATTGGACTCAAGGATAGTAAGTTGTTTTTTTTTTAGATATTCAGAATGATCTAAAGGGTATAAATTTTATAATTCCATGACTAAGTCAATTTTTCAGTCAGGAAATGCTTAGTTCTTTGAGGCTGTCGAGTTTATGAGGGAAGATATGGTTAATGACTTTATTCTTAAATAGGAATATATTGATATTCCCATAGGTATTATTGGCATTGATCAAGGTCTCATTTCTGACTTTATATAAGATACAACAAATCAAGACAATATTAGAGTACACCTCATATAAGAAGTTATTTCAGAAGAACAAACCTACCACCTCAAAAACCTATGTCATTAAAGAGATCTAATAAAGAAAAGAGAAGTGCATTGTCAAATGATTATATTGTATTTCTCCAAGAACATGAGGTAGATATTAGAATGATGAAAGATGATCCAATCAATTTCCATCAAACCATGAAAAGTTCAAACTTTCAAAAGTGGATTGATACCATGAATAAGGAGATGAAGTCTATGAAAGACAATGATGTATGGGATCTTGTTCCATTGCTAAGAGGTGTGAAATCTATTGGTTGCAAATGGATATTTAAGACCAAGAGAGATCCAAAAGGTAATATGAAAAGGTACAATGCACGTCTTATCGCAAAAGGCTTTACACAGAAGAAGGCATCGACTATAAAGAGACTTTCTCTTCGATTTCTTTGAAAGACTCTTATAAGATTATAATGGTATTAATAGTACATTTCGATCTTGATTTACATTAGATTGATATGAAAACAGCATTTCTCAATGGTAATATTGATGAGACAATCTATATAGTGCAACCAGAAAACTTTGTGTTTAGAGATCCAAAGAATATGGTTTGCAAACTTAAGATATTCATCTATGGGCTCAAGCAAGCATCTTGATAATGGTGTTTCAAGTTTCATCAAGTAATCGTTTCATTCAATTTTGAGATAAATTTAGTTGATGATTATATATACCATAAGTTATGTGAGAGAAAATATATTTTTCTGATTTTACATGTCGATGATATTTTGCTTGCCAATAGTGACATAGGCTTATTGCATAAAATCAAGAGATTTCTAGCTAAGAAATTTGAGATGAAAGATCTTGTTGATGCCTATTTTATATTAGACATACAAATACATCAGGATAGTTCCCGAGGTATTTTGGGATTATAACAAAAGAGGTATATCAAAATAATTCTCAAGAGATATGATATACAAGATTGCAAACTAGGTGATGCCCATGTGATTAAGGGAGACAAATTTAGTCTCAATCAATACCCTAAAAATAATTTTGAGGAAAAAGAAATACATAAGATTCCTTATGCGTCAGCAGTAGGAAGTCTTATGTATGTTCAAGTTTGTACGCAACTAAATATTGCGTACGTTATTGGGATGTTAGGTATATACTTAAGCAATTCGAAATTAGGCAATTGGAAAGTAGTCAAACGAGTTTTACGGTACTTACAGAGGGCAAAAGACTACATGCTCACATATCAAATGTCAGATAAGCTTGAGATCGTTGGGTATACCGACACTGATTTTGTTGGATGCTAAGATAATATGAAATCCTCTTTGGATTATATCTATCTACTAGTCGGGGATGCAGTCTTTTAGAAAAGTGTTAAACAGACTCTTATAGCCTATTCCACGAAGGCAGTGAAATTTATAGCATGTTATAAGGCATTTGATCATGGAATATGGATACAAAATTTTGTTATGGGGTTGGCATAGTAGATTATGTTGATAAACCACTAAATTATTTTGTAACAATAAGTCAGCAGTAATATATTCCAATAACAACAAGAGCTTGATGAAGTTAAAGTATATAGACATCAAGTTTTTAGTTGTTAAAGAAAGAGTTCAAAGTGGGCAGTTGTTTATTGAGCACATCAATACAAACTCTATAATTACTAATCCACTTACTAAAGGATTACTACCCAAGATGTTTTATGAGCACACTGCTCATATGAGTGTCATGTCATTTAAGTATATTCAGTTTTAATGGGAGTTTGTGATTTTAGATGATCTTATAATATAAATATTTTCAGTTATTTCAGTTTATGGATATTTTTGAATTATTTTCTGTAGAAATAAAGTTTTGCTTTATTCACACTCTAATCTTTTGGTATAGTTTAATCTCACTAAAGTTTAAGGTAGACTAGTTAAAAATAGGTAGCTAAGATCACATTGCATGAAATTTTCATGCTGCAAATTCACATCATAATCCAGGTCATTCACTTGTATTGGTATAGTGACCATTAATAGGTCGAGTTACAATAAATGTAACAAAGGCCGCTTTAATCCTATGTTAATATGATTGATGGACTAGATTGGTTATAGATACATTCTAGTAATGACAACAAGGTTGAGCTCATATAGTTATTTTTTAGATACATAATTATAACTTTACATATGTAACCCAAGTGGGAGATTGTTAGATTTTTTAATCCAATAATGTTGAATCTTTAATCCAACATTAGGCTTATATGTGAATAATTATGTGTTGAAAACTATTATATAAGGTTAAGCCCAATTAAAGTGACCAATTTAGGTTCTCGGTATTATAGACTTTAATGTATCTAATTGGGTGTGGGCCTTTAATTAGTAGAAATCTAATAGTATTCTAATTCTATAATAGACATAATTAAGAATATTTGTAAAAGCCTAATAGTAATCTAATTTTATGATGGACAGAATTAGAAACACCTAGTGATAGTAAGAAAATATTATCTATATAAGTGATTATGATCTTTAGGTCCACATATTATTATTAGTATTCTTTCTACTTTTCTGATATCCCATCGTCACAGAGAGAATTAAAAGACTATCTAGGAGAACGTATAAATCTGGAAGGTCAACCACACAATCCTAGAGATTAATTCAATGTTATAGATTCAGGTACGCTTCCATATAATTTGCTATTGACTTTTGATGATATAATATGATATTCTTGCTTTTTAGGTGATAATATTTCACTAAAGTTTTTATCCCAACAAAATAAACATATCAATGGAATCCCACTCCATTCTAATTTTCATTTCGATTTTTATAAGTCAAATAAATAACTTATTCTGATTCTCATTTCCTATTTTCATTCCAGCTCAGTCTCATTCTACCCGATTTCCATTCCAACCTATTTTAATTACTGATACTTAAACACAACATTAATGTTTTATAAACCAATTGAATAGATTAGTCATACATTAAAAAAAAAATAGATTGATGATAAATCTAAAAGGTTTGCTACAACATGAAAAAAAAATCAGCGTACATGTACAAGTAAAAGAGAAGAAAGTGTGGGTTCATTATATTTGTATTTCTCCTTGAATATAATGTCCATGGAAGAGGATTTTATTAATATATTAAAGCAGTGTTAAAAGCACTACTCAAGAGGGAAAAAAATCTAACAATTTGAGAGTACCACAATCTAAGAGATCGTTGTATCGAGTAGTTGAATCATAGTCTTTTACCATAAAAATGGCTACATGTGTAGAGAAGGGACAAAAGTTGGCCTTAGTGATTCGATGATGCCAAGTGGAAGGCCATCACTTAATTGATAAAAGTTACTCATGATAGGCTAATCTTTCCCAAGAGTTTCAGAATTACTAAATGGGGGTCTCTGAGCGCACATTCAATTGTTAAAAAATGAGGACTTGATTGAGTATCGGATTTTTGTGAATTACTGCATTTATTCATGTGATCCACAAACAACAAAAATTTATTTTCTTCCTATCTCTATCACGATGTATTGATGACTTGTACAATTTTTGGGAGCACACTATAATTTGTCAATTATTATGAGTGTTAAGGTAATTAACACAAAAATAATTGTAGGGTTTTAAGGATAGTTTAAAATTGCAGTGGTTGATAAAATAAGTTGTTTCACTGCGTAAATAAAATAAGCTGTTCACTAAAAAAGTAGTTTGGTATTTGATAAAATATGCTATTACAGTCATTGTGAATTTATAAAGGAGAGTAATATGTTTTGTAAATTTTACTGCAAAAATGTTATTTTATTATATAACAACTCAAATAAATATAAGTATAAACTATGTTTTGTTTATATAATAACTCAAATAAATATAAGTCTAAATCCTGTTTTATTATATAATAACTCAAATAAATATAAGTCCAAATCCTGTTTTGTTTATATATTAGGATTTATAAAAATAAGACATAAATGTCCTCTTATTAAAATACAAAGATAATAGAAATTTTAAAAATACGTGTTGACTTATTTAATAAGTTGCTTATAAGAAATAAATCTCTACCTACTTTCAAAAGGTACTGTCAAAATCAAGAAATTTATAAAATAAGTAGTATTTTTTTTAAAAAAATTTACCAAAATACTATTTTGTTAAAATGTACAAAATAAGCAGCTTAAAACATTTGAATATTAATCCTAAACAAGCCTTAATTTCAAAAGGATTTCTATCACTATTTTTATGGATGTATAATAAATCAACTTATTGATTTTTTTTTTAACTGATACAATCTATAGATATATCGTTGTTGCAACTCTAGTTGTATACATTTCTTTATTGAATTCAATCTATACATGTTGGATGCCTACATATTTTTAATCGATACGTTCTATATATACTCTATATATATATATATATATGAGAAAATTGGATATATTTAGAACTCAAAAATATATTATATATAGTTTAACTCATAAATTTATTGAGAGTTGTTCAAAAACCTACTCTCACTAATAATATTAAATAAAAATATTTTTTATTCTTCATATTTGTGGAAAAGAGAAAAGATCCTGTAAAAATTCGAATTAATATGTTGAGAACACCAACTCAACATGGAGTTAAATGTTCATTTTAACACTAGCTAATAATTGAAAACAATGACCATATAAATATCATCATTAAATCTACTTAGAAATGCCCTGAAACTCACCACGGTTAATGTAAAGGACAACAGCTCTAACCTTCAACTAAAATTTATCATTATGAGAAAATAATGATCTTCTAATATTAAAATATGCATGTGATATATTAATCAGGATACGTGTAGTGCCCAAATTTGTATAGTCCAAGTCTGTTGTGACACGTGCTCAATATTTTTAAATAATAAAAAATACACAAAAATTAAGGAAAAAAAGAAAAGTAAATCCTCTAACCTTAAAAAAGAGTTCACTTTTAAGAGAGAAGATTCAAAAAAGAAAAAAAAAACGAAGGACTAATCCGACATTTCTGGACATGATGAATTTGGGCAGCTTCACGTGTTGACATATCATATGAGCCAAATTCAGAAGTTTCCTGAAATTCCATGCACTAGCAAGCACTTCGTATAGAGTGTGAGTGACGAACGGGAGAGTAGCGAAGACTTGGAAAAATAAAGAAGGCGACGACTTTGAGGTAGTTCAATACAATTTAAAAATAAATAAAAATATACAGAGAAGGCAATTTACCATCCACTCACACATTTGATACGTCAATTGAGGCAGCTGGATTCATTGGCCCGCCCCTACATTGACCCACTCACTTAATCACTCGTCACCGGTCACTGCACGACCACGAGACAAGACCGAGACCAAAATTAAACTTGCATCTTTTGTTTTTTTCTTGTTTTCAAATCAAATTAAACTTCTTGGAGAATCGCTAATTATTATTATTGTTGTTGTTTGGACACGCATATATATATAATTTTTCTTCTTTTTTTTTTGGCTAAATGAGATTTCTTTACTAAAATAAAAATGCAAAGTAAAAAAATTAAATCTTCACTTTAATTAAAAGGAACTTTATGTATATATAGTGTAAATATACATGCAAGCACCTTTTTTTAGTACGGATATTTTATTAAATTATATAATTTAATAATAAGTGAAATATATATTAAATTATATGATTTTATAATAAATTAAACTCTAATAATCTATTAAAAATAATAATAAAAGAGAAAATTAAGGATGGGACAAAAAAATTAAATAAGCGAGGAAAGGATGGAGGGATAAAAAATAAGAGAAAAAATTTATATAATAAAAATAAAATTATTTTATTTTCACTATTTTTTTCTCTCTAATTTTCCTTTCATCATTCTCATCCCTTGTCATTTTTTTTATTAATATTCAAAGACTGTATTGAGCTCGATTAATCTAAATTTAATTTAATTAAAATTATTAAAATGACAAAATTCTCTGACTAAATATTTAAACATATTATATTTTTAAATCTCAAATCAAAAATTTTAATTAAATTAAAATAATACTATGTCAATTAATCTACAAGTTTGTTGGTATCCCCTGTCATTTCTTTCGGCCAAATATTTGTACCCAAGAAAAAATAATAATAATAAAGGCGCCGCGCCTCATAATTTATATATGTAAATATGTTCACACACACGCACACGGGCAATTATCTCCTCCCAATTTCAGTTTGCAGTTCTCTCTTGCTCTTTAATTTCTATTCCTTTGATCACTTGCTCTCAAATCTCTTTCCCGCCAAAATCTGCTCCGGTTTTGGCCTTGTTCATTTCTCCAAAATCCGACATGATCATCAAGTTCACTGAACACGTGGTCACTATCGATAAGCCCATAATCAGTACTCCAGTACCTCAAAAACTTGTTCGAATCATACTTACTGACGCTGACGCCACCGATTCTTCCAGCGATGATGAGCAAGTAATTAACCAAGTTCGAAGAGTCAAACGACATGTCAAACAAATCAACCTTAATAATCATCATCGACGACAACACCAACAGCAACAACGACAACAAGAGATCAATAAGCCTCAGCATAATAAAAAGACAAAGAGACATGCGCACCCGCCGCCGCCGCGAAGTGATATCACTCACCTGAAGAAGTTCCGGGGAGTCCGCCAGAGACCATGGGGACGATGGGCCGCCGAGATCCGAGACCCTAATAGGAGGAAACGCCTCTGGCTTGGCACTTTTGACACTCCTGAAGAAGCTGCCTCCGTTTATGATCAAGCTGCTGTCAGGCTTAAAGGCGTTAACGCCGTTACAAACTTTCCCAGCTCCGTTTTAACGAAAGATGATGTCGTTCACAGTCAACGTCAAAGGACTGGGGTTGATTCGTTTGACTCATCTGACATTAGCTCTCTGTCGTCCCCAACCTCGGTCCTCGGTAACGACGAGTTCACGCCGTTTGATAGCTTGTTGTGTAACGGTGACGGCAATGGCGACGTTTTCGGTTTCGGGTTCGAAGTGCCGTTAACTCTGCCAGATCTGATGCTGTCGGGAACATCATTGGGCGAGGAAGGATTCGGTGAGTTTGACGTTAACGATTTTTTAGTGGAAGTCTAGTGGTTGCATAGAGCGCACGTGTCACGTTGCACTCGCGAGGACTCGTTAGTGATTCAAAATTTTTATGGGGATTTGTTGGTAATTGAATATTTTCAGTTGACGGCAATTATTGAGTAATAGACTTGGAAAAGTATTAGGCAATTTTGATTGAACATGTAACATTTTTTATAAAGTTTTCATGATTGTTGTAGTATTAATGTAATTTTCTTAAGGATGTAAGTATGTAAATGTACCAATTATCGTCATATGTATGTAATTTTACCAATTATTATTTTAAAGATATTGAAAATTAGAATGATATTATAAAATTTATTTGAGGAATTCTTTAATCGATACGTTTAGACTAAAAAGTAAATAGATTTTTATTATTACTATATAATCAATTCAATTCTAATAATATTGATCTATTATTTTAGTTAAAAGTATTTAAGTTTTTTTAGAACTAAATCTAAAAATAACTTATTATTTCTACGTACAGTGTGAAAGTAAATAAAACAAAATATAATGGACTTTCAGATGTAGGATACTGCATAATAGTAGCTAGTAATGGTACATGATAAATTTTCTCCAAAAAATAATTAATTAATTAATGATTTTATTAGAATTCAAAAAAAAATTACTGGTGGATTCTCTTTTTGTGGAACTTTGAATCTTCGGCGTACATGGAGCCCCTAAAACAGAAAACACGTGGTAGAAAGGCTTAACTAGATAAATCCATTTATTTTATTATTATTGCCAATGAGGTTGGCTTTTGTCGGATATTTTGGGCTCCTCCTTTTCTATAAGATAGATCCGCTGATATTTATTCCATTTTATTATTATTATTATTGTCGTCACCATCATCGTTATTATTATCTTGTGATATCGTGATTTTGATCAAATCACGATCTTGATTGAAAGTAAGCGTTATTCGTGTAAAATCGCAGTCCTGAGTGTTTTTAAATTACTTTATTTTAAATAAAAACTGTTGTGTTCCATTAAATCAAAAAAATTAGAACGATGTAAAGCAAATTTAGACAGTGCAATTGCTACTTGATTGAAATTATTTGAGACATGAATCTGAAAAATGCTCTATAGTAAGAGCAATCGTTGAACTTTATTAATAAGCCAAACAATAATGGTATGTTTATAAAATTAGATTATAAAATTTTTATTTTAAATGATGTGTGTGAAATTTTCTTATTAATAATAATATTAAAAATCAACCATCACTAAACATATGATAATTATTGGTTAGTAATATATCATTTGAAATATAATTTTTTTATTGCAACTTTATAAGTATATTGTTACTATGTAATGTAATTTGACTATAAATTAGTAGTTCATTTTAGTGGCGATCATCTATTTCTTTACCTTATTTTTTATGTCAAGAATATGATTCTCCCATCTGTAGTAAGTAAATAAATTTTTTGTTTCAAAATTACTATATAATAGAATTTTGATAAAGTAAAATAGCCTTGATACCATGAAAAATCGATTATTTTTAGTCAATATAAATATATCAATAAATTAATAATTATTAATTTATAAAAATAAATCATGTTCATAAAAGGTTTTTTTTTTTTTAATAAAAGCATAGAGGTAGTATAATTAGAGAATTCAATGATTTTGTTGAGCTGTATGATACGCTTTTTATTTAACCTCAACTAAGAAAATCAATCACTTGATTTTTTTTTTTTTTAGTTAAACTGCATAATTGGACTGAAATTATAAGGCAACTCATCAACGGAGACTTTTTAGAGGTAAAATATTAAGTCGATTTATCTCTTACTTTCTCAACACCACACATAAAAATACAACAATAACTTCTCATCTAAAAGATGTAAGGAAAATAATAATTAATAAGATGCACAAAGCATAATGTCAATATGATAAAGAAAATCATAAACATATCATATATATCTAGTTTCAATTTAATAATTATTAATTTAAATATTAACAGGTCGTATAGAAAAATAAACTTCTTTTTAAATATATTATCTAATAAATTTATTAAACTATTGAATTATTATATTAGACGCAAATCAAGATTGACAAAATTATTTTTAAATTAAAGTTTTCAAATTATTATTTAATTAAAATTATTAATTAATTAAATACTAATTTAATAAAGCTCTATTGTATCTTTATCTTTTAGTTGGTATATCATGCTATGCAAATTACACTAGAGTAGAGTAGTGATGAGTGAAGTTCTATGCTACTATCTATGCTAACTTATATATTAAACCAAAATCATGCGTACAGAATCTAAATTGGATAGGCTATCGAGGAATAGGGAATCGAAATCAACAGGAGAGGCTGGCGGCTGCTTGGAGATAACAATAATGGAAGCAAAGTACTGCTTGCTACTCGCATGCTTTCATAAAGATGAACCAAATTTTGAAGTCACTGTGAACAGTGATCCGGCGGCTGCCAAAAAGCAGAACGATGAAAAGTCAATGAGAATTGAGGGATTTAGTGGACCCCATGGTTGGTTACCAAACGGATACGATCGCGATGTTTTGCCATGTTCCACCACTGGCCTAAAAACGACGCCCGCCCTCCACTATCGCCATTTGCTATTCTTAATTCTCATATCAATATGACAATATCTATATTAAACTAACTTCACTACAAAAATTTAAATAAAATGATATTGAGCTATTAAGAAAATATAATCAACATTGGAATAATAATATTGCAGCATAAATAGAAACAACAGTATTACAGTATAAATAATATTGTCATTTGTGTGCTACAGTGATATGAACAAAAATTTCATTTTTGTCTTGATGGTATCTTCTTGCTATTTAAATATTAATGCTCAAATTTTCTAAGATTTTAAAACCTATTTATAAGTTTAATATCAATTGAATAAGTATATCAGGCAAGATGTAAGAGGAGAATGAGAACAAGATTATTTTAAAATTTGGATAGCATTATTGTCTTAATTGGTAAAATTATTTGGTTTAAGGCGTTCTTTTTATATTGTAATTCTGTAAATTTTAAGATATATATACTGCAAAATAAAAGCTTTGGTTATCAAATATAAAAATAGATTGTGTTTGATAAATTTGATAAAAATAATAAAACTATATATATTTTCTCAATTGTGAAATAAAATTACTTTACCTTTCAAACAACAACCACAAATATTTAATTACTTGCTATTCGGTGTTGCAGACTTGCAATGCAAGGAATCAAGGGGTGATATATATCTATATATATTTCCCTTGAAAATTTTAAAATGCAGTAAAAACTCTCTAAAATAATATTGTTGGGACTAAGAAAAAATATTATTTTAATGAGATCATTTATTTACCAATAAATGAATAATTTATAAATTTATTTACAAATTAATATTTAAGTTTGAAAATAATTTTATATTTTAATTACGTGTAGCATTTTGGTTTTTGTACTATTCTTTTTACTAAGATTCATGTATGAAATTTATCATATATGTACTAAACATGTACGTAGAAGCCAGAAACTAATCCAAGTATGTTGTATATATTCATAACATTGATGTACATTCTTTTTAATTTTAATACCCTAATATTACTTAAAAGATAAAAAGTTTCAGTCGCTTAAGAACATAGAACATGAACTTCATAAATATAACGATCATTAGCTTTATTTTTTTTTGTAATTAGATGCATATTTTATAATAGAATTGAGAAAACTGAAGTTGTCAAGAAATTTTTTTCTTAATTATATGAATTTTTTATATTAGTTATTATTTATTTTTTTGTATTTAACTAGTTATTAATTTATATTTTCATTTGCCTTAAAAAATTATTATCTTATTTATTTAGCAAGATTATTAATTTATTATATTATCCCAAATTGGGACAAAAAAATTCCATTATTTAATAAGGTTATTAAATAATCAAAAATTCATTTATCAAAATTTTACTTTATTGTATTGTATTGCGTCAGAGGCCTATTAATTGGGCTTATTTGATATTAAGGTCTTGTGGTTTTCATATTCTTAAAAATAATTTCTCTTCATTTGTTTATCCCCCACGAGTCTTACCAAGTTTTAACGGTGATGAGACTTGGTGGCTAACATGGACCACACGCCTATAGCTAGCCAATCCAAAATTTGAGAAAAATTTTAAATAAGTCCTTCTAATTTCTAAATAATTTTTGTACAACGTTATTACCAATATTTTCAATATTGTTAACAATATTTCAATTTTCTTTATACTTTTAATCTATTCATCTCAACTTCAACTTATTTCTCTCTATCTGAGCTTCTCTCACTCTCTACCTCTAACCTTGATGATTAAAAAAAAAATTAAAAAAACACAATATTAAATGTTTTATTTTTTCCTACAATTAAAGATTTTGATTTACAATATAATCATCTTAAGGTGAATTTTAATTCAATGTTATGATTTAATTCAATATACCTTGATTCATATGGATATTATATGATTTTTTTCTTTCATGACTCTCTCAATTAAGTGTTAAAGAACATTGTAAGCCACCTCATTTTTTATTTTTAAAGTTTTTGAAATTTAGTTAAAGATAAATCTTTATTCACTATGCTTTTATTCATCATGAATCTTGATACACCTTTCAATAAAATACATATATTTATTTTTGATAAAAGTAATTTCTATATAACCCACCCTAAAAAAATCTCTTAATCAATACATTCATTCACTAAAAATCATACTAGCCAACCCTTAGAAAAACTTGGCTTTGCTCCTATGCTAAGTTAGAGGTGTTCTCAGATTGAATTTTACTGATTGGACATTAATTCATATTCGATCCACGATTTTATAAATTATAAATTTTTAATCTAATATAATCTATGGACTAGTGAAACTCAATCCAAATCAAATCTATATATTTGTGGATCAGATGTGAATTTAACCCAATTCATATTTAATCTATTGTTTTATGAATTTTTTTACAAATAAAAAATTTTAAATTTATCCAATCTACGAACTAACTGAATAAATTAATTAATATAAAAATAACTTTACTAACGATCAAATTTAAAATTAAATAAGATTTAAATAAATTAATTATTTAAATAAAGCTAGAAAATACATTCAAAGTTTTAAAATATAACATATCAAAAAGAAAAAAATCTCATTTATTTAAATCGATACATGATAATTAAATGTTTAAAAAATTATATTTATTAATTAATTTTTATCGGATAAGATATAATATAGTGTTAATGTAACTATATTTAACCTATTTATTTATTAGTAAGTACAAATACTATATTTATAGGATTAATTTTTTAATTAAATAAACAATTTTATTTTTTGCAGATTTGTAGATTTTATGGATTTACAAAAATAAAATTATATTCAATTCATCGACTGCAGATTTTTAAATTTTCAATTTAGTCTAAAAATCAGATTTTTACAAATTAAATTTCTACAGATAAAAAAGATTGATCAAATTCGATTAGATTCTGAGCACCCCTATGCTAAGTAATTAAAGGTTAATTGATTAATTTAGGTTTCCACTAGCTGTAAGTCTGTAAAATAACATAAAAATTGATTGTTTGATATATATATTTTACTAATAAGATTTTTGACAATATTAATAAAAGTATTATCGATTTTTAATTTATCAAACTCGGATAAAATTGCAGCTCTACAACAGTAGTACCCAACGAACTGATGGTAGTGAGAAAAAGAAAGCGAGTAAAGGACTGCACGAAGCCACGAACTACGCTGCTCCTTGATGCGTTCGTCGCGAATATAATGGATGCAATTTTTGGCCCGTTGCTGTTTTATTCTCAAGACGAATCAATATTTGATTGATTGAACTACAAATTTACACCAATTTCCTTCTTAAAAATAGTGGACGCCGCGCCACAACTATTATTAGTACAGTGGCAATATTTATGACCGTTAGAGGAAAAAAAGGAGTAAATAAATTAAATAAAAACAAAAAAAAAAAACAAATAGCATAAGGTAATTATATGGAAGTACAGGGCACGCGCATAAGGAGGTGTATTTTTTTTTAGCAGTGCCTGAAATTTAATCTAAAAATATTTAAGTTCAAATAATAATATTTTATAATCAGAAAAGTATTTAAAATTCAATCGATGTGGACACATTTAAAAATAATATAATTTTAAATTTAGTTGTCACATTATTTTTAAAAGTAATGATATTACCCATGCAGGCTAAGAATGGCACTAGAAATACATTGTATAACGTTGTTTTTGCTGACGAAACAATCAAATATGGTGATCACAAAACAATCCAATAAAATATATTAATAAGCAAAAAATTCTATCAAATTCCTTAGGATTAACACTATTTGGCAAATATCCATACGAAGAAAGGCCTCAAATTTTGATTAAAATGACAAATTGATTAAACAGTAAAGAGAGTAGCAATTTACGTATCTGCGTGAAAGCTTAAAGAAATGGAAAGAGAGGACAGGATGGGAGGTAGGAGTGACTTGGATTAATAAGAAATTTGATGGTTTTTTTTATTATTTAAAAGTGAAAAACCCAAAACACATAAAGTCATAAAACATTAATATTTGATATTTTTAAAATTTAGAAGAGGCTTTTTCAGTGTTTCAAGTCATTAATAGGCTAAATAATTTCTGTTATTGATACAAATACGTAGACTTATCGGACGCTTCCGAAGAGACCCAATACGTGGACATTTTTATTTTTGGGATAGGTCGAAACACGAAGACTTAGAAACCGTTTTTCTAAATTGATAAATTTGATACTTCCGATATTATATATTTGATGCTAGCATGTCCAAAACTACTGGCTGCACGAAGACGCTGAGGTGTCCTTCCATCCTTCCGTTGGACTATTTCGATCAGACTGAGGCGGTGGGGCTCGCTTGATTAAGCTGTGCGGCAGTCTAGTTTTCTTTTTCTTTTGGGCCATGCGCGACCTGTTTACGGAAAATTTATAAAAATAATCATAAAATTTTTATATTTTTTATTTTAATCACATAAATTTTTTTATTATAATTAATAAAAAATCAACACCTTAAATGAAATTATTCTTATCATATTTTTAAAATTTTTAAATAATATCACTCTTACAATATTTAAAATAGAAACTAAAAAAGATTCAACATATTCAATACACTTAAAGATTCTTTATTACTCTCAATAAATTTTCAACACTCTCTAATAAATAAACATTACATAATTGAAGATTTAATCATCAATTGGAGAGCTTGTTAAGGTAAATATATATTTCTACATAACATAAACATTTAATATATTGAGTTTGAAAACTAAGTTTGAAATTAAAATTGTTTTTGTTGTAAATATTATTATCTTTTATTAATAAAATAGTGTACATTATTTAAGTTGGGAAATTAAGAGAAATCATAGAAACAAAAAAAACTTGAGGAAAAAACAGAATTCATAATAAGTGAGACAGGCACATGTCTCACATAAGCTCAGAATCATTATGTGCGACAGGTATGTGTCTCACTAATTTATGAGAAACAGACAGTTAACTTATGACAGGCTTGAGCGTGACAAGCCAAGCTTGTCACACCAGGAGACACGGTCTCTTGGTACTACACGCTCAGCCTGTCGCAGACAAGTCGTGCTCGCGATCTACGTGCGACAGTCGACTATCGCGCGCGGGTTGTGCGCGTGAGCGCTACACGATAGGTGCCAAATTTTTTTCTCATTTTTCACTTCAACAATAAAAAAATGCAGATACCTCACCCATCACACTTTTATTGTGTAAAAATTTAACAATAATTTTCTAAGAGGAATTTTGTCAAATACCTAATATGCGATATTTATAACACATAATTCTCTCTAGATTTCGTTTCATTATACAAGTTTAACAACCTATATTTAAAATTTAATTTTATTATACAATTTTTAGAATATATAATCATTAAAATTCCAATCAAATTTACTCAAATCATTAAGAAATTTTTTAAAATTTATTTATCTAGGATTTGGGTTCTTTCAAAATTCTAGATTTGTTTTAGATATAGGTAGCTTGAGGTGAAGTTGGTTTCATTGTCTCTGTTGATGCCGTCGTTGCCGTTGCCATCGCCGGTTGCCGATTGTTGGTCACCGTTCAAAGGTTGGGGTTGAAGAAGAGCTAGTTTAGGTCAAAATTTTATTTTTTGACTAATTATGATAAAAAAAATTAAAAGAGTTAACTTTAAAAAATGTAAAAGTTTTTTTTTTGTTATTCTTATAAATTTCCCCCGTTTACACTTAGTAATATTAGGGGTCTTAACATTTAATTTTCAATTACTTTACTCAAAATCAATTATCTCATTTTTATAGTTTATGGTATTTATTTTTATATTTAATAGCTATAAATTAATTTAGTTTTTAATATTGAATGAATAGTTACTGATGTCGTTACAATCAAAAGTCACTGATAACAGATCTGACATCATTTAACTTTATTTTTTGTTACCTATCTGATGTTGCCATCATCGACGTTGAAGGAGCGGTGGGAACGTCGTGATCACTGAAGTGATGCTTGGCGTAAACTAAACGTTACTCGGAAAATACGCAATCAGTATACGTGAAATGTACTCGAAACTTGTGAATAAATATTCACAAGGGAGAATGTCCCTCATAGCACTCAAAACTTCTTTTACCTATGATAAGGAAGAGTCTTCATTGGTTATCATCCGGCTAACGGTGTGACCTTTGGCTTAGACTTATAACGTGAAAGGTTTTAATTGTTCAAATATTTTTTAAAGAAGGTGAAGCCCAACTTTAACCTAGAGATTAATGCTCCCTAATTGAATTGGCCACTCGCCTCCTCACCCTATCCTTGAGGCTGAGGGTTCGAAAATTATGCATGTGAGTTGTGCATTTATTTGCTTGTTTCAAATTCTAAGCTAAATTTTAATATGTTGAGACAGGTTTCAATATATAATTATCCGAACTTTCGATCTTTAATTATTTACATCGTACTTATGTAATATCATTTTTGGTAAAAATAACTAGGGGAGTTCAAATACTCAAATTACCCAGCATCGATCGATTTTACAATATCATTATATCAGATTAGGCATAGTAAAATATATTATGTGTTAGCATATGTGAATAAAAATGAGGAGAGCATCATTAACTTCCTAAACATCTGAGTAGATAATTCAAGCCCAGCTGCTGACCTATCAAGGTTGTTATAAGAGTTGGTTGCTTTTGAGCTAGTAGATAAACCATCTCTTGTAATCTTTTTAAATCAACTTTAAAAAGTGATTGATTCTAGAATTCTCTCAAAACTTCTCTAATATTTTCTATCATTTTCCTACTTGCCAAACACACAAACACTATTTCTAATATTATGGAGCAAAAGAAATTCATACAAGACAAGAAAATTGAAAGAAGTTTCGTGGAACTGGAAGACTGTCGGATTTGAAAATGACTATTCTTTGGCAACAAAGAATCAAGTTCAATTTCTTTTTGACTAAATAAAGACGTATCTCCGTATTTCCATTCTCCGCAGTGAGTTGTACTGCAGATGGAATGATTGCGAGGAAAATCTCAAAAAATGGTGAATAAGGGATGGGCTTTCGGCGTAGGTTGACCCGAACCAAAGCGAATCCAAATTTTTATTCGTTTTCAGTTTGATTTGTGTTAACCTTAAAACCCAGACGAATTATATCTTCGAAACCGACCAGTTTCGAAATTCGGTTTAAGATTGCAAAACTGATCCGGTCAGACGCTTAAAAAAAAAAAAATTTCACAAAACAATTTCATGAAACAATGCCCCAAATTTGAACAGTCGATCCCTAACCCCAAATTCAAGCCCTAACAACCACATCCTCTTTCATCCGCTCATCCCTCTAGCAGGCCATTCCTCCACTCCCCACCAGTCTCGCTGTCGCAGTCCACGACTTCGATCCCAAATTCCCAATTTCACAAAACAAAACCCTAACAGCCACATCCTCTATCATTAGGTCATCCCTCTCGGTTTAAAGGTTCCTCGACGCTTAATCAAATATCAAGGGTCTGCACCTTTTGCATCATTACGGGAGGGCCTGCTTCACTTGGAGAAACGAAGAGTGGGGACAAGGCTACCTGGACCGCTGACGGTTCTCCTAACGGCTACAAAGAGAAAGGCCTCTTGTTATCGTGAAAGACGGGGATGAGCCTCCTTCCGGAACGGGTGGATGACTCTCTCTCTCTCTCTCTCTCTCTCTCTCTCAAATCGTTGTCGCTGTTATCAAAAGCATAATGTTTAGATTCGCCCCCAAGTCTCGAAGTTGAGTGATCCTGAGAGCACCACCAAAAATCTAGCGGTATGGTATTTTTGTTTTCAACTTTTTCTTTTTAATTAATTAGATTTCAACTTAATATCTATTAGCAATATTTTTATAATTTTATGAGTAATTAGAGTTAATTGGTGAGTATTTCAGCTGTGAGCAATTTGATTGAGACTTGGAGAGATAGAATCTATAATCAAAATCAGAAATGGGTGAAAATGATTGAATTTGTTAATTATATGGATACTTTTGTCACTATGATCTGTGAAATTAATTTTTGTTTAGGGTGATAATTAAGGGCAATGGATTTTTTAGTTATTTTGCTACTTTGCAAACTTGCAGATTGCTTATTGTGCATTAAAAGGACAACTAATCTTTAACTGTAAAGACTTAATGATGGAGTTGTAGCATTACTGAATTGTTGGTACTTTGAAGAATAAGATGGTTCATTGGTGACCCGAATTATTAATCCAAGCCGTATTGCAATTCAAAATTAATAACAAAATTAAAATTGAACTGAACCAGCTGAAATAATTTTCAATCCATTTGGATTGAATTATTAAACCCAAATAGTTTGTAAAACGAACTGAAAAAGAAAAATGAAATGCAATTCTATTGTATTACATGATTTTTGTAAAATTTAGATTAAGGTAAAAAGATATATTTATTCTAAAAAATTAAGATAAATTTTTAATGCACTAATTTTTATTTTATATTATTATTAAGTACTTTTTTTTTAGAAACTATAAATTGTTAACAGTACATATTATTAACAATTATACCATAAAAAATTATTTATATTATACCATAAAAATTATTAACAATATATATTATTAACAATTATACATATTATACTATAAAAAATTCAGGTCGGAGCTCCGAGGAGTAGATCTTCAAAAATTCAAGTTAAAGTTTAGAGGACAGATTCAGTCATGGAGTAGCAAACTTTTATTTTTCAAGTCCTAATAAAATGACGTTGTTTCACATAAATGATGTTATCGTTTGATAAATAGGAGAACATGTCATTTCTTATGAAGTAAAGGAAATGACATGTCATTTTTTATTAGATATTATCCTATTTTCATTAAAGGTCATTGTTTGACAAATTAGGGGACATATCATTTTTTGCTAAGTAACTGGGATGGCATTTTTTTTTCAATCAAAGCTTCTTCATTAAGTACGTAAGACCAAAACCAGGACTCAATAATGATCCTCATGCTAGAATATGCAAACAAATTTTTTTATGTATGAAATGCCTAAATTGAAATTTGTATGCGAATAATGACAATTTCTTTAACATATTCTCGTTAGTCATTTCAATGCACATAAAATCAAAACAATTCAACTTGAATCAATGAGACTCAGGGAAATTATCATTCATATATTCTTATTACGCTTTTAACATGTATCACTCTTATATCTTAAATTACTAAAAAATATCTATCATCTATTAATCCATTAGCTGCAGTTTGAAAGTACTAACACCATAAGTGTAATTTAATGATTCGATCACATTCATTCAAGAGTAACAAAAATAATTATAATTTTTAATATAATTATTATAACAATAATAACAATAATACTAATGTTTATTATTATTAGTTATTACTATTATATAATTATTTTTATAATATTATACCATCACATTTTTGTATAATAATAATGGCGACAACAACAACTAGTAACTAAAAGGATCATAACGTTACACTTGATGTTGCAGTAAACATGCACATATTTCCTTGACAAATGTTTGCTTATTTTTTTGTTAGTGAAAAATACATAGGTTTAAATCAAGGATATTTTATAACTTATAAAAATTCATTTGCATCTTAAGATAAAATGAACACATCAATAAGATTTCAATTCTGATTTTGGTAACTTAAATAAACAACTTATACTGATTTTTATTTTTTATTCTAATTCTAACTCATTCAATTTTAACTTATTTCAATTCCATTATTAAATGCAACATTATGGTCCATGATATGGGGAGATAATATTGGAAGAAAAAAGAATAATAATAATGAGGAATATGTTTGCAGATTGTTGTCTTCATTAGTAAACAGTAATATGCAAATGATGGGCTCGTTCTAATTCCATTCGCAGATAACTTTAACAACGGTATTCATCTTTCTCTTCGTATCTTTATGTATAGTGGTAGAGGTCTCATCTCTAATTGGTTTAACAGATCCTAAAACTGAATAATAAAGGTATTTAGATTAATTCGTTGTACAGTAATAAATCTGTCGATTAGAATATTTAATACTTATTTAGAAGTCCTTTCTAGAAAGTACATCAAATATTATAACCATATTTCTTGTATATATTTTTTTTCCATAGCTGGTAGCCGCCAACTGTTTGTAACTCACATATTGAATATCACCATGAGCAAAACAGTTGGTAAAGCCAACATTAATGACTTTGTAAAGCTTTGGTACATCTTCATTGCACGACCGCTTCGGTAATCAGTAGTATTGATTTCTGCAATTGCACCAACCACATGTAAAATCTTAGACAAAGGAATATTGTTATATGTTTATAAGGTGAAAGGTCGAACTTAATCAATTACCTGTAGAAGTGCTGCATCCAGTAGAAATGGCATCTTGGAGGAATTTAACAGGGGCCTTATTAGCAAACCAAAAGTCTCTTTTAACCTGACGAATACAATTAAGCACATTTTGGATGTGTTCTCCACACCCTCCTGCCCTACAATAATTTTGCGTTTCTTCTACAGACACATTGATTACACCGTCCATTGATAGCTTGTCCTTTGCTGAGCAGGGATTTGCTCCATAGAACAAGCACTCGTAGGCACTTCTCCATGCTCGGAATGGTGACAAATTTACATTTCCTGTGGGGTACTTTTCTGAAAGGAATATAAACATTTGAATGTGTACAGATAGTGTAGGCTTTTAACATACAACAGATATACACATGTATAAAAGCTAACAAAAAATCTACCATCGTTTTGGTTTCGGAAATGGTCACATTGACCTTTATTTGATTTAGACCGATTTTGAATAAACGTCGACCGTTGACCATTTATGTGAACAATTCTAAACTAAAAAAGAGGTTGGCATGACTATTTCTGAAATTAAAAGAGTTAATATGTACACTTGAGCAAACCTTGAGAGTCTTGATGAATGTTTCTAAGAAACTAGCTTCATTTTTGCTATCATCTTGTTTTCTTTTTATTACTTTTAAGGGAAAAGAGGAAGTGTCATTACCTTCACTTTTGGCTGAGGCATAGGTAAATAGAAGAAAAATCCCCATCGACAGACAAAGAATACGGCCCAAAAGGCTGCAGGTCTCCATTTTCTCTGCTATTCGAAACTCTGGTTTAGAGGAGATATATTTGCTTTTGATGAATTTAAATAATAGAAGATTACAGTAATAATTTGTTTGGAAACCAAATAAGAACGTCAACTTAGTTGGTTTAAGCATATGCTGGGAATATATGAAGCATTTGCTGGTAATACCAAGAAGTTTTTAATTTAAGCTGAAGAGTTATGGATTAGACAAAGTAACATTATTTATTTATTTAACTTTTTTTTTTTTGGAGAATGACAAAGTAAACATTACTAGTTTTGGACTAATATGTCGGAAATTAAGAGGTAGAATAGCATCACCACTTAAGTTGTGATGTGGGCACATAAAGAATTTTAAATTAATTTATCTTTAATTAATTGAGTTATCGTATTTTAAGAGTCGTTAATTTAAATGTCCATAAAGAATGCTACTCCCTTGCGGCAGCAACACATACTAGCATCTTACGGAGTGGCAGCTGGATTTGAATAATAAAATGAATAATAGGTCAAAATCCTGCTCCCTGTGTGTGTAGCCTGTAGGAGGGTACCAATTTTAATAAAACTCTTATTCCATCAAAGTAGGCAATTAAGTTTCCCAATTAACCAATAAGATTTTGGCCTATTATTTATTTTATTATTCAAATCCTAAATTATTGTTAATTTAACAATGTGGCATGCGCCATATATTTTAACATTCTCTTACTTGGCCCATGTGGCACATTCAAATTAATGGCTTAATAATAATAAATATTATGTGTATAATAAAAGCTAAATTCTTACTTGTATTGGTCAAACCGTAAAATCATTATTAAGCAAAACCTAATGCAAATCATAGTAGTTTCATGTATCATTTTGACATAATTCCTTTTAGTATCACAATATCAATTTTATACTTAACATGACTTGTAATAGAAAAGAGAATCAATAACAGGTCAACAATAATATCTTAGTTAACACTATAAGAAAAAAGAGAATAATTGATATTTAAAAACGGTCAAACAAAGGTATATTGGACAATTAAAAAGTGCCAAGTATTCCTATGTCAAATATGCTTATTTGACATTAAGCAAAATTGTCATTTATTTTTTTTAATTAATAATAATAAAATATTTTTCACAATATATGATTATCAAATACGTATCATATTTAATAATAGTCATATACATTTGACATGGTTCAAAATTGACAAATACAAATGACTTGATAAAAATATCATATATTATAATTTTTTAAAAAGAAAATTACAATAGTGAAATTCTTTGTCTTGCCCTACACATTATATATATTGTAACATTGAAAGCTTTAAATCTCAAGTTTTTCAACTTACATCAAACACCACAATAAATCATTGGAAACTTGAATTCACATTAACACGAATGTGCATTGTACATAAATATGTATCAAATGTCTTAAGTAAAAATCTAAAATAAGATGTTGTTTTTAAACCTATACATTTAAGCCTATAGTCAGCATTCCACCATTGAGCCAAAAGTTTTTCATAGCAACTTTACACATGTGAAAGGAAAAACTATTAAACAAATTTCCATTAACCCAATAGATTTGATATTTTATAAACCTTATATCTTCTTTGATTGTAAATGTGTATTGGTTTTAAAATCTACATAACTCCCCAACACAGCCCTAGACATCAAGAAACCAAAATTACTACCATATATTGTTGATATTATTTGAGGAAAAGGCTAAAAAAGTAAGCAATGGTTACTAGTAGGACATTGAAAAATTCTGATTGAATTATCTGAGAGCTTTTTATTATGAACCTAAGAGATGATATAAAGAGTTATCTTATGTAATAAAAGTATAAGGCAACTATGCACAAAAAGAAGGGAAAATGTTTGCATGGAAGACATTAACAATAAACTAATGTATTTTAATTGAATCACATGTTCTTTATTTGCATTACTTGTCCCTTTTGTAATTTTTTCTTTCAAATCAGGTCAACAACATAAGTGGTCCATTCAAAGCGAATTTCATTGATCTCATCTTCATTATAAGTATCTTTTTCAATAAGCTGGCATAAAAAAATTAAAAAAAATTATATTTATTTGTCCCTCCTTCAATTCACAAACATCATTTTGGCAATATTTCCTACTAGAATTTGCAATGAGTTTAAGCAATGTTAATGATCTAACCTTTGCACAAAATATACTTTGATATGCAATAATCTCCTTCGTGAATCGTAGGACATAGTAGCTACATTCAACATTATCAATTTGCATAGGCACCTTAACATCATTTCATTTCAGAATAATCATTTTCATTTGCTGTCTTTTTTTGGCAAGAAACATTTGAATGCCACTATCAAAATAATACAATTCAAATATGAAATATTAAACACAATAGTTATATATTGCAAAAACCACTAGTATACTTTGAAATGCTAGTTATGCAACCCAAGAGGAGAGGTGAATTGAGTTTTTAAAATTTAAACTAGACAAACCACACAATAATTTAATCTAATGCCTTAATGAAATAAAAAATAATAAATTTAACAGTGCTAAAAAAGTTAAAGAATAAAAGAATGAGAGAAAACACAAGTATTTTTACTTGGTTTGGTAATCCCTGCTTACTTCCATGCCTTTAAGTAAACTAAGCTTGAGGATTTCACTAGTTAAGCCTCTGAAGACTTCAAGTTCTTTACAATTAACTTTCAAGGTGTCAGTAAATCTTTACACTCAAGAGATTATCCCCAAATTTCTTCACTTAAGTGTTTTTCATATAACAATACTTATAAATTTGATACAAAACTAAAGATTATAATAATGAAACTCTCTTCAAGAGTCGATATATAAATTATAGCACAATGATGATTCAATTTATGATGATTTAAAAATTAGAAACTCAAAATATGTTATATAAAATTGTTTTAACTTATTAGAGAAATTAAAAATGAGTTTGATTTAAGTGTATATAGTTTTGACATAAAAACTAGTCGCTATAAGAAAAATTCTAGCAAACAGGTGGCTAGCCATTTAAGTTAGCAGGCTACCCGCCTGCTGTAGTAAAATTACCATTAAATTTGAATTTTACTACAGTAATACTATTCACAAAATTATAATTTTACTCAAAATTTTTTACAATTATATTATAATCCAATAAGTCATAAAACTTTACAAATAGGTCAATTTTTTGAATAGTTTGAAATTGCTACAGAATCAATGTTGACAAGATTACAATTTTACCCGAAACTTTCTTTAATTTTACTTTAGCGTAAAATATAAAAAATCTACAAATAAATCTAATTTTAGAATTTTTAAATAATACTTCTTATTCTCACAACTTTAAATTTATAATATAGCCAAAAGTGCTTCTAGTTTTACAAATAAATCTAAATACATAATTGAAACAATACTTATTAAAATCAAAGATTGCAAAACCTTTCTATTGTAGTCCGCATTTTGAAAAATAATTAATTTACGAAAAATACTTGATTTATGATTGTAAAAATTTATATTAATGAAAAGTAATAATTAATTAATTTAAAATCTTGAGCTTCACAAATATTAAACAATGCATAAATTAAATCATATAGGCTTTATAAGAATTGTTGCAATAATGAGTCCATTGAGCACTTGAGCTTTGATTCTTGATAAGTTGTTGTCCGTTAAGTGTCTTGAACTTGATTTCACTTGATTCACTTGCATAGACATTATCCTTTCAAGATCTAGTAAAAATATGAAATATAATAATTATAAAATCAACTAAGACACATGTTCGTTATCATTAAAATTACATAATATGTAGTTTTTGAGGCCAATATACTCATTGCTAAATATCTTTAATATACTTAACAGTTACATTTTTTTTTTAGATCATCACTGATTTCATTTCTCACTGAATTCAAATAATGAATAACCATTAAAGGTAAGCTAATAACAAGCAAGATCCAATGACAATTATTAACAAATGAATAAAGGGTTAGAAAAAATATTAAATTTAAAACTAAAAGGTAAGACAACAAAATAACTAACCTAGGATTATATGGTAAGAAGATAAATTGTTTTGCACTCAATTCATGGAAGCAATCAGTAAGAGTTTTTGCTTTTTGTTTGATGTACTCTTATCCAAAATAGAAAGAGTGATAAGATGAATAAACCCAAACTTTTCATTAATTAGCCTAATCTTCATTTTAGCATAAAGATATGTAGTGCAAAAGAAATAGTGCTAGGTCAATTAAAGTGAAATAAAAATAATATTAAAAATATAAAGCATTATGAAAGTATCATACATCATGTATATGGTAATATAATTTTGTGAAAGTTCTTTCACATTGATAAGATCTTGAATTTCCTCCAAAGTGAGATATGTATGCAATTTGTAACTAAATGTATCCTCAAAATCAATCATAACTTGGGAACCGGGTTTCATAACTTTCTTTACCATTTTCTCAAAAACTTGTATGTCAGGAGGATTTTTAAATGTTTGCTGAACTATTGGAGAGTTTACTTCCTCATGCTCTTCTAATTTTCCCTTGAAAGGCATGATAATTGATTTAGACATCTAGAAATGCAAATTTTCAAATATAATTATTACTTAAATTTTAAATAAAGAAATAAACAAGAATTAAAGCTAGTAATATAGGCCAAATACCATTGGAGTGCTTAATTTAGCATTCAACTCTAATTTTTTCTTAGAAGGCTTCATAGCTGACAGACATTTAAAAATTTAAGCATTCAAATTTGGTTATTAAGAAATAAAAGAAAAAAGTAATATATGCCAAATTCAATACCTTATTTATTACAGTAGCCTAGAAAACAAGCTTTTCCTGCCGTAATATGTGCTATCCTAACCCATCTCTGATGTAAACAAGCTCATTAGTTTGGATAAGAAGACGAGCATCTAGACTGACTACCATATCAATTACAACTAAAACTTGGCTACCTACACTCTAAAATAGTTCTAGTCGCAACATTATTTTCTTTACACCCTACAACCAATTGTTAAATTTGATCCTAACTAAACAAAGTAATAAGATTATTAAATGTATACTTAGAGTATAATTTTTTAAAAGATTAATTTAATTACTTCAAAGTACATACCACTTTTTCTTTTTTAAAAAATTGGATCTATTTTATTATTTGTCTCATTAGACATATCTTGTGATCCAAATTTGTTGTTGTTAGAATTAGAGTTAGTATTTTAAAATACTAAATCCCATTTTGTTTAGAGGTAAGAACTTTGATTGGTTTATATTTAGAAACTAAATTGATTTGGTTTATAAAAGGGAGGCCCTCGCATACGGGACTGAGCCCAATAATGGACACATTCCAAGAATTCAATAATTGGATGCTTGTACCCAATAACTCACACGCGGGGAGGATCCCTTTTGTGAGAAGGCTGTGGGATGTGCGCGAGCTTGGTAACTTTTTTTTGATTTTGCCCTTTATATTAATTATTTTATTTTATTCGAATTATTTATATTTTAGAATTTATTTAATTCTTAATCAAATTGAGATTAAGGTTTGTTTTAAATCTTTTGCAACTATAAATCAAATTTCACAAGGCATAGCACAAATCTATTTAAAAAGCCATTTGCACCATACTATTCCAATCAAGAAAAACCATAAGCTCTCTTCCCTTCTCTTTGTCATCATTGCCCTTTTGCTATTCTAACCTATTACGTTGAGTGCAGCATCGCAATAGTTTGTCATTGTATCTTGGAGATCAAATAACCTTTGTTCATCCATCTTACATTGAGATATTGTATCTTGAGGCTTGAAATTTAATCTTAAGGATAGTGCTTCCTGTACTCCTTGAAAGTTTTCTTAAAATCTCTAAACTCTCTTACTCTAATTTTTCAATAATCTTAAGATCAAACATGAGTGATCTTCCCCCATCACCAGCTACCAATCTTCTATCCTCTTCAGTTACTGACTTCCAGCCCCTACAGCCCCTCTAATGCTAGATCTTATTACTTTTAGGGTTATCGCTGCCAAAAACTTATCGGATACCTCCAAAATTGAACCTTTCAATGGCTAATATTTCAAGTGCTGCAAGAGAAGGTCTTCGATATGTTGGACGTTCGTAACCTTGCTGCCTATTTACAATCATCACCATTTGAATAAGGTATTGAAGATTATGAGAAGAAACTTCAGATTTGGAAGGATGTTAATAAGATTTGCAGGTGCATAATACTTAATACTCTTGGTTCCTCCCTCTATGATGTTTATTATGCGTATAAGAATATGTTTGAAATTTAGGCCCTGCTAAAAAAATATATATGGTGAAAGATACTGGGACTCAATAATGTTATATTGGTGATTTTCTATATTAGCATATGGTAGAAGAAAAATTTGTGTCTGACCAGATTCATAAATATTAATTACTGGTAAATAATCTTCAAAAAGAGGAAATATTTTTTTCCTGAACAATTTGTAACTAGTTGTTTGATTGAGAATTTACTAAAATCTTAGAAAGATTATATTAAAAGATCAAAACATAAGAAGAAGCAAATGAGTCTTGAAGATACTATTATACATATTAGGATTAAGGAAAATAATAAAATTCAATGCATTTGATAAAGCAAAAGAACTTTTTTCCAATGCAAATGTAATTAAAAATATTCCTCAACCTAATAAAAAGCAGAAAAATCTAATTAATTAACATTCTAATAACCTTAAGAAACACATTGCGAAGAAGAAAGATCATTATTTTATTTGTGGTAAAATTAGCCATTATGCTAACTAATACAGGCATAAAGTTCAGCGCAAGGGAGACAATAAAAAACCTCCTAAAACCAATGTAATTGAAGGGGAAGAAGATGACATCATTGTTGTTATGGTTGTTTATGAGGTGAATATGGTATATGGAAACAAAGATTAAGTGATTGATTCTAGCGCTACTAGATACATATATGGCGATAAAAATTATTTCTTTGAATACACTCTAGTGAAAGAAGGAGAATAAATTCTTCTCAAGCTTACATCTGAGAAACTCCTCTCACTAAGTATTATATCCTATATTCCTAAAATGATATATAATCTAGTATCTATTTACATGCTAACTAAAGCTGGGGTTAAAGTGTCCCTTAAGGGTGACACAATTATAACGGCAAAAAGGGGATATTTATTAGAAAAAGGGTATTATTCTATAGAACTCTTCAAACTCAATATACTTAATGTCATAATAAATGAAAAGGCTTCTTTTTCTGCTTATATAGTCGCATGTAAGACTTGGTCATGTGAATTATTCATAATGAATGAAAAGGTTCTTTTTTCTGCTTATACAGTTGACTTTATTAGTCTTTGGCATGTGAGACTTGGTCATGTGAACTATTCTTTTATTAAAACTATAAGAGAGCATAGTTTATTGCCTAATGTAAACTTGTTTAAAGACAAATGCAAGGTGTGTGTGAATGCCAAATCCACTAATAAGATATGTAAACTAGTTCAATATAGAGAAATTGAGCTTCTCAATCTAATCACATCGAATTTGGTGATTTAAAGTAGACCAGGACCAGAAGAGGCAAAAGGTACTACATTACCTTTATTGATAATTTCTCAAGGTATATAAAAGTATATCTATTGAGAAATAAAGATGAAGTAGGTAAAAAGTTCTTAATCTATAAAAGTGAAGTTAAAAATTAACTTAATAAGAAAATCAAAAGATTATGAACAGATAGAGGAGAAAAGTATGATTCAAGTATGTTAAACACTTATTGTGAAAATCATGGTATCATCCATAAAGTGACACCTTCTTACTCTCCTGAATCCAATGGTGTTGTAGAAAGGAAAAATAGAGCCTAGAAGAACATGGTAAATGCTATGTTAATAAGTTCTAGGGCACTATGGAACTTTTGGAGGGAAGCAATATTATCTGCTTATCATGTTTAGAATAGAATACGTTATTAAAAGATAGGTAAGCCACCTTATAAATTATGGAAAGGTTATAAACTTAATCTATCTTACCTTAAATATTGGGGTATCTTGCCAAAGTTCTTAAACTAGATTAAAAAAAAAAGGTTGAGACAAAAAATAATCAATTGTATATTTATTAGGTATGCCTACAACAGTACTACATATAGGTTCTTGACATTACAAGAGAAGGATACTTCATTAGAGGTAAATACCATTATTGAGACAAAAAATGCTGAGTCTTTGAATCTATTTTTCATAAGAAGGTTGATGTTGAGAAATAATTATCTTATATTAAATCAACAATTGATACTTTCTAAAGTTCAGATACTGAACCAAAGAGAAGCATAAGAATGAGAAAAACCACAAATTTTAGTGATGATTTCTATGTTTTCTCGCTGAGAATGATCTTCAAACTTTTACAGAAGTTATAACCTCTTGAGATGCACCATTGTGGAAAGAAATAGTCAGCAATGAATTGGAGTCTATTATGATCAACCATGAATGAGAGTTAGTTGATTTCCTTCAAGGTACAAAACTGATTGGGTGCAAATAGATTTTTAAAAATAAGTTAAAAACTGATAGATGTATCGATAAACATAGAGCAAGATTAGTAGCCAACGAGTTCATACAATAAAAAGATATAGATTATTGTGACACCTATGCTCTTCTAACTCAAATTGCATCCATCAAAGTGTTGATTGCTTTAGCAACAATTCATAATCTGTATGTACATTAAATAGATGTAAAAACTACCTTTCGCAATGAAGACTTAGATGAAAGATCTATATAAATCAACCTGAAGGATGTGTTGTTCTAGGATTGAGCATAAGGTCTGTATTGTGTAAATTTTATTGAACTTGCAAGTGCACGAATCTATTGTAGAATAGATTAATAATGACGAGTGTCGATCCCACGAGTAGGTAGATTTTAATTATGTATCGAATTAATTTTCTAAGTGGATGGTTGAAATTATGGTGAAATTATCTTAAATTTTAAATTAGAATGACGGGAACAATTATAAATGACAACTATTATAATAAAACACTTGGGAATCTAGATCCATATCAACATGCATCAGAGCTCATTATTCCTTATTAGTTCTAATTAAATCATGAAGGAGGAATCCATTCTTTATAAACCACATTCTAATTAATATAGTACGAAGAACTTATCATGCCAAATAGTAATAACTATGTTATTACTATCTGTCAATAAAAAGTCAAGCATCCATATAAATTAGAGGGGACTAGAAAATAAATTGCCAATTAAGCCTATGGAACATGTTGAGACTTCACCTTCAATCCAAACTTGAAAGAAAATTAGCTACTCATATTTGAGAAAGGGGCAAAATGAAAATTTTATTAAAATACATAGAAAATATAAGATAAAGAAAGAATTATAGAAAATAGAGCTCAAAAATAAATTCAATCATATCAAATTAAAGAGGGAGTCCTCTTTTTATAGGTACAATAAGTAAATCACGGTCATCTAATTAAAATAATTTAGACGCACAGGATTGTGTCACGTGATAAATTCTGATTAGCTTAAACACATCATTAAGGCTATTATCCCATGTATATGTATATATCATACGTACGTTTTTCTAATTTACTAATATACTGTCACGTTATTAGTCAATAGTGCATAAACATTTTAATCCAATGAAATTGTGACACCTCATCAGTCAACGCCATTTAATTAGTCGATGCCACATCATTCCTCCAATCAAATGCTACCACGTCATTAGTCTGTGTCACATCATCGGTCAATACCATGTCATTGATTAATGCCACGTTATCGTACAACATATATGAACAGTATCATAAATAGTATCATGAACAGTACTGTACATGTGAACAGTGTCGTATATATGAACAGTGACATTTATACTTTTATGCTTCTATTAAAGTTTTCTAATGTTCTAAGTTCAGATTGTTATCCGTTTTGTCATTCGATGTCTCGTTTATGTGAAATAACCATGATGTCTGTAAAATACATAAAATATTTTGTTATAATAAAATACACATAATAAAAATTACAAAAGATTTGAATATATAAAAGTAAGGAAGTTAGTGGAACTTAAAGTATAAAATAATAATTTTTTCTTTTATAAATATATATTTTCTAATACTTAACAGTGTGCAAATTAGTTAACTCCCTATATGGCCTAAAACAAGCACTGAAATAGTGGCATGACAAGTTTAATTAAGTATTAGTGTCTAAGGGATATACGATTAATGACTTATATAGATGTGATTATTCTAAATTCATTGACATTAATACTTTTGTCATCATATATTTTTATTTCGATGATCTACTTATTTTTAGCTCTAATCTTGGAACATTGATCAGACTAAGGTGGTGCTTACCTTTAACTTTGACATGAAAGATATGGGAGAGGTTAATGCCATTTTAGGCATTAAGATTACAAAGACTAGTTATGGTCTTCTAGTATCACAAGAACACTATGTTAAAAAATTATTGAGAAGATTTGGATATTATATTGCAAGACAGTTTCAACTCCATATGATGCTAATATGCATTTAAAGAAGAACATCGTAAATTGTGTTGATCAAATGAAATATGCCCAATTAATTGGTAACCTAACAATCATTAAGATTATATGGTTTGGCTTTTTATAAGACCTACATCCATTGGTGACATTAGAGCTAACTTTATTGATTGAATTGAAGAGATTGAAAGAACTCAGGCAAAGATTGCAGAGCTCAAAACAAGGTTTTCTCTCTCAAATCTCTTACTAAAATCTTTTAAAACCATCATTGAATTAGTTTGATAATATAGTTTTACATAAAAGAAAGTTAAACAACCTATAAAACCAAAATGCACAAATTTTTGCCACGTGTCCAGATCATTATAATGATATTGAAATCATTTAAGCTATCACATGCCAAGTCATGTGTAAAACAAGAATTGTTATAACTAAAATAATTGGCTTAGTTGTATTTTTAAGTAATCATGCCTTTCATGTGGCTTTATAACAGCTCAAATATTAGCAAAACATTATTGTTTCTCTCATAAATAATTCAACATACTCAACAATTTCCCACCTTGAATAAAAAACCTAACTTGTAATCTCTTTAACATTTACAATAAAATATGGATTGCAAATGTTGGTTAAGTCTATATATTTCTTGAAAATGGCCATTGAAACCACTTTAGTAAACATATTAGAAAGACCATTATTAGTCTAAACTTTCACTATCTGGATAATACTCTTTAAAATTTCATTCCCTATGAAATAAAGCTTAATATCATTATGCTTTGTCTTCTTATGAAATACTAGAATTTTATGGAGATATAAAGCACTAAAACTATCTTAAGAGATTGGAATACACTTTTATTTAAGGGTAAGTTCAGTAATAATCTTTTAAGTGATAATGCCTTTTTAATTGATTCAGTAGCTATTATATACTCAATTTCTATTAATGAGAGTGCAATAACATATTATAAATTTACTTTCAAGTTAAATAGACATTCATCCTTTCTATTTATATCCCCAACAAAATTTGAGTTAACAAATCCTTTAAACCAATATTGCATTTAATCTTCCTTCCACACAACAAACCAAGGCTAAGAGTGCCACTGAGATATCTCATAATCTACTTTATAACTCTCTTATGCTATCTATCTAGAGATGCCATGTATTTGTTAACAATATTCATAGCATGTTAGATGTCAGGTCTAGTGAGAACTATAGTGTGCCTAAGACAAACTCCTGTATTTTTAAATGGAACCAGACTTATTTTTATCTTTTTCTCCTCTATCTTTGAACAATAAACCTTACAAAGCTTGAAATGTATAGCTAATGATATTTTTACAGGTTTACAGCCAAGCATATTGAAAGCTTCTAAAATCTTTTTAAGATATTTCTCCTATGAAAAGAACACCAAACCTTTGCTGTTATTTTCAATGATTTCAACTTCACATATCTTATTTGCTCTTTTGAAATCCTTAATGATAAAGGCAATATTTAAGAGTTTCTTCAAGGCTTCTATTTCAATCCTTTCTTTGTAAGTTATGAGCATCTCATCTATATATAATAATATATAGATATATATGTTAGAGTTCAATGATTTATACTACATAGTGTTTATAATTTTATCTTTTAAATTCACACGTAAAAATAAAGTCATCAAATTAGAGATACTATTACCTTGTTAATTGGTTGAGACTATAAGCAAGCAAACATGACCCTTCTCATCTAGAACTTCATACCTTTAGATTAAGTTATATAAATTTGTTCACTTAGTTCTCCATATAGAAAACTAAATTTGTTCATTTAGTTCTCCATATAAAAAACTAACCAAGCTACTTAAGTTCAAAATCTTATATTGGTATTAAGGCCAACAATAAAAATCTTATATTGGTATTAAGGCCAATAATATTTTTATTGATATATGTCTAACAATTGGTGAGAACATTTCTTTAAAATTAACCCCTTCTTCTGAGTATATCCCTTGGCAATGAGCCTATAGAACTTTCAAGTTTTGATTTAGTAAGTCCTTCTTTAATTCTATATATCCATTTTCATATCCCACTATTCTCCTCTTTTATAATTTCTTTACAAACGCATAAGTAGAATTCTTATGTAATTAACTAACCTTGCCATCCATTACTTTCTACCATTCCTTTCCAATTGACATATGATAACTTCTCTAAAGCCTTTTGGTTTTTTATCATCAATCTTATGAGTAGAATGTAACGCAAAGGCAATCAAGTGATTTAATCTATCTTATCTGTCTATCTCTTATAAGTTGGTAATCTTAAGTTTGATTTTAAGCTGAATCATCAGCTTAAAATTTTTGTTACATATCATCATCAACATAATCTAATGCCACAGTCTCACATGAGTTTTTTGGTTCAAATAACTCTATCTTAGCTTAAACATCAGTTGTTTAAGATTAATTCTATTCTTTGTTCATGTGAAAGCTATTTGTCACTTCTTCTTCATTAAACATGACATCCCTATTGACTATACATCTTAGTATAGTTTGGTTTATTGATTAACACAAAAAAGTATACATTTAATAAGGATAAAATTATCAAAATTTTCACTTAAAGTGTTAATTACTGTACTCATAACTTATAAATTATATGAATACCCCATAATAAATAATTATGTCAAATTAATTTGTAAAATTCTAATTTTTTATCTTTGTAAATATTTTTCAAGAATAAAAATAAAATTAAAACTGGAAAGAGGAACGAAGAAAAACTACTTGAGTGATTTTAGAATAAATTAAGGAGAAGTAATTAATAAATATTAGAAAAATTAAAAATTAAAAAATAAAAAGGAAACATGTGATGGTTAAGAGGCCTTCACGCCTTTTGACCATCACACCATTTAAGATATATTATAATAATAATAATAATAATAATAATAATAATAATAATAATAATAATAAATAGTAAATAAATAAAAGAAAGAAGTTACATTCTGCACCCATAAAAAGTGAAAAGATGGAAGCAATGAGAGGAAGTAAAGAAGAATGAGAGGTTGAGAGCTGGAGACGAGTCGAAGAGAGTTGAGAATGGAGTGAAACTAATAAATTTCTTATTTTCTTTTCTTATTTTCTAGTGTAATCAATTCTTTTGAAATATATTTCAGAAGTTTGTCAAATAAAATAAGTATTTTATTTTTCAATATGAGTGGCTAATTTTCTGAGATGAGACAAAAGGTGAAACTTAAGGATTCAAATTATTATTTAATCACTCTCTTAAGTGAGTTTTAAAGTTTATTTTTATTTGTTTATTTTACTTTTTTACTGAATTCTTTTATGTCATGTTAATTAAAATCTTTTCAAATTAATATGGTATTTTAATATAATATCGACACTTTAATAAATTTGTGGCACATTAAAGTGCTTATTTTCATATTTATCGCACTAAAAGTTAGTTTAGAATTAAATGACATAATAATAAATTGGTAGAATAAAAGAAAAATATAAATATATAAGGAGTTATTATAATTATAATTTCAAATTGAAGAGTAGATCTTGTAGCCTTAGCATTATTTTCTATTGATTTTTAGTAATTTTCTTTTTGACTACTAGATTTTTAAATGCCCTGTGATTCGACCTCGGACTCACTAGGTTATATTATAATGCTAATTTTTTATCTTGTAAATATTTTTTTAGGAATAAAAATAAAATTAGAACTGGAAAGGGGAACAAAGAAAAACTAATGGAGTGATTTTAGAATATGTTAAGAGAAATAATTAATAAATATTAAAAAATTAAAAATTAAAAATTAGAAAAATAAAAAGGAATCATGTGATGGTTAGGAGGCCTTCACGCCTTCTGACCATCACACCATTCAAGATATATAATAATAATAATAATAATAATAAAAAGAAAGAAAGAAGTTACATTGTTCACCCATAAAAGGTGAAGAGATGGAAGCAATGGGGGGAAGTAGAGAAGAATGAGAGATTGAGAGTTGGAGACAAGTCAAAGAGGGTTGAGAATGGAGTGAAACTAAGAAATTTCTTATTTTCCTTTCTTATTTTCTAGTGTAATCAATTCTCTTGTAATATATTTTAGAAGTTTGTCAAATAAAATGAGAGTTTTATTTTTCAATATGAGTGACTAATTTTCTAAGATGAGGCAAAAGGTGAAACTCAAGGACTCAAATTATTATTTAATCACTCTCTCAAGTGAGTTTTAAAGTCTATTTTATTTGTTTATTTTAATTTTTTATCGATTTCTTTTATGTCATGTTAATTAAAATATTTTTAAATTAATATGGTATTTTAATATAATATCGACACTTTAATAAATTTGTGGCACATTAAAGTACTTAGTTTCATATTTATCGCATTAAAAGTTAGTTTAGAATTAAATGAAATAATAATAAATTGGTAGAATAAAAAAAATATAAATATATAAGGAGTTATTATAATTATAATTTCAAATTGAAGAGTAGATCTTGTAGCCTTAGCATTATTTTCTATTGATTTTTAGTAATTTTCTTTCCTACATTTAATTTTCTTTTTGACTATTAGATTTTTAAATGTCCTGTGGTTCGATCTCATACTCATTAGATTATATTATAGTTAGATACTCTTATATTTAGGAGTAATAACACTTTTGAGTCGTGTCATTTATACAACACAGTTTATATCTCTTGATACTTTGTGGATAACCAATAAACATATCCTTAAAAGCTCTTAGGCTAGCTTTCTTTGACTAAAATGAGTATAGGCATGACAACCAAACACCTTAACACTATCATAGCTCACTAGTTTTCTAGTCTACATCTCATTAATGTTTTAAAACCTGCAGAGAAAGGGCTTAAATTCACTAGGTAATAAGCTATATTAAGAGTCTCTACCTATAAGTTCATCGGTGACTTGGCTTGAATCATCATACTTCTCACTTTATCCACGAGTCTCATGTGCATTCTTTCAGCAAGGCCATTTTGTTAAGGTGTTAGTCTTATTATCTTGTGTCTTGTAATTCTCTTAGTAACGCAATAGTTATTAAACACCTAATTATAGAATTCCAACCTATTATTAATCCTTAGCTTGTTAACTTTATTTCCCTTTTAATTTTTAACCAACGTTTTCTATTCCTTAAACTTGTCAAACACTTGATTTTTCTGCTTAGATAAACTTATCTAGACTTTTCTTGAATGATCATTAATGATTAAAAGAAAGTACTTAGCTACAACTAGAGATATTCCTTGAGCAGGCCTCTATAGGTAAGAATGTATATACTTCAAGAGTTCCTTAAATGTAAGAACTTATGTTTAAAGCTAGCCTTTATAGATTTATCTAGAATACAATCTTCACAAAATGCTAAGTCTTTAATCTTATATTCATTCAACAACCATTGTTTAAATAGTTCTTTAAGCCCTTTAAGGCTCAAGTCTTAAGTGCCATAGTCTAATTTATCAACACTAGAACTAGATGACACTGATACCTCTCTTGTGACAGTGGTATTCTTAAAATATATAACTCATTCTTCTTAATTCCCTTTAATAGATTTTAAGACCTTATAAAACATTCAGTACTATATTTTAAACCATAACAACTCACCTTATTTGATATATCATATTATTAGCCTAATAGGTTATAAATATTATGATTTTGATGATAACAAACATATGCATTAAAGTGTTTCATTTTGTATTTCACAAGTTCATTAGTTTTGAAGGATAATAAATCAAGTGTAATCAAGTGAAATCAAGTTCAAGACACTCAACGGATAACGGCGGCTGAACGGATAATTTATTGCGACAATTTCTTGTAAAGCCGGTATGACTTAATTTATGCTTGGATTAGCATTTGTGAAACTCAATTTTATGTTAATAAAATAATTATTTTTCAAGTTAAATACTTTTATGTTTATGAGATAAAATATTTTGTGGATTAAAGTATTTTGGATAAAAATAAAAATATTTTAAATTTCAGAGTTGGACTTATTTGCTAAATTCTAAAACATTTGGGCTTTATTGTAACTTATAATAGATTGTGGGCTTAAGTGAAAAGTTTTGAAAACTTTAAAGATTATGGTGATTTAGCTAAAACTCAAAAAGGACTTATTTGAAAAGATTTTCTTTATTTTGGGGCACACTATAATTTCAGAATGTTTTTAGGAATTAAATAATAATTAAAATTTCTGAGATTGGGTCTTTTTGAAAAGTTTTATAATGTTTTGAGCCATAGCATAATTTAAATAAGTTTTAAGGTAAAACTGTAATTTCATGAACAGTATTACTGTAGCAAAATTCAAAATTAACGGTAACTTCACTGTTACGAGCGAGGAACTGGTTAAATTAAACGGCTAGCTGCTTGAGCATTGGAATTTGACAATAACGGTTAGTTTTCGAGCTTTAACTATAAAAACTCAACTACAACTTCATTTCAAAGTTTTTGGCAAGTAAAAACAAGTTTGTAAAACATATATTGAGCTTCCATATTACAAATCACAATAGATTAAATCATTCTTGAGTCATTACTTGTGAATCTACTCTTGTAGAGAGTGCTTTTGTTGTAATTTCTATTTTGTATTGTATTAAGAGTGTTCAAGTGAGGGAAACACTTGGGATAAAGAGATTAGGGTGACAATCTCTTGATTGTAAAGGTCCATTGATACCTTGGAAGTCAATTGTAAACATTTGAAGCCTTGAGAGGCTTGGATAGTGAAATCCTCAAGCTCGGTTGGCTTGGAGGCGTGGACGTAAGCGGAAATTGCTGAACCACGTAAAAATTGCTGTGTTTGCATTCTCTTCCCTTACTTATTTATTTTGCAAGCATTGCCTAATTTATTATATTTGATTTAATTCCTGTAAAACTTAATTTTTGTTTGCATTAAGGCATTAGATTGAATTATTTGTAAAATAAATTTTAATAACCCAATTCACCCCCCCTCTTGGGTTGCTTATTTGTATTTCAATTGGTATCAGAGCTTGGTTCTCTTATTAGGACTTAACCGTCTAGAGTAAAAGATCCATGGCAACCCAAAGTGATTCAACCTTTAGGGAAGGATAGTCCACAACTAGACCACCATTCTTTGACGGAAATGACTATCCATATTGGAAAACTAGGATGAGAATTTATTTACAAGTCCTAGATTACGAAATTTGGGAAGTTGTTTGTGATGGTCCATTTATGCCATTGACTAAAAATGAAGTCAGGGAAGATATTCCAAAACCTTAACGGGAATGGAATGAATTGAAAAAGAGAAAAGCTTCTCTAAATTCTAAAGCCATGAATGCGTTATTTTGTGCACTAGATAAGAAAGAATTTCATAGAGTGTCAAGTTGTGAAAGTGCTTATGAAATTTGGCACAAACTTAAAGTTGTTTATGAAGGCACGAATCAAGTGAAAGAGTCTAAAATTAGTAGATACACTCGACAATATGAATTGTTTCAAATGAAACAAAATGAAAGTGTGTATTCTATGTATACTAGATTTACGGACATAGTGAACACTCTAGGAGCCCTAGGAAAGACTTTTTCAAATAGCGAGAAAGTTAAGAAAATCATTAGATCACTTCCTAAGGATTGGAGACCAAAAAGAACTACCATTGAGGAAACTAAAGATTTAAATGTCTTACCTATTAATAATCTAATCGGTTCTCTTATTTCTTATGAGGAAGATTTGGCAGCTGAAAGAGGCAATGAAGAGAAGAAGAAAAACATTGCTCTCAAAGTCACAAAATTTGAAAGTGATGGAGAAAGTGAGCCGGATGATGAGGAATTGACTATGCTTGCTAGGAGGTTCAGAAAATTTTTCAAGAAAACTGGTGAGCGAAGAAAATTTAAAGATTTCAAGAACCAAAAGGAGAAAAATGAAGCAATTAAATGTTAGGAGTGCAAGAAGCCTGGCCACATAAGATCGGAATGCCCTCTTCTCAACAAGTTCAAGAAGAAAGCAATGGTGGCCACGTGGGATGATACTGATGAAGAAAGAAGTGATGATGATGAGCATCAAGAAATGACAAATCTAGCTCTTATGGCGATTGGAGATGAATCGAATGATGAACTAGATGAGGTAAATGATCTTCCTACCTATGATGAATTACATGATGCTTTTAAAGAGTTACATGATGAGTTAATGGAGATAGGTAAAAAGAATGTATGGCTTAAAAAGAAATTGAGAGATCTCAAAAATGAAAATGAATCATTGAATGCAAAGATTACATGTTTAGAACTAGAAAATAAAATGTTGCATGATAAAGTCACATCTTCCAATGAGAAACTTAATACCTCATATGAGCATGAAATATTACATGTTGAGAAATTGATAAAAGAGAATGAAGTTCTCAAGAAGAAAAATAATGAGTTAAATGAAATTGTGATAAAATTCATTGGCAAAAAAATATTGGATAATTTACTTAACTCTCAAAAATGTGTTTTTGATAAAGGAGGACTTGGGTATAAGCTTAACTTGAAGCAAAAGTATTACAAGAATTATTTTGTTAGAGCTACATCCACAAGTGATCATAAAATTACTTGTCATTATTGCAATAGAAATGGTCACATGAAAAATAGATGTCCTGTGAAAAGAAATACTTATTATGGTATAAAATATGTTTGGGATCCAAAAGGAACCATTACTGACATCCAAGGACCCAAAAAGATTTAGGTACCTAAGACTTAAAATTTCCTCTGCAGGGCTTAAAGAAGAAGAAGAATAAATGGTACTTGGACAGCGGGTGTTCAAGACACATGACAAGAAATTATGCTTGGTTTTCAAGTTTTACTAAAATCGAAAATGGTGGAGATGTATCTTTTGGAGATAATTCAAAAGGAAAGATCATTGGTATTGGCAATGTCGGTAATGTATCTTCTACTCTTATTGAAAATGTGTGCTTGGTTGAAAACTTAAAACATAATTTACTTAGTATTAGTCAATTATGTGATAAGGGTTATAAAGTAGTCTTTGATAAATCTAGATGCGTTATTGAAAATGCATGTGATGGAAAAGTTTTGTTTGTAGGAAATAAATGTATTAATGTCTATACTATTAATATAGATTGTGCATCTACCATTAATAAATGTTTCTCGGCATTGCATGATGATGGATGGTTATGGCATAGAAGACTAGGTCATGCAAACATGGATTTAATCTCAAAAATTTCGAAAAATGATTTGGTTAAAGGACTTCCAAAAATTAGTTTTCAAAAGGATAAAATTTGTGATGCTTGTCAATTTGGAAAATAAATCAAAACTTCTTTTAAAAACAAGAATCATGTCTCTACTTCAAAACCACTTCAATTGCTTCACATGGATTTATTTGGACCCTCTAGACATGCTATCTTAAGTGGAAAATATTATGCATTTGTAATTGTAGATGATTATTCTAGATACACTTGGGTACTATTCCTAGCTAATAAAGATGATGCATTTGAAGCTTTTAAAGTTTTCTGTAAAAAGGTTCAAAATAAAAAAGGATACTCTATTACTTGTATTAGAAGTGATCATGGTAGAGAATTTGAGAATCATGCATTTGAAAATTTCTGCAATGATTTAGGCATTGAGCATCAATTTTCATCACCTAGAACTCCACAACAAAATGGAGTCGTTGAGAGAAAGAATAGATCTATTCAAGAAATGGCTAGGACCATGTTAAATGAAAATGCTTTACCTAAATATTTTTGGGCCGAAACCGTCAACACCGCTTGTTATGTTTTAAATCGGGTGTTGATCAGATCTTATCTTAATAAAACTCCCTATGAGCTTTGGAAAGATAGAAAATCCAACATTGGTTATTTCAAAGTTTTTGGATGTAAATGTTTTATTTTGAACACAAAAGATAATTGGAAAATTTGATCCAAAATCTGATGTTGGTATCTTTCTTGGGTATTCAAACTCAAGCAAAACTTATAGAGTGTATAATAAAAGAACTTTGGTTGTGGAAGAGTCTATGCATGTTACTTTTGATGAGTCTAATACCTCCTCTATGGAGAAAGTCACTGTTAGTGATGATGCAGATGAAAATATACAAGAAGATTCATCAAAGAACAATCAAAAGAATGCAGAAAATCAAGTGGAGCAACTTGAAGAAACAAACGCAGAACAAAGTCAAGGTACTTCTCAAGTACTCCCCAAGGAGTGGAGGTATGTTTCTTCTCACCCAAAAGATGCCATTTTAGGAGATCTATCTAGAGGTGTTACAACTAGATCATCACTTAAGAATACATGTGAGCATGCTGCATTTATTTCTCAAATTTAACCAAAATCCTTTGTGGATGCAAAAAATGATGAATCTTGGATTATGGCAATGCAAGATGAGTTAAACCAATTTGAGAGAAATAAAGTATGGGAATTAGTTCCCAAACTAGAACACCAATCCATTATAAGAACTAAATGGGTATTTAGAAATAAGATGGATGAATCTGGTGTGGTTGTAAGGAATAAAGCTAGATTAGTGGCTCAAGGATACAACCAAGAAGAAGGAATTGATTTTGATGAGACATTTGCACCAGTAGCTAGATTAGAATCCATTAGAATGTTGCTAGCATATGCATGTTATAAAGATTTCATTTTATTTCAAATGGATGTCAAAGTGCCTTTCTAAATGGATATATCATGGAGGAAGTTTATGTGAAACAACCCCCTGGTTTTGAAAATGAAAAATTTCCAGATTATGTTTATAAGTTATCAAAAGCATTATATGGATTAAAACAAGCACCTAGAGTATGGTATGATAGGCTTAAAAATTTCTTACTTGATAATGATTTTTCAATGGGAAAAGCCGATACTACACTTTTCATTAAGCATAAGAATCAAGACATACTTGTTGTTCAAATTTATGTTGATGATATTATTTTTTGTTCTACTAATGAGTCATTGTGCAAAGAGTTTTCATCCTGTATGAGTAAGGAGTTTGAAATGAGCATGATGGGAGAATTGAAGTATTTCCTTGGACTTCAAATCAAACAAAACAATGAGGGAATTTTCATCAATCAAGCTAAATATGTCAAAGATCTGCTCAAGAAGTTTGGAATTGAAGAATCAAACACTAAAAGCACTCCAATGAGTACAACAATCAAGCTTGACAAGGATGAAAAAGGTAAAGAAGTTGATATTAAAAAATATCGAGGTATGATTGGCTCTTTACTTTACTTAACCGCAAGTAGACCTGATATCATATTTAGTGTATGTTTGTGTGCAAGATTTCAATCATGTCCCAAGGAATCTCATTTGCTTGCTGTTAAAAGAATTTTTCGTTATTTGAGTGGAACCATAAATCTTGGCCTTTGGTATTCTAGAGGAACTCATATAGATTTAACTTATTACTCGGATGCCGATTTTACTGGTTTTAAGGTGGATAGGAAAAGTACTAGTGGAACTTGCCATTTTCTAAGTCATTCTCTTGTTTCATGGTTTAGTAAGAAACAAAACTTGGTTGCACTCTCAACCACTGAGGCGGAATATATTGCCGCAGGTAGTTGTTATGCACAAGCCCTTTGGATGAAACAAACACTTAGAGACTATGGCATTAAACTTGAACAAATTCCTATCAAGTGTGATAATACTAGTGCTATTAATCTGTCAAAGAATCCCATTCAGCACTCTAGAACCAAGCATATAGAGATTAGACATCATTTTTTAAGAGATCATGTACAAAAAGGTGATATTGCTTTAGAATTTATCTCTACGGAAAATCAACTTGCTGATATTTTTACAAAACCCCTTTGCGAAGAACAATTTTCAAAAATTCGGCATGAACTTAGGATGATGAGATTTTCACTTTAACATCTCTAATTATATTATTGGATCTATTAAAATTATTTGCTTAATGTTTATTAATGTTTTTGAAAAAGTTTGAGCATGATAGATAAGTAAGGTGTTATGAAATATTCATTTCAAATGCTTGTGTGCTCTATGATATATGCTTGATAGATGAATCATTTACTTGATTTAATCATGTTTTAAATGTTTAAGATCATGATTCATGTATTAAAATGGTTCTTGAGAGGTTTCGGAATCAAGAAATGATGACGAGATTGATCAAAAATGGCCGAAAAGTGATATTGGTGTGTTTGGGCAGCAACCAGGCGGCTAGCCGCCTGAACCAAGCTGTTAGCCGCTTGGTCACGGGTTTTACCCTCTTCCTCTCCCTCTTTTTGGCTTTCTTCATCACTTACCTCTCTCTCTCTTAAAACCGTGACTTCTCCTCCATTTTCTTTCAAAAATTCTTCATTTCTCAACCATTTTCGTGTCAAAATCTTTGATTCAATCCATTACCCATCCATTTAACTTCCATTAAACATCTTCCAATCATCTTTTCAACTCCCTCTTCTCTTGTTCATCACTTTCTCTCTCTCCCGCGTGAATAGTGCTTCACCATCTCTCTCTCAAATTTCTTCCATTCTCACTCATTTTCTTGCTAAAATTAATCATCTAAACCATTACCCATCCACTACTCCTTCATTTTTCATCATCCAAACACCATTTTATCACATCTCCATAAAAAATTTGAAATCCAAAAACCTAGTTTTAGCCGTTTCTCTCTGGTATCAGCAGCAGCTTTTTGCAACTCTTGGGTTTCCACCACCATCATCTTCATCAGATCCACCATCTCCATAGATATTTTATTTATGTTCCTCAGTACCACACATTTTTATGCATTTACATTTTCTTTATGGATTGTGGATGATCATTATAAGCTCTTTGGATGTTCTGTATTTGGATGATTTGTCTTTGGATGTTCTGTATTTGGATGATTTGTCTTTGGATGTTCTGTACGTGGGTGTTTTGTATTTGAATGCTATATTATGACTTCTTGATTTATTATTAGAATTTCATGTCTATTGCCTGTATTTGGTTGATTATTATTGCTTTAGTTTAAATTTTGATAATGAAGGGGGAGAAGTCATGTATTTCGGAGACAGGTATTATATATTTTTTTAAGCACTTACGCACTTGTGCATGTTTTTCTGAAATATTAAGGGGGAGTTTATAAATTGTTATAAATCATATTGTCGGGGGGAGTTCATTTTAAATCTGATTATATACGCCATGTATTAAGGGGGAACATATATGTCAAAATACATGAGATGTTTGTCATCATCAAAAAGGGAGAGATTGTTAGCCTAATAGGTTATAAATATTATGATTTTGATGATAACAGACATATGCATTAAAGTGTTTCATTTTGTATTTCACAAGTTCATTAGTTTTGAAGGATAATAAATCAAGTGGAATCAAGTGGAATCAAGTTCAAGACACTCAACGGGTAATGGCGGCTCAACGGATAATTTATTGCGACAATTTCTTGTAAAGCAGATATGACTTAATTTATGCTTGGATTAGCATTTGTGAAACTCAATTTTATGTTAATAAAATAATTATTTTTCAAGTTAAATACTTTTATGTTTATGAGATAAAATATTTTGTGGATTAAAGTATTTTGGATAAAAATAAAAATGTTTTAAATTTCAGAGTTGGACTTATTTGCTAAATTCTAAAACATTTGGGCTTTATTGTAACTTATAATAGATTGTAGGCTTAAGTGAAAAGTTTTAAAAATTTTAAATATTATGGTGATTTAGCTAAAACTCAAAAAGGACTTATTTGAAAAGATTTTCTTTAGTTTGGGGCACACTATAATTTCAGAATGTTTTTAGGAATTAAATAATAATTAAAATTTCTGAGATTGGGTCTTTTTGAAAAGTTTTATAACGTTTTGGGCCATAACATAATTTAAATAAGTTTTGAGGTAAAACTGTAATTTCATGAACAATATTACTGTAGCAAAATTCAAAATTAACGGTAATTTCACTGTTACGAATGGGGAGTCGGTTAAATTAAGCGGCTAGCCGCTTGAGCATTAGAATTTGACAATAACGGCTAGTTTTCGAGCTTTAACTATAAAAACTCAACTCCAACTTCATTTCAAAGTTTTTGGCAAGCAAAAATAAGTTTGTAAAACATATATTGAGCTTTCATATTGCAAATCACAATAGATTAAATCATTCTTGAGCCATTATTTGTGAATCTACTCTTGTAGAGAGTGCTTTTGCTGTAATTTCTATTTTGTATTGTATTAAGAGTGTTCAAGTGAGGGAAACACTTGGGGTAAAGAGATTAGGGTGATAATCTCTTGATTGTAAAGGTCCATTGACACCTTGGAAGTCAATTGTAAACATTTGAAGCCTTGAGAGGTTTGGATAGTGAAATCCTCAAGCTCGGTTGGCTTGGAGGCGTGGACGTAGGCGGGGATTGCCGAACCACGTAAAAATTGCTTTGTTTGCATTCTCTTCCCTTACTAATTTATTTTGCAAGCATTGCCTAATTTATTATATTTGATTTAATTCCTGTAAAACTTAATTTTTGTTTGCATTAAGGTATTAGATTGAATTATTTGTAAAATAAATTTTAATAACCCAATTCACCCCCCCTCTTGGGTTGCTTATTTGTATTTCACATATTAAGTGAAATCAAGTTCCTTTTGAGAACAAGAATATGTCTTACTTTTTTTAATTTATAGATAGGTCCATCAAGCAATTTTAGAATTATATTGGCTATGCCAACAACTCTAAACATTGCATTATTACTCGTCATTACCTTACTGCCATCACATCATGGTATTTAGTAAAATGACTTATAAATGGACATATATGAAATAAGAATCCTAAGTCTAAGATCCACTTACCTTTTTAATTCATCTTTAAGGTAATGATAACATTAGGTTACTCATGTCCTCATTTTTAACCACCACTGCATCACTACTCTGACCCTTCTGATCTTTCTGTTTCTATTTTTTTAGGATAATCTTTCTTAAAATATGTCTTTTTCATAATTTAGAAAGCATTCAAGTCCTTGTTCTTGTTTTCAAATTTGTTTTGCTTATTCTTCTTTTTATCTCTTCTATCAAACTTCTCATTACAGATAACCTTTTGCCAACTGCATTATCAAGATTAAATTTATCTCTTTTATCAAACTTCTTAATTCCCAAGTATTGAGAGTTAATATAACTTTATCGAGTTAAAGTGTTTGCCTCCTATACATTAGTGCATCAACTAAAACCTTGTCTGACCCTAGCAATGAATTGATCAGCAATAAGGGTTTACCATAATCATCTAAAGCCTCATTAATAGTGGTTCGTATATCACTTACTTGGTCAAATTCATCAAAGTGCTTACATAATGATACCTTTTAGCCATCTTAAGAGTGAATAATCTTTTCTTGATGTAAGCCATCTTAAGAGTGAACAATCTTTTCTTGATGTAAGCCAACTTAAGGGTAGAGAATCTTTGCTTATTATTATAAAGGATTAGCCATCAATTTGTAAAGTAAAACTATTCCAGCACACTAAGCTTATTATTATAAAAAATATTGCAAGCTTTTTTTTAATAGTAAAACATGTATTTTAAATTCGTAACTTCTTATAAAATGACATTTTAAATAAATTTATAGTAATTTCAGAATATCAAAAGCACATAAATCATGAAAGCTAATCATATAATATATGCACATACAATAAAAGGTTAGCTCGTGTCATATAGTATCACCTATAGTCTCATGACTCAACCAGAAACAGAATTGAAATCAAAATATTATTTGCATACTCAGAACAGAAACCCAGTACTGGTCCAAAGCATATATATATTATATTATACGATCAAAATTAGAATAATTGTGGACAGTGGACTAAAACATTCAAATTAATTTTTCATATGTAATGACTTATACGTGGTACTTTACACTATGTTAACACTTTATAGCACATCGACCCTCAAGAGATGGCGCCCATAAAATCATACATAGCAGAAAACATTCATATCATATTCATAAAAGTTCATGACAATAATTTAGGATTGCAAGATATTTTATAGACAAAATCATAAAAGGTGATCATGTGACAAAATAAATTACATATTTAAATGATTTTATAATATTATGTTTAAATCATATAATAACATAAATTTCATATTGAAAAATTTATATAAACAATTTTATTATGAAAAATAATTAGTCTTTCAAAGAGCTATAAAAGCATATGTATTTATAGCAGTATCAAAATAATCCTATATAACTAGAACATTAGGAATGAAGTTACTTACCTCGACAATAGAATCGATATAACTCACTTCTAGCCTCTAAGAGTCTTAAACATCTCCAACCTTAAATAAATATAAGACATAACTATGAATAACTTATTCTAAGAATCTAATTTTCTATTCATGCCTGTACTAGTCTAATTCTCAGAATTTTAACTCTTAATTTAAAATTAAAATGACATAATATTCTACAAAACTATTCTAGACATCAATGGTATTTCTTATAAAATTTTCAAGAAGATCTGATGCCAAAAATAGTTTTAAAGCTATTTATTCCTTAAAAAATTTGAAATTGTTTTGCAATATCTTAACTAAATAGAACAAGTAATCTATTTTTAAAATTTTAGAATTTTTTGAATTCATTTGTGGTGCAAATAATTTTGTGAATCTAGTCATCTCTCTAGTATCGCATTTTTCCAGTGCAGCAGCATCTAGTTTGAAACTATGTATAAAATTGAAAATGAAGTCAAATTTCCTGAAACAAAATGTACTCAAATAACTCTACACATCTAATTTCTAGATAAATAAATTTCTTAGAAGAATCAACTAGAAAATATGTGTTTAATATTCGAGATTCTCATGCTATCTAAAATTGTCTAATATGCTTAATGTATTAAGGATTGATTAACAAAAACTCACAATAAATCAAAACCCTATATAAAACCTAAACATATCCTAAATCATTCATTGTGATATGTAACCAATTTAAAACCCTAAATAGAGTGATAAGAAAAGTTATAGAGAATAGAAAGATTAAACTTACCAAATCGCCTTTGCAATGGCACTTTACTCTTTCTTCGCCATTCAAGCAACTAAGTCTCTTAATCTTCATTGTAATAATATCTTCCTACTAAAGGAAATGCGTGAATCAGATACTTTCAGATACTCTAATTGATAAAGCTCACTTTCACTTTTTTAATTTCATTTAATTAATAATTTACTCTTTCTATAAATTCTTTTTTAGAAGGTTTGGTCTCTATCCTATACTTCTTCTCAAAGCATTCGACATGGTTGAAGATTCATTGCTTTAGTAAGTGGCAAAATTCTTTATTGTTTAAAGGGTTCATATGTTATGATATGAATCATCATATATATATACCAAGAGAAACCAGGATTAGAGGAGTTGAATTTTAGACGTTGTCAAAACACAGATTGCTTTGGAATAAGTGATTACTGCTAATGAAATGTCTTTTAAATTAAACTTTTAGTTTTGGTACGTGACGTTGTTAAACTGTATCGGTGCCTGATTGAACAGGCTACTTTAGGACCTGATCAGACTTAGAACAGATCAGATCTTGCACGTTCGAGTTTCCAGCCGATATACCAATTTCTTTAATCAAATTTATTTATTTCTTTAAATTTGTTTAATTCGTCAAACCTAAGCAACACAGGGTTTGCAGAATTAAACATACATTAAGGTTGGCTTTTCTAACATACACAGTACTAAATTTGGATCTCAGAAATGGTGCTCTGAGTGTGGAGGGAGAAAAGAAGTTACAACTGAGCGGAGAGATCCGGTCTCTATGCCTCAGAGGCCATGTTTTTATGACAAAATATCATACAAATAATCTAAAACCACTATTTCTAAAAATTGAAACTTTTAAATATAAATCTTTAAAATTAAAAATAAAATCAAATGCTTACATTTAAATTAAATGCTTTGATCTAAAAGCTTTAAAGAATTTCATAAAATCGAAAATAATTTCTTTAAAGACTTGATTCATTTTCCCAATTATGAAAAAATTTTCAGATTTTTTACGGATGCCTTCAACTGAAGGTTGATGGGAACTATATACCCAACATCCATCTTTTACAAAGAAGAAATAATTGCATCTTCACGTGGGTAGAAGCACAGTTGGTGGCGTGATCCCGGGAATCCCGTGAGTGGAGACAACATCTTTGCTTTTAGAGGAGAAAGTCTTTGTAGGACCCAAAAAAGGAAAGAAAAGTTGAAATCTTATCCCCACAGCTTTTTTCTCGTGATGAGAATAGTGAGTGAAGGGGAAAAATTCCAAAAAATGATATAGACAAAAGAAAATTACATTGAAACATAATAATTACAAAGGAAATGAATTTTTTTTACAACATTACTTACAATGCTTTACAGGTGGGAAGATATTGAAGCAATCGTCTTCATTGTCATTTCCCAAAGAAATAAATGGTTCATCATCATCATCATTATCTAAAGACTCATGAACAGAGGATTCAGATCTGGTGGCAAGGAGCTGTTCCATAACTTTAAAATATTCTTCTTCAGTCTTTGTACTGGCCAAAAGAGATTGGGCCTTGAATTTCTGAGAGAGGAAAGTGCTTTGGGCTTTAGATTCTTTAATGGTAGGTGTAATTAAAAGCCATTTGACAATAATATTCAATTTTGACATCAAATTTTGACTACCATTTGACTTTAAAGGTTCTTTGAAGAATTAATTGGGCTTCTTGACTGTAGAATTGAAGACTCTACTTCCAGACCCAAGGTATGATGAAATTTGTACAAAAACAGAGGAAAAAGGGAAACCTTTTCTCCGATTCAGAGGAAAAATAATGGGCTTTGAAAAGATTTAAACAGTTCTTTGCATTTAAGGATTCCTTAATTGATGGAACCAATTCAGAAGACTTTGGATGGTTATTTTTGAATTAAAAAAAATAACCATGAATGGGTTTTCTTTAGATTTTGGATAAAAAATGTATTAAACCAGGCTTGCTAGTAGTCCCAATAAGAAAAGGACAGGCAATGGTTTAAAGGGTTTTAAAAATTGGCGGGGAAAGATTTAGTTTTATGGAGTGAATCACCCCATTGCTTTGGGCTGAGGACTTTAATAATTGCGGCTGTGGAATAAGCCGGCTTAGAATGAGTTTCAAAAAGAAAGAAATGCTTGAATTTCACTGAATCAGTAAATTCAAGAATGCTTTGGTAAAAGGATTGAGGTTTTGTTAAATCCCATGGTTAAAAAACCAACCCTTCGGAAAAAACTTTGAAAGTGTTTGAAAAGGATCAGAGTGATAAAACTCGTCCTCAACCGTCAAAATATTTTGTGGATAGGTTTTACTAATCTAATCCGATTTTTGTGAAAGCTTTGGTTGTGAAACCACAATTTATGAAGAAGAAGAGCTTTCACCAGAAATAATTTCTTTAGAAGATGAAAGTTTTGAAATTCTTTAGAAATAGATTTTTCTTTCTCTAGAATTTGAGAAAGAGATTTGCTTTGATAAATGCTTTGTAAAGCGAGCATAAGTTCAGGGGATTTAGTAATAGAGGTCATCCATTCTTTTATCATCTTGAGATCTTTAATTCTTCTAGAACCAAATCCAAGACTTTATAGGCATTGTTGAGGATAGCAATTTTTCTTTAAGAGGGGTAAAGGCTTTAGAGGGTGTTTGAGGCATAGAGTCTTTGAGGACTCCTTTGCCTTTGTCTTTGCACTTTGGCGCCATTTCTCTGTTTTGAAGAAATATAATGTCCAAGGAACCTAATTTTAGTTTGAAATAGAGAAACTTTAGAACTAGAAATGGCTAAGCCAGCTTTTCTAGTAGCAAAATAAAAAGTCTTTAAATTCTTAAAATGTTGATCAATCGTGGTAGAAAAGATCAAAACATCATCAATATATACAATACAGAAATCTGAATAAGGATTATAAATATCATTCATAATCTTTTGGAATTCAGAAAGTGCGTTCTTTAAACCGAATGACATAACAATTTATTTATACTGTCCAAATGGAACAGTAAAAGCAGTTTTATAACGATCTTTGGGATGAATTTGAATTTGTCAAAAACCCGACTTCATATCAAATTTTGAAAATATGAATGTAGAATGGAGTTTTTGGAGCAAATCTTTTTTATTAGGTATAGGATACCTAATCCACTTTAAGGATTTATTTAAAGGTTTGTAATTAATCACCAATCTAGGTGTTCCTTTTTATATCTATTGATATAGAAAGCGGCACAAGACCATGAAGACCTTGATTTCACAATTAAACCTTTTGATTCTAAATCTTTAACCTCATTCCTACAATGTTGTTCTAGTTCCATATTCATTTGAATAGGTCTAGCTTTAGTAGGGATTTATCTTTCATCAAAAGAGGATTCATACGGCAAATCTACCAAATGTTGTTTTCTTTTCCAGAAAGCAGAAGGTAAATCAGTACAAATTTCCTTTTCAATTAAGGTTTTGAAATAAAAAATCTTTTTCTTTATTAAATCAGTTTGTAGTTGATTTTTAATTCTTTATAGATTTAGGTTTTTTTGTAAATAAATCAAATCATTTTGTTTTGTCTTGAGTAAAACATTAATTTGATTTTGGTATACAGAAGTGGCTTTAATAATATTTAAATTTCTTGTCTTTGGTTTTTCAATGAAAGGGAAAACAAGCTTTCTTTTTTTGGCTTTAAAAGATATACTATCATAATTGATAGTATATGGTGTAATAAGATTTATAAAAAGGGCCTAAAATAACAATATGATGTATATCATTTGTCAAAATAAAGAAAGTTTTAAATTCAAAATCATTATTTAAAACAGAGGCATCAACTTTAGAAGTAATTCTTAATTTTGAATTGTTGGCAGTAGAAAGTCTTTCTTTGGTTTTCTCATGAAACCTTCTTAGGACTATAATTTCTTGAATGCAGTTTAAATTGACACCAGTATCAAATAATGCAATGGTATCGATTTGGAAATCTTTAGAAAAGACTAATGTGACCTTAATAAAATATTTTCTTGTGGTGATTTGTTTTAAAGTGAAAAGAAAATCATGAGATAAAGACTCAATATTTTTAAGGCTTTGATCTCCAAAATCAGAATCTGATTCTTTATCCGAATATTGCTCCAATTGTTTTTGTAACAAAACTTGGATAGTTTCAGAATCGGACTTTTGTCTTTCCTTCAAAAGTTTCATCTCAAGTTTGATTTCCTTGATTTTCTTTTGAAGATCTTGAATAGACGGGGTTAAGTCTTTTTTCTTCTTCTTACTAAGAATTTCAGTAAGATCATAAGCATGTTTTTTGACAATAAAGTCATGAGAAGTTTGGGGTTTGTCTTTATGATAAAGAGTTTTTAGAAGCTTGTCTAAATACTCTCTTTGTCGAGTGGGGTCAGAAATGTATTTGACTACTTCAAGAAATATTTCTTGTTCCTTAGTTAACACATTGATTTTCTTCAGATATGATTCTGTATCAGAATCACTTTCTGATGAATCAGAGGTGTCAGAGTCAACTAACTCATGAACCTGAAGAGGCTCACTGTCTCCCGATAGAGAAGACTCTGTGTCAGAAGATTCAACAAGTAAAGCGGCTATTTAGGAAAGAATTTCTTTATTGAGCCTTAGCTCATGAAGTTTTTTGCTCATTTTATAATATTTTGCAGTATGACATTTCTTTCCACATTTGTAACAAGTGGCTTCTTTATAATTGAAAGGAGTCTCTGGTTTGGCTTTAAATTCCTTTCTTTTAGAAAAGTGAGGCTTCTTATAAGGTCTCAAGGACTTTTTATAGGAGGATTCCCTAAATTCAGGAAGGGGTTATAGAAACTGCCTAATTCTTGCTTAGAAAGGATCATAATTGAATTGCTTATAGAAACTGCCTAATTCTTGCTTAGATTTTCTAAGCTCCCCATTTTAGACGTTTTTAAAGTTTCAAATCTTGACATATCTTTAGTCTTTCCTAATTGACGAAACTAACTAATTCTCCATAAGTAAGTTGGTCATAAGGAATATGATTGTCATAAAGAGCTTTAATAGAACTTCTAACCTTTTCTCCTAAGAGAATGGGTAAACCAGCAAGGAATTTTTCTTTCCAAGTAACATGGCTTGCATTATCTCGAAGGAAAAGTCTTGTAAAGAAAGTGATTTTATAACTTTAAAATTCACTAAGTTTTCTACATCTCAAATTATGTAGTAACTCAGCATTTTTGTCTTTTAGGTGATTAGGGTCACCTATGAAATGAAGAGAAATGGTGAGGATAAAAGTAGCAACAACATCCTGAATTGGGTTACTGAATTCATTTAGAATGGGTCCTCCATTCTCATCAGTTTGAATTGCATTCAAGATGTGTAATTGATGCTGACTGGTAAGAAGGTGATCTCACCATCCTTTAAGTTGACATGTAAAACCAACAATAAGGATTTCTGCAATAGCTTTGTTAGAAGTTCCTGATTGGGTTTTATAGGCATTAGCTGCCATGGTCATTTGTTGTAAAAGTCTAATTATATTATACTCAGACATGCCGTCTGTATTCCACTCATAGACAGAGGAGGCATTAAACTGAGATTGGTTTAGTACATTAGGCCTATTGTCTATTGTAAGGTCAGGTGGAGAACTAGTCGGAATGGCCAATTCCCAATGGATTTTATTGGCTTTAGGAATAGGTTCAGATTCTTCTTCAAATGCATTTGCATCTGAAGAGGCTATAGAAGATTGATCATAGTCTAATACTCCAATCTTACTACTAGATTGAGGAGTATCAGGGGCAAATTCGATTTTCTTTAATAAGTAAGAAGAGGCTTCTATCCTATCAAGTTGTTCACGAATGGATTTAGCAAAATTTGATTTTGACTCTTGAACAAGCTTTTGACTAGTTTTTGAAACCTGAAAAGGTTTGAAAATAGGTTCTTTAAGCCTTTTGTCAACATCAGATTTTGATGGAATAGTTTTGGGAATAGGAGAAACAGTAATCGTTGACTTTTGAAATTATTCGGTTGAATAATGCTATCTAAATCTTTATTGGAGTCATCGGCTTTATGGATTTTGTATGGTGAGGCCTTGATTTGAATTGACAGTTCACCATGATCAATAGTTATACTCTTTAGAGGTGGATGCTCAGATTCAATGGTTTTATCACTATCAGAAAGAGTCCATTTAGGAATTTTCTTTCTGGTAGTAATGGGGTTTGATTCTTTAAAAGGGTAAGAAATGTTATTGTCAGAAGCATACATTTCAAACCAATCAAAAAATAAAATGTGAACTTTATGCAAATTGACAAATTTATAATAAAATTCTTGAATTTGTTTTCTTTGGTTTAAAAATTGTTTGAAAAACCAAAGTCTTTTTTCTTTATTAGAATCAGAATAAAAATCTTTGTGCAATAAGGTTTTATGAAGTTCAAATTCTTTCTCAAGAACATTTATTACATTTTCTGTGACTGCAGAAAATGTAAGAGAGGTTAGAAGGGAAGGTTCCTTCTCTTCCTGTCTTTGTTCCTGTTGTCTACTAGTATAAATTGGGTGAGAAATACTAGTAGTGTAATCAATAGAATGGATAGAGGAAATAGGTATATCTGAAGTAGAAAACCTAGGGGGAGTAGATGTAATACAAATAAATCTAACCACATAGATTTTAAACTAGGTATATCCAAACTTGGTATCAGAGCTAAGGGGGAGTAGATGTAATACGTTGTAAAGAATCTGTGTTTTTAATTCTTAAATTGATATCTGTGTAATTGCTGAATTTTTTACTGGTAATAAGTCCTATTTTTGGATAGGATTTCGCATAGAGCAGTAAAACCATACCTGTAGGCATTCACATACGTTTTAATTAAAAGTTTTAATTTGCGTGGATTCTCTACTCTGTAGAGCATCTTCTTTCTCTAGCTCCTCCTCTAGGAGGACTAGTGTTTCAAAGAATGTTGTGAATTCTGAAGAATTTATAATTGAAGACTTTGAAAAAGCCATTGATTGTTGAAAATTACCAAAGATTTCTAAAGACATGATTTATAAAACCAAAAAACTTGACTTTTTAAAGACAGATTACGTTATAAAAACTGAAAAAAGAGATATCACACTTTCAAAACCTTTTGAAACAATTCAATTGTTTTTAGAAAATTCTTTAAAGTATTTGAAAGAAAAGAAATTTAATTATGTGCATATCAGGTTAATCCAAGTTGGAATAAAACCCCTTACTAAAGAAGGCCTAGATACTTCCATCTTAGTCGTTTTAAAAGATGACAGATTCATTTCTTTCGATGATTCTTTACTCAGTAGTATTGAATCAAGTCTTTGTAAAGGCCCTATTTCATTCAACTGTTACCCAAATATTACAGTCTCTCTTAAAGACAAAAATATCCTCAAAAGCATGATTTTTCAAATCAAAACCCACAATTATCATATGATTGAAGGATAAATTCCTATTGCATTGATTTATAAGATCTCTTATAAGGCAATGCATTTCGCATTCAATACACAATATAAATTCCAATCAAAGAAAGATGAGACAATTATTTTTTAGACTGACATGTCTAGAGCTAATACTGTTGTACCAAAACCAATCCAATGGAAAGATATTCATCTTCTAGAAGAATGAATTTTGGATGGAGCCACTGAACGAGTGATTCCAAAACAACTTAAGCACAATATAGAGTTGCAAAATGTGACTCAGTATTCTGATGGTAAAGTCAAATTGTCTTTCAGAAGGACTACTTCATCTAGGTTCTCAGATAGAGAGTTTGTTTCTAATATTCCTACTGTAGAAAGAAAATTCTTTAAAGTTCCTTCTGTCATAAACCTTCCATACAAAGACCAACCTAGGTTTTTCACTTCGGATATACCTAGTTCCTCTATCCATTCTGTTGATTACACTACTAGTATTCCTCACCCAATTTTTACTAGTAGACAACAAGAACAAAGACAAGAAGAGAAAAAACCTTCTCCTCCAACCTCTCATACATTTTTTACAGTCACAGAAACTGTAATAAATGTTTTTTAAGAAAGAATTTGAACTTGATAAAACCTTATTGCACAAAGATTTTTATTCTGATTCTAATAAAGAAAAGAAAACAAATTCAAGATTTTATTACGAATTGGTCAATTTGCATAAAGTTCACATTTTATTTTTTGATTGGTTTGAAATGTATGCTTCTGACAATAACATTTCTTACCTTTTTAAAGAATCAAACCCCATTACTACCAGAAAGAAAATTCCTAAATGCACTCTTTCGGATAGTGATAAAACCATTGAATCTGAGCATCCACCTCTAAGGAGTATAACTATTGATCATGGTGAACCGCCAATCCAAATCAAGGCCTCATCATAATAAATCCATAAAGTCAATGACTCCAATAAAGATTTGGATAGCATTATTCAACAGAATAATTTTTGTAATGCTAATCTAAATATAATAGAAAAACAATTGACTCGTATTGAAAACCAGTTTCAAAAGTCAACGATTACTATTTCTCCTATTCCCAAAACTATTCCATCAAAATCTGATGTTGACAAAAGGCTTAAAGAACCTATTTTCAAATCTTTTCAAGATTTGAAAACTAGTCAAAAGCTTGTTCAAGAGTTAAAATCAGATTTTGCTAAAGCCATTCGTGAATAACTTGATAGGATAAAAGCCTCTTTTTCCTCATAAAAGAAAATCAAAATTGCCTTTGATACTCCTCAATCTAGTAGTAAGATTGGAGTATTAGACTATGACCAATCTTCCATAGCCTCTTCAGATGCAAATGCATTTGAAGAAGAATCTGAACCTATTCCTAAAGCTAATAAAATCCATTGGGAATTGGCCATTCCAACTAGTTCTCCACCTGACCTTACAATAGATAATAGGCCTAGTGTACTAAACCAATCTCGGTTTAATGCTTTCTCTGTTTATGAGTGGAATATAGACGGTATGTCTGAAAATAATATACTTGGACTTTTACAACAAATGACCATGGCAGCTAATGCCTATAAAACTCAATCAGGAACTTCTGACAAAGCTATTGCATAAATCCTCATTGGTGGTTTTACAGGTCAACTTAAAGGATGGTGGGATCACCTTCTTACTAGTCAGCATCAATTAGACATCTTGAATGCAATTCAAACTGATAAGAATGAAGGACCCATTCTAGATGAATTCAATAACCCAATTCAGGATGTTGTTGCTACTCTTATCCTCACCATAACTCTTTATTTCATAGGTGACCCTAATCACCTAAGAGACAAAAATGCTGAGTTACTACATAATTTGAGATGTAGAAAACTTAGTGAATTTCAAAGTTACAAAACCACTTTCTTTACAAGACTTTTCCTCTGATATGATGTAAGCCATGTTACTTGGAAAGAAAAATTCCTTACTGGTTTACCCATTCTCTTAGGAGAAAAGGTTAGAAGTTTTATTAAAGCTCTTTATGACAATCATATTCTTTATGACCAAATTACTTATGGAGAATTAGTTAGTTTCGTCAATAAGGAAGGATTAAAGATATGTCAAGATTTGAAACTTCAGAAACGTGTAAAATGGGAGCTTAGAAAATCTAAGCAAGAATTAGGCAGTTTCTATAAGCAATTTAATTATGATCCTTTTAAAGCCTCTACGTCTAAAGATTATAATAGTAAGTGTTCTTCAAAACCTTACAAAAAACATTACAGATCTAAAAGCTTTAGAAAACCCCTTCTTGAATTTAGGGAATCCTCCTATAAGAAGTCCTCGAGACTTTATAAGAAGCCTCACTTCTCTAAAAAAAAGGAATTTAAAGCCAAACTAGAGACTCCTTTCAATTATAAAGAAGCCACTTGTTACAAATGTGGAAAGAAAAATCATACTGCAAAATATTACAGAATGAGCAAAAAACTTCATAAGCCAAGGCTCAATGAAGAAATTCTTTCCCAAATAACCCCTTTACTTGTTGAATCTTCTGACACAGAGTCTTTTATGTCGGGAGACAGTGAGCCTCTTCAGGTTGATGAGTTAGTTGACTTTGACACCTTTGATTCATCAGAAAGTGATTCTGATATAGAGTCATATCTGAAGAAAATCAATGTGTTCACTAAGGAACAAGAAACATTTCTTGAATTAGTCAAATACATTTCTGACCCCACTCTACAAAGAGAGTATTTAGACAAGCTTCTAAAAACGCTTGATCATAAGGACAAACCCCAAACTTCCCATGACCCTATTGTCAAAAAACATGCTTATGATCTTATTGAAATTCTTAGTAAGAAGAAGCAAAAAGACTTAACCCTATCTATTTAAGATCTTCAAAAGGAAATCAAGGAAATCAAACTTGAGATAAAACTTTTAAAGGAAAGATAAAAGTTTGATTTTGAAACTATCCAAATTTTGTTACAAAAATAATTAGAGTAGCATTCAGATAAAGAATCAGATTCTGATTTTGGAGATCAAAGCCTTGAAAATATTGAGTCTTTATCTCATGATTTTCTTTTTGCTTTAAAACAAATCACCACAAGAAAATATTTGATTAAGGTCACATTAGTCTTTTCTAAAGATTTCCAAATCGATACCATTGCATTATTTGATACTGGTGTCAATTTAAACTGCATTCAAGAAATCATAGTCCCAAGAAGGTTTCATAAGAAAACCAAAGAAAGACTTTCTACCGCCAATAATTCAAAATTAAGAATTACTTCTAAAGTTGATGCCTTTATTTTAAATAACGATTTTGAATTTAAAACTTTCTTTATTTTGACAAATGATATACATCATGCTGTCATTTTAGGAACCCCTTTTATAAATCTTATTACACCATATACTGTCAATTATGATAGTATATCTTTTAAAGCTCAAAAAAGAAAGCTTGTTTTCCCTTTCATTGAAAAACCGAAGACAAGAAATTTAAATATTATTAAAGCCACTTCTGTATACCAAAATCAAATTAATGTTTACTTAAGATAAAACAAAATGATTTGATTTATTTACAGAAAAACCTAAATCTACAAAGAATTGAAAATCAACTACAAACTGATTTGATAAAAAAAAAAGATTTATGATTTCAAAACTTTAATTGAAAAGGAAATTTATGCTGATTTACCTTTTGCTTTCTGGAAAAGAAAACAATATTTGGTAGATTTACCGTATGAATCCTCTTTTGATGAAAGACAAATCCCTACTAAGGCTAAACCTATTCAAATGAATATGGAACTAGAACAACATTATCGAAATGAGGTTAAAGATTCTGAATCAAAAGGTTTAATTGTGAAATCAAGATCTCTATGGTCTTGTGCTGCTTTCGATGTCAATAAAAATTCTGAGATAGAAAGAGGAACACCTAGATTGGTGATCAATTACAAACCTTTAAATAAAGCCTTAAAGTGGATTAGGTATCCTATACCTAATAAAAAGGATTTACTTCAAAAACTCCATTCTGCATTCATCTTTTCAAAATTTGATATGAAGTCGGGTTTTTGGCAAATTCAAATTCATCCCAAAGATCGTTATAAAACTGCTTTTACTGTTCCATTTGGACAGTATGAATGAACTGTTATACCATTTGGTTTAAAGAACGCACCTTCTGAATTCTAAAAGATTATGAATGATATTTATAATCCTTATTCAGATTTCTGTATTGTATATATTAATGATGTTTTGATCTTTTCTAACACGATCGATCAACATTTCAAGTATTTAAAGACTTTTTATTTTGCTACTAGAAAAGTTGGCTTAGCCGTTTCTAGTTCTAAAGTTTCTCTATTTCAAACTAAAGTTAGCTTCCTTGGACATTATATTTCCAAAGGAACAATTACTCCTATTGAGAGATCTCTTGCATTTGCTGACAAGTTTCCCGATAAGATTCTTGACAAAACTCAATTGCAAAGATTTCTTGGTAGTTTGAATTATGTTCTTGATTTTTGTCTCAACATCAATAGGATTTCAAAGCCATTGCATGATAGGTTAAAGAAAAATCTTGTTGCATGGACAGATGAGCATACTAAAGTTGTTAGACTAATAAAACAGTCTGTTAAAGATATTCCTTGTTTATTCCTTGTAAACCCTGTATTACATAAGATAGTTGAAACTGATGCATCTAACTTAAGTTATGGTGGTATTCTAAAGCAAGTTGAAAATGATAAAGAACAAATAGTACAGCATGTTTCTGCTCATTAGAATGATTGTCAAAGAAATTACTCTACTATTAAAAAAGAAATTTTATCTATTGTTTTATGTGTTTCTAAATTTCAAAGTGACTTATTAAATCAAAAATTTTGGCTTAGAATTGATTGTAAAGCTACAAAATATGTTTTAGAAGAAGTGTTTAAAATGTTACTTCTAAACAAATTTTTGCACGTTAGTAAGCTATTTTAAGCATTTTTTATTTTGAAATTGAATTTATTAAAGGTGATAAAAACTCTGTTTCAGATTTTCTAACTAGAGAATTTCTTCAAAACAGATACATGGTGCCAAAATGCAAAGACAAAAGCAAAGGAGTCCTCAAAGACCCTGTGCCTCAAACACCCTCTAAAGCCTCTATCCTTCCTAAAGAAAAATTGCTATCCTCAGCAATGCCTATAAAGTCTTGGATCGATATGGTTCAAGAGGAAGAATCACAGTTTAAAGCCATCATCTCTAAAGATCAAGTAAAAGAATGGATGACCACCATTACTAAATCCCCTGAACTTATGCTTGCTTTATAAAGCATTTCTCAAAGTAAATTTCTTTCTCAAATTCCAGAGAAAGAAAAATTTATTTCTAAAGAAATTTCAAAATTTTCATCTTCTAAAGAAATTATTTCTGGTGAAAGCTCTTCTTCTTCACAAATTGTGGTTTCACAACCAAAGCTTTCACAAAAAGCGGATTGGATTAGTAAAACCTATCAACAAAATATTTTGATGGCTGAGGATGGGTTTTATCACTCTAATCCTTTTCAAACACTTTCAAAGTTTTTCCCGAATGGTTGGTTTTTTAAACCATAGGATTTAACAAAATCCCAATCCTAATACCAAAGTATTCTTGAATTTACTGATTCAGTGAAATTCAAGCATTTCTTTCTTTTTGAAACTCATTCTGAGCCAGCTTATTCCACAACCATAATTCTTAAAGTCCTCAGCCCAAAGCAATGGGGTGATTCACTCCATAAAACTAAATCCTTCCCCTCCAATTTTCAAAACTGTTTAAACCATTGCCTGTTCTTTTCTTATTAGGACTACCAGCAGGCCTGGTTTAATACATTTTTTATCCTAAATCCAAAGAAAACCCATTCGTTGTTATTTTTCTTTAATTAAAAAATAACCATCCAAAGTCTTTTGAATTGGTTCCATCAATGGTGGAACTATTTTGGGCCAAGCCCAGATATCCTTATCCCCAATGCAAAGAACTGTTTAAATCTTTTCAAAATCCTTTATTTTTCCTCCAAATTAGAGAAAAGGTTTTCCCCTTTCTTCTGTTTTTGTACAAATTTCTTCTTACCTTAGGTCTAGATGTGGAGTCCTCAATTTCACAGTCAAGAAGGCCAATTAATTCTTTAAAGAACCTTTAAAGTCAAATGGTGATTAAAATTTGATAAACAGTCAAAATTGACTGAAGCTATTATCCACAAATGGCTTTTCTCAACAGGTCGCCTTACGCCTACCATTGAAGAATCTAAAGCCCAAAGCACTTTCCTCTCTCAGAAATCCAAGGTCCAATCTCTTTTGGCCAGTGCAAAGATTGAAGAGGAACATTTCAAAGTTATGGAACAGCTCCTTGCCACCAGATCTGAATCCTCCGTTCGTGAGTCTTTAGATGATGAGGGTGATGAGCCGTTTATTTCTTTGGGAGATGATAATGAAGACGACTGCTTCGGTATCTTCCCACCTGTAAAGCATTGTAAGTAATGTTATAAAAAAAATTCACTTCCTTTGTAATTATTATGCTTCAATGTAATTTCTTTTGTCTATATCGTTTTTTAGAATTTTTTCCCTTCACTCACTATTCTCATCACGAGAAAAAAGCTGTGGGGACAAGATTTCAACTTTTCTTTTCTTTTTTAGGTCCTACAAAGACTTTCTCCTTCAAAAGCAAAGATGTTGTCTCCACTCACGGGATTCCCGGGGATCATGCCACCAACTCTGGTCCTACCCACGTGAAGATGCAATTATTTCTTCGTTGTAAAAGATGAATGTTGGGTATATAGTTCCCATCAACCTTCAGTTGAAGGCATCCGGAAAAAATTTGAAAATTTTTCTCTCTCTCTCTCTCTATGGTTGGGAAAATGAGCTAAAGTCTTTGAAAGAAATTATTCCTGACTTCTGATTTCCCAGAAACCTTCTTTCTTCTGTAAATTTCTTTAAAGCTTTTGGATCAAAGCATTCAATTTAAATGTAAGCATTTGATTTTAATTTTAATTTTAAAGATTTAAAGTATAGATCTAAGGGTGAGTGCTTTTAGATTTATTTGTACGATTGCAGACTGATATGTATCAGATCTGCCATAAAAATTGCTACTGAGCCTTTGAGGCATAGAGACCGGATCTCTCCCCTCAGTTGTATCTTCTCTTCTCCCTCCACACTCAGAGCACTATTTCTGGGATCCAGATTTGGTACTGTGTATGTTAGAAAAACCAACCTTAATGTATGTTTAATTCTGCAAAACCCTGTGTTGCTTAGGTTTGACGAATTAAACAAATTTAAAGAAATAAATAAATTTGATTAAAGAAATTGGTATATCGGCTGGAAACCTGAACGTGCAAAATCTAATCTATTCTAAGTCTAATCAGGTCCGAAAGTAACCTGTTCAATCAGGCAGCGATCTGGTTTAACAACGCCATGTACCAAAACTAAAAGTTTAATTTAAAAGACATTTCGTTAGCAGTAATCACTTATTCCAAAGCAATTTTGTGTTTTGACAACGTCTAAAATTCAACTCCTTTGATCCTGATTTCTCTTGGTATCAGAGCCAAGAGTCCATTCAGGAATTTTCTTTCTGGTAGTAATGGGGTTTGATTCTTTAAAAGGGTAATTGTCAGAAGCATGCATTTCAAACCAATCAAAAAAATAAAATGTGAACTTTATGCAAATTGAAATTCATAATAAAATTCTTGAATTTGTTTTCTTCGATTTAAAAAATATTTGAAAAACCAAAGTCTTTTTTCTTTATTAGAATCAGAATAAAAATCTTCGTGCTTTTAGAGGAGAAAGTCTTTGTAGGACCCAAAAAAGGAAAGGAAAGTTGGAATCTTTTCCCAGCAACTTTTTTCTCGTTATGAGAATAGTGAGTGAATGGGGAAAATTCCAAAAAATGATATAGACAAAAGAAAATTACATTGAAACATAATAATTACAAAGGAAGTGAATTTTTTTTTTACAACATTACTTACAATGCTTTATAGGTGGGAAGATACCAAAGCAGTCGTCTTAATTATCATCTCCCAAAGAAATAAACGGCTCATCATCATCATCATCTGAAGACTCACAAACGGAGGATTCAGATTTGGTGGCAAGGAGCGGAAATATTTCTATTTCTCTTTATTTTGCCTGGCCAAAAGAGATTGGGCCTTGGATTTCCATAAACTGGACTTGAAATATTCTTAAAACGGTCGGATCTTTACTTTTTCTGGCTGATATACCAAATCAAATTTATTTATTTCTTTAAATTTGTTTAATTTCAAACCTAAGAACACAGAAAACATGCATTATGGACTTTTCTAACATACACGATCAAATCGGATCCCGGAAATAGAACGAGTGTGGAGATCTTGCGTTCTCCGGTTTCTATGCCTCGATATACCAATTTCTTTAATCAAATTTATTTATTTCTTTAAATTTGTTTAATTTGTCAAACCTAAGCAACACAGGGTTTTACAGAATTAAACATGCATTAAGGTTGGTTTTTCTAACATACATTAAACATGCATTAAGAGAAGAGAAGATTGGTTTTCTAATGCCTAACATACAATATATATTTCTAGCTGATATACCAATTTCTTTAATCAAATTTATTTATTTCTTTAGATCCCTAAGCAACACAGGGTTTTACAGAATTAAACATGTATTAAGGTTGGTTTTTCTAACATACAGTGTGGAGGGAGAAGAGAAGATACAACTGAGGGGAGAGATCCGGTCTCTATGCCTCAGAGGCTCAGTAGCAATTTATATATATATATATATATATATGTTTTTCTTATGAACGCCTAAAGCCAAGTGTTTGTTTATTTATTTACATGGAACAAATGATTTTGAATATTATATTTCATTTTTTGAGTAAAATAGATTTTGTAAAAGTAATTTAAATGAGTAAATATTACTAATGAGATGGATTATGATTTGTTTTTTCAAATGAGTGGCAGAATTTTAATCCCTTATTGGTGTTATTGACTTTATGAAACAGATAAGTTGTATTTAATCCATTAAACATAGTCTCCTGCATCAACAGTGACTTCTTAGGACCTAACTATAAAGCAAACTGAAGATATTGTTTCCTCATATAATTAAAATTCTAAATGAAATTTCTTGTTTCATGTTTGCTTTATAAAATTTATTGCAATATAATATATTTTCTCTATTTCTTGTTTGGTCATTGTCTTTCTTTTTTATTTTGGTATATATAATTTTTACTAGCCTATTAGATACTCCAAATGGATGTTATTTCTTTATATTTATTTTTATTTTTATACAGTCCAAACTAGTTACTTTGCACAAATAGATCTTGACAACATTAGTTACTAAAAATTGATAACAGATGAGTCACTTATCTAGATTACTATCCGAGATTTCAGCTTGGGTAGATCTGCAGATACTCAAAACTGACGCAACAGTGGAATCAGTTCTCAAGGAACTAACCACCCGTTTCATTGGCTCTCTAAGAGACTGGTTTGACAGCCTAGGTTCCTACAGACAACTCCAATTTGTCCAGTTGCCTGATGTTTCCTCAGCCTTGGCACTCCTTCATGAACAGTTCATTGGCGAACCAGCTGCACACTTCGAAGCAGCCAGACGAGATTATCTCAACATGAAATGCTGTTCACTCAAGGCTAAAGATCTTGACTTCCACTACAAAAGGATGTCAATCTTGTTCTACAAATTGAATGGTTTCAATGACCCTACTCTGAAGCATGTTTTCCTTGCTTTCTTACCTGAAGAATTGCAACCAGAAATTCAGAGACAACTTGCTGTTTACAACCTCAGTCTTGAAAACATTTCCTTAGGTAAGATTTTCCAGATTGCCAAAGCATGTCTTGACAAGCTTTGCGAACAGAAACAATTCTTCAAGGAATTGATCAAAGATAAAGAACCATTCAGAAGTGCTTGTAAAAAGCCTTATCTGCAAATCAAGTGCAAAGATAAAAAGTAATGTGACTGCGGTTCTCACAAGAAGAAGCATTTCAGAAAGCTCAAACAGAAATCTTCTTCCAAGCCTTATTTCCAGAAACCTCGCAGACCATTCACATTCTACAGGAAAAAGTCTTCTTCCTCCAAGGAACAACAACGGAGAAAATCCAGTAGATGCTTTATTTACAAAAAGAAAGGACACTACTCCAGAGACTGTCCTAACAAGCGAGACAAATCTGTTCGTCTCATCAAGCATTTGCAGACTGTTACAGACTATTCTCCAGACAAAGAAGAAGTTGAATCTTGTTTCTCAGAACAAGAAGCACCAAATGAAGATACAATGTTCGCACTGAAAAATTCATCTGATGAATCTGATACAGATGGATTCCTCACTGTCTACAACCAACAATCTTTGTCCCTGGATTCCTCCATTCCCATTCCATCAGTCAAAATTCAGATTTTACCCTCAAAGTTTCAAAGACCAATCCCTGTCATTGGAAATTTTGACACAGGCACTCAGAAGACAATGCTCAATCCAGATATCCTTCCACTACATCACTGGAAGCCTCACAAAGAACATTTTAAAGCAGCCGATGGGAAAATCTTCACAACAAATTTGATTACCAAACATCCCATTAGTATCTAAATCTTTCCTAATTTTGTCCTTTGGACCCATGTCATTGGTTCGAACTTACCTGATAAAGACATCTTATTAGGTTTCGATAGCATCTCCAAAGTCCCACATCTTCAAATACTTCCAACTGGTATTCGAGTCAAATCCATGTTTAAACCCTTCATAAACATCCTCAGACTCTACAGCCTTTCCAATTCTCCTCAGTCCTACCAAGACATCCCAGCAAAACTACTCCAGTATTGCCCTGAGTCTCATGCTGAATTCACCCATCCAAGTCCATTATGGAAAAATAAGTCTTTCTTCATTAAGCTCCCCTTCAAGCTGAATGAAGACACCAATCCTACCAAAGCCACCCATCCAGAAATGAGTCCTTCTGACTTAGTCCTAGCCCAAAAAGAGTGTTCTCAACTTTTGGCCCAAGGTCTTATTGAACCCACAAATTCTCAGTGGGCTTGCCAAGCTTTTTATGTGAAAAAACGATCTGAACTTGTCCGTGGAAAAAAGAGATTAGTCATTGATTATCAACCTCTAAACATGTTTTTACAAGATGACAAATTTCCTCTTCTTAAACAACAAAACATTTTCACATATTTGAAAAATGCCCAAATCTTTTTAAAATTTGATTTAAAATCAGGTTTTTGGCAATTAGGCATTGAACCCTCTGAAAGATACAAAACTGCTTTTTGCATTACGAATGCTCATTATCAATGGACAGTTTTACCCTTTGGATTGAAAATTGCTACTTCTATTTTCCAAAAAGCAATGGTCAAACTCTTTCAACCTATTTTGCATCATGCATTGATTTACATTAACGATATTTTGCTATTTTCAGGAACACATGAAGAACATCGCCAGTTGTTAAATCAATTTCTTGACATAGTTAAATCTCATGGAATAATGCTGTCATCCAAGAAAAGCACCATTGCCACAGCCAATATTGAATTCCTTGGCATGGTCATCAAAGATGGTCACTACCAACCAGGAAAGCACATTGCTCAAGAATTGCTTCACTTTCCAGATCAACACTTATCTAGAAAGTAGATCCAGTAATTTCTTGGAATTGTCAATTACATCCGTGATTTCATCCCTCACGTGGATTAACATACAGCACAACTTTCGGCTTTATTGAAAAAGAAGCCTCCAGAATGGAATGACAACCATACATTAGCTGTCACCAAGCTTAAGTAGATTGCACAAGATCCTCTACCATTAAAGATCATTATAGATGGCAATCGAATCCTGCAAACAGACGCAAGTGACAACTCATGTGGTGCTGTACTCCTCGAAGAAATCAATGAAAAAGAAAACTTTATCAGATACGCTAGTGGACATTTCTCTGACTCACAATGCCACTACCCCAGTATCTACAAAGAGATTTTAGCCGTGAAAAGTGGTATTAAAAAATTTGAATATCATTTAATCGCTTATCATTTTCTTATCAGATTGGATAGCTCATCCTTCCCAGCCATCCTCACCTCAAAAGGAAAGAATATTCCAGAGAAGATGCTTTTGTGATTAAAAGACTGGTTTTCAAAATATGACTTTTCCGTGAAGCATATAAAAGGAACCCAGAACCTCATCTCTGATCTCTTATCTAGACTTGCCAAACCTTCTCCGTCTATCCTTTGTATTTCATCCCAATACCATTTTCCTTTCATCTCTATGGCAACCTCCCTGCCAACACAGGCCTTAACCAAAAGATATTTTCCCCCTGGCAAAAATTTTAACTCAGCTTTTGCTATTCAGGACTTTGCCCGAAAATATATCTTTAGGTTTTTCGTCAGAGCTTATTTGCTCACTGAATCCATCCCTGTCATGGATTTTCATCCAGAAGACTTGTTTCTTACAGGTCTGTATCTCTATCCTATTAAAGGTATTACTGAAGATGAGTTATGGTACATCTGGTGTCTCACTGTCCTCTATGTTACCAAGTTGGTTTTCCCCGTCAGGCCCATATATAGACACCGCATGGATCCTGAACAGTCCACCTCTCTCATCTGGACCGTGCTTGAATGGTATTCTCAAATTCCTTGGTGGAAAATGAAACTTCAACAGATCATTTTCCTCCACAATCTTGAAAAAATCCCAGCACCAGAAGCAGACATGTTCACATCTGTCTTCACAATTCACAGGCCATATTTTCAACATCCACATATTGACAATTTCTGGACTGTAGACCAAGCACGAGAATGGCAAACTCTGCCACATCCAGCTCTTCTAGAACAGGACAGAAACATCCAAAGAAATCTGACCAACTTTCTTTGTCAACTCAATCATAGGTCAGATCCACCAAAGAACATCCTCTACACCTCCTTAGGTCCTCGGCATGACCTTCTCATAGTCCCAACTCCTTCAGCCATATCCACACCGAACACCTTAGGGATTATCCTCAAAGAAGAAAAGCCAGATTACACTGACTTTTTATTACAAGATGCTCAAGACCCTTGGGAAGAATTCATGTCCTTAACCCAACACTTAGAGCAACTTCAAACACCACCTGCAAACCCTAATGAAGCAAGCACAAGCCATCAACCAGCCAACCATCCACCAGAGCAGTCCTATCCACCTTTTTGCTTACAGGTCCGGACTAAACCATCACCTGATCCCGACGAAGAACAAAGAGCCAAATTTTGCCCTTGGCCCTGTGTGCCAGGTTATACTCATCCTGAAAAGATTTTCAAGAAAAATGCTGACGATGACACTGACTCAGACACTGATGCCATCTCACTCTTAGACACATCAGCCTGCCGACACCTTCCAATTTGTCGTGTTGTAATAATTGTGTTTTGTTTTAGTGTGCTTATGCTTATGCTTTTACTTTACTTTATTAAAGTTGCTTTAGAAAACAGATAGGGACGTGTCCTATCCTTTAAGCTTTTACTTTTTATCCTGTCTTCTACTTTTTAAAAGTAGATGCTTTATTTTATTCTTGCTTTTGTAAAAGCAGGGGCCCTGTCCTGCTTTACTCGCCTATATAAGGCAGCTCCCTCTTCATTGTAACATAAGGTCGAAGTCAAGTCTAAAAGCTTCGAAGAAAAATACAAGAGTGTTTTCTAAACCATGATTCTCTAAACTCTCTTTCTCTCTATCGTTAATGAAGTCTTAAGGTCTTAAAAGGTTTGAAAAAGAATTTATTAGTTCATTTTCAAAAACTTGAGATAGTATGCTCTGCACTTGCCTTGTTCAAGGACTCTGTGCATCAGAAAAACTCATGCTTGTTTCCTAGACGGTCTGGTACCTTGTTGAAAAGACAAGGAGTGTCTTAGTTTTGGGTTGTACGACCAGTGGAAACTGTTTTAGAGTTTTAACCTAATGCTTTGTTTGCAGGATTCGATTGCCATCTGTAATGATCTTTAATGGTGGAGGATCTTGTGCAATCTGCTTAAGCTTGGTGACAGCTAATGTATGGTTGTCATTCCATTCTAGAGGCTTCTTTTTCAATAAAGTCGAAAGTTGTGCTGTATGTTGATCCACGTGAGGGATGAAATCACGGATGTAATTGACAATTCTAAGAAATTGCTGGATCTGCTTTCTAGATAAGTGTTGATCTGGAAAGTGAAGCAGTTTTTGAGCAATGTGCTTTCCTGGTTGGTAGTGACCATCCTTGATGACCATGCCAAGGAATTCAATGTTGGCTGTGGCAATAGTGCTTTTCTTGGGTGACAGCATTATTCCATGAGATTGAACTATGTTAAGAAATTGATTTAACAACTGGCGATGTTCTTCATGTGTTCCTGAAAATAGTAAAATATCGTCAATGTAAATTAATGCATGATGCAAAATAGGTTGAAAGATTTTGACCATTGCTTTTTGAAAAATAGAAGGAGCAGTTTTCAATCCAAAGGGTAAAACTGTCCATTGATAATGAGCATTCGGAATGCAAAAAGTAATTTTGTATCTTTCAGAGGGTTCAATGCCTAATTACCAAAAACCTGATTTTAAATCAAATTTTGAAAAGATTTGGGCATTTTTCAAATATGTGAAAATGTTTTGTCCTTTAGGAAGAGGAAATTTGTCATCTTGTAAAAACATGTTTAGAGGTTTATAATCAATGACTAATCTCTTTTTTCCACGGACAAGTTCAGATCGTTTTTCCACATAAAAAGCTTGGCAAGCCCACTGAGAATTTGTGGGTTCAATAAGACCTTGGGCTAAAAGTTGAGAACACTCTTTTTGGGCTAGGACTAAGTCAGAAGGACTCATTCCTGGATGGGTGGCTTTGATAGGATTGGTGTCTTCATTCAGCTTGAAGGGGAGCTTAATGAAGAAAGACTTATTTTTCCATAATGGACTTGGATGGGTGAATTCAGCATGAGACTCAGGGCAATACTGGAGTAGTTTTACTGAGATGTCTTGGTAGGACTTTGGAGAATTGGAAAGGCTGTAGAGTCTGAGGATGTTTATGAAGGGTTTAAACATGGATTTGACTCGAATACCAGTTGGAAGTATTTGGAGATGTGAGACTTTGGAGATGGTATCGAAACCTAATAAGATGTCTTTATCAGGTAAGTTCGAACCAATGACATGGGTCCAAAGGACATAATTAGGAAAGATTTGGATACCAATGGGATGTTTGGTAATCAAATCTGTTGTGAAGATTTTCCCATCGGCTGCTTTGAAATGTTCTTTGTGAGGCTTCCAGTGATGTAGTGGAAGGATATCTGGATTGAGCATTGTCTTCTGAGCACCTGTGTCAAAAAATCCAATGACAGGGATTGATCTTTGAAACTTTGAGGGTAAAATCTGGATTTTGACTGATGGAATGGGAATGGAGGAATCCAGGGACAAAGATTGTTGGTTGTAGACAGTGAGGAATCCATCTGTATCAGATTCATTAGATGAATTTTTCAGTGCGAACACTGTATCTTCATTTGGTGCTTCTTGTTCTGAGAAACAAGATTCAACTTCTTCTTTGTCTGGAGAATAGTCTGTAACAGTCTGCAAATGCTTGATGAGACGAACAGATTTGTCTCGCTTGTTAGGACAGTCTCTGGAGTAGTGTCCTTTCTTTTTGCAAATAAAGCATCTACTGGATTTTCTCCGTTGTTGTTCCTTGGAGGAAGGAGACTTTTTCCTGTAGAATGTGAATGGTCTGCGAGGTTTCTGGAAATAAGGCTTGGAAGAAGATTTTTGTTTGAGCTTTCTGAAATGCTTCTTCTTGTGAGAACCGCAGTTACATTGCTTTTTATCTTTGCACTTGATTTACAGATAAGGCTTTTTACAAGCACTTCTGAATGGTTCTTTATCTTTGATCAATTCCTTGAAGAATTGTTTCTGTTCGCAAAGCTTGTCAAGACATGCTTTGGCAATCTGGAAAATCTTGCCTAAGGAAATGTTTTCAAAACTGAGGTTGTAAACAGCAAGTTGTCTCTGAATTTCTGGTTGCAATTCTTCAGGTAAGGAAGCAAGGAAAACATGCTTCAGAGTAGGGTCATTGAAACCATTCAACTTGTAGAACAAGATTGACATCTTTTTATAGTAGAAGTCAAGAACTTTGGCCTTAAGTGAACAGCATTTCATGTTGAGATAATCTCGTCTGGCTGCTTCAAAGTGTGCAGCTGGTTCGCCAATGACTGTTCATGAAGGAGTGCCAAGGCTGAGGAAACATCAGGCAACTGGACAAATTGGAGTTGTCTGTAGGAACCTAGGCTGTCAAACCAGTCTCTTAGAGAGCCAATGAAACGGGTGGTTAGTTCCTTGAGAACGGATTCCACTGTTGCGTTAGTTTTGAGTATCTGTAGATCTACCCAAGCTGAAATCTCGGATAGTTTGTCTCGCCATTTACTGGTTGGAATATCATCAAAAGTAAACCATGGGCCATTTGATGATTTGGCAGTTTGTTGCTGAGGAGGTGCAGATGTAGATTTAGTGGGATCATCAACATCAGATGGAATCTCAAAGTAAGATTCTGATTCAGAAGTCTGTGCATGCTCTGTTTCTTCTGGCTGAGCCATTAAGAGCTTAGTAATGTCTGCATAAGACTTTTCTGAATCGGTTGTAGAAACCGAAGAGAGTGGAGGTTCTGAACAGGGTGCAGAGTTTGAGTCTGATGGTTGAGATGATATGTCAGCAGATCTGTGATCCGTTACAGATTCTGAAGCTGAGGTAGTTTCATCTGTGGAGGTATCTGTGGATGTGTTTGAGGAAGTGTCAATAGGATGAACAAAGGAAGCAAATTGATGCATGGGTTCCTTATCCTTTGATTGAGACACATGAGGTGGAGGTTGAGTCATGTGAGAAGGAGGAATAAAAGTATATTCTGGTGATTGTTGTTCTTGAGTTTCAGGTTGAGAGGGTTGATTGATCTTCAAAGGTTTGGGTTGAGGTTTGGACCTTGGTTTTGGCTTTGAAGGTTGAGGTGGTTGAGGTGCCTGTCTGAACAGTGTATGGGTCATTCCAAACAATTTAGACGGGTCATATTGCTTGATTGGTGCTAGCAAAGGAGTAAATGGGTGGTATGTAGGACCAATAGAAGGTATTGGTGGAGTCTGAGTGAAGAGGGTAGGTCTCTGCTTTTTAGATTCAATCTGGTGCAGTTCTGCTTGCAGCTTTCTGATTTCTCGTTCTTTGCTATCAAACTCAGGACCATAATATCTTCATCTGAGCATTTCTCGTAATTCAGCATCTAATTGAGCAACTCTGGTATTTAGATCCTGGTGGATTTGCTGCAACTGTAAGGTTATGGAATCAATTTTTGTTTCAATTTTATCAGTTCGTAAACTGATCTTATCAACCTGTTGATGGATATGCTGTAAAGCATCATTCTGGGCTTTGGCATTCTGGGTTTGCCAATTGAGAATTGATTCAAAGGGTTTTGGTTCTTCAAGATGACCAGCAGAGGTGATTGGTGAAGGGACAAAAGGTTTTGACACGATTTTTCTCTAGGTGTCAGTTTGTGGTTCAAGAGGTGGAAAGTTTGAAGAATAATTTCTGGAAAACATCATACAAGAGATTGGTTGTGGTTGTGAAGGTATGACTGGTGAAGGGACTTCTGTTTTGCAGTGTGTTGCAATCCATTTAAGTTCCTTTTGGTAAAGGGGTAATGGTACAGATGGAGGTGAAGGAGGGTTTGGTGGCCTTTTGTGGTCAACCTTACAAGAAGTAAGATACTTATTTTTAGGTTTATTCTTTTGCTTTGAAGCAAAATCTTCATCTTCGCCATCTTCCCAACAAGGGCAATCTGGATCACACATGTTAGATCCAGGAGCATCCCAAAGGAAGTGTGTTCCAATTTTTGCAGGATAAATTGGATAGCCTTCTAAGGTGAAGCCAGTGATTGGTAGCTTCTCTTGGCTAGTTTGGACTGGAGCGATCATTGAAGAGTATGTGAAAGATAGTCTTGGAGACTCTGGTGGAGCTGTGGGTAGAACAGCTGAAGGAGGCTGTGAAGCCGTCTGAGGTGATTTGAAAGTCATTTTGACAGATCCATCTTGTCTGCGTTCAAACATGCTTTCAGATGTGTGAATTGGAGCATCGTTCTGATGGAACTTTTCATAGTTTGAAATCCATTCTAAAGGCATGAGCTTTACAAGTTCCTGTTGAGGAATTTGTCTGGGAATCTGAATGATAGTTGGAGTTTGATCAGATTCAGCTAATACCATAAGAGCATCAGAGTGACTTTCTGGAGTTGGGAGATCTAAGGCATGATTTTGAAGCCTATAGACCAATTGATGATGGAGGGTAGCTATTTTTGCTGAGGAGATCTGGTCAGCACCTTGAATTTGAACTTAGACTTTCAAGGCAGTGGAAAGGTTGATGGAGGTGAGTGTAACCTTCTGGTTTCCAGTTGGCAACGAGTTCTGGAGGGATCTCAAGTGTGACATATTGTTCAGCAGTAGTAGCTTGGAGAGTACACTGGTCCAACCGAGAAGATTAGATGTATTCTTCAGGGAGAGGTCTTTTTGTACTGATCAAGGATTTGATACTACGGGTGAGAGAAGTAGAACGTTTATACAGATGATAATGACTGATAAGAGGAAAAGAAGACTCAGTGATTTGAGCAGATTCAGGAATATAAGAATATTCTACAAGGTTTTCTATCTTATTTGCAGTATGCCTAGTGCATGATTTTGGTAAAGACAAGGTCGAAGTCTAAGTCTAAAAGCTTCGAAGAAAAATACAAGAGTGTTTTCTAAACCATGATTCTCTAAACTCTCTCTTCTCTCTCTCGTTAATGAAGTCTTAGGGTCTTAAAAGGTTTGAAAAAGAATTTATCAGTTCATTTTCAAAAACTTGAGATAGTATACTCTGCACTTGCCTTGTTCAAGGACCCTGTGCATCAGAAAAACTCATGCTTGTTTCTTAGACGGGCAGCGGATTGAGGATCGCCATAATATCAAGGAAAACAGAGCATTAGGTTAAAACTCTGAAACAGTTTCCACTGGTCGTACAACCCAAAACTAAGACACTCCTGGTCTTTTCAACAGGGTACCAGACTGTCTAAGAAACAAGCATGAGTTTTTCTGATGCACAGGGTCCTTGAACAAGGCAAGTGCAGAGCATACTATCTCAAGTTTTTGAAAATGAACTGATAAATTCTTTTTCAAAACTTTTAAGACCCTAAGACTTCATTAACGAGAGAGAGCAGAGAGAGTTTAGAGAATCATGGTTTAGAAAACACTCTTGTATTTTTCTTCGAAGCTTTTAAACTTAGACTTCAACCTTGAATGGCCACAACCTCATCATCCAGTGGAAACTGTTTTAGAGTTTTAACCTAATGCTTTGTTTTCCTTGATATTATAGCGATCCTCAATCCGCTGCCCTACTCCATAGTTGGTATCAGAGCCCTTTATCTCATTTCTATGAGACATAATATCATGTTTTGAATTTAAAAGAAAAATGGTAAGATAAAATGCTTTTTCAGTTTTGAAAGAATCCTAGACTTCAGGACACAGAGAGAGAGATTTCAAAATCATGGCTTCTACATCCTCTTGCCCAGAATCTTCAAGTACTATTTCCCTTTCTTCAACCTTGTCTTTACCAAAATCATGCACTAGGCATACTGCAAATAATATAGAAAACCTTGTAGAATATTCTTATATTCCTGAATCTGCTCAAATCACTGAGTCTTCTTTTCCTCTTATCAGTCCTTATCATCTGTATAAACGTTCTACTTCTCTCACCCGTAATATCAAATCCTTGATCAGTACAAAAAGACCTCTCCCTAAAGAATACATCTAATCTTCTCGGTTGGACCAGTGTACTCTCCAAGCTACTACTACTGAACAATATGTCACACTTGAGATCCCTCTAGAACTCGTTGCCAACTGGAAACGAGAAGGTTACACTCACCTCCATCTGGGAGGAGTGAGATTAATCTTGACTCTTCATGGAAGAAAAGGATTACCAGTTACTGCTCGAATTACTATGCTCGACACTAGGTTCAAACAGTATCAACACGCTGTTATTGGTATAGTTTTAACCACCTTACATGCAGGCAGTGCTCTCCTTACCTTCTACCCAAATTTCAACTTGTCCATACAAGATATCAACCTTTCCACCGCCTTGAAAGTCTAAGTTCAAATTCAAGGTGCTGACCAGATCTCCTCAGCAAAAATAGCTACCCTCTATCATCAATTGGTCTATAGGTTTCAAAATCATGCCTTAGATCTCCTAACCCCAGAAAGTCACTCTGATACTCTTATGGTATTAGCTGAATCTGATCAAACTCCAACTATCATTCAAATTCCCAGACAAATTCCTCAACAGGAACTTGTAAAGCTCATGCCTTTAGAATGGATTTCAAACTATGAAAAGTTCCATCAGAACGATGCTCCAATTCAGACATCCGAAAGCATGTTTGAACGTAGAAAAGATGGATCTGTCAAAATGACTTTCAAATCACCTCAGATGGCTTCACAGCTCCACCAGAGTCTCCAAGACTATCTTTCACATACTCTTCAATGATCGCTCCAGTCCAAACTGGCCAAGAGAAGCTACCAATCATTGGCTTCACCTCAGAAGGCTATCCAATTTATCCTATAAAAATTGGAACACACTTCCTTTGGGATGCTCCTGGATCTAACATGCGTGATCCAGATTGCCTTTGTTGGGAAGACGGCGAAGATGAAGATTTTGCTTCAAAGCAAAAGAATAAACCTAAAAAGAAGTATCTTGCTTCTTGTAAGGTTGACCACAAAAGGCCACCAAACCCTCCATCACCTCCATCTGCACCATTACCCCTTTACCAAAAGGAACTTAAATGGATTGCATCACACTGCAAAACAGAAGTCCCTTCACCAGTCATACCTCTACAACCACAACCAATCTCTTGTATGATGTTTTCCAGAGATTATTCTTCAAACTTTCCACCTCTTGAACCACAAACTGACACCTAGAGAAAAATCGTGTCAAAACCTTTTGTCCCTTCACCAATCACCTCTACTGGTCATCTTGAAGAACCAAAACCCTTTGAATCAGTTCTCAATTGGCAAACCCAGAATGCCAAAGCCCAGAATGATGCTTTACAGCATATCCATCAATAGGTTGATAAGATCAGTTTACGAACTGATAAAATTGAAACAAAAGTTGATTCTATAATCTTACAGTTGCAGCAAATCCAACAGGATCTAAAAACCATAGTTGCTCAATTAGATGCTGAATTACAAGAAATGCTCAGACGAAGATATTATGGTCCTGAGTTTGATAGCAAAGAGCGAGAAATCAGAAAGCTGCAAGCAGAACTGCACCAGATTGAATCTGAAAAGCAGAGACCTACCCTCTTCACTCAGACTCCACCAATACCTTCTATTAGTCCTACATACCACTCGTTCACTCCTTTGCTAGCACCAATCAAGCAATATGACCCGTCTAAATTGTTTGGAATGACCCATACACTGTTCAGACAGGCACCTCAACCACCTCAACCACCTCAACCTTCAAAGCCAAACCCAAGGTCCAAACCTCAACCCAAACCTTTGAAGATCAATCAACCCTCTCAACCTGAAACTCAAGAACAACAATCACCAGAATACACTTCTATTCCTCCTTCTCACATGACTCAACCTCCACCTCATGTGTCTCAATCAAAGGATAAGGAACCCATGCATCAATTTGCTTCCTATGTTCATCCTATTGACACTTCCTCAAACACTTCCACAGATACCTCCACAGATGAAACTACCTCAGCTTCAGAATCTGAAACGGATCACAGATCTGCTGACACATCATGTCAACTATCAGACTCAAACTCTGCACCCTGTTCAGAACCTTCACTCTCTTCGGTTTCTACAACCGATTCAGAAAAGTCTTATGCAGACATTACTAAGCTCTTAATGGCTCAGCCAGAAGAAATAGAGCATGCACAGACTTCTCAACCAGAATCTTACTTTGAGATTCCATCTGATGTTGATGATCCCACTGAATCTACATTTGCACCTCCTCAACAACAAACTGCCAAATCATCAAATGGCACATGGTTTACTTTTGATGATATTGCAATCAGTAAATGGCGAGACAAACTATCCGAGATTTCAGCTTGGGTAGATCTGCAGATACTCAAAACCGACGCAACAATGGAATCAGTTTTCAAGGAACTAACCACCCGTTTCATTGGCTCTCTAAGAGACTGGTTTGACAGCCTAGGTTCCTACAGACAACTTCAATTTGTCCAGTTGCCTGATGTTTCCTCAGCCTTGGCACTCTTTCATGAACAGTTCATTGGCGAACCAGCTGCACACTTTGAAGCAGCCAGACGAGATTATCTCAACATGAAATACTGTTCACTCAAGGCCAAAGATCTTGACTTCCACTACAAAAGGATGTCAATCTTGTTCTACAAATTGAATGTTTCAATGACCCTACTCCGAAGCATGTTTTCCTTGCTTCCTTACCTGAAGAATTGCAACCAGAAATTCAGAGACAACTTGCTGTTTACAACCTCAGTCTTGAAAACATTTCCTTAGGCAAGATTTTCCAGATTGCCAAAGTATGTCTTGACAAGCTTTGCGAACAGAAACAATTCTTCAAGGAATTGATCAAAGATAAAGAACCATTCAGAAGTGCTTGTAAAAAGCCTTATCTGCAAATCAAGTGCAAAGATAAAAAGCAATGTGACTGCGGTTCTCACAAGAAGAAGCATTTCAGAAAGCTCAAACAGAAATCTTCTTCCAAGCCTTATTTCCAGAAACCTCGCAGACCATTCATATTCTACAGGAAAAAGTCCCCTTCCTTTAAGGAACAACAACGGAAAAGATCTAGTAGATGCTTTATTTGCAAAAAGAAAGGACACTACTCCAGAGACTGTCCTAACAAGCGAGACAAATCTGTCCGTCTCATCAAGAATTTGCAGACTGTTACAGACTATTCTCCAGACAAAGAAGAAGTTGAATCTTGTTTCTCAGAACAAGAAGCACCAAATGAAGATACAGTGTTCGCACTGGAAAATTCATCTGATGAATCTGATACTGTCTACAACCAACAATCTTTGTCCCTGGATTCCTCCATTCCCATTCCATCAGTCAAAATCCAGATTTTACCCTCAAAGTTTCAAAGACCAATCCCTATCATTGGATTTTTTGACACAGGCGCTCAGAAGACAATGCTCAATCCAGATATCCTTCCACTACATCATTGGAAGCCTCACAAAGAACATTTCAAAGCAGCCGATGGGAAAATCTTCACAACAGATTTGATTACCAAACATCCCATTGGTATCTAAATCTTTCCTAATTATGTCCTTTGGACCCATGTCATTGGTTCGAACTTACCTGATAAAGACATCTTATTAGGTTTCGATACCATCTCCAAAGTCCCACATCTCAAAATACTTCCAACTGGTATTCGAATCAAATCCATGTTTAAACCCTTCATAAACATCCTCAGACTCTACAGCCTTTTCAATTCTCCACAGTGCTACCAAGACATCTCAGCAAAACTACTCCAGTATTGCCCTGAGTCTCATGCTGAATTCACCCATCCAAGTCCATTATGGAAAAATAAGTCTTTCTTCATTAAGCTCCCCTTCAAGCTGAATGAAGACACCAATCCTACCAAAGCCACCCATCCAGGAATGAGTCCTTCTGGCTTAGTCCTAGCCCAAAAAGAGTGTTCTCAACTTTTGGCCCAAGGTCTTATTGAACCCACAAATTCTCAGTGGGCTTGCCAAGCTTTTTATGTGGAAAAACGATCTGAACTTGTCCGTGGAAAAAAGAGATTAGTCATTGATTATCAACCTCTAAACATGTTTTTACAAGATGACAAATTTCCTCTTCCTAAACGACAAAACATTTTCACATATTTGAAAAATGCCCAAATCTTTTCAAAATTTGATTTAAAATCAGGTTTTTGGCAATTAGGCATTGAACCCTCTGAAAGATACAAAACTACTATTTGCATTCCGAATGCTCATTATCAATGGACAGTTTTACCCTTTGGATTGAAAACTGCTCCTTCTATTTTCAAAAAAGCAATGGTCAAAATCTTTCAACCTATTTTGCATCATGCATTGATTTACATTGACGATATTTTGCTATTTTCAGGAACACATGAAGAACATCGCCAGTTGTTAAATCAATTTCTTGACATAGTTCAATCTCATGGAATAATGCTGTCACCCAAGAAAAGCACCATTGCCACAGCCAATATTGAATTCCTTGGCATGGTCATCAAAAATGGTCACTACCAACCAAGAAAGCACATTGCTCAAGAACTGCTTCACTTTCCAGATCAACACTTATCTAGAAAGCAGATCCAGTAATTTCTTAGAATTGTCAATTACATCCGTGATTTCATCCCTCACGTGGATCAACATACAGTATAACTTTCGGCTTTATTGAAAAAGAAGCCTCCAGAATGGAATGACAACCATACATTAGCTGTCACCAAGCTTAAGCAGATTGCACAAGATCCTCCACCATTAAAGATAATTACAGATGGTAATCGAATCCTGCAAACAGACGCAAGTGACAACTCATGGGGTGCTGTACTCCTCGAAGAAATCAATGGAAAAGAAAACTTTATCGAATACGCTAGTGAACATTTCTCTGACTCACAATGCCACTACCACAGTATCTACAAAGAGATTTTAGCCGTGAAAAATGGTATTAAAAAATTTGAATATCATTTAATCGGTTATCATTTTCTTATCAGATTAGACAGCTCATCCTTCCCAGCCATCCTCACCTCAAAAGGAAAGAATATTCCAGAGAAGATGCTTTTGCGATTAAAAGACTGGTTTTCAAAATATGACTTCTCCGTGAAGCATATAAAAGGAACCCAGAACCTCATCCCTGATCTCCTATCCAGACTTGCCAAACCTTCTCCGCCTATCCTTTGTATTTCATCCCAATACCATTTTCCTTTCATCTCTATGGCAACCTCCCTGCCAACACAGGCCTTAACCAAAAAATATTTTCCCCCTGGCAAAACATTTAACTCAGCCTTTGCTATTCAGGACTTTGCCCGAAAATATGTCTTTAGGTTTTTCATCAGAGCTTATTTGCTCACTGAATCCATCCCTATCATGGATTTCCATCCAGAAGACTTGTTTCTTACAGGTCTGCATGTCCATCCTATTAAGGGTATTACTGAAGATGAGTTATGGTACATCTGGTGTCTCACTGTCCTTTATGTTACCAAGTTGGTTTTCCCCGTCCGGCCCATATATAGACACCTCATGGATCCTGAACAGTCCACCTCTCTCATCTGGACCGTGCTTGAATGGTATTCTCCAATTCCTTGGTGGAAAATGAAACTTCAACAGATCATCTTCCTCCACAATCTTGAAAAAATCCCAGCACCAGAAGCAGACATGTTCACATCTGTCCTCACAATTCACAGGCCATATTTTTAACATCCACATATTGACAATTTCTGGACTGTAGACCAAGCACGAGAATGGCAAACTCTGCCACATCCAACTCTTCTAGAACAGGATAGAAACATCCAAAGAAATCTGGCCAACTTTCTTTATCAACTCAATCATAGGTCAGATCCACCAAAGAACATCCTCCACACCTCCTTAGGTCCTCGGCATGACCTTCTCATAGTCCCAACTCCTTCAGCCATATCCACACCGAACACCTCGGGGATTATCCTCAAAGAAGAAAAGCCAGATTACACTGACTTTTTATTCCAAGATGCTCAAGACCCTTGGGAAGAATTCATGTCCTCAACCCAACACTTAGAGTAACTTCAAACACCACCTACAAACCCTAATGAAGCAAGCACAAGCCATCAACCAGCCAACCATCCACCAGAGCAGTCTTATCCACCTTTTTGCTTACAGGTCCGGACTAAACCATCACCTGATCCCGACGAAGAACAAAGAGCTAAATTTTGCCCTTGGCCCTGTGTGCCAAGTTGTACTCATCCTGAAAAGATCTTCAAGAAAGATGCTGACGATGACACTGACTCAGACACTGATGCCATTTCACTATGAGACACATCAGCCTGCCGACACCTTCCAATTTGTCGCGTTGTAATAATTGTGTTTTGTTTGAGTGTGCTTATGCTTATGCTTTTGCTTTACTTTATTAAAGTTGCTTTAGAAAAGAGATAAGGACGTGTCCTATCCTTTAAGCTTTTGCTTTTTATCCTGTCTTCTACTTTTTAAAAGTAGATACATTATTTTATTCTTGCTTTTGTAAAAGCAGGGGCCCTGTCCTGCTTTACTCGCCTATATAAGGCAGCTCCCTCTTCATTGTAACATAAGGTCGAAGTCTACGTCTAAAAGCTTCGAAGAAAAATACAAGAGTGTTTTCTAAACCATGATTCTCTAAACTCTCTCTTCTCTCTCTCGTTAATGAAGTCTTAGGGTCTTAAAAGGTTTGAAAAAAAATTTATCCGTTCATTTTCAAAAACTTGAGATAGTATGCTCTGCACTTGCCTTGTTCAAGGACCCTGTGAATCAGAAAAACTCATGCTTGTTTCCTAGACGGTCTGGTACCCTGTTGAAAAGACCAGGAGTGTCTTAGTTTTGGGTTGTTCGACCAGTGGAACCTGTTTTAGAGTTTTAACCTAATGCTTTGTTTTCCTTGATATTATGGCGATCCTCAATCCGCTGCCCTACTCCATAGTTGGTATCAGAGCCCTTTATGTCATTTCTATGAGACATAATATCATGTTTTGAATTTAAAAGAAAAATGGTAAGATAAAATGCTTTTTCAGTTTTGAAAGAATCCTAGACTTCAGGACACAGAGAGAGAGAGAGTTTAGAGAATCATGGCTTATGAAACACTCCTTTATTTTCTTCGAAGCTTTTAGACTTAGATCTTATTGAACCCACAAATTCTCAGTGGGCTTGCCAAGCTTTTTATGTGGAAAAACATTCTGAATTTGTTCGTGGAAAAAAGAGATTAGTCATTGATTATCAACCTCTAAACATGTTTTTACAAGATGACAAATTTTCTCTTCCTAAACGACAAAACATTTTCACATATTTGAAAAATACCCAAATCTTTTTAAAATTTGATTTAAAATCAGGTTTTTGACAATTAGGCATAATATCTGTGAGACATAATATCATGTTTTGAATTTAAAAGAAAAATGGTAAGATAAAATGCTTTTTCAGTTTTGAAAGAATCCTAGACTTCAGGACACAGAGAGAGAGAGATTTCAAAATCATGGCTTCTACATCCTCTTGCCCAGAATCTTCAAGTACTATTTCCCTTTATTCAACCTTGTCTTTACCAAAATCATGCACTAGGCATACTGTAAATAAGATAGAAAACCTTGTAGAATATTCTTATATTCCTGAATCTGCTCAAATCATTGAGTCTTCTTTTCCTCTTATCAGTCCTTATCATCTGTATAAACGTTCTACTTCTCTCACCCGTAGTATCAAATCCTTGATCAGTACAAAAAGACCTCTCCCTAAAGAATACATCCAATCTTCTCAGTTGGACCAGTGTACTCTCCAAGCTACTACTGCTAAACAATATGTCACACTTGAGATCCCTCTAGAACTCGTTGCCAACTGGAAACGAGAAGGTTACACTCACCTCCATCTAGGAGGAGTGAGATTAATCTTGACTCTTCATGGAAGAAAAGGATTACCAGTTACTGCTCGAATTGCTATGCTCGACACAAGGTTCAAACAGTATCAACACGCTGTTATTGGTATAGTTTTAACCACCTTACATACAGGCAGTGCTCTTCTTACCTTCTACCCAAATTTCAACTTGTCCCTTCAAGATATCAACCTTTCCACCGCCTTGAAAGTCCAAGTTCAAACTCAAGGTGTTGACCAAATCTCCTAAGCAAAAATAGCTACCCTCCATCATCAATTGGTCTATAGGCTTCAAAATCATGCCGTAGATCTCCCAACTCCAGAAAGTCACTCTGATGCTCTTATGGTATTAGCTGAATCTGATCAAACTCCAACTATCATTCAGATTCCCAGACAAATTCCTCAACAGGAACTTGTAAAGCTCATGCCTTTAGAATGGATTTCAAACTATGAATAGTTTTATTAGAACGATGCTCCAATTCAGACATCTGAAAGCATGTTTGAACGCATACAAGATGGATCTGTCAAAATGACTTTCAAATCTCCTCAGACGGCTTCACAGCCTCCTCCAGCTGTTCTACCCACAGCTTCACCAGAGTCTCCAAGACTATCTTTCACATACTCTTCAATGATCGCTCCAGTCCAAACTGGCCAAGAGAAGCTACCAATCACTGACTTCACCTCAGAAGGCTATCCAATTTATCCTGCAAAAATTGGAACACACTTTCTTTGGGATGCTCCTGGATCTAACATGTGTGATCCAGATTGCCCTTGTTGGGAAGACGGCGAAGATGAAGATTTTGCTTCAAAGCAAAAGAATAAACCTAAAAAGAAGTATCTTGCTTCTTGTAAGGTTGACCACAAAAGGCCACCAAACCCTCCATCACCTCCATCTACACCATTACCCCTTTACCAAAAGGAACTTAAATGGATTGCAACACACTGCAAAACAGAAGTCCCTTCACCAGTCATACCTCCACAACCACAACCAATCTCTTGTATGATGTTTTCCAGAGATTATTCTTCAAACTTTCCACCTCTTGAACCACAAACTGACACCCAGAGAAAAATCGTGTCAAAACCTTTTGTCCCTTCACCAATCACCTCTGCTGGTCATCTTAAAGAACCAAAACCCTTTGAATCAGTTCTCAATTGGCAAACCCAGAATGCCAAAGCCCAGAATGATGCTTTACAGCATATCCATCAACAGGTTGATAAGATCAGTTTACGAACTGATAAAATTGAAACAAAAGTTGATTCCATAACCTTACAGTTGCAGCAAATCCACCAAGATCTAAAAACCAGAGTTGCTCAATTAGATGCTGAATTACGAGAAATGCTCAGACGAAGATATTATGGTCCTGAGTTTGATAGCAAAGAATGAGAAATCAGAAAGCTGTAAGCGGAACTGCACCAGATTGAATCTGAAAAGCAGAGACCTACCCTCTTCACTCAGACTTCACCAATACCTTCTATTGGTCCTACATACCACCTGTTCACTCCTTTGTTAGCACCAATCAAGCAATATGACCCGTCTAAATTGTTTGGAATGACCCATACACTGTTCAGACAGGCACCTCAACCACCTCAACCACCTCAACCTTCAAAGCCAAAACCAAGGTCCAAACCTCAACCCAAACCTTTGAAGATCAATCAACCCTCTCAACCTGAAACTCAAGAACAACAATCACCAGAATACACTTTTATTCCTCCTTCTCACATGACTCAACCTCCACCTTATGTGTCTCAATCAAACGGTAAGGGACCCATGCATCAATTTGCTTCCTATGTTCATCCTATTGACACTTCCTCAAACACTTCCACAGATACCTCCACAAATGAAACTACCTCAGGTTCAAAATCTGAAACGGATCACAGATCTGCTAACACATCATCTCAACCATTAGACTCAAACTCTGCACCCTGTTCAGAACCTTCACTCTCTTCGGTTTCTACAACCGATTCAGAAAAGTCTTATGCAGACATTACTAAGCTCTTAATGGCTCAGCCAGAAGAAACAGAGCATGCACAGACTTCTCCACCAGAATCTTACTTTGAGATTCCATCTGATGTTGATGATCCCACTGAATCTACATCTGCACCTCCTCAACAACAAACTGCCAAATCATCAAATGGCCCATGGTTTACTTTTGATGATATTCCAACCAGTAAATGGCGAGACAAACTATCCGAGATTCAGCTTGGGTAGATCTGCAGATACTCAAAACCGACGCAACAGTGGAATCAATTCTCAAGGAACTAACCACCCGTTTCATTGGCTCTCTAAGAGACTGGTTTGACAGCCTAGGTTCCTACAGACAACTTCAATTTGTCCAGTTGCCTGATGTTTCCTCAGCCTTGGCACTCTTTCATGAACAGTTCATTGGCGAACCAGCTGCACACTTTGAAGCAGCCAGACGAGATTATCTCAACATGAAATGCTGTTCACTCAAGGCCAAAGATCTTGACTTCCACTACAAAAGGATGTCAATCTTGTTCTACAAATTGAATGTTTCAATGACCCTACTCCGAAGCATGTTTTCCTTGCTTCCTTACCTGAAGAATTGCAACCAGAAATTCAGAGACAACTTGCTGTTTACAACCTCAGTCTTGAAAACATTTCCTTAGGCAAGATTTTCCAGATTGCCAAAGCATGTCTTGACAAGCTTTGCGAACAGAAACAATTCTTTAAGGAATTGATCAAAGATAAAGAACCATTCAGAAGTGCTTGTAAAAAGCCTTATCTGCAAATCAAGTGCAAAGATAAAAAGCAATGTGACTGCGGTTCTCACAAGAAGAAGCAGACCATTCACATTCTACAGGAAAAAGTCTCCTTCCTCCAAGGAACAACAACGGAGAAGATCTAGTAGATACTTTATTTGCAAAAAGAAAGGACACTACTCCAGAGACTATCCTAACAAGCGAGACAAATCTGTCCGTCTCATCAAGCATTTGCAGACTGTTACAGACTATTCTCCAGACAAAGAAGAAGTTGAATCTTGTTTCTCAGAACAAGAAGCACCAAATGAAGATACAATGTTCGCACTGGAAAATTCATCTGATGAATCTGATACTGTCTACAACCAACAATCTTTGTCCCTGGATTCCTCCATTCCCATTCCATCAGTCAAAATCCAGATTTTACCCTCAAAGTTTCAAAGACCAATCCCTATCATTGGATTTTTTGACACAGGCGCTCAGAAGACAATGCTCAATCCAGATATCCTTCCACTACATCACTGGAAGCCTCACAAAGAACATTTCAAAGCAGCCGATGGGAAAATCTTCACAACAGATTTGATTACCAAATATCCCATTGGTATCCAAATCTTTCCTAATTATGTCCTTTGGACCCATGTCATTGGTTCGAACTTACCTAATAAAGACATCTTATTAGGTTTCGATACCATCTCCAAAGTCCCACATCTCAAAATACTTCCAACTAGTATTCGAGTCAAATCCATGTTTAAACCCTTCATAAACATCCTCAGACTCTACAGCCTTTCCAATTCTCCACAAATCTTACTAGACATCTCAAAGAAACTACTCCAAAGATACCCTGAGTCTCATGCTGAATTCACCCATCCAAGTCCATTATGGAAAAATAAGTCTTTCTTCATTAAGCTCCCCTTCAAGCTGAATGAAGACACCAATCCTACCAAAGCCACCCATCCAGGAATGAGTCCTTCTGACTTAATCCTAGCCCAAAAAGAGTGTTCTCAACTTTTGGCACAAGGTCTTATTGAACCCACAAATTCTCAGTGGGCTTGCCAAGCTTTTTATGTAGAAAAACGATCTGAACTTGTCCGTGGAAAAAAGAGATTAGTCATTGATTATCAACCTCTAAACATGTTTTTACAAGATGACAAATTTCCTCTTCCTAAACGACAAAACATTTTCACATATTTGAAAAATGCCCAAATCTTTTCAAAATTTGATTTAAAATCAGGTTTTTGGCAATTAGGCATTGAACTCTCTGAAAAATACAAAATCGCTTTTTGCATTCCGAATGCTCATTATCAATGGACAGTTTTACCCTTTGGATTGAAAACTGCTCCTTCTATTTTCCAAAAAGTAATGGTCAAAATCTTTCAACCTATTTTACATCATGTATTGATTTACATTGACGATATTTTGCTATTTTCAGGAACACATGAAGAACATCGCCAGTTGTTAAATCAATTTCTTGACATAGTTCAATCTCATGGAATAATGCTGTCACCCAAGAAAAGCACCATTGCCACAGCCAACATTGAATTCCTTGGCATGGTCATCAAAGATGGTCACTACTAACTAGGAAAGCACATTGCTCAAGAACTGTTTCACTTTCCAGATCAACACTTATCTAGAAAGCAGATCCAGCAATTTCTTGGATTGTCAATTACATCCGTGATTTCATCCCTCACGTAGATCAACATACAGCACAACTTTCGGCTTTATTGAAAAAGAAGCCTCCAGAATGGAATGACAACCATACATTAGCTGTCACCAAGCTTAAGCAGATTGCACAAGATCCTCTACCATTAAAGATCATTATAGATGGCAATCGAATCCTGCAAACAGACGCAAGTGACAACTCATGGGGTGCTGTACTCCTCGAAGAAATCAATGGAAAAGAAAACTTTATTGGATACGCTAGTGGACATTTCTCTTACTCACAATGCCACTACCACAGTATCTACAAAGAGATTTTAGCAGTGAAAAATGGTATTAAAAAATTTGAATATCATTTAATCGGTTATCATTTTCTTATCAAATTGGACAGCTCATCCTTCCCAGCCATCCTAAACTTAAAAGGAAAGAATATTCCAGAGAAGATGCTTTTGCGATTAAAAGACTGGTTTTCAAAATATGACTTCTCCGTTAAGCATATAAAAGGAACCCAGAACCTCATCCCTGATCTCCTATCTAGACTTGCCAAACCTTCTCCGCCTATCCTTTGTATTTCATCCCAATACCATTTTCCTTTCATCTCTATGGCAACCTCCCTACCAACACAGGCCTTAACCAAAAGATATTTTCCCCCTGGCAAAACTTTTAACTCAGCTTTTGCTATTCAGGACTTTGCCCGAAAATATGTCTTTAGGTTTTTCATCAGAGCTTATTTGCTCACTAAATCCATCCCTGTCATGGATTTCTATCCAGAAGACTTGTTTCTTACAGGTCTGTATCTCCATCCTATTAAGGGTATTACTGAAGATGAGTTATGGTACATCTGGTGTCTCACTGTCCTCTATGTTACCAAGTTGGTTTTCCCCGTCAAGCCCATATATAGACACCTCATGGATCCTGAACAGTCCACCTCTCTCATCTGGACCGTGCTTGAATGGTATTCTCCAATTCCTTGGTGGAAAATGAAACTTCAACAGATCATCTTTCTCCACAATCTTGAAAAAATCCCAGCACCAGAAGCAGACATGTTCACATCTGTCTTCACAATTCACAGGCCATATTTTCAACATCCACATATTGACAATTTCTGGACTGTAGACCAAGCACGAGAATGGCAAACTCTACCACATCCAGCTCTTCTAGAACAGGACAGAAACATCCAAAGAAATCTGACCAACTTTCTTTGTCAACTCAATCATAGGTCAGATCCACCAAAGAACATCCTCCACACCTCTTTAGGTCCTCGGCATGACCTTCTCATAGTCCCAACTCCTTCAGCCATATCCACACCGAACACCTCGGGGATTATCCTTAAAGAAGAAAAGCCAGATTACACTGACTTTTTATTCCAAGATGCTCAAGACCCTTGGGAAGAATTCATGTCCTTAACCCAACACTTAGAGCAACTTCAAACACCACCTGCAAACCCTAATGAAGCAAGCACAAGCCATCAACCAGCCAACCATCCACCAGAGCAGTCCTATCCACCTTTTTGCTCACAGGTCCGGACTAAACCATCACCTGATCCCGACGAAGAACAAAGAGCCAAATTTTGCCCTTGGCCCTGTGTGCCAGGTTGTACTCATCCTGAAAAGATCTTCAAGAAAGATGCTGACGATGACACTGACTCAGACACTAATGTCATCTCACTCTGAGACACATCAGCCTGCCGACACCTTCTAATTTGTCGCGTTGTAATAATTGTGTTTTGTTTGAGTGTGCTTATGCTTATGCTTTTGCTTTACTTTATTAAAGTTACTTTAGAAAAGAGATAGGGACGTGTCCTATCCTTTAAGCTTTTGCTTTTTATCCTGTCTTCTACTTTTTAAAAGTAGATACTTTATTTTAGTCTTACTTTTGTAAAAGCAGGGGCCCTGTCCTGCTTTACTCACCTATATAAGGCAGCTCCCTCTTCATTGTAACATAAGGTCGAAGTCTAAGTCTAAAAGCTTCGAAGAAAATGAAAGAGTGTTTCATAAACCATGATTCTCTAAACTCTCTCTTCTCTCTCTCGTTAATGAAGTCTTAGGATCTTAAAAGGTTTGAAAAAGAATTTATCAGTTCATTTTCAAAAACTTGAGATAGTATGCTCTGCACTTGCCTTGTTCAAGGACCCTGTGCATCAGAAAAACTCATGCTTGTTTCCTAGACGGTCTGGTACCCTGTTGAAAAGACCAGGAGTGTCTTAGTTTTGGGTTGTACGACCAGTGGAAACTGTTTTAGAGTTTTAACCTAATGCTTTGTTTTCCTTGATATTATGGCGATCCTCAATCCGCTGCCCTACTCTGGATAGATTTAAGAATATTTATGGCTTTAGATTAACCATTGAGTAATTACTCTTATTATTATTTTTTCTAAACATTCAAAGGACTATAAAAAAGGAGCATGTAACTTTGTTTAAGAGTGCTCGTGTAAATTATGCAAATCTAGATATAATAAATATGTCCTTGCATTCATTGTAAAAATGCACAATGCCACCATTTTGATGTAGTGAATGAGCATTTGGTGTGAAATGCAATGGATCCACCATTCTGCTAATGAATCATCTTCCAAAGCATTGGTAAGAGATACCTACACAAAGCACTATAAGCCTAAGGTTTACTTCTAATCCTTTACGGAATCCAAGCAAAGTTTGTGAGAATGTTATAAGATCTCAATCATGCATTCAGGTAAAAAATTTTTAGCTTTTTCTTATACTTATTAAGAATGTTTATTGAAAGGAAAAAATTGTTGGCTTGACTGGATTTTATTTCTTACTACTATAAATTGCAAATCTATATTCTTTTCGCTTATAATTACAACAACAAAGTGGTACAATGCAAGAAAATGCTCATTATAAAATGCAATATGTTATTTATTGAATTCGTATTTAGATGATGTTGATCAAATTCTTATTGATGGAAAGATAGCATCAATAGACCCCAAGGTAAAAGTTCACCCAATTTCTCTTAGAAGAGATTGTTGGGAATCAATATCTAATGAAGTGACCTTGTATAAAGTGACATGTGAAGCTCATATAATAGTTGAGGCTTTGCAAAGCACTGTTGCTTGGCCAAAGAGTTGCATCAAATTGTTTTAAAGACGGAACGTAGGCATACAAATATTCTCATTGGTACATATATATAATTATATTCCCAATGCAACCAATGAAAATTGATTCAGTTAACCTTCTTGTCGAAGTTTATGCGTTAGAGACGTTTTTGTTAGAGTGCATAATTCCCTGAAGAGGTTCTTGGTGAATTGCTAAAACCGAAGAAGCCTCTGTTGGAAATGGTTCTTTTGAAGTCGATATTTATGGAATTGCAGTTGCCATTAATGTGTTTCATAGTTTTTGTTTTTTGGGTGTTTTGCCTAAATGGAAATTATGATGATGCGGGGAATTTCTATGGATAAACTGTTTTATGGTGTTTCTAATATTTGTTATGTAATAGGACTTTTATGAATACCAAAATATTGGAGTGACTTTTATCTGTTACATATGCTTATTACTATGTTTATGAAAACTTATTATAATAAGCCAAATTATGGAATTACTTCATATGCATTTTACATATGGTGGTAGTAGTAGTGTAATGGTAATAATAATTGTAGCAATTGTAATAATAATATTATTGTTGTCGTCTTACGACAACATGCAAAATATGTTGTTTATTGTAAATAAAAATTAGAATTCATGGCGACATTTAGTTGCTTGTTGCAATATAATTTATGGCAACATTCACAAGCTTGCAGTCGAAAGTTGGAAGCCCATGACCTTTTTCACCACAATCATTATAAGTTGTCATAAGATAAAAATTTGAATGAAAGTTGTCATTGCCTGAATTAAACGGACAAATAACACTTTCGTTCTAAGTACGAATTAAAACATAATACAATCAAAGTCCAATAACGTCTTCCACAAAACATGAGAATACCAACATGGCTTGAAGATTAATTGATTGAAGCCGCTAGTTGAACTAGAAAGCCAGACAGAATGAGCGGATGGGAGAAAAATGGGCAATGATCACTGTCTACATCGAAGACTTGCGATGGCTTGTATTTTGAAATCATAGCATCTTGATTTTGCAGCTTAAATGCATGATCATTCAAGGTCCTTACATACACACGGCGTACCTTGTCAGCATCCGACTGTCCGCCTGGGAACGGAGCACAGGCAAAGGGCCTGGCGGGTGCAGGTCGTAAAAGCATCGAGGCCAAAGTCCAGTCCTGATAATGTACTTTCGTGTCATTAATTAACTGGGCACCTTTGTCGGATTGGGGCTCTAGGCCCTTTTTTTTTGGGTTACATTACATTCTTTTTTCCTTTTTAGATTATACAAGTCATATGTCAATACGAAAAATTTTAAAAAATTTTAATAAAAAATTAAAATTTGTAATAAGTAATAACGGTAATAGTTTTAAAAAAATAATAGAACAATAATTTCTGTAAACCATTAATTCTACCGTATGTGAAAATTATCAAATACTAAATTTTTATAAATCTTACTTTTAAGGTGAAGAATATCAAATCTAAAATTTTTATACAAAAGTAAGTTTTAATTTTGAATAATTATGAATAGGTAATAACAGGGAGGTATTGAAAATTAGGCTTCTAATAAACATAACTTAACTAATATCTTTGAAATCTTAGAATAATAATTATTCATTACAATATGCATTAATTAAATTAGAAATACTAAGATCACTTTAAAATTTTGAGTTTTACGTGATTGTGTAATTCACCTAGTGCTACAATCTCCTGTTAATTAGAACATAATATCAGCAAAAAATTATTTATACATGTTTATACGGAAATTAAGAATACCACTGTTAGGAGTAAGTGGTTTGCAAATTATTATTATTATTATTTTCAAACTCTTTTATTTATCAGCTGATTTTGAATCGTGGTCGTTATCGTAGACTATAAACAACTTGACTCTGCTAACGTAACCGTTTAAACAAAAGAAATGATATTAATATTCTCAATGCTCACCTCCACAGGGCTCATATTATAGTAAAGTCCTCGTTGATATTCTTTTTTCACCATGACGCTGGTTGGAGGGTTATCAGGACCCAACATATACTCAAATTCGAGCATATCTATAGGTATCCCGCTTTGTGCTGTCCTCTGGTTGATGTTTCCAGGAAAAGGAACCTTTACATCTGCAGAACTTCTATCTGACATGTCAGCCGCAATGTAAACAGCCGTATGAATTTTGTCATAACCAAATCTATTAACGGCGTCGGTCAAGTTCAGACCTCCTATACTATGTCCCACCAAAATTACCTGAAAATCAAAACAAACCAACAACTAAAAATAAAAACTTAACCCCATTTTAATTACAAAAATCAATCAATCAAAATAGCAACTCACCTTTTCATTAGGTGGCAAGTCAAGGAAGAAGTTGATGAGGGGCTTATTGTATTCCTCTAAAGTGAGGACAGTGTTGGGATCAGTTGGATCAATGCCAGCACTTGTCAGATCGAGGCATGTGACTTTGTAGCCTGATGTTTCCAAAAGTGCTCGTAGCTTGAACCAGCACCAAGCTCCATGACTTGCTCCGTGAACCATAACAAAGTGTGACATGCTGCTATGGATTTTGTTTTCTTTGATTTTCTAATCTTCTGGGTAGAGTCAGCTTTGGAGTCCACTCCTTTATCTGATTTTATGGAGCAGCATGCTTCGGATAAGATCACATCGACCACACAATTGGTTGCCACCGCGAACGTGATAAATGTGGTAATTTGATTTGGTAAAGCTAGGTTAGATTATCCGCAACTTGCAACTGTGCAATATGAAGTGTTAAATTAATGTCAGAAATAGTTTTGAGCCAACAAACTACTGCGAACGTGATAAATGTGGTAATTTGATTTGGTAAGGCTAGGTTAGATTATCCGCAACTTGCAACTGTGCAATATGAAGTGTTAAATTAATGTCAGAAATAGTTTTGAGCCAACAAACTACTGCATATATCATAGATGGGTTTACAATAAAATTATCGATTTCTTTTTCATCCATTGGACTTCACGAAGGTCTTTATAATTTCATCCATCCCCATAATTGCCATAGAGTTCAAATCAGCTTAATTAATTATTAGTTATGCACATTTTACAGCCTTGAATCATCAAATTCAATTACTTTTTATTGTTTGATTTTGGTATTTGATTGTGTATTTCACAAAACGCAGAAAATTGGTTTTAGTTTATGCAGAATTTTCATTCACTTCCCAGCAGTTACGGCGCATTTTTTTTTTTTCATGCGCTTAATGGTAATTGTCATAATGGATAATTTGAAAATAAAAATTATTGTGAACTAAAGGGTGTAAAATGTTCTTTAGTGAGTTCAAATATCTCCCCATTGGTAATTGAACAAAGCATGACAAAATCGTGACAAAAATATTTGTCTTTTAGTCAGTTATGAGATTTTCTTTTAAAAAAAATTATTATAGAAAAATTCAAATGATACATGTCATATTTTTGTCCCCTTGTTATTTTTCACTGGGATTTTATTATTCTTTAACGTTGGGAATTGGTTTGATCACAAGAGAGTTTCCTCGTGATTCCAATTCTGAGGGAGGGAGACAACGAAAGTAGGCTTTGTTCACAATATTTTTAGTGCGTTTAATTAAACAAAATGTTATTTACAATAAATTAAGGGCAATAATATTTTATTCCCTAACTTAAATCCTTAACCCCAATTTTTTAACTAAATAAATTATTTATTTCAAGAATTATATTTGTTAAAAAATAAATTCTTTTTTTTATCCGAACTCTTATATTAACTTTATTTCTCCCACTTTCTTGAATTAATTTACAATTTAAGTAAAAGGTGTGGTTATTTAAACTTACTAATTTTTTTCTCTACATTGTGATATAAGATGGTTACATAGGATGAATAGAGTATCTTTCTAGGATCATAAATTAAATTGGGGTATTAAAGCTTGCGGCAAGCCAAACCAAATTCAAAAGTACCTTAGTTTCTTTACTTCATGGTTGAGTAGGCTTGTTAGTCATTATTGTATAATTTTAAGATACTTTCTCATTTTTCTATTGTTTTAAGATTTTATCACTTTTTTGGATATAAAATCTGTGCCCAATTTTTTTTTCCTTATTTTAGTTAACAAAAATTATATTATTTAATAATATTTGAGATTTATCTATTTTGGTAAATTCATGATACTAGGATAAAAGGGCACCAAAACCCCTAGTTTTGTTATTTAAGCTTATTCAATAATATTCCAGTTATTGATGTTATCATTTTATCATATAATATTTTCTAATATACCACTTTATGACCAAAATTTTTTAACAACTACTTTCTTTTACTTAGTGTTTTAGATTTTATTATTTTACCTCCAATTCATTAAAGTTAACGAAATTTTTAATGGAAAATATAGTAAAAATCTATCTTACCCTTAAACAATACAAAATTAATTATGTACAAAGAAATAATAATTTATCAATTGATTATCGTATGTATTTGAAATAATTATTTTAAAAAATTATAAATATTATATATTGTGAAATTCCAAATATAATAGGTATACTCTAAAATACCCTTTTGACCAACAACTTATTAATGGAGTTAACGGTGTGGTGATAAATGTAATACCCAACAATCAAGTGAGTAATCATTACTAATGTAATACCCAACAATCAAGTGAGTAATCATTACTATTATTTTAATTGTTTTGTTATGATCATTGGTTATTTTCTTAATCAGTCTCTAATTTTTTCTTAATCAGTCTCTAATTTTTTATTATGCTGTTATTACTCTTAATGTTACAAGTCAGTGCAAATATTAGTATCATATTTTTGCTTGGACTTACTTGATTTTGGGCTTGGGATCATTGTAGGGCCTAAATTTGATTGTTTTACGCTAAGCCCAAGTGAGCCCAACAAAGCCCACTACAATAAATAAATAAGTAAACCTAACTATGAATTAAAAAAGAAAATGATACCTGGCTCCTTTTTCTCCCATCGTGGTCGACGGTTTTGGATTGAACATGGGACGCACATTTGAGGTAGGGGTGGAAAAATTTGGGTTAAGATCAATTTGCTTAGATTTTATATTAGCTAAGTTGGAAGAATGGTCATCAGAATTCAATCCAAAATTATAATTCGATCTGATCGGATCCGATTATGTTTGCATCAGATTAGGTCAGATAAAAAACTTATACTGAATTATAGGTTTGGGTTGAAATAGCATTCGCGTCAGTTGACTCTTTCTTTTTTTCAAGAATGGTGCAGCTGATATTCAAAATAATAGGAAGAGTAATGATAATGAATGATATATTTAGAATATGGCTATATTGCAGATTCTGTAACATACATCCCCCCCTTCATACACTCCACGTGTCCCCGCATATGGAAATAGAGCAGGCAAACGGCACCCTTGGAGAGTTTGGCTAAGCAGGTACGTAAGGTACAGAAACTGTACCGTAGGCCGCTCCTTTAAAACAATGGGCAACCGTTATTGATATTGAATGATAATAAATGATATTGCAAAACAATGGACAATTGATATTGATATTGAAATCGAAATCGAAATAGTCCCAATTCCATTAATCACAGTTCTTTTTATTTGACTATTCTTGATCTCCATTACCAGTTTTGAAAATTCTCTCCCTTTCTTACTTTCTATCATTCTTAAAATGCAAAATCAAATCATGACTTTTTGAAAAACAATACAACCCAATAGATCAATAGATCACAGATAGAGCGAGCAAAACAAGTAAATCAACCCATTTTTCTAAGAAACACGAAACAAGATGCAAAAATACCATGAAGCAAGCCATCGATTAAGGTGGAGCAAGCTGGCAGTTGAATGGTCTTCGTGGCTGTTGGTCAAGGTGGAGCAAGCTAGCAGTTGAATGAACTTGGTGGCCATTGGTTGAGGTGGAGAAAGCTGGCTGTTGTAGCAGCGATCGTGGCGACTATTGCACCTGCGATGGCTTGGCTTTCGTTGCTGCGTGTGCTATCGAGATTCAACTACCGTATATGCTCTCTTTCTCTCTCTGTATATGTGTGGGGTAAGTGCTTTGTGTGTGTGTGTTTGGTGTGACCTTGCAAGTGGATTAGGTTTAGTAGGGTTGTGAAGAGTAAAGGGTTTGTTGTGTGGTTATGTGTGGGTTTCACCCAATTTTGGTTCTTATTTCTTTTTTAAGCTAAATTCGATTGGATTTTAATATTGAAACCAATTCGGTCACCATTTGATTGGTTTAGCTAAAATGAATTCAGACTTTTTTTGAATGAGTTCACGTCGATTCGGATCGAATCGGGTTATTTGCCCGCCCCTAATTTTAGATTAAAGAGAAAGGCCAAAGCCACTTCTTGGTTTTTATCAATTAAGTGAAAATTATTGAATAATTGCGAAGATGCTTAAGGTATGTATTTCTATGACATTTGCGTATGCTATTTCTTGTATGCTTAAAATTTCCAGGATGAATTTGGAGACTTTGCAACTTTATTTTATTATATGATTTCCTTGGGTATTATGTGTTCGAGAAATATTGATTAAGTAATAATCATGCAGATTAATGAAATATATAGAAATGTTAGATAGTAACTAATTCCAAAAGTTTTATGACAATAACTAACCATGTAGATTAATAAAATATATAGAATTTTTATGACAGTAACAAACTCCAAAACTTTTATAAAATTATGCATTTTGAATTCTGAAAATTTACTTATATTAAAGAAACCAGGGTAACATAGAATTTTGTTTTATTTAAAAATAAATATCTTATATTTTTAATGAATTTTTTAATTAGGCAATGAAATTTTAGAAAATTATAATTTATGTAGCATAAAGAATGGGAAAAAAAAATATTTTGATTGGGGAAACACTGCTTGAAAAAAAGGCAATCATGATGGATTTTAAACATAATCTACCATAGCATGATGGTTCAACAATTGTCCTTAATTCCAGTGTTAAGAATATACAATAATAATTTTTATATGTCATATAGTGCATGATGTATTTCGCATCATAGTTCCGTCATAAATATTTTCATAAAAAATTAGTATTTGCGATAAAATGTAATATAAACACTCTCAAAGCATGGCTCATATTTGTCATTTATAAATGATACATATCAATGAGTATGTAATTAAAAGTTATACATAATTAAATATTTAATTTATAGAAATTATTGAAATTAATTTTGAAATTATTTTGGTAGGAATTGAAATTGGTTTTGGAATTATTATGGCCTGAATTGAAATTTAATTTGGTAGGAATTAAAATCTATTTTAATTTTGTTTTGGTGGAATTCAAATTTAGTTTAATTTCTTTCTTTCACGGAAATTAAATTTAAATTTATTTTTGGTGGGAATTGGATTTATTTTATTTATATTTTGGAATTCATTTATTTAAGAAAATACATTACTGAGCGTTGCATATTATTTACATTAGTATACATAATTGGATTAAAACACAACTAAAATAATGCTAACAAATACGACATAAACATGAATCAATTATCATTCATAATCATAATTTATAAAAAGGATCTGTCATAAATATCCTACAGTAATCCAGCCATGGCACAAACTAAGCCCAAAAAAAGCGAGGAACGTGGGTGTGCAAGGAAAGGATTGCTGCAATAAAATAAAAATTAAGGGGGAATTACAATTCGGCTAAAGATATATCTATCTATTATTAGTTAGGGCCTTTCCTTAACTAATTGATGGTAAAGCTATCAAGTTTGCTTTCTTTAGTTTACTAAATTATGAGCTAACTAAGAGCATCTCTAAAAAAGTATTTAAATAAAATTTTACTTCTTATTTGAAGAGTCATGTCAGTATTAAATATTCTAAAAGATACGTTAATTTAGATTCTTTAAATAAGATTTGTTTCTCACTCTTCAATACTGCCAAGTGAGTTTCTCCCTCTTCTATTAATATTTTATTATTATTTATTAAAAAGATACAACTGCTATAATTATTATTTATGTTTCCATAATGAATTAAATTTGATAGAGAGAAGAATTTGATTAAAATAATGTTAACTTGTTTTAATTTGATGAGTCTTTTGGAGAGAATTATATTTTTCCATTCACTTACTTGCCACATCAATAAGCAAATTAAAATTTGAAGCGTAAAATTTAAATAGTCTTTTAGAGATACTCTAAGCAACTAGGCTTAAGCTTTCCTTCCCTCTTTGTGCAAAAATATCGAATCGGTTAGAAACTCCTACTTGAATACAAGGAGAAAACCTATTTGGCTTTGTTTTGGCAGCGCAAAAATTGAGGGATTGCATCTTGTCCTACTTGGTATATTTATGCTACATTTACTAAATTAGAATGAGAATCAGCAGAAGTTAGAATGGTCAGAAATAAAAATGAGTTGGAATCATAATAAAGAATTAGAATTATAATAAGTTGCGTACTTTAACTTTAGAAATCAAAATCGGAATGAGCTGGATTGCATTAATTTATTTACTTCATCTTAGAATTAAAATTAGAATAAGTTAAATTGTAATAAATTACTAAAAGTATTTAGTGAATTAATAATAAATAATATTTTATATTTTAATTATACTGATTATTTATTAAAAATATAATTATTAATATATTTTTGTAGATAAAGTATTAATATATTAATTAATAATAATCATATTAAATAATTAATATTATTAATATATGAATTAATTGTAATAATTATATTAATAATTATTATGATAGTATATTAATTAATTAATTATAATAAAAAAATATATTAATTAATAATTATTATATTGATTAATAAATAATAATATCTGAATTAATTATAATAATTATTAATAATAAAAAAATATGAATTAATTATAATGGTCATATTGGTGATTATTATGATAATATATTAATTAATTAATTATTATTATAATTTATTAATTATTGTGATTATTTATTTAGAAACCATAATTATTAATATATTTTTGTTGATAATGTATTAATCATTAATTAATAATAATAATGAATTAATTATAATAATTATATTACTAATTATTATAACAGTATATTAATTAATTATTGTGATTATTTATTCAAAAACTATAAATATTGGTATATTTTGTTAATAATGTATTAATATTTTAATTAATAGTTATAATTATATTTTTATTAATAATAATATATGAAGTAATTAATTAACAATAAAAATAATATGTTAAATATTGAGATTATTTATTCAAAAACTATAATTATCAATATATTCTTGTTAATAATGTATTAATATATTAATAATAGTAATAATTATATTTATTAATTAATAACTATAATTATATATGAAATAACTATAATAATTATAATTATAATTTTATAATAGTATATTAATTAATTAATTAATTAATATAATTATAAAAAGAGGATATTTTTGAAATACTAAAATATCAATGGGAATAAAATGAAAAGTTCAAGGAATAGGAGATTGATTTCCACCTCCCCCATGGGAATCAATCTCCCATTCCTCATTCCCAAATAGTGGTGGGCCCTACCCTTTCAATTCCTATTCTTGCTTTATTTTTACGAAGTAAATGTCATCAATCATTCCGATTTCAGATTTTGATTCTTTAATCCGAGAAGTAAACACATCATTAATAGCTCGAATGAATCCCTCGAAAAAGTATTTGTTCAAGAAACCTACCTATGAGAGTTCAAGCCTTCTTTTCAATTCTATATTGGGGATTCAGTTGTGAGAGAGGTCACAATTTTATAAAATAACAAAAATAAAATTTAAGACAAGAAATAAAGCTCCTAAGGAAAAATCAACATGATACTTTTATATTTACATGAACAAAATACATTGATAGCCAAAGAGGGTAATTTTATGGCTAGCGAGCATGTGTCGTAACAAGATAATGAAGCTTTTCTTTTTTTCTTTTGAAAAAGATGAGAATGGAGCTTGAGTGGGTTGAGGAGTGAATGAAGCTTGAATAGGATGTGAGATTTAAGTGGGAGAGATGAGGAGTTGTGGGGGTGAGGGGTGGGGGGAGAATAGGTAAATACGGATAAGCGTTGAATAAATAAAGAGGAAGTGGAAAAGTAAGAAGGGAGAAAGAGTGGAAGAAGAAGAAAAGAAGTAGGTATTTGTATAGTGTTCAAGGGGAGAAGATCTATTTGTTTTTTCCCCCTTGGTTACTTGTATTTCAGTTTTTCATTTTTGTTCTTTTAATTCATGACAGATGATTGTCATGTTAAACAATTAATCTCAAATTGTGTATTGTAATTCAAGATAGGTAGCTATCATGTTATGTAAATGTTGTCGACTGTGTAAAATTATGACATTATTTTATAAGTTTTTTTTTTAATTTAAGTTATCATAGACTACTTAAAGGTTTAATAAATAAATGGCTTAAAATGAAAATAACATTGTTTTAAGTTACAATAGATGTTTGTCATGCTATGCAACCAACACGCCGTTTGAAAATCTTAAAAATTAAAAAAAATTCAAGCATGACATTCGTCCATCATCCTTTTATGTGGAGCTGGGCATTGTCTGATTCGATCAAGTTTAGGCCAACAAGCGAATTGAATTGAAGCCAATCAGTTCTTTAAAATTGGAATCGAATAGAAACTGAATTTTAAAATTGAATTGAATCGAACATAAGAGTTTTAGTTTGGTTTTGAAATTCAATTCGGCTCGGTTTGATTTGGTTCAGTGCAATTTGGTTCTAGTTGGCTTAGATCTGAATCTTAAAGTCATTTTGTTAATGACTACTGCTCATTGATTTTAGATCAAAGGTTCTATTGAATTATAATAATTAGACATCGAAGTAAATAAAATTAAAGGAAATAAGCAATCTTGATTCATTCAACTATTTATTTATAAAACACTCAACAAATTAAATTCAAATCTATGAATCTCTGAAATACTAGTTTTGCAACCCAAGGGGAGTGAATTAGGTTTTTAAAATTTAAACTAATCAAATCACACAATAATCAATCTAATACCTTAAGGAAATTGAAAACAATAAATTCGATAATGCTAAAAAATAAAAGAGAAAGTGAAGAGAAAGCAAATACGATAAATTTTTACATAGTTCGGGAATGCCCGCCTACGCCCACGCCTCCAAGCTAACCAAGCTCGAGAGTTTCACTATCCAAGCCACCTAATGTTTTAAGTTTATTACAATTGATTTTTAATTTGTCAATAAATCTTTACACTTAAGAGATTATTCTCTAATTTCTTTACTCAAGTGTTTCTCACACTTATACATTTATAAATTTGATACAAAATTAAAGATTATAACAAGAAAACTTTCTTCAACAGTAGATAAATAAATTATAGCATAATAATGATTCATTGTATAGTTATTTGCAAGTAGAAAGCTCAAAATATGTTGTATATACTAGTTAAGGCTTGTTGGGGAGATTTAAAATGAGTTTAATTTGAGTTTATATAGTTTTGACTCTAAAAACAGTTGTTATAGGGAAATTCCAATATCCAAGCGTTTAGCCTCTATATTCTAGCGGTTAACAGCTGGACTCATTAAATAAATCGATAATCCCCTCATGGGGAAACCTTTCCCATGTTAGGAACTAATATATTTTTAACGTTTAATTAGATCGGATAGTAAAATTATCGTTAAATTTAAATTTTATTATAGTAATATTGTTCTCAAAATTATAATTTTATCTCAAAATTTTTATAATTATACTATGGCTCTATAACTCATAAAATTTTGCAAACAATTCAATTTTTGAAATAATTTAACATTGCTATAGTAGCACTATTTACAAAGCACAATTTTGCCCTAAACATTATGTAATTTTATTATAGCTCAATGTAAAAAATATTTGCAAATAAGTCTAATTTCAAAATTTCTAAATAATACTTATATTCTCATAATTTTTTAAAATTATGATATGGTCAATAATGTTTTAGTTTTGCAAAATAAGTCCAAATCTATATTTAAAATAAGACTTATTAAATCAAAGATTGAAAAACCTTTTCAATTTACTCCACATTTAGAAAATCAATTAGTTTGCATACAATACTTGATTAATGATTGCAAAACTTTAGATTAATGATAAATAATGATTAATTGATTAAAATATTGAGCTTCACAAATGCTAAATCAAGCATAAATTAAATCACACTAACTTTACAATAATTGTTACAATAAAGAGTCCATTGAACGCTTGAACTTTTATTCTGGATAAACTATTGTCCATTGAGTGTCTTGAACTTAATTTTACATTATTCTCTTACGTAAATATTATCCTTTTAAGAACTAGTGAAAACGTGAAACATAAAAGTTATAAAATCAACTAAGGCATGTGTTTGTTATCATCAAAATTACATAATGTATAGTTCTTTAAACTAACAATCTACCTCTTTTTTATGATAATAAATATCTCTTGTATTTTGATATTTATTCATTCCTTTAATACATGACATACATGAATCAACATATTGAAACAAATTAAAAACAATTCTCCTTTAACATATGATCTATAACAATATATATGCTACCCCTTAATATTTCAAAACCGTGCATATATACTTCAAGATAAAAAAATAAGTATTACCTATCTACAAGATTTTAAAATATATGATTTCTTCCCCTTCATCATTAAAATTACCAATAACTTATGAAAAGGCCAATAAACTTAAATGGTTAATCAAGAAACATATAAAATTCAAGCATGCAATTAACTATAGAGTTATGAAATCTATATTATTCAACAAATATCAACCAAATATCTAATAAAAAAAATAGACAATTATCCAAATACCAAATAATAAGCATCCATAATTAAGATAACAATACATATGAAGATGTAGTACAGAGTAACAGATGATTAAAACATAATATTATAGAGCTGGAGGATGTAAGAAAGAGGATGGTGGTAGAAACCTACGAGTAGTGAAAAGTTATTACTATCTATCAATAATCTACTATTATTGAGCAAAGAGGTTTTGTTGTTGATCAAATAAAAGATGTTTGATGTTCTGAAATAAACTAAATCTAAAAGGCCTTAAACTATGATTGAAGTAAGCTATGCCACTGAGAAAAGGAATGCACGACAGTCAACAACTGTTGCATCGAATCCTTATGATTGGCTGAAGTAGAGTTTAAAGGATCCTCGGATAGTCGATGATGTGAGCACTGTGGAGCATTGAGATCAGGGAAATCATCTGAGAGTTGATGATCTAGAGAAGCAAGTTTAAAAACTTTCTTCTTAAGTCTCTCATCTTTATACCACTGACTGTTGTCATATACAAATATCAAATTTGCTATAATATCATCACTTAATTCCTTAGGACTCATAAAGGTTGGTTCGATTAAGGGAACATGAAAGTGTTTTTGAACATGAGCTATTATGCTACCAAAGAAGTTTTCATTTTGGAAAATTCAGAACACTTAACATGTGTTGGGGGATAATATATCCAACATTTAACACCCTACCCTTAAGAATACAATCCAATAAAGCAACATCTAAATGAGTAGTTTCATTATGATGTCCACTCGTAGGACTTATCATATATTGAAGAGCATAATGATGTATTCTCATTTGAAGTGGTAAGACTTGGGATTTTAAAGTTGACTTACAAAAATTAGAGGACAAATCAGAACATCTATAAATCTTTCTAACAACATTCTCAACAAAATAAACAAGAATAATTAAATTGGCTCCTAGTAACGTACACCTCTAATCCTTCATTAGGAGTTCTAAGAATCTATTTAAGTTTGCAAAATCAAATTCAATAAGAATTCCCTTAACATTTGTAATAATTCTATTAAAAAATTGTGAATAAATAGCTATATTTGAATAAAAAACTCAAACTAAATCTCATAATATGATTTCTTAATAGCTAAAGTATTTTTTCAGCCCATAGCAATAAGAAAAGCACTAAGAAATTTGTCACAAATATATAAATTAGCCAAGTTACCAAGATTAACAAAATGTGAAGTAATAATTGATCTTAACATGAAAAGATTGAGAAACCATTTTCGAAGAGGTATAGTCAAGAAATGAGTCATTATAAACTCTAAATTATCTTTATAATACTCCTTTCTTTTCTTAGCCACTTATTTTTCCTTAGATTTCTTACCATCCACCATGTTTGAGAGCAAGAACAAATTTAAAACTCAATTTTGGATTTTTAAGATTTTGAGTAAAATGAATATTTTGAAGTAAGAAAACTAATTCTAGATATGATTTAAAGTAAGATATAGTTTGAATTGGAGAAATGGGTAAACTAGGGTTTTGATTTCTTGATTTGAAGAAATAAGTAAGAGAATGATGTTTGAATGATAAGTAATGAAGTTTTAAAAAATGAGTAATAATTTCAATGAGTGATTTTGGCAAGAAAATGAATGAGAAATGAAGAAAAATTTGAGAGAGAATGAAAGAGAGCATGCACAATTTAAAGAGAGAATGATAAATGAAGAAGAAAGGAATAAGATGATGATATAATAGGGTTGAACTCGAGATCATTTTATGATCCTGAAATACTTCAAAAGCCATTTTAATGCATGAATCATTGTAATTAACATTCAAAGGATAAAAAATTCAAGCAATTAACTCATCAATCAAGCATAAACTTTACTCAATTATAAGCATTCAAAAATTATGAATTCAAACATATCACTCATTAATCATGCTTTAACATGTATAAAATCATCAACAATCGTCAAACCATCAATTGTAATAGTCTTAATGACATGATTAAAGATGTTAATGCAAAAATATAATGATCCCAAATTCATGTCAAATTTTTGAAAATTATTTTTCCCAAAGAGGTTTTGTAAAAATATCGTCAAGTTATTTTTTTGTAGAAATAAATTCTAATGAAATATCACTCTTTTGAATATGATCTCTCAAGAAATGATATCTAATCTCTATATACTTGGTTCTAGATCACTTGATAAGTACCTTCATGAACAACTTCAAATTTGTGCCAAAATTTCATCGGTGCTTTCACAACTAGAGACACTATAAAATTCTTTCTTATCAAGAGCATAAAACAACGTGTCCATAGCTTTGAAATTTAGAGAATCTTTGCTCTTTTTCAATTCATTCAATTCTCATGATGGTTTTGGACTACCATCTCCTAATTTATATTTAGTGATTGGCATAAATGGACCATCACAAATAACTTCCTAAATTTCAAAATTTAAAACTTGTCAATAAATTTCATCTAGTTTTTCAATATGAGTAGGCATTACCATCAAAGAATAGTAGTCTAGTTGTAGATGTCCTTCCCTAAATGTGGATTCATTTTAGATTGCCATGAATCTTTTACTTTATATAGTTAAGCCCTAATAAGAGAATCAAACTCTGATACCAAATAAAATACTAGTTATGCAACTGAAGAGAGGGGTGAATTAGGTTTTTAAAATTTAAAATAATCAAACCACATAATAATTCAATCTAATGCCTTAATTAAATAAAAAACAATAAATTCAATAATGCTCATAAATAAAAGAGAAAGGGAAGAGAAAGCAAACACGATAAAATTTTATGTGATTCGGTAATCCCAGCCTACGTTCAAACCTCCAAGCCAACTAAACTCGAGGATTTCACTATTCAAGCCACTCAAGGCCTCAAGTTTGATATAAAATTAAAGATTACAACAAGAAAACTTTCTCTGAGAGTGGATGAACATATTATAGCATAATAATGGTTCAATCTATAAAGATTTGCAAGTTGGAAGCTCAAAATATGTTGTATATACTTGTTAAAGCTTGTTAGAGAGATTTAAAATGAGTTTGATTTGTGTTTATATAATTTTGACTCATAAAATAGCCGTTATAGGAAAATTTCAGCATCCAAGCAATTAGCAGTTAATATTTACATTAGTAGTTAATCGCTTACTATAGTAAAGTTGCCATTAAATTTAAATTTTGCTACAATCACTGTTCATAAAATTATAATTTTATCTAAAACTTTTCATAATTATACTATGACCTAAAAACTCATAAAAATTTATGAACAGACCCATTTTTGAAATAATTTAACATTGCTATAGCAGCACTGCTAACAAAATTATAATTTTGCCAAATATTTTATAATTTTATTATAACTCAAAATGTCAATAATTTTTACAAATAAATTTAATGTCAAAATTTTTGAATAATACTTCTGATTCCTACAACTTTATGAAATTATGACATGGCCAATAATGTTTTTGGTTTTGCAAAATAAATGCATATTTATATTGAAAACAATACTTTTTAAAATCAAAGATTGCAAAAATTTTTCTTTTTTAGTACACATTTATGAAATCAATTAGTTTGCATGAAATACTTGATTTATGATTACAAAACTTTAGATTAATAAAAAATAATGATTAGTTGATTAAAATCTTAAGTTTCACAAATGCTAAATCAAGCATAAATTAAATTATACCAGCTTTATTAGAATTGTTGCAATAATAAGTCTATTGAGCACTTGAACTTTGATTCTTGATAAACCATTGTCTATTAAGTGTTTTGAATTTGATTTCACTTTATTCGCTAGCGTAAATATTATCCTTTCAAGAATTAGTAAAAATATGAAATATAATAATTATAAAATCAACTAAGATATGTGTTTATTATCATTACAATTACATAAGTTATAACCCTTTAAGCTAATATTCCTAACTCACAGAATTGAGGAAAATATGTGTGAAATGGATTATCGAACATAACATTTCTTACAAGCATACTTAAAACCGATTCAATTGAAACAATAGCTTTTCTATGAACTTCCTTAAATCTATTTGGATATTTCAGATAATGTGTAATTGTAAAATTGAATTTTCTATTTGCTTCCAAATCTTTCCATCAAAATCAATTTAATTTAAGAAATAATCAATGAATAAATAAAAACAATCAACACAAGTTACATAACTCTGCCAATGTGATAGTATCGGTAGGTTGTCGATGACATGACCATGACAAATGGAAGGCAAGATTAACATAAGGGCGACGAGATGAACTACAGCAGGTTAGCTATAGTGATGACAAGCTGACACAACTACAATGGTAACGGCAAAAAGCTGACACAAGCGCGATGATGACAATGACAAGATGATTGATAAGTGACGGTGGTGATGGGGTGCGTGCATGGGCAAAATTGAAAGAGATGGTGAAGAGGTGTGTGTGTGTGTGAAAGAGAAAGTGAGAGTGTAAAGGTGTGCGTGCGTCGACTGGTGCAAGAAAGATAGTGTGTATTACGCGTGTATGAGAGAGATTTTAGGTTTTAGGAATGAGAGAGATTTTAGGTTTTAGGATCATATTTTACTTATTTATGTTTTTTTAAAAAATTTATTTAGTATTAGGTGAAAGAATTGATTAGTTTGTTGGCTCGGTTTAGTTTTTAGCTAAATTGAATACAAACTAATCGATTCATAAATTTCCATACCATTCAATTATGAAACATTTCATATTTACCCTTTTATATGTCGAGTTTAACATATCTAAAATTAGGGCCCTAGTTCCTTGTATTCTAATTGTTTTGAATAGATATGTAAAGGGTATTTCTAAATTTTAAGATTTAATGATCTTGAAATAAAATTGATTTGAAATAATTTTTAAATGAATTTGGCTTTGAAATTTTCTCACAAGTGTATCTATATTATCCTTAAAAAATTTTATGATTTTTTAGTTAGAATTTTATTTAATAAAAATTAGAGACTAAAGATGCTAGTCAATAAATTTTTGCTACTATGAATAAGTATATCAAGATGTATAAGGTTATAAGAACGAAGCCTAAAATTTTATGCATATGATCATGTTGATTGAGTTCAATTTTGTTGTTAGGTTACAGTGGTTAGTTTATAAGTTTAAGCTTATTATTGTTACCATCAAGAGGTAAGTAAATTAGATTTTAAATTAGGATCATAACAAACAGTTGCATTTATGTGACTTTCAAAAATATTATTTAGATATGTGTAGTAGAAGACTACTCGTCATGAGGAGGTTGTTGTGTAAATTTTATTGAACTCACAAGTATATGAATCTATTATAGAATAGATTAATAGTGATGAGTGTCGATCCCATGAGAAGGTAAATTTTAATTATGTGTTGAATTAACTTTCTAAGTGAGTGGTTAAATTATGGTAAATTTATCATAAATTTGAATTAAAATAGAGGGAATAATTAAAAATGCAACTGTTATAATAAAGTACTTGGGTATCTAGATCTGCATCAACAGGCTTCAGAGCTCAATATTCCTTATTAATACCAATTAAATCATGAGGGAGAAATCCACTTCTTATGAATCACGCTCTAATTAAATGGTGTTAAGGACTTATCGTGCCAAACAGTAATAACTGTATTATTACATTTGTCAATAAAAAGTCAAAATATCTATAGAAATAAAAGGAAAAAATAAAAAAATTTACTAATTAAGCCTATAGAATATATTGAGACTTTACCTTCAACCTAAGCTTGAAAGAAAATTAGCTACTCATATTTGAACTAAGGATAAAATGTAAATTTTACTAAAATACAAGATAGAGAAAGAATTTTAGAAAATGGAGTTAAAAAATGAACTTAGGGGTATCAAGTTAGGGAGGCAGCCTTCCTTTTATAGATACAACTAGTAAATCATGGCTATTTGATTAAAACAATTTAGAAACATAAGATTGTGCCACATGGTAAGTTCTGATTGGTTTGAACACATCATTAGGGTTATTATTCCGTGTATATGGATGTATCGTACACATATTTTTCTGATCCACTAATATATTGCCATGTCATCAGTTAATAGAGCATAAATATTTTTATCCAATAAGATTGTGACACCTTATCAATCAAGCCATGTCATCAGTCAACACTATGTAATCAGTTAATGTCACATCATTCCTCCAATCAAATACTGTTATATCATCAGTCAGTGCCACATCATCGATCAATGCCACACATCGTACAGTATTATGAACAGTATCATGAATTGTACCATGAACAGTATTGTGCATATGAACAATACCGTATATATGAGCAGTGACATTTATACTTTTATACTCTTTCTAAGGTTTTCGACTATTCTGAGTTCAGATTTACCATTCGTTTTGTCATCCTATATCTTGTTTATTGTGAAATGACTATGATGCCTTTAAAATATGTAAAATACTTAATTATAATAAAATACTCATAATTAAATTCACAAGAAACTTGAATACACAAAAGTAAAGGAATTAATAGAACTTAAAGTGTAAAATGATGATTTTCTCCTTTCTAAATATACATTTTTTAGCACTCAACACACCCTCCAACCAGTTTATTGCTAGTCCCTAGCAAATTAAGTGAAATCAAATTCAAACCCAAAACTTTTTTTTGAACTATCATATTTATTTAATTAAACTTTATGATGTAAATCAAATAATGTATATGCGTTATCTCCAATCTTTAAGAAATATTACTTCCAAATCAACCATCCACATGAATCAATTTAGTAGACTTTATCACAGCTATTGTAATCAAGTTGCTTGGCTTAATTCATTATTAGTGCTAATAAAATCGTGAAAGGATGTCCATTCCTTATGAACCTCACTCTAATTAATATGATACTAAGGGCTTATTGTGTCAAATTGCAATAACCTTGCTCTAGGAAGACAATTACCCAGTGCAATATCTTGGCAAGAGTATTACAATCTATTGACGAAAAGTCAAAACATCAACATAAATCAGAGGGGAAGTGAAAGTAAATTTATCAAATTTTAACTGAAGTTTAAAAGAAAATTAGCTACTAATAATTGAACTAGGTATAAAATGAAAATTTATTAAAATATGTAGAAAATATAAGATAAAGAAGGAATTATAGAAAATAGAGCTAAAAAATGTATTCACATGGGTCAAATTAAAGGGAGCCCTCTTTTTATAGATATAATGAGTAAATCATGACCATTGGATTAAAATAATTTGGATGCTTAAGATTGCACTATATGGCAAGTTTTGATCGGATAAAACACATCATTAGGGCTACCATTCTATGTATATGCATGTATCATACGTACTTTTTTTGGTCTACTAACATATTGCCATGTCATCGGTCAATATCATATGACCATTTTAGTCCAATAAGATCGTCGCGCATCGTCTATCAATGCCCAATCATCAATCAATGCCACATAAGTAGTCAATGCCACATCATTCGTCTAATCAAATGTTGTCACATCATTATTCAATGTGATATTATCTTTCAATTTCATATCATTATACCGTATATGTGAACAATGTCATGAGTAGTACCGCACATGTAAATATTTCTTTTATTCTTTATGATCCTCTTAAGGTTATCAATTGTCCTAATTTAAAAATTCAATTTGTTTTGCTATTTGATCTCTCATTCATTGTGAAATGACCATGATTTCCACTAAAATACATAAAATCCTTATAATAAAATATGTATAATTAAATCTTAAAAAACTTAAATATATAAAAGTAGGAATGTTAGTGAAACTTGGACTGTAAAATAATAATTTTCTCCTTTATAAATATATACATTTTCAGCACTCAACAATATTGATCATGATGTGTATGAATAAAATGAGGACCAATGTACCAACTCAAATGGTTATGTTGTTTCAATGTTGCAGTAGGATAGTTTTGGTGAACAATCATTCAATTGAAATGATGTTCTATGGATTTGAACAAATTGTGCAAAAATCTCTACATGATCACAAAATTGCTACAAATCGTAAACTTGTAAAAGATTCAGGTGACATTTTTTCAGGTTAAAATAAACCTGAAGTACATAAGGTATACAATTTGATGCTTATTTTCATTGTTCAATTAATCTAATGTGGTTAATCTACAAGATGTTTAAAGTTGTGTAAGTAACAAATTATAAACTTGGATTACAAGCTGCTTAACTTATTTTATTAACTAATGATAAATTTTGTATCTTGGTTTGTTAAAGAAGCTCTAAGGTTTTGGTTGTTGAAATCTATTTTAATTAATTAAATTTTTATTGCTGTTTGATTTTTACTTATATTCTTGTTAATATTTCCTAAGTTATTATCTTCGTTTAACTATAGTTCTATTTTGATAAGTGATTTTTTTCTTTTTGTAGTATTACTTCTAAAAGTGTGAAGTTCTTAAGGCCTTGCACAAGTATCAATACAATGGCTATGGTGACGTTAAAGGGTCAAACAATTATTATTATCTCGCGAATTATGGTGGAATAGGAAGGAACATATTGTAAAGAATTGATTAGCAGCCACAGTATGCTTGTTCGAACCCATGCTCCATTTAGCATAGTGCCATGGTCAAGGATTCCTTGGGATTAGAAAGTGAATTTATTCAAATGTTTACTTGTATGCATACTTTCTTAACAACAATGCTATAGTTGAAATGTTTGTTACAATCACATATTAATAATATTCTTAACTTGCTTTTATAAGTTGCTACAAGAGTGATTTTATTTAAACTTAGACTAACCACATGTTTTGCACTATTTGAACAAAAAAATGGCCGAAATATATTATAATTATCGATTCGAAACATTGACGAAGGCCTATAAAAGATATTCACCAAATGATGCACATAGCTTCCACTAAAAGATGTCAAAAAAAAAAGGATTGGGCAAATTATGCAATCTTTGAAAGAAAAGACTTATGAGGTATGTAATAAAACAAAAGTTATTTATCATATACTTTTAGTATTTTTAAGTTGTATATTTTCACAAAAGGAAAAAAAAGAAAGAATATTACTTAATGGTCAGAAATTTTTAAAAGTTTGTGTTATAGAAAAGGTTGGAAAATTATTATTTGTGTTGAAAAGAATATAGAATGAAAAATACTTTCAAGTTGGTTTTATTGCTAGAGGGAATCCTACATACATGTTATTTCTTGTAACAACCTTAGTTTCTTAATTGGAAGTTACATTATTCTCTTTTGTTTTAATAAAAATTTTCCCGTATTGCTCTAATATAATTGTTACTAATGTTTATTGTTTTGACCAAAGCTTATATTAAGTGATACTTCTTTTTAGAAGTAATTAAGTGATACTCAATCGAATAGTGAAAAGATGAAAGGGTAGGTGCCTGGGACCCCAAATGTGATTTTATCAAGTTGTGGTGAAGTAAGTAGTTTGCAAGTTTTTTTTTATTTTAAGTGCAAGAAATGCATACTGTATTTTGCTAGGTTTTACTAAATTAGAACTTCTCATATTTTAGAAAGCTCGTGCCAAAATTTTTCCTGAAATTCATGACATCTAACATATTAGCCTTATTAATTCATTTACTTGTGAATTTTGATCTAACATATTTTTAGATGTTCTATGTGATGCCTTTGTCAATTTGTAAATATTGAATACATCTAGCAAAATAAAGGATATTATGTTAAGATTTTATAAAGATATTTTTAAATTTGAATTTTGTCTTATGTAACATGAAAAATCTTATTTTGTGCTATTATTTTTAGAAAAAGTGCAAAAAAAAAAAAGCAAAACATAGCAATAAACTTCCTTCCAATCATTCGGGGATCAAAACCATTTAAGATTGTTCATTTAAAGTTATAATGCTTTTTAATTTATGTTACATCATAATTTTAAAATGTTTTACATATCTGTGTTTGTATTCCTATGTGTTAGGTAAAAGTACAAAGATTTCTGGATTTTCTCTTTCTATTCATTATAATGAAAAATAGGTAGATTGATTTTGAGGTACAAGTTGCACATGTAGTATTTTTACTCTTATTGAATTCATGATTGTTTGAATAATTTAATTTATTTCAAAGTGACTAGTTTTTATAGGAAAAAAATGGTCAAAATCAATTGTCTTAACATTATAGAAAAGTCAAACCATTATAAAAGACTTGCAAAACGAAGATGGCCTTGTCATGATTCCAGGTTCTATCATGCAATGAAGAGCCATTGTGCAATAAGTTAAAAGCCACTAGATCTAAGTTATAGAAAACTCAAATTTTGCCGTAAACAACTCAAGTTCAATTGTAGACAACTTAAGATTGCTTGGAAGCAATTGAGCAGAGTTACAAAGCATAAAAGATCAGTGACAATCACAACAATTCAAGATTGATCTTCATTTTTATCAACATTGGCATTTGACACAAATCAAAATTGGCTCCTTATTACAGTTTATCATGAGGTACCATTGAAACTTTAACTTGCAATCTTTACTTAGGTCTATGAAAGTCAATAAAAATTGTCATTCTTCAATCTTGTATTTATTTGATTAATAATCTTCTATTTATTTGAAAAAAATTAATTGATTTAATTAATAGTAAAATATAAAAAAGCAATATAAAATATAAAAATGGCACGGATAATAATACATTTAAAAGTTACTTCTAAGCACATTTGGTAACCAAAATTATATTTTCAAAAAAGGTTAGCAGCGAAGAAATTAGTCGCTAAAACTACTTTTCTAAGCAAAATGATATTTGTTGCCAAATCTACATTTAGTGTGAAAATACAATTCATTGCCAAACAATCTTCCTTTATAGACAAAATACAATTCATGACCAAAAAGATTTTGCAACATTACAAGACTTGTTGCCAAGACTATGTTTGGCGATGGAAATTTTAGGTGAGAAACCAAAAATACATAGTTAGGGACAATGTAGGTTTGTAACAAAAAATATATTGCCATTGACAAACACATTCATTGCTAAAAGTATACTTTTAGTGAATAAATCTTCCTTTTTCAATAAATTTAGCAACAAATTTTGTCATTGCCTTTGACCATTTTTACAACAAATGTTGTTTGCTGCTAAATGTTTCCACAACAAGTTAAGTTATTTGTGACGAAATACATAGCATGATGCTTCTATATAAGGAGGTGAAAACAAATGTTTTTTCATCACTATAAAGTTTAATAACAAAAATATGTAGTTTTCGCAACAAAATTTGTTCATAGCTAAAAGCCTTTTCTCTCATAATGGCAATATGGTTAATTTCAAACTAACAAAAATAAACACAGGCTCATCGAGGGCGGGGGTTGAAATATAATCTTTTTTCAAAACATATAACATTAGCATGGTAAGTGGACAACCAATCCATGCCAACTATAACATCAAAATCATATATTCTTAAGATTATCAAATTAGCCTCAAAGACTCATACTATTTATCTTAATCATAATTTGTAACACCCCAAACTAGCATATACAGAGCATGTGATGAAGGAGATTACTTATAAATCAAAATTCTTACATATAAAACTTCAAATTGATATACCTTAAATATTTATTCAAAAAAATCCATAAATCTATACGTCTAATACTAAATAATGTCTCCAAAAGACATAAACATATTAAAGCCTCAAATCTCCCAAATTATAAATCTATAATAAAAATAAACTTCAAGAATCATGCGTTAATTCTTCCTCTTACTCAGCTAGTAAAATGAAATAAATTTCTAACTCCAATGTTAAGTACACCTCTCAAAAGAGAACTTAATCTACAAAAAATAATGAAGAGGGATGAGCCATTAATTCGATAAGTAAAAACATTCCCAATACGCTTGGTCTATTATTATATTGCAAGCTTTCTTTTTAGTAAAGAATATATTATAATTCATAACTTTTCATAAAATGACATTTTACAATACTAAATTCATAGTAATTTTAGAATATTAAAAGCATATTAACATAAAAAATAAATCATTTAACACATATATAGATAATAAAAAATTAGCTCATGTCATATAGTGTCATCTACAGTCCTGATGACTGGTCAGAATAGAATTAGAATGAGAATTAGAAGTAGAATCAGAATATCTTGTGCACATTTAAAACAAAAACATAATACAGGTCTAGAACATATATGTATCGAATATAAAAATAGAATCAGAATCAGACTAACTATAGATAATAAGCCAAAATATTAAAATTAGTTTTTCATAAGTAATTACTTATGTATTGTATTTTTCACTATATATAGCAGTTGGTAGCACATTAACCCTTAAGGGATGACCCCCATACAGTCTCATGAAGTAGCCCTCATATAGTCATAAATAACTGAAATTATACATAGGTAGAAAATATTCATATAGGATTCATAAACAATAATAATTTAGGCTTTCAAATAAATTCCATTCTTATATTTTATAAATAAATTCATAAAAGATAATCTTACAGCAAAATAATTTACATTTTTTAAGTTATTGATAATATTTTATTAAAATCATAAAAATAAAATAACTTTTAGAATTCAAAACATTTACAAAAATTCATTTTATTATGAAAAGCAATTGATTTTGGAAAAACTATAAAACCATATGTACTTATAATAGTATCAAAATAATCATACTTGCTCAATACATTAGAAATGAAGTTACTTACCTCGATAATGGAATCAATTTAATTCACTTCCAGCCTTTACGAGCCTCAAACACCTCCGACACATTGAACAAGTATAAGACATAACTATTAATAACTTATCCTAAGAATATGATTTCTCATTCATACTTGTCCTAGTTTGGTTCATAGCATTTTAACTCGTAATCTAAGAATTGGAATGACATAATATCTAAAGAACTATTTTGGACATCCATTGGTATCTCTGTAAAATTTTCAGTAAGATTTGATACCAAAAACATTTTTAAAACTGTTTATTTTTTGACAAATTCTAATATGTTTCACAGTATCTTAATTGAACACAACAGGTTCCAAGATTTTTATAAAATAAAAAAACAAATAAAAAAAATATAAAATTAAAATTGTGAATACTAGACACATGTGCCAATCTCTATTTAAAATTTCAAAAATTTTCAAGCTTGTTTGATGATGCAAATAATTTTATAAATTTAGTTGTTCTGCTGGAATTATAGTTTTTCAGTGTAGTAGTGTTTGCTTTAAAAATACATATGAAATTGAAAACGAAGTCACATTTCATGAAACAAAATTTATTCAAGAATTTTAAATGTCTAGTTTTTAAAAGAGAAGCTTCTTAGAAAATCATTTCGAAAATAGATATTTAAAATTTGAGATAATCATACTATCTAGAATTAGCCAATATACCTAACGTAGTAGAGATTGATTAACAAGACTTACAGTGAATCAAAACCCTAAACAAATCCGAAACATACCTTAAATCATATATTATGATATGCAAAAATATAAAATCATGCCAATTTAAAGTGATAAGAAGAATTGTAAAGAATAGAAGGAGTAAACTTAATAACCTTTTATGATTTTCTCCTAAATAAGGGTTTGAAATATAGGATTTGAGTAAGAGCGTATTGAGCAGCAGAGAAAAAAAAGAAACGTCATTGACTTAAGGTTATGGAAGTGAAAAATTATAAACTTATAGGGAGTCTTAAGAGATCTTACTAAATTTGAGAAAATAACTCCATGAATAACCCTAGTTATAAGAGCAATAATGTCATTTATAAATTTTAATAAAATAAAATAAAAGAAAGAAAAATTGGAGGTTACATAAATGATCTCAAAAAATTCTTAGTACATAATAAATCTCTTAGAAGAGTCTTTAAAAACTTCTTAAAGCCTAATACAACAGGTGTAATTCCTAATTTAATAAAAAATGCATGGGACATCAAAGAATGTGTAGCATCCAAGTTAAAAAGTGTTGAAGCAACTTTTCTAAATATACGAATTATACTTGTCACTATTGAAGGAGAAGCTTCTGACTCCTGTCTTGTGAGAGTAAACATTGTTGCTTAAGTTCATTGATCTTTCTTAGGTATTCATTGCCTAGTTTGTATTTCTAAATGGCTTTGAATGAAATGAATAGGTTTTTATATTTGAAGCAAGCACAAATCTTTTTAGGGTATAGCCCTCTATGGTGTTTTCCATAAGCAATAGAAAAGTAGAAAATCTTTCTAGTTATGATATTCATCGTTTTGCCTTTTATTTCACTTTTAGTTGTCACATATCTTTTGATGGTTTTTCTCCATGGTTTCTTTCTTGTGGAATTTTGAACCCCTCAGTTCGATTTAGGTGCAGTTGCCGACACTTTATCCCTAGCATAAAGCTAGGCTTTTTATAACACTGCACTGTATCTCTTCAGTTCAAACAAAGACACAATCCTCTTCAAGTTTATTTAAAGTCCTCCATCAAATAATAGTGCCTTATACCTTTTGGTGTCGATAAAATAGGGAGCAAACCATGACAACTCTTTAAACATATACTCAATATTTTAAGATACTTAGAGCCTTGAATAAGTTGTATAAACTCCACCTTTTTGTCTATCTTCAAAGATCTATACAAATGCTTATAATAAAAAAAAAAAACTATTTGAATACCCCCAATTAGCAACATTCTTACCATTTTCATTTTATGCCCTATAGTCATTTTTCATTAGTGACTAGCATTACACTTGAGCGTACAAGAGGCACAGAAAATCCTTTGATTATTGTTGTGCAAATTTTATTGAACTCGTAAATGCATAAATCTATTGTAAAATAGATCAATGGTGAAAAATATTGATCTCATGAAGAGATGGATTCTAATTATGTGTAAAATTAATTTTCTAAATAGGTGGTTAGAACTGTGGTGAAAGTAATTTAGATTATCCTAAAATTTGAATTAGACTATTGGAAATAAATTAAAATGACAACTATTAAACTTAAGTACTTATGTATTTGGATCTGCATTAATATATACCATAGGCTTAATATTCTTCATTAGTGTCAATTAAATCACGAGGAGGATGTCCACTATTTATGAACCACACTTTAATTAATATGGTGCTAAAGACTTTTTGTGCCAAACAGTAATAATATTTTTATTACTATCTGTCAATAAAAAGTCAAAACATCCATAGAAATTAGAGGGGAAAAGAAAGTAAATTTACCAAATTTAGCCCATAGAATATGTTGAGAGTTCACCCTCGATTCAAATTTAAAAGAAAATTAGCTACTTATATTTGAACTAGGGGTAAAATGAGAATTTTATTAAAAATGTAAAAAATCCAGGATAGAAAAGAATTACAGAAAATAAAGCTAAAAAATAAGTTCAAAGTATCCAATAAAGGGAAGGAGCCTCTTTTTTATAGATACAATAAGTAAATCATGGTCATTAGATTGAAACAATTTGGATGCTTAAGATTGCGCCACGTGACAAGTTTTGATTAAATTGAACACATTATCTAGGCTATCATTCTGTGTATATGCATTTATCATATGTAAATCTTTTTGGTCCACTAACATACTACCACATCATTGATTAAAACCTCATAAATATTTTAGTCCAATAGAATTGTGATACATCATCGGTTAATGTTACATTATCAGTCAATGCCACAGAAGCAATCAATGCTATATCATTTATCTAATCAAATATTGCCACGTTATTAGTTGGTGGCACTTATTAGTCAACGCCACATGATCAGTCTGTTTATATGATCAATGTCATGAATAGTAACTATAAATACATGTGAATAGCACTTTATATATGAATAGTATGTTTATGCTTTTATGTTTTTTTATAGTTTTTGATTATCCTAAGTTTGAATTTACTGTCCGTTTTATCATCTCATGTCTCATTTATTATAAAATCATTGACGCCCATAAAATATATAAAATACTTAATTATAATAAAACACACATAATTAAATCATAAGAAACTTGAATATATAAAAACAAGAATGTTAGTAAAATTTATAGTGTAAAATGATGATTTTCTCCTTTATAAATATACACTTTCTAGTACTCAACACACCCCTTAACTAGCTTATTACTAGTTCTTAAAAAATTAAGCGAAATAAATTCAACCTAAATTTTTTTATTAAACAATCGTATTTACTCATTCAAATTTATGATAAAAATCAAATAAAAGTATAAGCATTATCTCTACTCTTAAAGAAATATCACTCGCACGTTAGCCATCCATATAAATCATTCTAATAGACTTTGTCACAACTATAGTAATCTAGTTGCTTTCAAGAATGACATATCAAACCTCAAAATCTCACTGGTAGTTACTCCCATGAATGGTAAATTGAGAGAAAATAATAAAGAAGTAATATCAAACACTTTCATCAAGATGAAATAAATATGTCAACAGCTTAGAAATAATACAATCTCTAAGCAAAATATGAGTTAAATCAATGTATTTATTTATTTTTTTCTTTTTTATATTCTTTTTTTATGCACCACTAAATTTTTTTAGCCTATATAACTAGCTTCTGCTTTAGATTATAGTTCTTTAAAATTAAGAACTTTTATTAGGATGTAACGTTAGATTAGGGACATGGCAAATAAATGAGAGAAATTAGGGAAAAACAAAATATATGTGTTAGAAAAAGTACATTTTTTTTAGAGATTACAAGATATATCTTGCTTTTATTTTATTTTGAACTAATATATATAAATTTACATTTTTTTGTTTTTTCTCTTTTTTTGGCACAAATTTATTAAACAAAATAATTATTTATAATTTTCTCAAATATGAATAAGTGATGAAACTTGTACGATATCAAGTAATATTCCAGATTAAAGTTGGGTCAAGACGATAAGTTAACAAAGAAAAATATAATTTAAAAAGAAAAAAGCTCAAAAGAGTTAACTAAGAATATTTTATAAAAGAGATAGTTAGAAAGGCTCAAACAAGTTAAAGATGGCCTTTCTATTATTTTTTAGAGCCCTAAATAATATTCTATAGCTACTAGTTAAATGGACCTACAAATGTAGCAACATACATTTTTTTAAGGTTGATTTAAAAGAAATTTAAAGATTGTGTATAAAATAATAAACTGGGAAGCTGTATCAAGAATGAACAAAAAAGTTTAATTTCCAAAAAAAATGACAAACTCAAGAACTTCTTTAAATTTATTATGATGTGTATTCCTTTAAGCAACTCATATTTATCTTCAACATCAATATGTAGAGTAGCAGACGTTGTATAATATAACTCAAGACTAAAGATAATATAAATACTAAAATTTAAAAGCCATTATGTCATCTGATGTTAAATGATTGTAATTTTTTTAAAAGACTAATAAGATGTATTTCTAGAGTTACTACACTCTATATTCAGCCATTTTCGACCCAAAAAAATTTAAAAATATATATTTGTAAAAGAGAAGTTAGAAAGAAAAATTAGAAATATCACACTTAAAATTAATCTTAATAATAAGAGAATAAATAAAAAATGATTGGAAAGTAAAAATTTTTTTAATTTTTTTTAAACCTCCAAACTAAAAAGATGTATTTCTAGAGTCACTCCACTCTATATTCAACTATTTTCGAAAAAAAATTAGCCACAATTAGTTTTTATAATAAAAATTAGTAAAATGTTTACCAAGATTAAGACATTCCATGATTGTTAGCTATTCTCTCTTCCCAACCAAAATAAAACATTGTTCTCAATATTTTAAAGGAAAGAAATAGAGATTAAAAGATATGACCTGAGTGTTGCAATATAGAAGAAAATATTTACAAACAGAGAGTTAAATCTAATTTACGCTTCTGACTACGGCTATTGAAACCATCATTAGTTGGCCAATCTACCACTAAAGTCCTAGGATGTGGCTTTAGTCTACAAGCAGGTAACATATCAAGTAGCTCATTAGCAGTGCGAGCTAAAATAAAGATTTGTTTCACTATTGAAAGAAAGAAATACTTTTTTATTGCATCATTAAGAAATGCGATAAAACTATTATAAAAGGTATTGACATTTAACAAACCAATGGGTTTGTGATGAATGTTCAAATAAACCCAAGATGTTAATGTGATCAGTGTCTCTAGAGTTGTAAGATCTCCTAGTAGGAAAATAAAAGCATCAGTATGATTCAGCATTTAAGTTATTCTCTCTTGCATACTTAAGACGACTAACTCTTCTCTAGTTAGTGAGTCAGACAAACAATCCAAAGATTTTAGGGTTATTGAGATGATACCTAACACTTAACTCTCTCTTATATAAGCAGCTTCTGAGACTAGTTTTGACAACTCTCGATTGCCTCTTTCATAAACCTAGTATAATTTCCTAGCTATTATGCTTCGATCAAGATCTAAGGTTGCTTTAATAAATTCTTTACATTTCCTATAGTTGAACCCAGAGAGCACATAATTATTTTTGAATTAGTTATTTTGATTAGCTACCATTGGGATATTTCTAAAAAACAATTGGTGACTTAAAAAATCATATTTAATTATCTAGGTGATAATGGTTCACAGTAGTATATAAGGTAGCATGTTTGTGTTAAATAACGTGTAAAGCACATGGCTTGAGTGTCAAAAAGTAAATAATGATAAAATGAAATTATTAAAGACAAGAATGCAAGTGATTAAATCACAGTGAAATATAAGGATATTTACAGATAGTTACAATTGTGGCTTACATCTTCCTTTGATTTTATATGTAGAAATGAATTGAAAACCTTTTATGGGTCTAGGCTAGGCTTCTCATCTAATTTTCTTATAAATTAGTAAACAGGGTCATTTATAGTCAGATTCCCCAAACTATATCTCATACTTTTTTTCTGGAATAATGGCCATAACTAGAGTATTGCACTTTGAACATATCCACTAAAATGCATTTCAAGAGACAAAAAAAGAAATCATCAAATTACTCTTTGTTCAAGTCATTCCTAATGAACTGAATCTTGTATTTCCTGTAAAGAACATGGATTTTTATCACATCTCATTTTGGCAAACTTATGACAATCAACGAGGACTTTTCGAGCTCTTTATTTTCTTGTGTAATTTCTTTTACCACAATTAGCATGTGTGCAATAAATTTGGGAGGTAACTCAGTTGCCAATCGTACTTTGGCTTCAATTATCCATTAAATGTCAGTAAGAATATTATTATTTATAAGCAATCATATACATTCAGACCAAGCTTTATAGATAATAGGAATGTTATTATTAAATGTCAGTAGGAATGTTATTATTTATAAGCAATCACATACATTCAGACCAAGCTTTCTAGATAGTGTGGAGGGTATTCTGAGAAAGTAAAAGAAGTCACTTGTGGAGCTTTGCTAAAATTACGTGTTTATCCATGCCTTTAGCTTAGAATATCAATTATTATAGAAAACTGAAGTAACCGATATTAATTGTCACGGAGTATCGTTATACGCCACTTAATTAGACTAACAAACTAAAGTACACAAAGAAAATTAATGTAAAAATCGTGTGTGTATTGAATTTACCTCAAGCTCCAATTGAATTTCATATACCAATTGGATTTCATATATGCTTCCTTCAATTTCTTTAAATTGTCCTTTTAAATCCTTAATTTAGGATATTAACTTTGGTGATTATAGCTCTTAAATAAAATGCGTTCTATAAAATCGTATCTAGATTCTGAGATGAGATTGGATATATCAAAACTATTTAAGAATGTTTAAGAAAAGTTGTTTAGTTAAGGCACTTATGATTAAAAAAGATAAGAGAAAACTTGATGGTTAAACAAAAAAACTTATGTAAAAATAATTAAAATAATAACAAGAAAAATAGAAAAAAATTAAATCACAAAAAAATCTCAATTCAAATTTGGTGGGTCACGTAAATTTATTTTAGCATCTTCTCTATATTGTACAAATTTTATTGAACTCGTAAATGCACGAATCTATTGCAGAATAGATAAATGGTGACCTGTGTCGATCCCACGATGAGGTGGATTTTAATTGTGTTGAATTAATTTTCTAAGTGAGTAATTAAATTATGGTAGATTTTATCATAAATTGTGAATTAAAATGGTGGGAATAATTAAAAATGCAACTGTTATAATAAGGCACTTGGGTATCTGGATCTGCGTCAACATACTCTAGGGCTCAATATTCCTTATTAATACCAATTAAATCATGAGGGGGAAATCCACTCCTTATGAACCACGCTCTAATTACTATGGTCCTAAGGGCTTATCGTGCCAAACAGTAATAACTGTGTTATTATTATCTATCAATGAAAAGTCAAAACATCCATAAAAAATAAAGGGAATAATAAAATAAATTTACCAATTAAGCCCATGGAACATGTTGAGATTTCACCTTTAACCCAAGTTTAAAAGGAAATTAGCTACTCATATTTTAACTACGGATAAAAAGGAAATTTTACTAAAATATAAGGAAACTACAAGATAGAGAAGGAATTTCAGAAAATAGAGCTAAAAAATGACCTCAGGGGTGCTAAATTAGGGGGGGAGCCCTTCTTTTATAGATACAACGAGTAAATCATGGCCATCGGATTAAAACAATTTAGATGCACAGGATTACACCACGTGGCAAATTCTGATTGGTTTGAACACATCATAAAGGCTATTATCCCGTGTACATGCATGTACCGTACTCGCATTTTTTTTGATCCACTAACATACAGCTATATCATCGGTTAACAGTACATAAACATTTTTATCTAATAAGATTGTGACACGTCATCGATCAACGCCACATTATTAGTTAATGCCACATTATTCCTCCAATCAAATATTGCCATGTCATTAGTCGGTGCCACATCATCGATCAATGCCACGTCATCGTATAGTACATATGAACAGTGTCATGAATAGTATTATAAACAGTACTATACATGTGAACAGTACATTTTTACTTTTATACTCCTCTTAAAGTTTTTGACTGTTTTGAGTTTAGATTTGCGGTCCGTTTTATCATCCGATATCTCGTTTATTCTGAAATGACCATGATACCTCTAAAATATAAAAATACTTAATTATAATAAAACACACATAATTAAATTTATAAGAAACTTAAATACATAAGAGTAAAGAATTTAGTAGAATTTAAAGTGAAAAATGATGATTTTCTCCTTTATAAATAACATTTTCTAGTACTTAACATAGCCCCCAACCAGCTGATTGCTAGTCCCTAACAAATTAAGCGAAATTGAATTCAAATCTAAATTTTTTTTAACTATTATGTTTATTTAATTAAACTTTATGATGTAAATCAAATAAAAGTATAAGCATTATCTCCAGTCTTTAAGAAATATTATTTCCAAATCAACCATCCACATGAATCAAACTAGTAGACTTTGTCACAGCTATTGTAACTAAGCTGCTTTTAAGAATGACATGTCAATACCCTAAAATCTCATTGGCAATGACACTCTCACAAAGAAATTAAACCCAATAACAATAGTCACTCCCATGAATGGTAAATTGAGAGAAAATATTAAAGTAATATTACACACTTTCACCAAGATAAAATAAATGTGCCCACAGCTTAGAAATAATACGATCTCAAATAAAAATGTGAATCAGACTAATATATATATATTTTTCTTTTTTTATTATATATATACATCACTACATCTTTATAGCCCATGTAACTAATTTCTACTAAGAAGAACTTTTATTACGACGTAATGTAGGTTAGGAACATGTCGAGTAAAGACGGAAAAATAGAGAAAGAAAAATAAAATATATGTTTGAGAAAAAAATGGAGTTTTTTTTTTAAGATTACAGAGTACATTTCTTTTTCTTTTTGAAATTAATATATAAATTTTGAATTTTTTTCTTTTCTTTTTTTTTACTTTTTTCTCTTTTTTTCTTTTTTGTTTTTTTTACACTAAGGCACAATTTCATTGAACAAACTAATTATTTACATTTTTCTCAAACATGAATGGGTGATGGAATTTGTACGATATTAAGTAATATTTTAGATTGAAGTTAGGTTGGATGATAAGTTAACAAAAAAAAGATAATAATTTTTTTTTAAAGGCTCAAAAGGGTTAACTAAGGATATTTTACAAAAGGGATAGCTAGAAAGTCTCAAACAGGTTAAAGATGGCCTTTCCATTGTCTTTTAGGGCACTAATTAATCTTCCATATCTACTAGTTTGATAAACTTTCAGATGTAGCAACACACAAAAATTCTTTTCCCTTTTTTTTAAAAGGTTGACTCAATAAAAATTTATAGATCGTATATCAAATAATAAACTGTTAAGCTTATAAATAATGGGCAAAAAAAGGTTACTCTTCAAGAAAAATGATAGGCTCAAGAACTCACTTGGAATTTATTATAACATGTATATTCCTTCAAGCAACTCATATTTTTGTCTTAGACATCAACATGTAGAGTAGCAAACATGGTGTAACAATATTCAAGATGAAAGATAATACAAATACTCAAGACCATAACTGATTATTGCTCAACAAAATCTAAAGAGTGAAATAATGTTACTTCTTAAAAAGCCTATCAGCACCTTGTGATCATTGGTTCTACATGAAATTGCTTCTATCTATTTGATACATAGTCAATAATAACCAATATGTATTAATGGTTAAAGGAAAGGGAAAAGGGTCCTATTAAGTCGATACATTTTACATTAAAAATTTCAACCACTAAAATTGAGTTTAACGGCATCATATTCCTTCAAGTAATACTCTTCATTCATTGAAATCTATCACATAAAGGACAAAATATAGAAGCATCTTGAAATAGAGTTGTCCATTAGAAACTACATTGACTTCCACAAGCTTGTTCATAGAAAAATGAAAAGATATTTTGAAATTTATTTTTTAGGACACATCGTCTAATGATTTGATCTACATAATATCTAAAAAGATAAAGATCATCCTAAAAGAAATTTTTTATTTCCACAAAGAATTTGGTATTGTTTTATTTAGTCCAATGCTTTGAAAGTTGACTTGTAATAAGTGTTGAGTGTTAGAAAGTGTATATTTATAAAGAAGAAAATTGTCATTTTACACTTTAAGTCTCACTAACATTGCTATTTTTATTTATTTAAGTATTTTATTATTTAATTATATGTGTGTTATTATAATTATGTATTTTATGTATTTTAGGGACATCACGATCGTTTCACAATGAACGAGTGATCATACAGCAAAACGGACGTCATACTTGGACTTAGGACGGTCGAAAACCTTAAGAGGAGTATTAAAGGAAAAGTCACTATTTACATATATGGTACTGTTCATACGTATGGTACTGTTCATAGTACTTCATACGTATTGTTTACGGTACTGTTCATGGTACTATTTATGACACTGTTCATATATATGGACTGATGATGTGGCAACTACCTATGACGTGGTAGTATCTGATTGGAAGAATTATGTGGTATTGACTGCTTATGTGGCGTTGACCGATGACGTGGCATCGACCGATGATGTGTCATGATCTTATTGGGCTAAATTTCTTATGTACTGTGGATCGATGATGTGGCAGTATCTCAGTGGAGCAAAAATCATGTGTACGGTACATGCGCATAAATGAGATTATTTACTATTCAAACGACATTATTGTTCAAAAGTTGACTGTTGACTGTTGACTAATGACGTGGCGCAATTCTGAGTGTCCGAACTATTTTTAATCTGATGGTCACGATTCATTCAATGTATCTATAAAAAAGGGACTCTCCCCCCTAATTGGACACCCCTGAATTCATTTTTAAACTTAGATTTTTGAAATTTCTTCTCTTTTTTGTAGTTTCTTTGTATTTTAATAAAATTTTCTTTTTATCCCTAGTTAAAATATGAGTAGCTAATTTCCTTTTAAGTTTGGGTTGAAGGTGAAGTCTCAACATGTCCCATGGGCTTAATTTGGTAAATTTACTTTCTCTTCCCCTTTAATATTTGTGGTTGTTTTGACTTTTCGTCGACAAATAATAATAGTCTTGTCTAGATACCACCCTGGTTAAACCGACACCCTTGTACAAGGTTATTATTATTTGGCACGATAAGCTCTTGGCACCATATTTATTTGAGTGTGGTTCATAAGGTGTGGAATCCCCCCTTATGATTTAATTGGCATTAATATGGAATATTTAGCATATGGAGCATAATTGATGCAGATCCGGATACCTAAGCACGTTATTTCAATAGATTTCCAGTTCAATTTAATTCCTGTCATTGTAATTTAAATTTAAGCATAATTTACATTAATTTCACCACAAATTTATTCACCCATTAAAGAAAATTAATTCCACACATAATTAAAATCAAACTCCTCGTGGGATCGACACTCGTCCCGATTAATCTATTCTATAATAGATTCGTGCGCTTGCGAGTTCAATAAAATTTGCACAATAAGTTTTTGGCGCCATTGCTGGGGAGGTAAGTATTTTAATTCGTAGAATTAGTTTTTCTTAATATTTATTTATTTTTATATAGTTGTGTTCTTATAATTTTTTTTTCTCATTGAGAAAAAAGAAATTTGATTAGAATTTTATTTCTTTCTCTTTTCTTTAAATTTGTATAATTTAGTTTCCATATTATTTTTCTTTGTAATTTTTTTAATTTATCTTGTTATCTTTCTTTGTTATTTATTTTAATTTTAGTTAATATTTATTTCACGTAATTTCTTTTTACTATGGCTATTGAGTGTATTTTCATTGTAACAACGTCACAAGGTTAGTATCGTAATTTCTCTCTCCTCTTTATTTTATTTGTTTTATTTTCATTTATTTTGTTCTTTGCATGCATGGTCGAAGGTCATTATTACCTAATCTTGAATCTTTAGACCTTGAATTAAAAAAAACACTTCACACGCGCAAACACACTATTTTTCAAAAGAAATTTGAAATGGATTTGCAAAATCAACAACCAGAACCACAAGAGAGGCCATTTAAGGATTATTTTAATCCTTTAGCTAATTTGAGCACATCATGCATAAGGTACCCAAATGTAGCTGCTAGGAGTTTTGAATTAAAACCTAGCATGCTAAACTGTCTCCCCACATTCTATGGCCTAGAAAATGAGGACCCATATAATCATTTGAATGATTTTTATGTTATTTGTCAAACTTTTAAATACGAGAATTTTTCAGATGATGATGTTAAACTTAGATTATTCCTATTTTCCTTAAAAGATAGAGCTCGTTCATAATAGCATTACATCATGGGAACAAATGATAACTAAATTTTTAAATAAATGTTTCCCAGTTCATAAAACCAATTCTGTTCGCAGAGAAATTTCAGAGTTTACCCAAAGAGACGACGAGCAGTTTTTTGAAGTATGGGAGTGATTTAATGGGCTACTCTTCAAGTGTCTACATCATGGGTACGAGAAATGGCACCAATACCAATACTTTTTGGAGGGATTATTGCCACATATGCAGAAATGGCTAATGGCAACTAGTGAAGGAGAGTTAATGTCCAAAAGCGCATCAGAGATTTGGGAATTTTTCCAACGGTAATCGGATAATTCTCAATAACGGAGTCAATCACTCAGAAATATCAAGAGAATTAAGAGAGTGAATAAGGTTAACATTGGCGAGTCAAGATCAGGAATTAAAGAAGTCAAAGAAATGGTCGAAGGCCTTGCTCGACAAATAGCATCTTTGACAACTGCTAAATCAACAGAGCCACATGACCATGACTCATATTCAGATCAAGCCAATATCATAGGTGTCATGAGAAAACCACCAACTACAACCCTTACTCTAACACATATAACCCTGGATGGAGAGACCACCCCAATTTTTTATGGTCTAAAGGATTCCAACAAAATAGATCATTAGTTTCACCTCCACCAATGCAACCAGTCCTTCAAATGTCTCAAGCCTCTCAACCGCCATTTAGACCATACAATCAGAATCCAAACCATTCTCAATCCAAACCATGAGAGGAGACATTCCAAAATGTCAGAAATCTTACTAACTCTAAGATCGAGCAGCAGAACCGCACCATTGATGAATTACGAAATGAGATGAGAGCGAGCTTCAACTTACAAGCTCAATCTGTTTCGAGCCTTGACAAAATGGTTGGACAACTTGTCTCTTCAGTTCAAACTTTGGCCATGACCGTTGAAAAAGGCAAATTTCCAAGTTAACCAGTGTCCAACCCTAAAGCAGTTAATGAAGCGAGTACCAGTTCACCTCAGTAGCATGGAGAGGTCAAAGCAGTGATGACCTTGCGAAAAGGAAAAGAAGTGACAACAAAGTGGAGATGCCAAAATCAACTCAAATTGTACTTGTAAATGTTGAAGACTCATCATCAGAGGACAAAGAGAAAACCAACTCACGAGAATATGTTCCTAAAGCTCCATTTCCTCATAAATTAGGTAAAGGGAAGAAAGGAAAATTCACAGGTGAGATTCTTGAAATCTTCAAACAGGTAAGTGTTAACATTCCTTTACTTGAAGCTATAAAACAAGTACCATCATAAGCCAAGTTTTTTAAAGACCTTTATACTAAAAAGAGACATATTAATGTTAAAAAAAAGGCCTTTCTAACAGAAAATATTAGTTCTATACTTCAATATAAAATGCCTCTAAAATGTAAAGACTCAGGCTCCCCTACTATCTCATGTAGTATAGGGAACCATACAATTGAAAATGCTTTGTTAGATTTAGGAGTTAGTGTAAATTTGTTGCCTTACTCTATATTTATGAAACTTAGATTAGGCGAATTACATCCAATTCTAGTGGTGTTACAGCTTGTAGATCGGTCTACAAAAATACCTCGTGGTATTCTGGAGGACGTGCTTATCCAGATAGACAAGTTTTATTTTCCTGTTGATTTCATTGTAATTGACACTCAACTAGTGTAGGATTCAAAGAAGCACATTCCCATTATTCTGGACCGACCTTTCTTGGTAACTTCCGATGTACATATTCAATGTAGAACAAAAAATATACAGTTGTCTTTTGGCAATATGACCATGGAACTCAATATCTTTAACATTGCCAAACAACCTCACAGTGCAGATGATGGAATTGTTGATGTGGATTTAATAGAAACACTAGTTGATAATAATTTTCTTTTAAACCTTGGTGATGACCCTTTGCAAACTTGTTTAACTCACTTTGGTTTGAATTTTGATATTGATAGATCAGTTGATGAAGTCAACGCCCAACTTGACTCAGCACCATCCATGGACACTAATAAATGGAAGTCAAGAGTTGAACAACTAGTGCCATCAGAAAAGAAACTCAGCCCATCATCAGAATCACCACCAAAACTCGAGCTCAAGCCATTACCCAACACTTTGGAATACGCATTCCTGGGAGAAGAAAGCACTTTGCCAGTAATCATCTCTTCCTCTCTCAATGACGAAGAAAAAAGTAAGTTGTTGGATATTTTAAAAGAGTATAAAGGAGCATTAAGATGGACCATAGCAGACATAAAAGGTATAAACCTAATATAATACATGCATTACATTCACCTTGATGAAAATGCTAAACCTACTAAGGAAATGCAACGTCGGTTAAATCCTAATATGAAAGAGGTTGTTCGCACTGAAGTCCTTAAGCTATTAGACGCAGGTATCATTTGCCCTATTTCTGATAGTTTATGGGTCAGTCTTGTGCAAGTTATTCCTAAAACGTTAAGAGTTACAGTAGTTATCAATGCTAATAATGAATTCCTAAAACGTTAGGAGTTACAGTAGTTATCAATGCTAATAATGAAATAGTACCCACTAGAGTAATTACAGGATGACGTGTATACATTAATTATAGAAAGTTGAATTCTGTCACAAGTAAAGACCATTTTCTTTTACCATTTATCGATTAAATGCTTGATAGATTAACAGGTCATGAGTTTTATTGCTTTCTAGATGATTATTTAGGATACAATTAGATTTCTATAGTACCAAAAGATTAAGAGAAGACTATCTTCACTTGTCCTTTTGGCACTTTTGCATATAGGAGAATGCCATTTGGATTATATAATGCACCTGGTACATTTCAACGATGCATGTTGAACATTTTTTCTGATATGATTGAACGATTCCTTGAGGTTTTTATGGATGACTTTTCTATTTTTAGAGATTCGTTTGATCAATGTTTACATCATCTAACACTAGTTCTGTAGAGATGTATCGAGAAGAATTTAGTCTTAAATTAGGAGAAATACCATTTTATGGTTAAAGAAGGTATCGTTCTCAGTCACATCATTTCAAGTAAAGGTATTAAGGTTGATAAAGCCAAGATGGATTTCATTTATAATCTTCCTCCACCTAAAACAGTCAGAGAAGTAAGATCTTTCCTTGGGCATACTGGTTTTTATAGACGTTTCATTAAAGATTTTAGTAAAGTTTCTAGACCCTTGCAATCTACTTGCTAAGAATGTATCTTTTGCCTTTGATGATTCATGTCTTGTGGCATTTGAAAAACTAAAGTAGTTGTTGACATCATCATTCATCATTTAGCCCCTAAATTGAAACTTACCATTTGAGCTTATGTGTGATGCATCTGACTATGCAATAGGAGTAGTATTATGACAAAGAGTTGATTGAATTCCCCATGTGATTTACTATACTAGTATGACATTGAATATGCACAGTTGAATTATTCAACCACTGAAAAAGAAATGCTAGCAGTTGTGTTTGCATTAGAAAAATTTCGATCTTATCTCATTGGTTGTAAAATAATTATATTTACAGATCATGCTACTCTTAAATATCTTCTCACAAAGAAAGATGCAAAAGCTAGACTAATTCGTTGGGTGCTATTTTTACAGGAATTTGACTTAGAATTCAAAGATAAGAAAGGAACATGAAATGTTGTGGCTGATCATCTTTCCCATCCCCATTTTAACACAACAATAGAACATTTACCTTTGAATAAATCATTTTGAGATGAACAATTAATCAGTGTGAAAGTAATACCATGGTATGCTGATATAGTTAATTATCTTGTTACAGGTCAACTTCCAAAGCATTGGACTAAGCAGGACAAGGCCAAATTCTTTGCAGAAATAAAGAATTTATTTTGGGATGATCCTTATCTATTTAAATACTGTACAAAATAAATTGTTAGACGATGTGTCCCAAAGAGTGAATTTCAGAATATCCTTTCTTTCTGCCATGAACAAGCTTGTGAAGGCCACTTCAGTGCTAAGAAAACAGCTACTAAAATTTTACAATGTGGATTCTATTGGCGAACTATATTTTGAGATGCTTATACCTTTTGCTCTTCATGTAATAAGTGTCAACAAATGGGGAGCATTACACTAAGGAATATGATGCCACTAAACCCAATTCTAGTGGTTGAAATTTTTGACGTATGAGGTATCGATTTCATTGGACCCTTTCCCCCATCTTTGGCCATTAATACATATTGGTCGTTATTGACTATGTTTCGAAATGGGTATAGGCAATTGCATATAGGAACAATGATCATAAAGTGGTAATAGGAGTTTTGAAAAGCAATATTGTTTCCTACTTTAGATTCCCTCGAACAATAATTAGTGATGGTGGTGCCTACTTTTGCAATAAATTTTTCAAAGCATTTTTGACAAAGTACTCCATCACTCATAAAATAGCGACCCTATATCACCCACAGACCAGCGGCCAATTTGAGATTTTTAATCGAGAAATAAAGCACATTTTAGAAAAAACAGTGAGGCCAGATAGAAAAGATTGGTCGTTGCGACTCGATGATGCATTATAGGCATATAAAACAACTTTTAAGACTCTGATTGGGATGTCACCCTACAGGCTAGTGTATGGAAAAGCATGCCACCTACCTGTGGAACTCGAGCATTGTGCGTACTGGGCCATCAAGAAATTCAATTTTGACATACAGCAAGCTGGCTCAGAAAGAAGATTACAGTTGGCAGAACTTGAAAAAATTTGAAATGACGTGTACGAGAATGCCAAAATTTACAAGCAACGAATGAAAGTCTTTCACGACAAGCAAATTATGCGAAAATCTTTCACTCTAGGTCAGAAAGTACTTTTATTCAATTCTCGCTTGCACTTATTCCAGGTAAGTTTTGCTCTCGATGGTCTAGCCCATTTATTGTTCACACTGTTTTTTCACATGGGGCAATTAAAATTAAGGATCCAACAAATGGTGTCACTTTTAAAGTTAATGGTCAAAGATTAAAGCCATATATAGAATACCAACCACATAAAGAGGATAGCGGAATAAATTTGAGTGACCTACCTATTTAAATTGAGAATTTTTTTTCACTAATTTGATTGTTTATTTTCTTTATTTTTTAGTTTTTATCATTCTTTTGCTAATTGAAATTATTTTTGCTTAAGTGTGTTTATTTAACCATTAAGATTTTTCTTATCATTTTAATCATGAGATAGTTCCTCTTAAACATGCTTAGACAGTTCGACGTATACAATCTCATCTCAGAGGTCAGAAACGATTTTGTAAAACACATTATATCTGGCAACTACAACCACCAGAGTTAGTAGCCCATGTTGAGAATTTAGAAAGAGATCTCAGAGAAATTGAGAAAGGCATCTATAACATCCAATTAGAGCTTGAGGTAAATTCAATAAGAGGACGATTTTAGTTTGTTTTGTGTGTTTTAATTTATTTTCTTGTTTGTGTGTTTTAGTTACTTTGTGTGTTTAGAGTTTGTAACCCCGGTCAAGTGGCGGATAACGGTACTTCGTGACAATCAAGTCGGTTATTTCAGTTTCCTATAATAACTGATATTCTGAGACGAAGGCATAGAAAGAGACGAGATCTTAGCAAAACTTCACAAGCGATTTCCTTCACTTCTTCAGAATGCTCTCCTCACCATTTATAAAGCTCGTTCCGAATGCATGCGATTACTTATGAAGAATAACATCCCTGCTGACATCCGTTGGTTAATCAAGGCAAAAGTTCACTTAGCAGGTGAGTTACCTCCTAAATTTATTGCATACATGCTTGGTTGTGGTAAAGGAAATTATGCGTGAAAACGATGAGCTCGAAGACTTTTTGTTGCTTGTCATAAATGTGCCAGAATGATATGTAATAAAAAATCATATTCTTTAGGAATGGTGTCTGATAACAGAGAAGATAAGATTCAATTCATTGGGGATGGCTTGAATAAGGAGTCATTGGATGATATCTTTTTGTCTCTTAAAACGTATCCCAGTGGATACGTTCAAAATGCAAAACTCCAGTTATGGCCATTATTCCAGAAAGAATGTGCAAATCATAGTCTCGGGAATCTAACTATAAAAGACCATGTTTGCCAGTTTGTAAGAAAACTGGATGGAAAGCCTATCCTCGACCCATAGAGGGCGTTCAAGCCGTTTCTGGACGTAAAACCAGAGGAATATGTGAGCCACAATCATAATTATTTGTAAATATCCTTTTATCTTTCTGTTCTTTTATTTCACTATTATTTTACTATTTGTATTATTGTTTTTAATAATTTCATTTGCTTTTTTTCTCTTTTTATTGTTTTCTTTTTGACTTTTGAGCCATGAGCTTTACACGTTAATTGACGCTGACATGATGCCTCATACACAGCTGTAACCAAATGTTACCAAGGTCTTTAAATATGATTTTTTTTTACTGAGCACTCACAAGTTGTTTTTGAGCAGTATCTTAATGGCAACTACTTCAATAAATAATTTAAGAACATTTGTATGCTTTCTAGGTTTCATTATGACAAACATAAACAGTTCATGGAGGCAGCCATAGATCTTGGTCTAAGAATAACAAAGAAAAAATTACACTTGGTGTATGGAGAAAGTGACCGAGGGTTATCCAAAATGGTATCAGAAGCTGCTTTTGTCAGAGAGAGCCAAATGTTAGGCATTATCCCTCAAATCCTAAAATATTTGGGTTGTTTGTCTCATTCACCAACTGGAGAAGAGTTAATCATCTCAGGTATGCAAGAACGAATAACCGAAATGCTCAATCATACTGATGCTTTTATTTTCCTTCCAGGCGATCTTACAACTCTTGAGGCACTAATGACATTAGCATCTTGGTCCCATCTGAACATTCATCAGAAACCCATTGGTTTGTTAAATGTCAATAACTTTTATGATGGTTTTCTCGCATTTCTTAACCATGCAATAAAAAATTATTTCATTCCTTCCTCAGTGAAAAAAATCTTTATTTGTGCACACACTGCTAATGCGCTACTTGATATGTTACAAGCTTATCAACCAGAGCCAGATCCCAGGGCTATTATGTTAGAATGTTCAAATAATGATGGTAACAGTAGCGACAATAAGAAGTACAAATTAGATTTAACTCTCTACTTGTAAATATTTTCTTCTGTGTTACAGCACCCAGGTGATGTCTTCTAAACTCTACTTTTTTCCTTTCAAACATTGAGGACAATGTTTCGTTCTGGTTTGGGGGAGGGAATAGTTGACCATTGTGGAATGTTGAACTAACTATGACTAACTTTTTGAGAAGAAGATGGCTGAATATGGAGTGTAGTGACTCTAGAAACACATTTTCTTAGTAAAAAAAAAATTTTTTTGTGTGTTTTTTTAACTTTTCATTTTTCTCCTTTACAAATATATGTTTTCAAGTTTTTAAAGTCGAAGATGGCTGAATATGGAGTGTAGTGACTCTAGAAATGCATCTTCTTTATAAAAAAAAATTCATTTTTCTTTAATTTTTCTGCATGTATGTTTTCTTTTTATGTTTACAATAGGTTGAGGGGAAAGAATTCAGTTAAAAAAAATTTGTGTGAATTTTTTTATATTGGATGATATGATGACTTTCAAATTTTAGTATTTGTATTATCTTGGTCTTGAGTGATGTTACACCATGTTTGCTATTCTACATGTTGATGTGAGGATAAATATGAGTTACTTGAAGGAATGCACATGTCATAATAAATTCCAAGTGAGTTTTTAAGTCTATTAATTTTTCTTAGAGAGTAGCTCTTTTTGCCCATTCTTCATATAGCTTAGTAGTTTATTATTTCATACATGATCTCTAGATTTTCTTGGAGTCAACCCTTAAAAAAAAAGTGTGTGTTACTGCATCTAAATGCCTACTTAATTAGTAGATGTGGAAGATTATTTAGAGTCCTAAAAGACGGTGGAAAGCCATTTTTGACCCGTTTGAGCCTTTCTAGCCATCTATATTATGTAATATCCATAGTTAGCCCATTTGAGCCTTTTAGTAAAAAAATTTTTTTTCTTTTATTAACTTATCATCCTGACCCACTCCAATTTGGAGTATTACCCGATATCATACAAGTTCCATCCACCTATTCATGTTTAAGAAAAAGAATAAATAATTATTTTGTTCAGCGAAGAAGTGCTACATAAAAAAAAATTTAAAAAAAGAAGAAAAAAGAAAAAAAGAAAAAAAGAAGAAAAAAATACAATAGCGATAAATAAGCAAAATGCATCTTGTAATTTTCAAAAGTTCTTGAACTTTTTCTCAAACATATATATTTTGTTTCTTATTTTTCTTTCTTTGTTAGCCATGTCCATAGCCTATGTTACGTCCTAATAAAAGTCCTTCTTGATTTTAGGGCACTATAGTCTGAAATAAAAGCTAGTTATATAAGCAATTAAGATATAGTGATGCATATACATAAAAATATATATATATTAGGTTGACTAATACTTTGTTTGAGATCGTATTATTTCTAAGCTATGGGCATACGTTTTATCTTGGTGAGAGTGTATGATATTTCTTTATTATTTTCTCTCAATTTACCATTCATTGTAGTGACAATTTTTATTGGGATTAATTTCTTTGTGAGAGTATTACTACAACCAGTGAGATTTTGAGGTTTGATATGTTGTTCTTGAAAGTGGCCTGATTACTATTGCTACAACAAAGTCTGTTGAACTGATGCATATAGATGGTTGATGTGGGTGTGATATTCCTTCAGACCAGAGATAATGCTTGTACTTTTATTTGATTACTATCATTAATCTGATTGAATAAACACATGTGTTTCCTCTTTTTAAAAAAAAAAAGTTTTGAATTTTATCTTCGCTTTATTTGCTAAGGACTAGTAATAAGTTAGTTGGAGGGTGTGTTGAGTGTTAGAAAGTGTATATTTATAAAGGAGAAAATCGTCATTTAACACTTTAAGTCTCACTAACATTGCTATTTTTATTTATTTAAATATTTTATTATTTAATTATATGTGTTTTATTATAATTATGTATTTTATATATTTTAGGGGCATCACGATCGTTTCACAATGAACGAGTGATCAGACAGCAAAACAGACGTCATATTTGGACTTAGGACGGTCAAAAACCTTAAGAGGAGTATTGTTCACGGTACTGTTCACTATACTGTTCATGGTACTATTTATGACACTGTTCATATATATGGACTAATGATGTGACAACTACCTATGACGTGGAAGTATTTGATTGGACAAATTATGTGGTATTGACTGCTTATGTGGCGTTGACCAATGACGTGCCATCGACTGATGATGTGTCATGATCTTATTGGGTTAAATTTCTTATGTACTGTGGATCGATGACGAGGCGGCATCTCAGTGAAGTAAAAATCATGTGTACGGTACATGCGCATACATGAGATTATTTACTATTCAAACAACGTTACTGTTCAAACGTTGACTGTTGACTGTTAACTATTGACTAATGACGTGGCGCAATCCTGAGTGTCCGAACTGTTTTTAATCCGATGGTCACGATTCACTCAATGTATCTGTAAAAAGGGGGCTCTCCCCACCTAATTGGACACCTCTGAATTCATTTTTAAGCTTAGATTTCTGAAATTCCTTCTCCTTTTTGTAGTTTCTTTGTATTTTAATAAAATTTCTTTTTTATCCCTAGTTAAAATATGAGTAGCTAATTTCCTTTTAAGCTTGGGTTGAAGGTGAAGTCTTAACATGTCCCATGGACTTAATTTGGTAAATTTACTTTCCCTTCCCCTCTAATATTTGTGGTTTTTAGACTTTTCGTCGACAAATAATAATAGTCTTGTCTAGATACCACCCTGGTTAAATCGACACCCTAGTACAAGGTTGTTATTTTTTGGCACCATAAGCCCTTGGCACCATATTTATTTAAGCGTGGTTCATGAGGTATGGAATCCCCCTTTATGATTTAATTGGCATTAATATGGAATATTTAGCCCATGGAGCATGTTGATTCAGATCTTGATACTCAAGCACGTCATTTCAATAGATTTCTAGTTCAATTTAATTCCTGCCATTGTAATTTAAATTTAAGCATAATTTACATTAATTTCACTACAAATTTATTCACCCATTAAAGAAAATTAATTCCACACATAATTAAAATCAACCTCCTTGTGGGATCGACACTTGTCACCATTAATCTATTCTATAATAGATTCGTGCGCTTTCGAGTTCAATAAAATTTGCACAACAATAAGATAATTAATTATATCAATATACCATGATAATACTTCCATACCCATTAATTATTTCATCTAGGAATAATTCATTCAATGGTAATGGTTCTTAATTGTGTTAAAATTGACATGAAAAATATGGTCTGCTATAACATTTTCTATTCCTTTCTTGTTTTTAATTTTGAATTCAGATTCTTGTAAGAGTAGCACCCAACGAATAATCTAGCTTTTGTTTCTTTCTTTGTGAGAATACATTTAAGAGCAGCATGATCTTTGAATACAATTATTTACAAGGAATGGATAAGATTGAAATTTCTCTAATATAAATACTACTACTAACATTTCTTTTTCTACTGTTAAATAGTTTAACCGTGCATCATTTAATGTCATAACTAACATAGTAAATGACATATAAGTTTTAGTGGTAAGTTCTAATTTGGAGGTTGAATGATAGGTGATCATGTCAACAACTGCTTTAGCTTTTTAAACACTATAACACATGAATCATTAAAGAAAAAAGATACATTCTTTGTAAGTAGATTGTATAAGGGTCTAGAAATTTTGCTAAAACCTTTAATGAGACGTATATGAAAACCAATATGCCTGAGGAAAGATCTTACTTCTCTAACTATTTTAAGCAAAAAAAGATTGGAAATGAGCTTCACCTTGCCTTTATCAACTTTAATATCTTTGTTTAAAATAATGTGACCAAGAACAATATCTTGTTTTACCATAAAATAAAACTTCTCCTAATTTAAGACTAAATTCTTCTTTATACATCTCTGTAAAACTAGTATTAGATCATGTAAATATTGATCAAATAAATCACAAAAACATAAAAATCATCTATAAAGACTATAAGAAATCATTCAACTATATCAAATTAGATACAAATATCATTTACCTTATTTTTAATAATTTAAGAGTCAGTCCTGTCCAAGTTGTTCTTAAGAAATTAGGAATCATAATAGTTATCAATGCTAATAATGAATTAATACCCATTAAAATGACCACAGGGTGGTGTATATGCATTGATTATAGAAAGTTAAATTTAGTCACACGTAAAGACCACTTTCTTTTATCATTTATTGATCAAATGCTTGATAAGTTAGCAAGTCATAAATTTTATTACTTTTTAGATAGCTACTCAGGATATAATCTGATTCGCATGGCACTAAAAATCAAGAGAAAAACACTTTCACTTATCTTTATGGCACTCTTGCATATAAACAGATGCTATTTAGATTATGGAAGGCACTTGCTACATTTCAAATATGCATGTTAAGCATTTTTTTATATGATTGAATGATTCCTTGAAGTCTTTATGGATGATTTTTTTCCCTTGGTGATTCATTCGATCAATGTTTACATCATTTAATACTGGTTATACAGAGATGCATAAAGGAGAAAGGTATTGAGTTTGATAAAGCCAATGTGTAGCTTATTTTGAATAAAGGTATTGAGGTTGATAAAGCTAAGGTGTAGCTTATTTCTAATCTTCTTTTACCTGAAATAGTAAGAAAAGTAAAATCTTTCTTTGGCATGCTAGTTTTTATAGACATTTTATTAAGGATTTTAGCAAATTTCTAAATCTTTATACAATCTACTTGCAAAAGATGTACCTTTTGTCTTTAATAATTCATTTCTTGTGGCATTTGAAAAACTAAAATCATTATTGATATGATCACCTATTATTCAGTCCTTAGACTAGAACTTACCATTTAAGTTTATGTGTGATGTATCTAATTATGTAATAAGAGCAGTATTAGAATAGAGAATTGACCAAATTTCCTATGTCATTTACTATGCTAGTATAATATTAAATAATGCAAAGTTAAACTATTCAACCACTAAAAAAGAAATGCTAGCAATAATATTTGAATTGGAGAAATTTCAATTTTATTTCATTGGTTGTAAAATAATTGTATTCATAGATCATACTGCTCTTAAATATCTTCTCACATAGAAAGAAACAAAAGATGGACTAATTTGATGGGTGCTACTTTTGCAAGAATTTGACTTTAAAATTAAAGATAAAACAAATAAATAAAATGTGTTGGCAAACCGTATCCCTCGTCTCAATTTTGACACAATTACAAAACTATTACCATTGAATGAATCGTTTTTAAATGAACAATTGATGAGTGTGGAAATATTATCATGATATGCTAATATAGTTAACTATCTTGTTTAGGTCAACTTCTAAAGTATTAGACTAAACAAGACAAAGCCAAATTCTTTATAGAAATAAAGAATTTCTTTTAGGATGACCATTATTTGTTTAAGTATTGTATAGATTAAATTGTAAGATGAAGAGTACCAAAAAGTAAATTTCAAAATATCATTCTATTTTGTCATGAACAAACTTGTAGAGGCCATTTTAATGCTAAGAAAAGAGCTATTAAAATTTTACAATGTGGTTTCTATTGGCCGACTATATTTTGAGATGCTTACATTTTTTGTTCTTTATGTGATAGGTGTCAATGAATGGGGAGTATTACTTGAAGGAATATGATGTCACTAAACCTAATTTTAATTGTTGAAATTTTTTATATATCGGGTATCGACTTCATGTGACACTTTCCCCTTTTTTTTTTGCCATCAATACATATTAGTTGCTATTGACTATGTATTGAAATAAATAGAAGTAATTCCATATAGAACCAATGATCACAAAGTGATGATAGGATTTTTAAAAAGCAATATTATTTCACACTTTGGACTTTCATGAGCAATAATCAATGACCTTGGTTCTCACTTTTGTAACAAAATATTCCAAGCTTTTTTGACAAAGCATTCCATCACTCACAAATTGGCGACCCCATATTGTTGCGTAAATTTTATTGAATTTAGAAATATACGAATCTATTGTAGAATAGATCAATGGTGACGAGTGTCAATCGCATAAGGAGTTAAATTTTAATTACTTGTAGAATTAGTTTTCTAAGTAGATAGTTGGAATTATAGTAAAAGTAATTTAGATTATGCTAAAATTTAAATTAGAATAACGAGAATAAATTAAAATAACAACTAACAAATTAAAATGCTTAGCTATCTAAATCCATATGAACATGCATCATAGACTTGATATTCATTATTAATATCAATTAACGTATGAGGGGGATGTCCACTTCTTACGAACCTCTCTCAAATTAATATGGTGTTAAGGATTTATTGTGTCAAATAGTATTAATAAGGTTATTAATATTTGTCAATAAAAAGTCAAAATATCACAAAAATTAAAGAGGAAGATAATGTAAATTTACCAAATTTTGATCATGGAACATGTTGAGACTTTACCTCCAACCCAAGTACTAAAGAAAATTAACTACTCATATTTAAACTAGAGTAAAATAAGAATTTTATTAAGAATATGTAGAAAATATAAGATGGAGAAGGAATTATAAAAGATAGTGCTAAAAAATGAATTCAGGGGTGTCAAATCAGGGGAAGAAGAGCCTCTTTTTTATAGATATAATAAGTAAATAATGGCCAAATTCATACGAAAGTAGCACCTAATAAATTAGTTTAATTTTTGTTCTTTCTTTGTGAGAAGATATTTAAGAGCAGCATGATCTATGAGCATAATTATTTTACAACTAATGAGTTAAGATCAAAATTTCTATAACGCAAATATTATTTCTAGTATTTCTTTTTCAGTGGTTAAATAATTCAACTGTGCATCATTTAATGTCACACTAACATAGTAAATGACATAGAGAATTCGATCAACTCTTCGTTCTAATACTACTTTTACTATATAATCAAATGCGATACATAAGTTCAAAAGATAAGTTTCAATTTAAAAGGTGAGTGATACGTGATGATGCCAACAACTGCTTTAGCTTTTTAAACACTATAAGATATGAATCATTAAAGAAAAAAGATACATCTTTTGCAAATAGATTGCATAGGAGTCTAGAAATTTTGTTAAAATCTTCAATCTATAAAAACCAGCATGCCCAAGGAAAGATCTTTTCTAATTATTTTAGGTGGAAGAAGATTGGAAATGAGCTCTACCTTGGCTTTATTAACCTTAATATCTTTGCTCGAAATGACGTAATTGAGAACAATACTTGTTTTTCTATAAAATGGCACTTCTCCCAATTTAAGACTAAATTTTTCTCTATAAATCTCCGTAAAACTAATGTTAGATAATGTAAACATTGATCGAATAAATCACCAAAGATAGAAAAAACATCTATAAAGATTTTAAGGAATCATTTAACCATATTAGAAAAAGTACTCAACATACATCATTAAAATGTAGTCGATATAATATATAATCCAAATGGCATCCACCTATATGTAAAACTACCAAAAAAACAAGTAAAAATAGTTTTCTCTTAATCTTTTGGTGCCATGAGAATCTGATTATATCCTGAGTAGCCATTTAGAAAGTAATAAAACTTGTGACGTACCAATCTACCGAGTATTTGATCAATAAATGGTAAAAAAAAGTAGTCTTTACGTGTGACAGAATTCAATTTCTTATAATTAATGTATACACGTCACTCTGTGGTTACTTTGGTGGGTAGCAATTCATTATTAGCATTGATAAGTATTGTGACACCTGATTGCTTAAGGAAAACTTACACAAGACTGGCCCATAAACTATTGGAAATGAGATAAATGATATCTGCATTTAATAGTTTGAGGACTTCAGTTCGAATAACTTCTCTCATATTAGGATTCAATTAACGTTGCATTTCCTTAGTAGGTTTGGCATTTTCATTAAGGTGAATATAATGCATGCAATCTACTAAGTTTATACCTTTAATGTTGGCTATAGTCCATCTTAATACTCCTTTATGCTATTTTAAAACATCTAATAACTTACCTTTTTGTTTGTCATTTAGAAATAATGAAATGATTACTGGTAGAATACCTTTTTCTCCTAAGAATGCATATTCTAAGGTGCTGGATAATGGTTTGAGGTTAAGTTTTGGTGGTGATTCTAATGATAGGCTCAGTTTCTTCTTTGATAGTGCTAGTTGTTCAATTTTTAACTTTTATTTATTTGTGTCTATAGATGGTGCTAAATCAAGTAAGATGTTGACCTCAATGATTAATATGTTAATATCAAAATCCAAATTAAAGTGAGTTAAAAATATTTAAAAAGGGTCATTGCTAAGGTTTGAAAGAAAAATTATTAACTAATGCTTCTATTAAATCCATATCAATAATTCCATCATTTGCATTGTGAGGCTTTTTGCCAATGTTGAAAATATTTAACTCCATGGTCATATTGCCAAAGGACAACTATGTATTTCCATTCCTGTATTGTCTTGGAGTATAGAGGTAATATTTTCTATTAAAAAGGCCTTCTTTTGAACATAAATATTTCTCTTTTTAGTACAAAGATCATTAAGAAACTTAGCATAAAATAGCACTTAGTTTATAATATCAAACAAAGAGATATTAACACTTGCTTATTTAAAGATTTCAAAAATCTCACTCGTGCATTTTTCCTTCTTTGCTTTATCTAACCTCTAGGAAAATAGAGCTTTAGAAACATACTCTCGAAAGTTGGTTTCTTCTTTCTTTTTTTATAATGGGTCTTTAGTATTTTTAGGTACAATTTAAGTTATTTTTATTACCAGCATCTCTAATTTGTTGTCAGATTTTTTTTTTCATAGGGTCATGACGGCTTTGACCCTACATACTGCTAGAGTGAACTGGTACTTGCTTTATACACTTTTTTAGGGCTTGGCACTAGTTGACTTAGAAATTTACCTTCCTCAATAGTCATTGCCAAGGTTTAAACAAAAGAGTTATTTTCTAATAATGGATCCTCAGTATTTTTAGGTACAATTTAAGTTGTTTCTTGTTATCGGCATATTTAATTTATTGTTGGTTTTCTTTCTTTTCATAAAGTCATAATGGCTTTGACCTCACCATACTGCTGGGGTAAACTAATACTTGTTTTATGCACTGTTTTAAGGCTTAGCACTAGTTGACTTAGAAATTTACCTTCCTCAATAGTCATTGCCAAGGTTTAAATAAAAAAGGCAAGCTGGCCCACTATTTTCTCGAGGTTTAAACTAATTGGGTTTGTGAGTTAAAGTTTACTTTTATCTCATTCTATAGTTTTGTTACTCGATTGTTGAGTGAGTAAGAGTGTTAAAACTCTTAAATACATCTTCCCATGGTTTAGGTTGAGAGAAGTTATGGTTCTAATTGTATGGTCTAAAAGATGGTTGAGAGGATTAAGAAACTTAAGGAATTTATTACATTGGAGCTGAAGTTAAAGGTCCATTCTATTAGTCCTTGAGACCATGAAAAATTATGGTAGTCTCTTCATTTAAGATTATATGTGTTGGAATAAGGGTTGTAGTTTAATAATTTTCTCATTACAATTCTGGCATTAGCTTGATCTAGGCATGAGTCATGGTTACATGGCTCTATTGATTTGTAGTTGTTAAATATGCAATTTGTCAGGAAAGTCCTTTAACCATCTCTTAGACTTCTTTAATTCTCGAGCTTAACTCACTAATGTGAACCTCATTCACTCCCTTAATTCTTTTAATGTTCCTAAGTAATTGAATCCATTATTAAGAGTTATCTACTTGCTATTAGAAAAAATCTCAAATTTCTAATGCGTTTTTTGACATTAGTTCACCTTCATTTATTGCTATTAGTCATTCTTACACATTTGACAATAATCTCTCCAAAAGGTATTGGCGTTAGTGTCATTTCTCATATGCATGATGTGGACACTTCAAGAATAGCCTATTGAATCGCTCTCATACTTCAAAAAACTGGTCGTCTTATCCTGGATGAACTCTTAAATTTCTTTACAAATAAAATTGGTTTTATGTACTGGAAAGTATTTATTTAAAACTTTTATTACCATTTATTCCAATGTTGTAATACGATTAGTATGCAATATATCGAATTATGAACGAGCTCTATCCTTTAATAAAAATAGGAATAACCTAAGCTTAACATTATCATCTAAAAACTTCTCATATTAAAATGTTTGACAAATATATAAAAACCAGTTAGATGGTTATATGGATCTTTATTTTCTAAACCATAGAATGTTGGAAGATAAATTATCACACTAGATTTTTATTTAAAACTTCGAATAGCTATATTTTGGTATCTTTGCATAATGTACTCAAATTAGTTAAGGGATTGAAGGAGTCTTTAAATGGCCTATCTTATAGTGATTTTTGTTGTTTTAAATGCATTTCAATTTTATCTTTAATTATAATGTATTTATGTGTGCAAAGCATATTTTTTCAGTTTTAGGTCTATAGGTTCAATATTAGATAATTGTAACCTTGAACTATGCATGCAAGTGAAAAAAATGAGAACAAAATTAATAAAATAAAAAAGGAGAAATAATGATAATAATTTTATTATGTTTCTACAACTTTAATATGAAAACACACTCAAGTGCTAAAAAAAATACAAGAAATAAATTAAGTAAAATTAAAATAAATTAACAAGATAAATAAAAAATAATATGAAAATTAAATTACAAAATTTTAATAAAATTATGAAGAAATTGAACTACAGAAATAGAAATAGAAATTACAAAAGTTTTTTAATAAGGAAAAAACAAGAAAACAAAAAAAAAACTTAATTCAATGGATTAGAATAACTTACTTCCCCGATAACAGTGTTAAAAACTTATTGTGTAAATTTTATTGTACTCGTAAGTACATGAATATATTATAAAATAAATCAATAGTGACGGGTGTCGATTTCACAAGGAGGTAGATTTTCATTATGTGTAGAATTAATTTTTTAAGTGGTGGTTGGAATTATGATGAAAGCAATTTAGATTATCCTAAAATTTGAATTGGAATAATGGAAATAAATTAAAATGACAACTATAAAATTAAAGTGCTTAGGCATCTAGATTTGCATCATCATATACCGTAGGCTTAATATTTCTTATTTGTGCTAATTAGCTCATGAGAGGGATATCCACTCTTTATGAACCATGCTCTAATTAATATAGTGTTAAGGGTTTATCGTGTCAAATAATAATAACAGAGTTATATGTTATTTATTGATAAAAGGTTAAAACATCCACAGAATTTAGAGGGAAAAAGAAAATAAATTTATCGAATTTAACCCATGAAACATATTGAGAATTCACTTTCAATCTAAACTTAAAAGAAAATTAGCTACTCACATTTAAACTAAGAGTAAAATGAGAATTTTATTAAGAATATATAGAAAATATAAGATGAAGAAGAAATTACAGAAAATAAAACAAAAATTGAATTTAAGGGTGTAAAATTAGGGGAGGGGGAGCTCTTTTCTTTATAGATACAATGAATAAATTATGAGCATTGAATTAAAATAATTTACATGCTTAGAATTGCATCATGTGACAAGTTCTGATGGATTTAAACACATCATTAGGACTATCATTCAGTGTACATGCATGTACTATATGCATATTTTTTTGGTCTACTAATATACTGCTACATTATCAGTCAAAACTTCATAAACATTTTAGGCCATTAGGATCATGACGCATCAACGGTCAAAACTGCATCATCAGTTAAAGCTGCATCATCAATCAGCGATACACAAGCTGTCAATGTCATATTATTCGTCTAATCAAATGTTACTACGTCATTGTCAATACCACATCATCGGTCCGTATAGTAAACAGTGTCGTGAACAGTACCGTGAATATTACTTTTATGCTCCTCTTAAGGTTTTCGACTGTCCTAAGTTGAGAATTATAGTCTATTTTGTCATCTGAATCTAATTTATTGTGAAATGACTATTACACCTTTAAAATTTATACAATACTTAATTATAATTAAACACATAGAATTAAATCACAAGGAACTTAAATATATAAAAGCAAAAATGTTAATGAACTTACAGTGTAAAATTACAATTTTTTTCTTTATAAATATATATTTTCTAGTACTCAACACATATCATCCGCAAACTAGTGGTCAAGTGGAGATCTCTAATCGAGAAATAAAGCATGTACTAGAAAAAATAGTGAGATCAGATAGAAAAGATTGATCGTTGAGACTGGATGATGGATTGTGGACATATAAAATAACTTTTAAGACATCAATTAGGATGTCACCATTTAGGCTAGTGTAAAGAAAAGCTTGCTACCTGTCTATGAAACTTAAGCATCGTGCGCACTGGGCATAAAAAAATTTAACTTTAACATGCAGCAAACTAGCTCAGAAAGAAGATTACAACTAACAGAACTTGAAGAAAATACAATGATGTATACAAAAATGCCAAGATTTATAAGCAATTAATAAAAATCTTTCACGACGAGGAAATTATAAGAAAATTTATAACACTCTACCTTTATAATTGTAACTAAAATGGATGAAACAGGTGAAACATTAAGCACTTATAGAAATAAATTTCCAAATAAGTGTTTTATAAATATAAGACATAAAAGTTTGTTACAAAAAAACTATATAAAAGGTTTGTTACATAGAAACTTAGTTACAAAAGTCTAGAATATCTTAGTAACATGTCACTAACCAACTCCATGAATAAACTTGTTGTATTTATACTTAGATAGGAATACAGTTGAGCCCATTGTGTAACCCAAGATCTATTATGTCCATATGCACTTTGCCTTGGTTGGGACATGACGTCAACTTTCCTTACTCCTCAGTTCCTGTAATATAAGGATTACATGAGCTGATACCCAGTAAGTAAACACTTCATGATTGTATTGCCTGCTATACACATTAATGGCTTCATGAAATGAGTGCTAAATCTTTTAAATAAAACTTAGAATGTAAAAGATTGTGTTAGAGTCCTAGGTTTGTTGTACTATAAGGCTAACATTTCACAACATGCCCTTAGACTTAATTAATTGATCCGTTGGGTATTATATATCGCTCTCCCTAAAGAATCTCTTTTCTTAGCTTAAAAGGCTTGCCCACTTTATGAACTCTTGCTACCTAGTAATATACCAATCCTTTTTTTTTAAATTTCTTAAAATACATCTTTATCAAATCATCCATGAAATGTATGAGCCAAATGCAACTTATGTCATAGTCTGTAAATTTTCTAGATATATAATAAAACAAAACACAAAACTAATTTAGGACAACAACATCTCATATAGACAGCAACGCTGTTCATACAGAAATTAAAGAAACAAAAATATAATATAGGCGGTAGAGTCGATCATGTAAAGAGTAATAACAAACATTATAATTTAGGCGGCAGTGTCGACTATGACATGATAAAATAAAAGCATCACATATTAGGCGGCACAGCCGACCGTCCAATCAAGTAAGTCGTAAGCATCACATCCTAAGCAACATACCCGGGCATATGAGGATGATTAAGATGATATCATGATATAGACAACATAGCCAGCTATGTGAGGATTAAATAATAATAAATCGCACCATAATAATCATTATAAGATAAGAGATTATTTAAAACTAAACCTAGCATAAGAAAATTATTATTGAAAGCTAATTTTAATATATTGTCCTTGCATTACCCTAAACCTTCCTTTCTAACTTAAGAATTTCTCTACTAATGAAAGGGTTAGAGGGTATTTATAGGATTTCCTAAGGCTCATGAGTAGTTAGGATTTTGCCACGATATCATTTGATTAGTGATGGAGATTGATTCTCCATAAATATCTTAGTAATTCCTTGAATGCTAAGATTTTACCACCTAACACTTAATTAATGGTGGAGATTTATTTCTCCATAAATATCTTAGTAATTTCTAGAATGCTAAGATTTTGCCACTTATCACTTAATGGTGGAGATTTATTTTTCCATAAATATCTTAAAAATTTATAAAATTTCTAATATCTCTACAACATTTCTTATTACATCATTACTTATTTCATCATTACTTTTTAATTATTATGTTTTACTATTTTAGTATTATATTATTATACTTTCTTATTATATTATTATACTTTCTTATTATATTATTATACTTTATTATTATTATTATTAGTATAAATGTTTAAGAGAGCTTGTTAGCTTAAGGTTAATTATGTTATATATGAGTAAGAAGATTATACCTCACAAAATTTTTCACCCCAGGTCGAAATTTGCTTTTATTTAATTATCTCTTGCACTTATTCCCAGGTAAGTTATGCTCTAGATGGTTTGGCTCCTTTATTATTCACACTTTTTTTTCACATAGAGCAATTGAAATTAATGATCCAAATATTGATGTCACCTTTAAAGTTAATGATAAAATATTAAAATCATATTTAGAGTACCAACCACATGGCCAGGATACCGAAATAAATTTGAATAACCCATAGAATTTGAATTGAGATTTTTTTTGTTCTTTTCTTTCTTTTCGATGATTTAATTTTTCTTTTATATGTTTTTACTATTCTTGTTATTATATTGATTATTTTTGAATAAATCTTTTTGTTTAACTATTAACTTTTCTCTTATCATTTTTAATCATATGTGCCTCAACTAAATAGTTCTTTTTAAGCATTCTTAGATAATTTAGATGTGTACAATTTTATTTAAGAGGCCAAATATAATTTTGAAAAACATATATTATTTTAGGGCTATGACACTAGAGTTAATATCCCATGTTAAGAATTTAGTAAGACAACTCAGAGAAATTAAAGGAAGCATCTACGAAATCTAATTGGAACTTGATGTAAATTCAATAATAGCATAATTTTGATAGTAATTTTCTTTTTATGCTTTAGTTTGTTATCTTAATTAAGTGATGAATAATGGTACTTCGTGACAATCAATGTCGGTTACTTTAGTTTTCTATAATAACTGATATTCTGAACCAAAAGTGTAGATAAAGATGCAATTTTAGTAAAGCTCTATAAGCATTTTTCTTTACTTAATCAGAATGTCCTTCTTACTATATATAAAGCTCGATCCAAATACATGTGATTGCTTATAAAGACTAACATCTTTGCTGACATCTAATAGGTAATCCTTTGTTACATCCCTCAATCTCTCTCTCTTGAATTCTATTTTTCTTGTTGTTTCATCATAGTCTTTTTCTTTAGTTGATGGCTCTCCCTTTTTTTTGCATATGTACTCTTTTTGTAGTTTAGAAGTAGGACAATTGGGAGCCTAAGATGCACATATTTCAGTTTAAAAATATTAGACCATAATCTTCTAAGTATCTTGAATGAAATATTCTTTATCATTGCTCTAAAATTGCTACAGCAATGTTGCTACAACAACTTCACTAACTTTTACTTATTTCAATTCTATGTACTTGCATGCTTTCCTTATTCTTGCAAGCTTATTGCATCAACATTCCTTCTTTAAATTTTAGCTTCAAGTCACCTACAATCATTCATATGATCTAAACACGCAAATTATTCTGAATCACGCAAAATTTATTAGAAATAAACCAAATTAAAGTTTATGCAAAATATAATTAAAATACAATATACACATGTCATTTACGCTCTAAGTAGTTTTGATTTAGGTTTAAAAATCATAATAACTCTGATTTGATAGAGTTATTAATTTCTAATATTCTAAACAAAAATATTTTAGTACGTACTTATACTTTTCAACAAAATGTCACAAGCCAAGTATCACTATAGGTCGGTTCAAGAATTTAATTTTTTTTTCAAAACATTTAAAGTTTAAAATTGTAGTAAAATTGATCTAAATAACAAATATCATAATAAATAAGAGCTAATATAAACATTCTAAGATTATTGAAAATTGATTTATACAATGTGACTTTTCTAATGGATTTATGTTAATGCAAGGGCTATTATCGTTTTTATAGATGTGTTTAAATTTGAATTCTGCTTTTTCTTAGCTTCACCGATTATTTTGTAGTATTGATGACATTGACTTAGTTAGATGAAAATGGCTTTGATTACTGAGCTTAATTTGATGCTTTTGCTCGGTAATATGATTTTGTCTTGGTAATACGATTTTGTACTTCTTTTAATATGAATAAATTAAGTTTGAATAATTTAAGTATCTATTTGTTTGGAGATATGGTACCCATGGGGATCTCAGATCCCCATCCCCTCCCCTTAAACAATTATATATCAAAATACAATAAATTAATTTTAAAACTATATAATCTATTGAAAAGTTTGTATTTTACACATTCTTAGTAGAGCTTTCAGAAGAAGCTTCTCTGAACAAAATGTAAGGTTTCGTCATGGCCAGCAACTACTAAACAAATAGAATGGATCCTTTATCCACACAGTTTGAACAAACGGATCATTTATTAGTTGGCTAACAGAGCCGCTTGATGATACGTACACTTTAAATGCGTACGCTTGATGATCAGTTGATTGAAGCGGCTACTTTAACCAGAAAGCCGAAGAGAATGAAGGGGTTGGAGAAAAATGGGCTGTGATCACTATCTATTTCAAAGACTTGTGATGGGGGCCACCTTGTAATCATAGCATCTTGTTGTTGTAGCATGAGAACTCGATCATTCAAGGTCTTGATATACACACGGGGTACCTTGTCAGCATCCGGTCCTTCTGTGAATTGAGCAGATTGGAAGGCCATCACAGATGCAGGCCGTACAAGCATCGAGGCCAATGTTGAATCCTGTTCATGTATTTTTGCAAACATTAGCTCTCCTAATCTTAGCTTTTCTGAACTTCTAATAATTTTATACCATGCGCAATATAGTAATGGTGCACGAATAAGGTTTAAGTTTTTTTATTTTTTTATTTATTAACTATCAATCAACACATAAATTTCTTTTAGAAAAAATTTAGGCTGAGAGATGATCTTAATTCCTTATTATTTTTGTTAAGTGTTTTTTAACTAAACCAACTGTTATGTTAATCATGTCAAAAAAAAAAAAAAAACTCCAATACTAACTTCAGCCATTTATGATTGTGTCAATCACTTAAGATTTCCTAGTCGAGAAAAGGATATCTACACCTTCAAGATATAAAAAAATAGTCACTAATACCGTTAAGTTTATAAATAAAGATACCAAGATTTCTTTTTTATTATTATATATTTTACTTCTATTATTTTAAAAAATTGACTCTAATATTTTATGGTAAATAGAATTATAATATGGAAATAATTATTTTCATAATATATACATTTTAAAATAATTTCAATATTTAAAAAATATTTTAATATTTTATAATTTATTAGATATATTTTATTATATTAAAGTAAATTTTATGATAAATAGAACCATAATATTAAGATAAATGTAGTAAAAATTTAAATGATTTTGAATATTATGTAAAATAATAATTTTAACAATGTTAGTATATAAGAATATTTTCAATTGTAGAATGTATTCAATGCAAATATTTATTTAAAATTTCTAAAATAAATCAAAATATATTATTAAAATAAATATAATAATTTAAATATTAAAATTTATTAAATTATTAAAATATTTTAATATTGTTAGTCTACTATTTATATTATATTACTTTTATAGTATTTGTATTTACAAAAAATTTTAAAGTTAATTTTTTAGGATAATAGAAGTAAAAGGCATAATGGTTAAAAAGGAATCTTGATATTCCTCTTTAAAAGCTTGGAGGTATTAATGACTATTTTTTCAAACCTTGATAATGTAGATGTCCTTTTTACTAATTTAAAAATAATAATTTATTTTAAATTTAACTAGATAATATCAAATTTTTGACCAATATAACATAAATCTATGAAATAAAAAGTTAGGTTAAGTCAACTATATTTTAAATGAGATAATATATAAAATTTTAATCTCAAAATCAACATGATTAATATATGAATTATTAAACCTCAACCTACTTAACAATTGTATAAATTTGACCAATCTGATAAATATCATGAATTAGCTATTATATGAGTACATTAATGCATGCTCACCTCCATAGGGCTCATTTGATAGAAAAGTTTACGTTGAAACTTCTTTTTCACCATGGTACTTGTAGGGGGGTTATCAGGACCCAACATGTACTCTTCTTTGCTTACGTCTCCATATTTAGATAAATCTGGATTGGCCTTTTGTTGATGTCCAATATCGGAAAAAAATCGTAAGACGTAAAAATCAGATATTTTACTGCGGTTTGTAATGTTCAGACATAGTCATATAATAATTCAATATATGTTGAATAGTTGCCAGGTAATGTATCTATAAACATTGCAATTGCATCAACTAAAGCAAGATGATTCACATCAACTGTGATCTAAGTAGAAAAGAGTAAATAAAATATTGAGAATATACTAGAAATCCTAATAGATGTAATAATTTATTTAGTAAGTTAATTTTAAAAAATAATAATCAATTTATTTTTCAAAGTTGGTATTCAAATTAAAAAACTTATGAAATAAGTACTTTCTTAAAAAATCTACTAAATATCACTTCTATCAAAGCTTATAAAATGACCCACTTTTAATGTTTTTACTACAATTTCAAACGATATCTTAATCTAATTAGTTGCCCACAAACACCTGAAATTACTTTGGAAATATAACATTATTAAATAATTAAATCCCGATTGTATGGCTATGCCAAATGGAGCTGAATTTGTTAAGATGGTGCGCATGTCTGGTCACCATCTGTCATTTGGTGAAGAAGAAGAAAAATTGTGAGCCCAAACGAGAAACCCACAAAATTTCATGGGCATATCGTTACACCTAAGATGTATTTCTCAACCAAACGATAGAACTAATGAGTCCCAAAGATTAATTTATTTTTTGATTTAATGAATCCTTAACATAAGATTGAGTAATTTTAGCATTGATCCAGAAACTCATGACACTCTCACCTCTTTGTCATTTGGCAGAATCCAACATATGAACTTAACTAGGAATTAAAGATGACTGAACTCTGTCATAAACATATAAATCATAATACAACACTCACATTTAAACTTGTTTTTTTAAAAGAAAAAAATTGCAATTGAAAGTGGATGAAGTCGTTTCAGTGTCATTTAGCTATATTATTAAATTCTTTTACGATTTTGTGAATTTTTATTATAAATCCACATCCATGCGATTTGAAAATTTTTTATCACTGAGCAGATTAGATAAGATATTAAACTCGTCCACAACTATACACTCGTACATCTACTTTTTCCACCGCAATATTTTCTAATGAAATAGGAAATAAGAAGACACCAGATTTACGATAATAATTTCTGTATTTTCAATAAAAAAGAAAAAAAAACGAAAGAAAACTTACATCATTATAATCTTGATCTGTAATGAAACCACGCTTCAACATGTTTGCCGCAATATAAATAGCCATACGAATTTTGTTACATCCAAATCTATGAATGGCGTCCGTCATGTTCAGACCTCCTGCACTATGTCCCACCAAAATCACCTGAAATTGAATAACCAAAAACCCACTAACTGAAAATGAAAATCCCATTTTGATTGCAAAATCAATCAAAATATTGACTCACCTTTTCATTATCTGGCAAGTTCAGCAAGAAATGGGTAAGAGGCTTATTGTAATCATCGAAAGTAGAGACAGTGTTGGCATCAGTTGGATCAATCCCACTACCTGTAAGATTTAGGCATGTCACTTTGTAGCCTGATGTTTCCATAAGACAGCGTAGCTTGTACCAGCACCAAGATCCATGACTTGCTCCATGAATCAAAACAAAGTGTGACATAGATGTGTTTTCCATTTTCTTTTTTCAGAGTTTGCTAATCCTATGGGCTACTGTTGATGTGGAGTTTACGATCTCAGAAACGGAAAATCTCCCTTTCAATCTATGTGTTTCTTAAGGGTCAACGTTCTTCTTTGTCTTGTTGTTTTATTTCATTTATTATTTTTTTTAAATCTGGCACTTTTCCCATCGTCTTTGGGTAGTAATCCGTAAGGGAGAAGAGAAAAGTTTAGGCCCATATGCCCTACTACTCATGTTCTGTCATTTGGTAACAGCGCTAGACCAGCATTTTTTATAATGTATATATATATGTTGTGTTACTGGCGACGCAAATCAAAGATTGAGTGAAAGGCATCATGTTCTACTTGAAGCTGAATTCACTCACGCTAAACGACACATGTTACAGCGTTTTGGTATCAGTAAATATTGCACATTAAGCAATGCAAAAGCATGTCACGTGCAAACAGAGCCGCTTCAGGTCGTTAAAATTAGCTGCGGCACATGCGCGCCACATGCATTTCTGGGTTTCGTCTGGGTTTGTTGCAAGCTGTTTACACAGCTGTTACTGGTGCAGTCAATTAACTTGCAAGGAGAGCTATAAATAGAGCAATTGCTTAGCTGATAAAGAGTACTCTGGTTCTATAAAAATATCTTTGTAAATCCTTGTAAAGTCTTTAACAAATTAAGCAATAAAGCTGATCTGTTTCTCTTCCCACGGATGTAATTTAATGAGAATTAGCTGAACCACCTAATCTCCTTTTGTTTCTTGTTCCTGCTGTTCCTTGATTCAATAAGGTCTTAATTATCACTCCCGATTTGTCAATATTGTGTTATCATTCAATCTTACTTAAAACCTTCAATCCATTTCATAACTACAAGTATCTTATTGATCTTGGTTCATGATTTTTAGGCAATGACTAGTGTAGATATTATGTTCATGATTTTTAGTCCTTCAATCACTAGTGTGGATATTCTGTTTTTTTTTTCCCTCGTGTAGACATATTTTTGAGCCGTATGGCTATAAGAAAGTCAAATTTTAATACTATTGAATTGTACAATTTATGAACAGTAAAAATAATTTTATCACTCTGCATAAATAATAACTTGTTCGCATTAAAAAAAGAGGGCACTTTCACATGCGATTGTTAATAATATATTATCTCATAATAAAAATACAATGATAGAATAGACTCAAATACTTAGGATAATCTACACCTTAGGTCTTATTCTCTATAGACTTTTTGTTTATAAACAAATTAGAAGGTAGTTTAAGACATTAAGTCTCATGAGACATTAAGAAAATTTTTATGGGTCTAGCTATCTGAAATGCAAATGAGCAATTCAAGAGGGGGGTGAATTAGGTTTTTAAAATTTATTTTACAAATGATTCAATCTAACGCCTTAATGTAAGTAAAAAAATAAGTTTTATAGCAATGAAATCAAATATAATAAATTAGACAATGCTTGCAAAATAAATGAGTAAGGGAAGAGAATGCAAATACAATAATTTTTACGTGGTTCGGCAATCCCCGCCTACGTCCACATCTCCAAGCCAACCAAGCTCGAGGATTTCACTATCCAAACCTCCCAAGGCTTCAAATGTTTACAATTGACTTCCAAGGTGTCAATGAACCTTTACAATTAAGAGATTATCACCATAATCTCTATACCCCAAGTATTTCCCTCACTTGAATACTCTCAATACAATACAAAATAAAAATTACAGCAAGACACTCTCTATAAGAGTAGATTCACAAATAATGGCACGAGAATGATTTAATTTATTATGATTTGTAATATGGAAGCTCAATATATGTTTTATGAACTTATTTTTACTTGCTAGAGAGTTTTAAATGAAGTTGGAGTTGAGTTTTTTTGGTTAAATCTTGAAAATTAGCAGTTATTGTCAAATTCCAGTGCTTAAGCGGCTAGCGGCTTAATTTAACCGGCTCCCCGCTCGTAATAGTAAATTTATTGTTATTTTGAATTTTGCTACAGTAATATTATTCACGAAATTATAGTTTTACCTTAAAACTTACTCAAATTATATTATGACCCAAAACGTCATAAAATTTTTTAAAAAGATCCAATCTCAGAAATTTTAAATATTATTTAATTCCAAAAATATTCTGAAATTACAGTATGACCTAAACTAAAGAAAATCTTTTTAAATAAGTCCTCTTTGAGTTTTAACTAAATCACTATAATCTTTAAAATTTTCAAAACTTTTCACTTAAACCCCCAATCTATTATAAGTTACAAAATAGCCCAAATATTTTAGAGTTTAGCAAATAAGTCTAACTCTGAAATTTAAAAGTTTTTCATTTTTACCCAAATTATTTAAATCCACAAAATATTTTATCTCATAAACATAAAATTAATTTAATTTGAAAAATAATTATTTTATTAATATAAAATTGAGCTTCACAAATGGTAATCCAAGTATAAATTAAATCATACCGATTGTACAAGAAATTGTCGCAATAAATTATCCGTTAAGCTCGAAATTATATTCTTGACTTCGCCGTTGTCCGTTGAGTGTCTTGAACTTGATTTCACTTGATTCCACTTGATTCATCATCCTTCAAAACTAGTGAACTTGTGAAATACAAAATAAAACACTTTAATGCATATGTCTGTTATCATCAAAATTATAATATTTACAGCCTTTAGGCTAACAATTTCTCCCTTTTTAATGATGACAAACATCTCATGTATTTTGACATATATGCTCCCCCTTAATACATGGCGTACATAATCAAATTTAAAATAAACTCTCCCTGAAAATATGTATAACAATTTGTAAGCTCCCCCTTAATATTTCAAAAAACATGCACAAATGAGTAAAGAGAAAATATAATACCTATCTCCGAAATACATGACTTCTTTCCCTTTATCATCAAAATTAAACTAAGGAAATAATAACCAACTAAATACAGGCAAGAAACATGAAGATCTAACAATATATTAAGAAGTCATAATTTAGCATCCAAATACAAAGCATCCAAATACAGAACATCCAAATACAAGACATCTAAATAGCTCATAATGATCATCCACAATTCATACAGAAAATGTAGATGCATAAAAATGTGTGGTATAGAGTGACAGAAAATAAAAGAGCTATGAAGATGGTGGATGTGATGAAGATGATAGTGGTGGAAACCCAAGAGCTGCAAAAAGCTGCTACTGGCCATTAAGAATTTGCTGTTGTTGAGCAAAAAGTCCATGTTATTGATCAAATAATTGCTGCTGCTGCTCAAAGAGGCGCTGGTGCTCCAAAGTGGATTGAGCTGAAAAGGCTTCAAATTGAGATTGAAGTCGGCTTTGCTGTATCGAAAGAGAATCCATTTTAGCCAACATCTACTGCATCGAATCCTCATAGGCAGCTGAAGAAGATTTGAAAGGACTCGTAGAAGATGGATAATGAGAGCATTGTGGGGCACTAAGATTAAGAAGTAGCTTTAGTGAAAGAACATAGTTAAAGAAATAATGATCTGTAGGAGCAAGTTTAGAAACTTTTATTAAGTATCTCCGGTCTCTAATCCATTTACCTTCTACCCAAATAAATCCTAAGTTGGCAATGGCATCAACTCCTAGTTCTCTTGAATTTAAAAAGGTTGGTTCGGTAATGGGTAGTTTGAAATATTTGAGGATGCGGGTAATGATACTACCATAAGGGAGGGATCTTTTAGCCATACAAGGTGTGCTAAGCATATGATTGAGTATAATGTACCCAACATTGAGCTTTCTACCCTTCAAAATACAATCCAATAAAGCCACATCTAATCGGTTAACTTCATCCCCATGACCATACCTAGAAGTAATCACATGATGAAGAACATAATGTAGGATTCTAGTTTGAGGAGGTAAAGTTTGAGATTTCAATGATGATCGACAAAATTCATCGGACAAATCATGTCGGCGATAAATTTTTCGAACAACATTTTCAAGAGAAAACCATGGATGATCTATTCTTGCTCTAGCACTGTAAATTTCTAATCCCTTATTTGGAGTTCCAAGAATATGATTTAACTTCACAACATCAAATTCAATATGAACTCCCCCAACACTAGTAACAATTTTATCCAAAACTTCTATATCCATATTCGAATAGAAAACTTAAACTAAATTCTCATAATATGCTTCTTGAATAACTAAGGCATTTTTCCAACCCATAGCAATAAGAAGTTTGTCAAGAGATTTATCACAAATTTCCAAATTTGCCAAATTCTTAAGATTAACAAAGTAAGGAGGAATAACCAACCTTGGCATGAAATTATCGATAAACCGTTTCCGACGCGGGAGATATAAAAAATAAGTTGACAAAAACTCTGTATTATCTTCATAATCTTCTTTGCGTCTCTTGGCCATTTGTTTGCTCTTGACTTTTTCACCACCCACCATTGTTGAACAAGCTTAAATAACAATTTTGGATTTGAGTGAAATGGATAAGTTTGAGCCAAGAAATGTGATCCTAGAGATGAATGAGGCTTAGATATAATATGGATTAGATCAAAGTTGAGCTAGAGAAAGCTTGAAAATGTAGAGAGAGAAACGGCCAAGGTTAGGTTTTGGATTTTGGATTTTTATGGAGGTATAATAAAATGGTGTTTGGATGATGAAAAGTGAAGGAGTAGTGGATGGGTAATGGTTTGGATGACTAATTTTAGCAAGAAAATGAGTAAAATTGAAGAAATTTGAGAAAGAGATGGTGAGATACTATTCACGCAGGAGAGAGAGAAAGAGATAAACAAGAGAAGAGGGAGTTGAAATGATGATTGAAAGATGTTTAATGGAAGTAAAATGGATGGGTAATGGATTGAATCAATGATTTGACATGAAAATTGTTGAGAAATAAAGAATTTTTTGAAAGAAAATGGAGGAAAATCCACGGTTTGGTAAGAGAGAGAGATAAGTGAGGAAGAAAGCCAAAAAGAAGGAGAGGAAGGGGCCTAAACCCATGACCAAGCGACTAGCCGCTTGCAGCTGCTTGCGCTTGGGATTGGGAGCAAATCCAAGTGGCTAGCCGCCTGGTTGCTGCCTAATTGAACCAAAGTCACTTTCCGGCCATTTTTTATCAATCTCGTTATCATTTCTTGATTCTGAAACCTCTCAAAAACCATTTTAATGCATGAATCATGATTTTAAACATTTAAAACATGATTAATTCAAACAAATAATTCATTTATCAAGCATGTATCATGAAGCACATAAGCATTTGAAATGAATATATCATAACACCTTACTTATCTATCATGCTCAAACTCTTTCAAAAACATAAACAACCATTAAGCACATAATTTTAATAGATTTAATAACATAATTAGAGATGTTAATGTGAAAATTTCATCATCCTAAGTTCATGTCGAAGTTTTGAAAATTGTTCTTCGCAAAGGGGTTTTGTAAAAATATCGGCAAGTTATTTTTCCGTAGAGATAAATTCTAAAGCAATATCACCCTTTTGTACATGATCTCTTAAAAAATGATGTCTAATCTCTATATGCTTGGTTCTAGAGTACTGAATGAGATTTTTTGAAAGATTAATAGCACTTGATAGGAATTTGTTCAAGTTTAATGCCATAATCTCTAAGTGTTTGTTTCATCCAAAGGGCTTGTGCACAACAACCACCTGCGGGAATATATTCCGCCTTAGTGGTTGAGAGTGCAACCAAGTTTTGTTTCTTACTAAACCATAAAACAAGAGAATGACCTAGAAAATGGCAAGTTCCACTAGTACTTTTCCTATCCACCTTATATCTAGCAAAATCGGCATCCGAATAACAAGTCAAATTTATATGAGTTTCTCTAGGATGCCAAAGGCCAAGATCTATGGTTCAACTCAAATAACGAAAAATTCTTTTAACAGCAAGCAAATGAGATTCCTTAAGACATGATTGAATCTTGCACACAAACATACACTAAACATGATATCGAGTCTACTTGCAGTTAAGTAAAGTAAAGAGCCGATCATAACTCGATACTTTTTAATATCAACTTCTTTACCTCTTTCATCTTTGTCAAGCTTGATTGTTGTACTCATTGGAGTGCTTTTAGTGTTTGATTCTCCAATTTCAAACCTCTTGAGCAAATCTTTGACATATTTAGCTTGGTTGATGAATATTCCTTCATTATTTTATTTGATTTAAAGTTCAAGGAAATACTTCAATTCTCCCATCATGCTCATTTCAAACTCCTTACTCATACAAGATGAAAACTCTTTGCACAAGGACTCATTATTCGAACAAAAAATAATATCATCAATATAAATTTGAACAATAAGTATGTCTTGGTTCTTATACTTAACAAAAAGTGTAGTATCGGCTTTTCCCATTGAAAAATCATTATCAAGCAAGAAATTTTGAAGCCTATCATACCATGCTCTAAGTGCTTGTTTTAATCCATACAATGCTTTTGATAGTTTATAAACATGATCTGGAAATTTTTCATTTTCAAAACCAGGGGGTTGTTTCGCATAAACTTTTTCCATAATATAACCATTTAGAAAAGCACTTTTAACATCCATTTGAAATAAAATGAAATCTTTATAACATGCATATACTAGCAACATTCTAATGGATTCTAATCTAAATAGGTATTTAGAAATAAGATGGATGAATCTGATGTGGTTGTAAGGAATAAAGCTAGATTAGTGGCTCAATGATACAATCAAGAAGAAGGAATTAACATAGGAACTAAATAGGTATTTAGAAATAAGATGGATGAATCCGATGTGGTTGTAAGGAATAAAGTTAGATTAGTGGCTCAATGATACAATCAAGAAGAAGAAATTGATTTTGATGGATTGATGCTCTGGTTTAGGAACTAATTCCCATACTTTATTTCTCTCAAATTGATTTAACTCCTCTTGCATTGCTATAATCCAAGATTCATCATTTTCCGTATCCACAAAGGATTTTGGTTTAATTTAAAAAATGAATGCTGTATGCTCACATGTATTTCTAAGTGATGATCTATTTGTAACACCTGTAGATAGATCTCCTAAAATGGCATCCTTTAGGTGAGAAGAAACATACCTCCACTCCCTGGATAGTGCTTGAGAAGTACCTTGATTTTGTTCTGCACTTGTTTCTTTATGTTGCTCCACTTAATTTTCTGCATTCTTTTGGTTGATCTTTGATGAATCTTCTTGTATATTTTCATTTACATCATCACTAACAGCAACTTTCTCTGTAGATGAGGTATTAGACTAATCAAATGTAACATGCATAGATTCTTCCACAACCAAAGTTCTTTTATTATAAACTCTATAAGCTTTGCTTAAGTTTGAATACCCAAGAAAGATACCAACATCAAATTTTGGATTAAATTTTCCAAGATGATCTTTTGTGTTCAAAATAAAATATTTACATCTAAAAACTTTGAAATAACCAATATTGGGTTTTCTATCTTTCCAAAGCTCATAGGGAGTTTCATTGAGATAAGATCTAATCAACACCCGATTTAAAACATAATAAGCGGTGTTGACGGCTTCGACCCAAAAATATTTAGGTAGTGCATTTTCATTTAACATGGTCCTAGTCATTTCTTGAATAGATCTATTCTTTCTTTCAACAAATCTATTTTGTTGTGGAGTTCTAGGTGATGAAAATTGATGCTCAATTCCAAAGTCATTACAAAAAGTCTCAAATGCATGATTTTCAAATTCTCTACCATGATCACTTCTAATATAAGAAATAGAATAGCCTTTTTTGTTTTGAACCTTTTTACAGAAAATTCTAAATGCATCAAAGGCATCATTCTTATTGGCTAAGAACAATACCCATGTGTATCTAGAATAATCATCCACAATTACAAAAGCGTAATACTTGCCATTTAAGTTAGCATATCTAAATGGTCCAAACAAATCCATGTGAAGTAATTGAAGTGGTTTTGAAGCAGAGACATGATTCTTGTTTTTAAAAGAAGTTTTGATTTATTTTCCAAATTGACAAGCTTCATAAATTTTATCCTTTTGAAAACTAATTTTTGGAAGTCCTTTAACCAAATCTTTTTTTGAAATTTTTGAAATTAAATCTATGTTTGCATGACCTAGTCTTCTATGCCATAACCATCCATCATCATGCAATGCCGAGAAACATTTATCAATGGTAAATACACAATCTATATTAATGGTATAGACATTAATACATCTATTTTCTACAAACAAAACTTTTCCATCACATGCATTTTCAATAACGCATCTAGATTTATCAAAAACTACTTTATAACCCTTATCATATAATTGACTAATACTAAGTAAATTATGTTTCAAGTTTTCAACCAAACACACATTTTCAATAAGAGTAGAATATACATTATCGACATTGCTAATACCAATGATCTTTTCTTTTGAATTATCTCCAAAAGATACATCTCCACCATTTTCGATCTTGGTAAAACTCGAAAACCAAGCATAATTTCCTATCATGTGTCTTGAACTCCTGCTGTCTAAGTACCATTTATTCTTCTTCTTCTTTAAGCGCTGCAGAGAAAATTTCAAGTCTTAGGTACCCAAATCGTTTTGGGTCCTTGAGTGTCAGCAATGGTTCCTTTTGGAATCCAAACATATTTTACACCATAATAAGTATTTCTTTTCATAGAACATCTATTTTTTATGTGACCATTTCTATCACAATAGTGACAAGTAATTTTATGATCACTTATGGATGTAGCTTTAACAAAATAATTCTTATAATAATTTTACTTCAAGTTAGACTTATACCTAAGTCCTCCTTTATCAAAAATATATTTTTGAGAGTTAAGTAAATTATCCAACATCTTTTGGTCATTTGTGAATTTTATCACAATTTCATTTAACTCATTACTCTTTTTCTTAAGAACTTCGTTCTCTTTTATCAAATCTTCAACATGTAATTTCTCATACTTATATGAGGTATTAAGTTTCTCATTTGAAGATGTGACTTTATCATGCAACATTTTATTTTCTAGTTCTAAACATGTAATCTTCGCATTCAATGATTCATTTTCATTTTTGAGATCTATTAATTTCCTTTTAAGGCATACATTCTTTTTACCTATCTTCATCAACTCATCATACAATTCTTCAAAAGTATCATGTAATTCATCATAGGTAGGAAAATCATTTACCTCATCTAGTTCATCATTTGATTTATCTCCAATCACTATAAGAGCTAGATTTGTCATTTCTTGATGCTCTCCATCATCACTTGTTTCTTCATCAGTATTATCCCATGTGGCCACCATTACTTTCTTCTTGAACTTGTTGAGAAGAGGGCCTTCCGATCTTATATGACCAGGCTTCTTGCACTCATAACATTTCATTGCTTCCTTTTTCTCCTTTTGGTTCTTAGAATCTTTAAATTTTCTTCGCTCACTAGTTTTCTTGAAAACTTTTTTGAACCTCCTAGCAAGCATAGCCAATTCCTCATCATTCGGCTAACTTTCTCCATCACTTTCAAATTTTGTGACTTTGAGAGCAATATTTTTCTTCTTCTCTTCATTGCCTCTTTCAGCTGCCAAATCTTTTTCATAAGAAATAAGAGAACCGATTAGATCATCAATAGGTAAGACATTTAAATCTTTAGCTTTCTCAATGGCAGTTTTTTTTGGTCTCCAATCCTTAGGAAGTGATCTAATGATTTTCTTAACTTTCTCGCTGTTTGAAAAATCCTTTCCTAGGGCTCCTAGAGTGTTCACTAAGTCCGTAAAGCTAGTATACATAGAATACACACTCTCATTTTGTTCCATTTGAAACAATTCATATTATTGAGTGTATCTACTAATTTTAGACTCTTTCACTTGATTCATGTCTTCATAAACAACTTCAAGTTTATGCCAAATTTCATAAGCACTTTCACAACTTGACATTCTATGAAATTCTTTCTTATCTAGTGCACAAAATAACGCATTCATGGCTTTGAAATTTAGAGAAGCTTTTCTCTTTTCCAATTCATTCCATTCCCGTGAAGGTTTTGGAATATCTTCCCTGACTTCATTTTTAGTCAAAGGCATAAATGGACCATCACATACAACTTCCAAAATTTCGTAATCTAGGGCTTGTAAATAAATTCTCATCCTATTTTTTCAATATGGATAGTCATTTCCATCAAAGAACAGTGGTCTAGTTGTGAATTGTCCTTCCCTAAAGGTTAAGTCACTTTGGGTTGCCATGGATCTTTTACTCTAAACGGTTAAGTCCTAATAAGAGAACCAAGCTCTAATACCAATTGAAATGCAATGAGTAACCCAAGAGCGAGGGTGAATTGGGTTTTTAAAAGTTATTTTATAAATGATTCAATCTAACGCTTTAATGCAAACAAAAAAATAAGTTTTACAGCAATTAAATGAAATATAATAAATTATACAATGCTTCCAAAATAAATGAGTAAGGGAAGAGAATGCAAACACAGTAATTTTTTCGTGGTTCGATAATCCCCGCCTACGTCCACGCCTTCAAGCCAACCAAGCTCGAGGATTTCACCATCCAAGCCTCCCAAGGCTTCAAATGTTTACAATTGACTTCCAAGGTGTCAATGGACCTTTACAATTAAGATATTATCATTCTAGTCTCTTTACCCCAAGTGTTTCCCTCACTTGAATACTCTCAATATAATACAAAATAGAAATTACAGCAAGACACTCTCTATAAGAGTAGATTCATAAATAATGGCACAAAAATAATTTAATCTATTGTGATTTACAATATGGAAGCTCAATATATATTTTATAAGTTTGTTTTTACTTGTTAGAGAGTTTTAAATGAAGTTGGAGTTGAGTTTTTATAGTTAAAACTCAAAAACTAGCCGTTATTGTCAAATTCCAATGCTTAAATGGCTAGTCGCTTAATTTAACCGGCTTCCCACTCGTAACAGTGAAGTTACCGTTAATTTAAATTTTGCTACAATAACACTGTTCACAAAATTATAGTTTTACCTTAAAACTTACTCAAATTATGCTATGGCCCAAACGTCATAAAACTTTTCAAAAAGATCCAATCTTAGAAATTTTAAATATTATTTAATTCCTAAAAACATTCTGAACTTGTGAAATATAAAATAAAACACTTTAAAGCATATGTTTGTTATTATCAAAATTATAATATTTACAGTCTTTAGGCTAATACTATCCAACTCAAATTTTTATGATGAAACCATATTCCAGTCCAAAAAAGAAAGACATAATAGGACTTGTCGATTAACTTCCTATCTTTTTTTTTTTTTCCTTTTCTCAAAATGATTCTTAAGGCTACATCTACTCAAACCTACAAGGAAATAAATGCATGATAAAAATTTAAATTTAATGAGAAAATAAATAACATTAGAAAGGAAATACCAATTCTAATTGGATAAGTTTGGGATTGAATTAGTTTTTGGGATTAAATATTAATTTTATGTTAGGTAAGCTTAATTTATATTGGATAAGGGAACTAAATTCAAATTTAATCTTGAAATCATGGGTTAGCAATCACAATTAGCCTAAGAGTTTAGATCGGATTAAATTAAAAGGAAATTGTCTTCTTTTCAATTATGTTATTATTTTTTTATACCTAATATTAATTAATTATTTTTTTGTCATTTATGATTTCATTAAAATGTAGTTTAATTCTTTATTGAATTTTTATTGTATTGAATATAATAATAACCGATCTAATATAAAAACTGTTAGCCTAAAGGCTGTAAATATTATAATTTTGATGATAACAAATATATGCATTAAAGTGTTTTATTTTGTATTTCATAAATTTACTAGTTTTGAAGGATAATGAATCAAGTGAAATTAAGTTCAAGACACTCAACGGACAACGGGGAAGTCAAGAATAGAATTTCGAGCTCAATGGATAATTTATTGCCACAATTTCTTGTAAAGCCGGTATGATTTAATTTATACTTGGATTAGCATTTGTGAAGCTCAATTTTATGTTAATAAAATAATTATTTTTCAAGTTAAATACTTTTATGTTTATGAGATAAAATTTTTGTGGACTAAGGTAATTTGGATAAAAAATAAAAATGTTTTAAATTTCGGAGTTGGACTTATTTGCTAAACTCTAAAACATTTGGGCTTTATTGTAACTTATAATAGATTGTGGGCTTAAGTGAAAAGTTTTGAAAACTTTAAAGATTATGGTGATTTAGTTAAAACTCAAAAAGGACTTATTTGAAAAAATTTTATTTAATTTGAGCCACACTATAATTTCAAAATATTTTTAAGAATTAAATAATAATTAAAATTTCTAAGATTGGGTCTTTTTGAAAAGTTTTATAACGTTTTGGGCCATAGCATAATTTGAATAAGTTTTGAGGTAAAACTATAATTTCGTGAACAGTATTATTGTAACAAAATTCAAAATTAACGGTAACTTCGCTGTTATGAGTGGGGAGCCGGGTAAATTAAGCGGCTAGCCGCTTGAGCACTGGAATTTGACAATAACGGCTAGTTTTCAAGCTTTAACTATAAAAACTCAACTCCAACTTCATTTCAAGCTTTCTAACAAGCAAAAACAAGTTTGTAAAACATATATTGAACTTCCATATTGCAAATCACAATAGATTAAATCATTCTCGTGCCATTATTTGTGAATCTACTCTTATAGAGAGTGTCTTGCTGTAATTTCTATTTTGTATCGTATTGAGAGTATTCAAGTGAGGGAAACACTTGGGGTAAAGAGATTAGGGTGATAATCTCTTAATTGTAAAGGTCTATTGATACCTTGGAAGTCAATTGTAAACATTTGAAGCCTTGGGAGGCTTGGATAGTGAAATCCTCGAGCTCGGTTGGCTTGAGGCGTGGACATAGGCGGGGATTGCCGAACCACGAAAAAATTACTGTGTTTGCATTCTCTTCCCTTACTCATTTATTTTGCTAGTATTGTCTAATTTATTATATTTGATTTAATTGCTGTAAAACTTAATTTTTGTTTGTATTAAGGCATTAGATTGAATCATTTGTAAAATAAATTTTAAAAACCCAATTCACCCCCCTCTTGAGTTACTTATTTGTATTTCAATTGGTATCAGAGCTTGGTTCTCTTATTAGGACTTAACCGTCTAGAGTAAAAGATCCATGGCAACCCAAAGTGATTCAACCTTTAGGGAAGGACAATCCACAACTAGACCACCGTTCTTTGATGGAAATGACTATCCATATTGGAAAACTAGGATGAGAATTTATTTACAAGCCCTAGACTACGAAATTTGGGAAGTTGTATGTGATGGTCCATTTATTCTTTTAACTAAAAATGAAATCGGGAAAGATATTCCAAAACCTTCGCGGGAATGGAATGAATTGGAAAAGAGAAAAGCTTCTCTAAATTCCAAAGCCATGAATGCGTTATTTTGTGCACTAGATAAGAAAGAATTTCATAGAGTGTTAAGTTGTGAAAGTGCTTATGAAATTTGGCACAAACTTGAAGTTGTTTATGAAGGCACGAATCAAGTAAAAGAGTCTAAAATTAGTAGATACACTCGACAATATGAATTGTTTCAAATGGAACAAAATAAAAGTGTGTATTCTATATATATTATATTTACAGACATAGTGAACACTCTAGGAGCCCTAGAAAAGACTTTTTCAAATAGCGAGAAAGTTAAAAAAATCATTAGATCACTTCCTAAGGATTGGAGACCAAAAAGAACTGCCATTGAGGAAGCGAAAGATTTAAATGTCTTACCTATTGATGATATAATCGGTTTTCTTATTTCTTATGAAGAAATATGGCAGCTGAAAGAGGCAATGAAAAGAAGAAGAAAAACATTGCTCTCAAAGTCACAAAATTTAAAAGTGATGGAGAAAGTGAGCTGGATGATGAGGAATTGGCTATGCTTGCTAGGAGATTCAGAAAATTTTTCAAGAAAACTAGTAAGCGAAGAAAATTTAAAGATTTCAAGAACCAAAATGAGAAAAAGGAAGCAATTGGAGATGAATCGAATGATGAACTAGATGAGGTAAATGATCTTCCTACCTATGATGAATTACATATGCTTTTAAAGAATTACATAATGAGTTGATGAAGATAGGTAAAAAGAATATATGCCTTAAAAAGAAATTGATAGATCTAAAAAATGAAAATGAATCATTGAATGCAAAGATTACATGTTTAGAACTAGAAAATAAAATTTTGCATGATAAAGTCACATCTTTAAATGAGAAACTTAATACCTCATATGAGCATGAAAAATTACTTGTTGAAAAATTGATAAAGGAGAATGAAGTTCTCAAGAAGAAGAATAATGAGTTAAATAAAATTGTGATAAAATTCACAAATGGCCAAAAGGTGTTGGATAATTTACTTAACTCTCAAAAATGTGTTTTTGATAAAGGAGGACTTGGGTATAAGCCTAATTTGAAGTAAAAGTATTACAAGAATTATTTTATTAAAGCTACATCCACAACTGATCATAAAATTACTTGTCATTATTGCAATAGAAATGGTCACATGAAAAATAGATGTCCTATGAAAAAAAATGCTTATTATGGTATAAAATATGTTTGGGTTCCAAAAGGAACCATTGCTGACATCCAAGGACCCAAAAAGATTTGGGTACCTAAGACTTAAAATTCTCTCTGCAAGGCTTAAAGAAGAAGAAGAATAAATGGTACTTGGACAGCGGGTGTTCAAGACATATGACAGGAAATTATGCTTGGTTTTCAAGTTTTACCAAGATCGAAAATGGTGGAGTTGTATCTTTTGGAGATAATTCAAAAGGAAAGATCATTGGTATTGGCAATGTCGGTAATGTATCTTCTACTCTTATTGAAAATGTGTGCTTGGTTGAAAACTTAAAACATAATTTACTTAGTATTAGTCAATTATGTGATAAGGGTTATAAAGTAGTCTTTGATAAATCTAAATACGTTATTGAAAATGCATGTGATGAAAAAGTTTTGTTTGTAGGAAATAGATGTATTAATGTCTATACCATTAATATAGATTATGCATCTACCATTGATAAATATTTCTCGATATTGCATGATGATAGATGGTTATGGCATAGAAGACTAGGTCATGTAAACATGGATTTAATTTCAACAATCTCAAAAAATGATTTAGTTAAAGGACTTCCAAAAATTAGTTTTCAAAAGGATAAAATCTGTAAAGCTTGTCAATTTGGAAAACCAATTAAAACTTCTTTTAAAAACAAGAATTGTGTCTTTACTTCAAAACCACTTCAATTACTTCACATGGATTTATTTAGACCTTCTAAACATGATAGCCTAAGTGGAAAATATTATGCATTTGTAATTGTAGATGATTATTCTAGATACACTTGGGTACTGTTCCTGGTTAATAAAAATGATGCATTTGAAGCTTTTAAAGTTTTCTGTAAAAAGGTTCAAAATAAAAAAGGATACTCTATTACTTATATTAGAAGTGATCATGGTAGAGAATTTGAGAATTATGCATTTGAAAATTTCTGCAATGATTTAGGCATTGAGCATCAATTTTTATCACCTAGAACTCCACAACAAAATGGAGTTGTTGAGAGAAAAAATAGATCTATTCAAGAAATGGCTAGGACCATGTTAAATGAAAATGCACTACCTAAATATTTTTGGGTCGAAGCCGTCAACACCGCTTGTTATGTTTTAAATCGGGTGTTGATTAGATCTTATCTCAATAAAACTCCCTATGAGCTTTGGAAAGATAGAAAACCCAACATTGGCTATTTCAAAGTTTTTGGATGTAAATGTTTTTTTTTTAACACAAAAGATAATCTTGGAAAATTTGATCTAAAATCTGATGTTGGTATCTTTCTTGGGTATTCAAACTTAAGTAAAGCTTATAGAGTGTATAATAAAAGAACTTTGGTTATGGAAGAGTCTATGCATGTTACTTTTGATGAGTTTAATACCTCATCTATGGAGAAAGTTGCTGTTAGTGATGATGTAGATAAAATTATACAAGAAGATTTATCAAAGAGCAAATAAAAGAATGCAGAAAATCAAGTGGAGCAACATGAAGAAACAAATACAGAATAAAATCAAGGTACTTCTCAAGTACTCCCTAGGGAGTGGAGGTATGTTTCTTCTCACTCAAAGGATGTCATTTTAGGAGATCCATCTAAAGGTATTACAACTAGATCATCACTTAGGAATACATGTGAGCATGCTGCATTTATTTCTCAAATTGAACCAAAATCCTTTATGGATACGGAAAATGATGGATCTTGGATTATGGCAATGCAAGATGAGTTAAATCAATTTGAGAGAAATAAAGTGTGGGAATTAGTTCCTAAACCAGAACACCAATCCATGATAGGAACTAAATGGGTATTTAAAAATAAGATGGATGAATCCGGTGTGGTTGTAAGGAATAAAGCTAGATTAGTGGCTCAAGGATACAACCAAAAAGAAGGAATTGATTTTGATGAGACATTTGCACCTGTAGCTAAATTAGAATCCATTAGAATGTTCCTAGCATATGCATGTTATAAAGATTTCATTTTATTTCAAATGGATGTCAAAAGTGCCTTTCTAAATGGATATATCATGGAGGAAGTTTATGTGAAACAACCCCTAGTTTTGAAAATGAAAAATTTCCAGATCATGTTTATAAGTTATCAAAAACATTGTATGGATTAAAACAAGCACCTAGAGCATAATATGATAGGCTTAAAAATTTCTTGCTTGATAATGATTTTTCAATGGGAAAAGCCGATACAACACTTTTTGTTAAGCATAAGAATCAAGACATACTTGTTGTTCAAATTTATGTTGATGATATTATTTTTGGTTCTACTAATGAGTCCTTGTGCAAAGAGTTTTCATCTTGTATGAGTAAGGAGTTTGAAATGAGCATGATGGGAGAATTGAAATATTTCCTTGGACTTCAAATCAAACAAAACAATGAGGGAATCTTCATCAACCAAGCTAAATATGTTAAAGATTTGCTCAAGAGGTTTGGAATTGATGAATCAAATACTAAAAGCACTCCAATGAGTACAACAATCAAGCTTGACAAAGATGAAAAAGGTAAAGAAGTTGATATTAAAAAGTATCGAGGTATGATCGGCTCTTTACTTTACTTAACCATAAGTAGACCCGATATCATGTTTAGTGTATGTTTGTGTGCAAGATTTCAATCATGTCCCAAGGAATCTCATTTGCTTGCTGTTAAAAGAATTTTTCGTTATTTGAGTAGAACAATAGATCTTGGCCTTTGGTATTCTAGAGGAACTCATATAGATTTGACTTGTTATTCGAATGCCGATTTTGCTGGTTATAAGGTGGATAGGAAAAGTACTAGTGTAACTTGCCATTTTCTAGGTCATTCTCTTGTTTCATGGTTTAGTAAAAAATAAAACTCGGTTGCACTCTCAACCACTGAGGCGGAATATATTGCCGCAGGTAGTTGTTGTGCACAAGCCCTTTGGATGAAACAAACACTCAGAGACTATGACATTAAACTTGAACAAATTCCTATCAAATGTGATAATACTAGTGCCATTAATCTTTCAAGGAATCCCATTCAGCACTCTAGAACCAAGCATATAGAGATTAGACATCATTTTTTTAAGAGATCATGTACTAAAGGGTGATATTGCTTTAGAATTTATCTCTATGGAAAAACAACTTGCCGATATTTTTACAAAACCCCTTTGCGAAGAACAATTTTTAAAAATTTGGCATGAACTTGAGATGATGAGATTTTCACATTAACACCTCTTATTATGTTATTGAATCTATTAAAATTGTTTGCTTAATGCTTGGTAATGTTTTTGAAAGAGTTTAGGCATGATAGATAAGTAAGGTGTTGTGACATTTTCATTTCAAATGCTTGTGTGCTTCATGATACATGCTTGATAGATGAATTATTTGCTTGAATTAATAATGTTTTAAATGTTTAAGATCATGATTCATGCATCAAAATGGTTCTTGAGAGGTTTCAGAATCAAGAAATAATGACGAGATTGATAAAAAATGGCCGCTGGTACAGTTGGACAGCAACCAGGCGGCTAGCCGCCTGAACCAAGCGGCTAGCTGCTTGGAATTGCTCCCAAACCCGAGAGCAAGGGGCTAGCCGCTTGCTCACGGGTTTAGAGCCCTTTCTCTTCCTTTTTTATGCTTTCTTCCTCAGTTACCTCTCTCTCTATCTCAAAACTGTGACTCCTCCTCCATTTTCTTTCAAAAATTCTTCATTTCTCAACTATTTTCATGTCAAAATCATTGATTCAATCCATTACCCATCTATTTAACTTCCATTAAACATCTTTCAATCATCATTTCAACTTCCTCTTCTCTTGTTCATCTCTTTCTCTCTCTCTCCCGTGTGAATAGTACCTCACCATCTCTCACTCAAATTTCTTCAATTTTCACTCATTTTCTTGCTAAATTAATCATCCAAACCATTACCCATCCACTACTCCTTCAGTTTTCATCATCCAAACACCATTTTATCACATCTCCATAAAAATCCGAAATCCAAAAACCTAACCTTGATCTTTTCTATCTCTAGATTTTTAAGCTTTCTCTAGCCCATCTTTAATAAAATCCACATTATATCTAAACCTTATTCATCTCTAGGATTACATCCACCATCTCCATAGCTCTTTTATTTTCTGTCACTCTGTACCACACATTTTATGCATTTACATTTTCTTTATGGATTGTGGATGATCATTATGAGCTATTTGAATGTTCTGTAATTGGATGCTTTGTCTTTGGATGTCTTGTATTTGGATGCTTTGTATTTGGATGCTATATTATGACTTCTTGATATATCTTTAGTTCTTCATGTCTTTTGCTTGTATTTGGTTGATTATTATTGCCTTAGTTTAATTTTGATGATGAAGGGGGAGAAGTCATGTATTTCGGAGACAGGTATTATATTTTCTTTTTACGCATTTGTGCATGTTATTTGAAATATTAAGGGGGAGTTTACAAATTGTTATAGATCATATTTTCAGGGGGAGTTTATTTCAAATTTGATTATGAATGCCATGTATTAAGGGGGAGCATATATGTCAAAATACATGAGATGTTTGTCATCATAAAAAAGGGGGAGATTGTTAGCCTAAAGGCTGTAAATATTATAATTTTGATGATAACAAACATATGCATTAAAGTGTTTTATTTTGTATTTTACAAATTTACTAGTTTTGAAGGATAATGGATCAAGTAAAATCAAGTTCAAGACACTCAACGGACAACGGGGAAGTCAAGAATAGAATTTCGATCTCAACAGATAATTTATTGCCACAATTTCTTGTAAAACCGGTATGATTTAATTTATACTTGGATTAGCATTTGTGAATCTCAATTTTATGTTAATAAAATAATTATTTTTCAAGTTAAATACTTTTATATTTATGAGATAAAATATTTTGTAGATTAAGGTAATTTGGATAAAAAATAAAAATGTTTTAAATTTCAGAGTTGGACTTATTTGCTAAACTCTAAAATATTTGAGCTTTATTGTAACTTATAATAGATTGTGGGCTTAAGTGAAAAGTTTTGAAAATTTTAAAAATTATGGTGATTTAGCTAAAACTCTAAAAGGACTTATTTAAAAAGATTTTCTTTAATTTGAGCCACACTGTAATTTCAGAATATTTTTAGGAATTAAATAATAATTAAAATTTCTGAGATTGGGTCTTTTTGAAAAGTTTTATAACGTTTTGGGCTATAGCATAATTTAAATAAGTTTTAAGGCAAAACTATAATTTCGTGAACAATATTACTGTAGCAAAATTCAAAATTATCGGTAACTTCGCTGTTATGAGCGGGAAGCCGATTAAATTAAGCGGTTAGCCGCTTGAGCACTGGAATTTGACAATAACGGCTAGTTTTCAAGCTTTAACTATAAAAACTCAATTCCAACTTTATTTCAAGCTCTCTAACAAGCAAAAACAAGTTTGTAAAACATATATTGAGCTTCCATATTGCAAATCACAATAGATTAAATCATTCTCGTGCCATTATTTGTGAATCTACTCTTATAGAGAGTGTCTTGCTGTAATTTCTATTTTGTATCGTATTGAGAGTATTCAAGTGAGGGAAACACTTGGGGTAAAGAGATTAGGGTGATAATCTCTTAATTGTAAAGGTTTATTGACACCTTAGAAGTCAATTGTAAACATTTGAAGTCTTGGGAGGCTTAGATAGTGAAATCCTCGAGCTCTGTTGACTAGGAGGCGTGGACGTAGGTGGGGATTGCCGAACCACGTAAAAATTACTATGTTTGCATTCTCTTCTCTTACTCATTTATTTTGCTAGCATTGTCTAATTTATTATATTTGATTTAATTGATGTAAAACTTAATTTTTGTTTGTATTAAGGTATTAGATTGAATCATTTGTAAAATAAATTTTAAAAACTCAATTCACCCCCCCTCTTGGGTTGCTTATTTGTACTTCAAAAACTAATCATCAAAATTAGTCATACTAGTAATTAATTGATTCTATATAATTTTTTTCACATTTGATAAGAAACTAATTAAATATTGAAATTATCTTATATTAGTCTTTGCTACCCAATAACTAATTTACAATATATTTAGTTATCTTAATAGTTGCTTTTTAAATTTATTTTAATTATTATTAAATATTCATGAATAATTAATATATACTTAAATGCTATTTAATTTTATTTAAATATAACTTACATGCAAGAAAAATTCTATAATACTATGATTAAAATTATAGAACCAATTCTATAATAAACATAAATTTTGTAAATTACACATAAAACTAATAAGAAATAGTAAAATATATACTAATATTAAATGGTAAAATATTTTCATTTACATTTCTTATACTCCATTTCTGATAAATTAATTATTTTTTGTTATTTATAATTTAATTAAAATTAGTTTTTTACTCTTTATTGCATTTTTATTGTATTAAATATTATAATAACCATTGTAATATAAAAAATAATCATCAAAATTACTAATATTAGTAATTAATTGATTCTATAAAATTTTTATAATATCACGATTAAAATTATAGAATTAATTCTGTAATAAACATAAATTTTGTAAATTACACATAGAGCTAATAAATAAATAGTAAAATGTTTACTAATGCTCAATGGTAAAACATTTTCATTTATAGTTCTTATGCTCCATTTCTAAAATTTAGGTTTTATTTTACTCTTATTGTTGATTTGTTAGTTTTGTATTATATTTGTAAATTTTTATTTTGTTTACCAATAATATATTAATTTACAAATTTTATATTAATTTCTTATAAATTATAAAAATTACACATAAGATAGGTATACAAAAGGTAAAACAAGCAAATTTATATAAGACTATTAATCACAAAAATAATTAATAAGATTTCAACATAATTTTATGAACAAAAGGTATGCTCATTTACTTTAATTTTTTAAAAATCACTCATTAAATCTTGTTTTGCCTTCCACTTATAAGTTTTATATTCCATTTTCAAAATTTATATCTTATCTTCCACTTCATATTAATCTACTAGTTCTAAATTATATTTACAAGCTTTTGTACATTTATCAGTAGTATATTAATTTAGTAGTAGTATATTTATTCACTAGTTTTATATTAAATTACTTCAAGTTTTATGTTCTATTTTCAAATTTTATATTTTATTTTACACTTATTGTTGATTTACTAGTTCTATATTACATTTGTAAATTTTTATTTTTTTTACTTGTTAGAGTAATTATGTAGCCATAAACTCTTATACAAGCTAATATGGTATGATTTAATTAGTTAGATTAGATATAATCTTGGTCCACATAATTTATTTTTATTATTTTATATTTTTATTCAACAAATGAGTTAATATTAAATTAGTTTATATAAAAATTTATCAATGTATTATTACTCTTACTTGTAGTATATTAATTTACTAGTTTTCTATTAATTCTTATGTTTCATTTACATAATTTATATTTTATTTTACGATTAACTTTGATTTACTAGTTTTAATTAAATCTACAAATCTTATACTTGTTTAATTCCTATATTGATATTGTAACTTTAATCACTGCATCATAGAATGACTCTATAATCCAATCTAATACTATACAAGACATAAGACAATATATTATAATTTAGACTATTCCTATCTAGTTTAGTCCAATTCTAATATTTAATACAATCTAATGCATATGTACCAAATTTTGCCTATTATCCCAGACACAATTTAATATGCATCAACGAGATAATATCTATATATATATATATATATATATTAAAAGACAATATAACTAGAATTAACACCCACTTAAAATTAATATAATTGTTTAGGGATTTTGATACTTAAGAATACTCATGTTCTCCTTTCATAACTTTGTTCAGAAAAAATAGCCATAAAAATAAATATTTGACTTGGATTATTGCACCCCTTTATTGGGCTTACAAAGCCTCTCACTCTTGTAATTAACACCCCATGTTCTCACTATGAAATGAAAATCATGTTCAATTTTTGTGCAAACTATCATTATAGAAGAAAAAAAATTAAATCACCAATTAATTGGCTTAAAAATGATAGCAATCTATTTGTAATTCTTTAACTATTAGCCATTCATATACTTGAAGATTGGGTTTAATCTCTAATTTAATTTATTTTGGATTGAAATTAATTATTGGCATTAAAAATGTTTATTACCATAAATTTGTGGATGATGGGTGATAATACTTCACAAGAAAAAGAAGAAAACAAAGACTGATATTATGTGTTATCCAAATTTTGATGATAACAAATATTTGTCTTAATTGTTTTAATTAATAATGCATTTCAAATTTTCATTGAGTTTTTGAAAGATAGTATTTATGCAAATGAATCAAGTAAAATCAATTTCAAGACACTCAACGGACAATAGCTTGATTAAGAATGAAGTTTGGAACTCAACGAACTCAATATTGTGAAAATTTTTATAAAGCTGGTATGATTTAATTTATGCATGATTTCGCATTTGGGAAGTCTAAGCTTTTAATTAATTGATCATTATTTTTCACTAATTTAAAGTTTTACAATCATAAATCAAATATCATATACAAATTAATTATTTTTTTAAATGTGAAATAAAATGAAAAAGTTTTATAATCTTTACTTTTAATAAAAATTGTTAATTATAGATTTGAATTTATTTAAAAAATCAAAAATATTTTTAGCCATATCATAATTTTAGAAAGTTGTGGGAATGAGAAATATTATTTAAAAATTCTGAAATTAGACTTGTTCATAAAGATTTTTTATATTTTGAGTTATAGTACAATTATAGGAATATATTAGGTAAAATTATAATTTTATAAATAGTAGCACTGTAGCAAGTTAAAATAATTTCAAAAATAGACCCATTTATAAAGTTTTATAAGTTTTTATGCCATCATATAATTATAAAAAGTTTTGAGAAAAATTATAATTTTATGATTAGTGTTATTGTAGCAGTTTCAAATTTAACGGTAACTTCAATGTAGCAAGCGACTAACCGCTTAAGTGAAGAGGCTAGCCATTTCGGCATTGGAATTTATCTATAACGGCTATTTTTCGAGTCTAATCTATATAAATTCAAATTAAACTCATTTCTAATCTCTTGAATAATAAAAAACAAGTTCATATATCATTGATTGAGCTTTCAATTTACAAATCTTGATAGATTAAATCTTCATTGAGCTATCATTTGTATATCAACTCTAGATAAAGAGTATTTGTTGTATTTCCTAAATTTATTGTAAACATTGTAAGTGTTTAAGTGTGGGAAACACTTGAGTGAAGAGATTGAGTGATAATCTCTTAAGTGTAAGGGTTTGTTAACACCTTGAAGTCAATTGTAAAGAACTTAAAGCCTTGAGAGGCTTGGTTTGCAAAATCCTCAAGCTTGGTTTGCTTGGAGGCGTGAACGTAGTGAGGATTGTTGAACCACGTAAAAATACATGTGTTTGGTTTCTCTTCTCTTATTCTTTTATTATTGCTCTTTATCAAACTTATTATTTTTTAATTTTGTTAGGGCAATAAATTAAATTGTTGTGTGGTTTGCTTAGATTAAATTTAAAAAACTCAATTCACCCTCTTCTTGGGTTATATAACTAGGATTTCATTTGGTATCAGAGTTTAGTTCTCTTATTTAGACTTAACCGTCTAGAGTAAAAGTTTTATGGTAACCCAAAATGATTCTATATTTAGGGAAGGATAATCAACCACTAGGCCTCTATTTTTTAATGGTAGTGATTATCCTTATTAAAAAACTAGGATGAGAGTCTTTTTATAAGCCTTAGACTATGAAATATGGAAATAATTTATGATGGTTCATTCATTCCTATGAATAATGCCTTAAATGAGTCGGATAAGAAAAAGATGTCGTTAAATTTTAAGGCTATGAATGCTTTATTTTGTGCCTTGGATAAAAAGAAATTTCATAAAGTTTTAAATTATTCTCATGCTTATGAAATTTGGAGAAAACTTGAAGTTACATATGAGGAGACTACAAATAAGGAGGAATCTCATAAAGTGTCAAATTTGGAGAAAACTTGATGAGGTAAATGATCTTCCTACTTATAATGAGTTGTATGATTCCTTTAAGGAATTACATGATGATTGATTGAGAATTGGTAAAAAGAATACATGCCTTAAAAAAAATGTTAGAATTTTCAAATGAAAGAGATGCATTACAAAAGCGCAATGATTCATTAAATGAAAAGATAAAGATACTAGAATTAGATAATAAAGAATTGCATGGTAAGATTACTTTAATTAAAGATAAATAAAGTACTTCACATGAATATAAAGAATTATGTAGTAATAAATTATTGAAAGAAAATGAAGTACTTAAGAAAAGGACAAATTAACTCAATGAAACTATGTTAAAGTTCAAAAATGGTAAAAAAAACTTAAAAAAATTATTGAGCACTAAAAAATGTATGTTTGATAAAGGTGGAATAGGGCATAAGCCTAAGTTAAAACAAAAATATTATAAAAATTATTTTGTTAGAGCTATCTCTATAAATACTCTTAAGATTATTTGTCATTAATGTAATGAAAATGGTTATATGAGTTATAGATGCCATATTAAAATAAATGTATATCAATGAGCTAAATATATTTGGGTTCCAAAAAGAACTATTGCTAACACTTAAGGACCCAAAATATTTGGGTACCAAAACAAATAACTTGAATATTCTTTTATAGGTACCATAATCAAGAGATGGTTGAGAGTTCCTTGATGAAAGCTTGTGAGGATAATTACTTGACTATAATCTAGGAGAAAAATATAAGGCAAGATGATTTAATTATTTTGGTAATAATTCTTGCCATATTGATTATGTTGAATGGATCATGATGGATGGATGATAACTTGAATTTGTGAAAATATACTTGTATGTTTACATAATTGAATTATCAATGTGTATTACATTGAGTGCTTTATCATGATACATGGATAGATATATATGATGATATCATATCAACTTATCAAGACACATTTATTTGATTTTGATGATTGTATGATCTTTGATTTCATCTTCTTAATTATCTATCTTCATATTTTACCTCATATATTTATATTTCTTATTTTTTTATCATTCATTTATAAATTAACATTTTTGACTTATTGTACTTATAAAATTGATCACTTATTATTTTAGCTCATAATGATAGCATTATCTTAATAGCTATGTTGATTTTGATGATCTATATATTTTCATTATGTACCTATACTTTACTTAAGTTATGATTATAAATAATGTGCTTTCATGATTACATTGTACTTGATGAAGTTTGATCTTATAAGATCTATGATTAGTGAATCGATGCATTTTTTATACTTTATTGATGTATTATTAAGAATGCATGTGATGGTAAGATTTTGTTTGTTGGTAGTAGACGTATAAATATGTATATAATTAATATAAATTGTCTATCTATTCATGATAAACATTTTTCCGCTTTACATAATGATAGTTGGTTATGGCATAGAAAACTAGGTCATATAAGCATGGATTTGATTTAAAAAATTTTGAAAAATGATTTAGTTAAGGGCATTCCAAAAATCGTATTTCAAAAAGATAGAATTTATGAATCTTGGTCAATTTGGTAAATAAATCAATTTTTTTAAAAAAAATCATATTTTTATTTCAAAACCTCTTCAATTATTTCATATTGATTTATTTAGACTATCTAGATATGCTAGTTTAAGTGAAAAATATTACGCATTTGTAATTGTAGATGATTATTCTAAACTCACTTAAGTATTATTCTTAGCTAATAAAGATGAGGCCTTTGAGGGATTTAGAGTTTTATGTAATAAGGTTTAAAATGAAAGAGGTTACTTTATTTCTAGCATAAGAAGTGATCATTGTAGAGAATTTAAAAATTATACATTTGAAAATTTCTGTAAAGATTTAGGCATTAAGCATCAATTTCATCACCTAGGACTCTATTACAAAATAAAGTTGTTGAGAGAAAGAATATGTCTATTCAAGAAATGGTTAGGACCATATTTAATGAAAATAGTTTATCAAAATATTTTTAAGTCGAAGCCGTCAACATTGCTTGTTATATCTTAAATCGTATGTTGATTAGACGTTATCTCAATAAAACTCCCTATGAGCTCTGAAAAGATAAAAAATCTAACTTTTGTTATTTTAAAGCTTTTGGATGCAAATACTTTATTTTGAACACAAAAGATAATCTTAGTAAATTTGATCCAAATCTGATGTTGGCATCTTTCTTGGTTATTCTAACACAAGCAAAGCTTATAGAGTGCATAATAAAAGAACTTTAGTTATAGAATAATCTATGCATGTTGCATTTGATGAGTCTAATACTTCCTCTATGGAGAAAATAGTTGATGATGATGATACAGACAAGGAATTAGCACAAGGATTCATACAAGAAAAATAAAAGGATACGCCATCCAAAAATCAAGAGGATAAACAAGAAAAAGAAACAAGCATAGAGCAGTAAGAAGGTACTTCTCAAACACTCCCCAAGGAGTGAAGGTATGTTTCTTCTCATCCTAAAGATTTAATTTTAGAAGATTCCACATGAATTGTAATCTCTAGATCATCACTTAGGAACACATGTGTGCATGTTGTATTTATTTCTCAAATTGAACTAAAATCCTTTATGGATGCTAAAAATGATGAACCTTGGATTATGGCACTGTAAGAGGAGTTAAATCAACTTGTGAGAAATAATGTGTGGAAATTAGTTCCTAAATCGGAACACTAACCAATTGTAGGTACTAAATAGGTATTTAGGAATAAAATGAATAAATCTGGTATAGTTGTTAAAAATAAAGTTAGATTAGTAGATCAAGGATATAATCAAGAAGAAGGAATTGATTTTGATGAAACATTTACGCTGGTAGCTAGATTAGAATCCATTAGGATGTTGTTAGCATATGCATGTTATAAAGATTTTATTTTATTTTAAATGAATGTTAAAAGTTCTTTCTTGAATGGTTTATTATAGAAGAGGTTTATGTAAAACAATCCCTTAGGTTTGAAAATGAGAAATTTTTTAAATCATGTTTATAAATTGTCAAAAGCTTTATGTGGATTAAAACAAGCAGCTAGAGCATAGTGTAAAAAATTTAAAAATTTCTTACTAGATAATAGGTTTATAATGGGAAAAACAAATACCACTCTTTATGTTAAGCATATAAACCAAGATATACTTGTGGTTCAAATTTATGTAGATAATGTTATCCTTAGTTCTACTAATAAGTATTTGAGTAAGGAATTTGAGATGAGCATGATGAGAGAGTTGAAATATTTTCTTGGATTGAAAATAAAACAAAACAATAAAGGAATATTCATCAATTAAGATAAGTATATCAGAGATTTGCTCAAACATTTTGGGATTGATAACTCAAAAACCAAAAGTACTTCAATGAACATAACAATCAAATTTGACAAAGATGAAAAAGGTAAAAAAGTCGATATTAAGATGTATCAAGATATGATTGATTCTTTACTTTATTTAACCGCTAGTAGACCTGATATCATATTTAGTGTATCTTTGTGTGCAAGAATTCAATCATGTCCTAAGAAATCCATTTGCTTGTTGTAAAAAGAATTTTTCATTATTTAAATAGAACCATAGATCTTGGCCTTTGGTATCCTAGACAAACTCATATAGATTTAACTTGTTATTTAGATGCCGATTTTACTGGCCATAAGATTGATAGGAAAAGTACTAGTGGCACTTCTCATTTCCTAGGTCATGTATTTGTTTCATGGTTCAGCAAGAAATAAAACTTGGTTGTACTTTCAACTACTGAAGCTGAATATATTACCACAGGTAGTTGTTGTGTATAAACTCTTTGGATGAAACAAACACTTGAAGATTAGCATTAACCTTGAACAAATTCCTATCAAGTATGATAATACTAGTACCATAAACCTATCAAAGAATCCCATTCAACATTCTAGAATCAAGCATATAGAAATTAAATATCATTTCTTGAGAGTTTATGTTCAAAAGGGTGATATTGCATTAGAGTTTGTTTCCATATAAAAACAACTTGCTGATATTTTTATAAAACCTCTTTGCGAAGATAAATTTTAAAAAATTTGACATGAACTTGGAATGATGAAATTTTTGAATTAACATCTTTAATCATGTTATTGAGACTATTAAAATTAATTGATAGATGATTGTTAATGATTATGGAGTGCCTAAGCATGATAAATAAATGATATGCATGAATTTGTAATCCTTAAAAGCTTATCACATTTCATGATTGTGTGACACACATACATATATATATGCATGATAAATGAGTTATATTTTTGAATTCATGATCATTTATTGTTTATTATCATATTTCATGCATTAAAATGACTTTTAAAGTGTTTTAGGATCATAAAATAGTCTTAGTACTGCTCAAAACTCAATCAAACAGCAAAATAGTACTGAAAAATGAGGATAGCCTGCTAGCTGCCTGAGGCAAGCAGCTAGCCGCCTGAACCAAGCGGCTAGATGCTTGGAATATGCTCCCAAACCTGAGAGCAAGCGGTTAGCTGCTTGGTCATAGGTTTGTCCGCCATTTTCTTCATCTCCCCTCCTTTATCTTACTTTCTTCAACCTCTCTCATGGCCATTCATATCTTCTTCATTTATTTTTAAATTTTCTTCATTTCTCATTCATTTTGTTGACAAAATCAATCATTCAAACCATTACTCATGCATTTAATTTTCATTAAACATTTTCCAATCATCATCATCACTTAATTCTCCAAATCTCAATATTAAAATCAAAGTTTGCTCATTTCTTTCTCTTCAATCATAAGTTCTTTCTACCTCATCTTTGAACAAATTAACACCATCCATTGTCTTAAATTATCTCTTAGATCAATATAATGAATTTAAAGTTATCCATTTCACTTATTATTTTACAAAACGAATTTGTGCATTTTTGGGGTTTTAAATTACCACTTCTATAGTGTGCTATCCTTATTGATTTTACCTTGGCTCTCTATTATATTATGCACCTATATTTTCATATACACTGTTGTTGTAATTATGGATTGAGGATGTTTATTGTTTGATATTTGGATGTTTCTTATTTGTTATTTGGATATGTGGCTGATGTTTGCTGGATAATATATATTTTATAACTCTATGGTTAATTGCATGTTTGAGTTTGATATGTTTCTTGATTAACCATTTATTTTTATTGGTCTTTACATAAGTTATTGTAATTTTGATGATGAAGGAGGAGAAATCATGTATTCTGAGTTCTTGAAGACAGATAATATGTATTTTGATCTTGAGGAACGTATTTTGATCTTGAGAAATTTGTACATATTTTTGAAATATTAAAGAGGAGTTTTACAAACTGTTATGGGTCATATATTAAAGGAGAGTTTATTTTAATATGTTGATTCATGTATGTCATATATTGAAAGGGAGTGTAAATGTCAAAATACATGAGATGTTTGTCATCATAAAAAAGAGGGAGATTGTTATCCAAAAGGACTACACATAATATAATTTTAATTAAAATGTATTTCATATTTTCACTGAGCTTTTGAAGGGTAGTATTTATGCAAGTGAATCAACTGAAATTAATTTCAAGACACTCAACGGACAATGACTCAATCAAGAATGAAGTTTCGAACTCAATGAACTAATATTGTGAAAATTCTTGTAAGACTAGTATAATTAAATTTATGCAGGATTTCACATTTAGGAAGCCTAAGTTTTTAATCAATTAATCATTATTTTTCATTGATTTAAAGTTTTACAATCATAAATCAAGTATTTTATACAAATTAATTATTTTTCAAAATGTGAACTAAACTGAAAAAGTTTTATAATCTTTGTTTTTAATAATAATTGTTAATTATAGATTTAGATTTATTTACAAAATAAAAAATATTTTTAACCATATCAAATTTCAGAAAGTGATGAGAATGTGAAATATTATTTAGACATTTTGAAATTATACTTGTTCGCAAAGATTTTTGACATTTTGAGCTATAATACAATTATAGAAATTATTAGGTAAATTATAATTTTATGAATAGTGGTACTGTAGTAATTTAAAATAATTTCGAAAATAGACCCATTTGTAAAGTTTATATGTTTTTAGGCCATAATATAATTATAAAAAGTTTTAGGTAAAATTATAATTTTATGAACAATGTTACTATAACAATTTCAAATTTAACGGTAACTTCACTGTAGCAAGCAGCTAACCGCTTGAGTGAAGAAGTTAGCCACCTCGATAGTGGAATTTGTCTGTAATGGCATGTTTCGAGTCTTATCTATATAAACCAAATCAAACTCGTTTATAATCTCTTGAATAACCAAAAACAAGTTTATACATCATTGATTGAGGTTCCAATTTGCAAATCTTGATAGATTAAATCTTTATTGAGCTATCATTTGCTTATCAACTCTAGATAGAGAGTATTTGTTGTGTTTCTTAAATTCATTGTAAACTTTATAAGTACTTAAGTATGGGAAACGCTTGAGTGAAGAGATTGGGGGATAATCTCTTGAGTGTAAAGATTTGTTGACACCTGAAAGTTAATTATAAAGAACTTGAAGCCTTAGAGAATTGGTTAGTGAAATCTTCAAGCTTGGTTTGCTTAGAAGTGTGGACTTAGGCGAGGATTGTCGAACCACGTAAAAATACTCGTTTTTGATTTCTCTTTCCTTATTCTTTTATTATTGCACTTTATCAAACTTATTATTTTTTAATTTTGTTATGACAGTATATTAAATTATTATATGGTTTGCTTAGATTAAATTTCAAAAACCCAATTCATCCCCCCTCTTGGGTTGCATAACTAACATTTTAGTATGTTTACTAATTGTTAATGGAAATAAGAATTAAGAAATATAAATAAATGATGAGTTTACTTACCTAAATGAGAAGTAAAATGAAATTAAAATGGCAGACGCACTTAAGATTGAAATAATTTCTAGAGTTCTTATTCTTGGGGAGTAAATAGGAATATAAATCTTATTTCTTAAAGTAATCATATTATCCTCACTTAAACAAAAAGAGCTATGAAATCAAAGTAATGGGTCTTACTTAAAATTGAGACTGATTGCTAAATTTCCTATTCTTGAGGGAAGGTGAGAAAGGAAATCTCATTTCCTAAAGTAACCACATTACTACCACTTAAATCATGAAATTCTCATTTTATTCATATTATTATTTTTTTTGTTGTTATTATAGTAATTATTTATCACAGTACTATTGTAATTATTAATCATTTAGTTAATAATAATTCTTACTATTTTTAATAAAATAATTATAAATAATACTTATTATTTGGAATAATAATAAGTATTAATTATAACAACAACAATAATACTTTTGATAATATAATTAATATAATAATTATTATTATTATAAATAATGACAATAATCAACTAAGGTCAATTTATAACTTATAATGATTCATTCCAATTCAAGATAAAGTAAACAAATGAATGATGGTGTAGTTTATTCCCATTTTGATTCCCATAATTAAAGTAAATAATTTATTTTGATTCTCGTTTACACTTTTAATTCAAATCTATTCTGATTCTAACTTGCTCTGATTACCGATTGGTAAACACACCATTAATTTTTTGAGTTCTTTTTTGGAGTGAGAAAATATTGATATTTAGAAAAGGGGTATTTTTAAAATTAAAATGAGTGTTATTAGTGATAAGAGATTGTGTCGTAGCAATCGATAGGTTTACTTAAAGATGGGGTTTCAATAGGATATTTGGGATGTTAACGACTCTACTCTAAATATTTAAAACTCGTGTTGCTACGTTTCAGTCAAGCGATTTTTGGTAGTTTGCGTAAACTTTGGGCACGAAGATGCCAACCTAGCTCTAGTTAATATAGAAGATTTTGCAATTATGTTTTTTAATTTATTTTTTAGATGAGAGATTTTGTAGTTAGTGAGTGTGTGTCTCTTTTTTTTAATAAAAAACTTCAATTAAGCACTTAAGGACAAGAATTACACGGGATAGAATTTCCTTCAATCAAATTATGCATTTTAAATTGTTAACAACATATTTAGTTAATTTATAAATGTTCTCATTTCTACTTCTCAATACATGATTGATATAAAGTGATCTGTCATAACCATACAAGTCTTGAATCTCAACAATTAGTCATGATATTTATTTTGCAGTCATGTTTGAGAGTCTTGTTATGTTCCTTATCAGTTTTGTTTTGAAGTGATTAATTGGATTGACCTTAAGATTTTGGGGCTGCTTAATAGCGATATTTTTGAACTCATTGATTAGGATCCTTACTTATTCAATTACCATTTTTTGAGTTTTTGTCGAACGATTGAATTTTGATCTAGTATTTAGATGTGTTGTACTTAAATTTTTATAATTTTCTATCATATGTGCATTTATAATAATGTAGGTAAAAATTCGATTACATATATACTTTTATCTAAAAACTATCAATTGCAACTTTATAGAAGGTCAAGACAAAGCTCTATTAACACCAAATCTAAATCAAGAGTGAATATCTTCTAAGCTAATATTTATTAATAATAACTTAATAAAAGGGTGGTAATATTTCTAACCCTTGAGTTGTGTTAACTCATCCCTACTTCAAAAGAATATTTATTAAACATTACTCCTAACAATTAAAATAAAGTAGAATTATGAATAATTAACTAATTTAATCCTTATTAATTTCTTTTATTGCATGATTTAGTTTTTTTTATCATCTTTGACCTCTATGGTATCTTTGACATAAGTTTTATTGTACAATTTTACCCTTAAAAGTTGAAAGTACTAAAAATATCAACAAGTTATTTTAACTCCACTAATGTTTTAATAAAAAATTTATATATACTAATAATTTATTAATGATACTTCGTTAATATGATTATTAACTAAGAGGTTGCTTATTAAATGTCTGAAATATGAAATTTTATTAATTTTAGATCTTTTTAAGTTTTCTCATTTATATTTTATAACTTATGTCTGATTCTTAGACACTTACCTCTGAATAGAAAATTTAAATTTTTATGACTTTTATCTAAATGAAAAAAATGTCTGAATGAGAAACTTTGTTGTGGTTAAGTGATAGACAAACTTAATAGTTATTTGACTGATATATGTGTGTTACTTGGGATTTACTATAGCATTTTGCCTAAATTTTATTTATTGCAATTCCTTATTTTGGCTAACTATTAATTTAATGAACATTAGTTAAGAATGTACCTAAAAAAAGACTGACTTAGTAGAACATATCAAGATAATACAAGGTCTTAGATTAGGTTTTCCAATTTAAGTTAACCTTGAATAGAGTTATACTTAATTTAAAATTAGTGAAGAACTAAACATAAGGATTCACTTTATAAGGCAATTAGAACTTAGAGTGTTTAATGCTATATTATATATTAGCATAACACTGTCATTATTAGGTTACATATAAATATAAGATATCTAACAAGTGACATCTGAGAATGCATTAGAGATTTTACCCAATGTTGTAGTAGATGTTGTAGTAGCAATACTGTAATCGAAAACAAAAGCCAATACTATTAAGTGAATTTAAGCACTCAACTATATAGCTATCATTGAAGTCTTTCTTTGAGTTTAATGTTAGATTTTCCTTATTGCATTTAATTTACTGCATTTATTTTTATATTTATTCAATTAGATTATTAATTACAATTGTTGTCTTAATTACACTAAAATTGCATTTCTAGGATTGTTATAGCAAACCTGATAATGTTAATCCCTGTAGAGACGATCTGAATACTCATCATTAAATTACTTATTGTGTACACTTGCGTACTGACATATATAGTAGTAAGAAGCATAGCACCCTTGAAGGCTTGATTGAGTGGTCTTCAAATAATTCTATTCAATTAGATTATTAATTACCATAATTATTTTGTCTTAATTACATTGAAATTGCACTCTTAATACTGTTGTAGCAAACTTAATAACATGAATCCCTATGAAGACAATTTGAGTACTTATCATTATATTACTTATTGTATACATTTGTACACTAATACATATAGGAATAAAAAGCAAACTACTATTAAAGGTTTGATTGAGTGCTCTTTAAATAATTTTGCTTAACTAGCCACTTAATTTCGAATCATCGAGTTAAGGGATTAAAATTCAATTTGATCTTTACCCTTCCTCTAATTTTTTTAATAATTTATTTTTTAAAAAGAAAATTATTAAAAAATTAAATGTTCTTTGCAATGATCATTTTGTGATTTTGTTATCTTTCTGAAGACATAAAACATAACTAGTTTGCATTGTTATATCAAATAATTTTTTAAAATATTTTTATTAATGTAAAATATAAATTTTTTTATAAGTAATAAGTTAATAAACTAGACAAAAAAGTTATTAAAAATTTAAAAGAAATTAAAAGAGTTATTAGGGAGTATAAGTTCTCTTTCTTTCTCGTTGAATTCTTACTTTTAGTTGTATGTCAAAAGTATCTCATTGACTACTTCATCAAATTCTCGAATTGCCATTAATTCATTCTATATTGACTTTAATTTTTTCCTCCATTCTGATTAGAACAAGTGACATTAGAGCCCATGATTTGTACTCGGGAGTATAAGTAGCTTATGTAGCATAATAATAGTGATAGATTTATATATGTCTATAAATATAATGCTGAATGGCTTTAAGTGTGAAAAGAATATAATTTTAAATAGGACCATTATAACCCTTATGGGACATATAAGATTACTTTCACATGAAAAGATTTTTATTTAAAAAATGGTAAAAGAATGAAATCCTTAATTATAGGGGTGAAAGTGATATACTTAAGTTATTTTAAGGGATAACTTATACAATTGGTAGACCTATAGAATCCCAAAGATGAGACTTTTCACTCATTATTCATGTCACTTTATTATTCAACACTTACTTTGAAAGTCTAAAAGATCATTGCTAAAAAATTTGATAGGGTAATTGATTTTAGCATGTGAAGGCACAAAGTTATGGATACCTCACTTAAATCAATCTTGACATGGTCTTGAAGGACATAAGGCACATGTATGATGAAAAGACTTGAGATGGTAAGAACAAAAAGGATGTGGTTTTATCAGGTCATGTCTGATCAAGGGGTAGATCATGTAGTTCTAGATTATGATTGTTAAATTATAACATAGCTTACATTAGAAGGGAAGTACTTGTTAAAAGGCTTTAAAAATCACCTTCATATAACAAGTTACGTACATGGCTTTAAAATGAATCCTAGGGTATTAGTACACAAGCATTTATTAAGATTCACAAAACTACATGTTGATTTAATGAATTTCGACAAATATATCAAAAATAAAATTGAAAATAAAATTCTTCTATACTTACTTTTAGAAGAATAAAGTCACTTTGTAACTATATTACTGAATAGAAAGAGTATGATCTTTCCAAGAAAGTCTCTACAAAATTGACTAATCTGAAGATTCATAATAAAGATAAATGTTCTAAAGTAACTGAAATTCTAACTGTGCAATCTAAGAGGGGGGAGAATTGGAATTTTAAAAATTAATCTAAGCAAATCACAGAACAATTAATTCTAATGCCTTAATGAAACCAAGAACAATAAGTTTTACAATGTTGAAACATAAAAGAGTAGGGAAGAGAAAACAAACACAAATATTTTTACGTGGTTCGACAAACCTCGCCTACATCCATGTCTCCAAGCTAACCAAGCTAAAAAATTTCACTATCCAACCCTCTCATAGCTTCAATTCCATTACAATTAACTTTAAGGTGTCAATGAACCCTTACAATCCAACAATTATTTTTCAATCCCTTTACCCAAGAATTTCCCATACTTATACGACCACAAATTTGATAATGAATTTGAGAAATACAACAAACACTTTCTATCTAGAGTTGATATATAAATGATAGCTCAATGAAGATTTAATCTATGAACATTTACAAATTGGAAACTCAATTAATGATGTATAAACTTATTTTTTGTTGTTCAAGAGCTTATAAATGAGTTTAATATGGGTTTATATAGTTTAGGCTCAAAAAATAGCCGCTATAGGTAAATTCCAGTGCCGAAGCAGCTAGCCACTATCCTCAAATAGTTAGTCGCTTGCTATAGTTAAGTTACTATTAAATTTAAAATTGCTACAGTAATACTGTTTATGAAATTATAATTTTGCTCAAAACTTTTATAATCTTGAGCTTCACAAACTTTTAAATCAAGTATAAATTAAATCATAATGGCTTTACAAGAATTTATCATAATTAAAAGTCCGTTGCGCTCCAAACTTTATTCTTGATTGAGTCGTTGTTTGTTGAGTATCTTGAAATTGATTTCACTTGATTCACTTGTATAAATACTATTCTTCAAAAGCTTAGTGAAAATGTGAAATATAATATTAATTTAGAATAATTAAGATACATATTTGTTATCATCAAAATTATATTATGTGTAGCCTTTAGGCTAACAATCTTCTCCTTTTTTATGATGACAAACATCTCATGTATTTTGACATTTATATTCTCCCTCAATACATGGCATACATGAATTAACATATTTAATATAAACTCCCTTTAATATATGATTTATAATAGTTTGTAAAACTCTCCCTCAATATTTCAAAAATATGTACAAACTCCTTAAGATCAAAATGCCTATTACCTGTCTTTAAGAATTCAAAATATATAATTTCTCCCCCTTCATATTTCAAAACCATGCATATATACTTCAAGATAAAAAAAATATGTATTACCTACTTTTAAGAATTCAAAATACATGATTTCTCTCCCTTGATCATTAAAATTACCAATAACTTATGCAAAGACCAATAAACATAAATGGTTAGTCAAGAAACATATAAAAACCGAACATGCAATTAACCAAAGAGTTATAATATTCTTAGAATTTAGAAAACGTCAATCAAATATAAAACATCTAAATATCAAACAATGATCATCCTCAATTCACAATTAGAACAACAATGTATATGAAAATGTAAGTGGATAATATAATAGAGAACCAAGGTAAAATTCATAAGGATAACACATTATAGAAGTGGTAATTTAAATCTTAAAAAATGCATAAATTTATTTTGTAAAATAATAAGTGAAATGGATGAATTTAAATTAATTATATTGATCCAAGAGATGATTTAAGACAATGGATGGTATTAATTTGATAAAAAAATGAGCTAGAATGAACTTATGATTGAAGAGAAAGAAATGAGCAAACTTAGATTTTAATGTTGAGATTTAAAGAACCAAGTGATGAATGATGATTTTAATGAAGATCAAATGCATAAGCAATGGTTTGAATGATTGATTTTGTCATAAAAATGAATGAGAAATGAAGAAAATTTAAAAAGGAATGAAGGAAAGATAAACATAAATGGTTAGTCAAGAAATATATAAAAATCGAACATGCAATTAACCAAAGAGTTATAACATTCTTAGAATTTAGAAAACGTCAATCAAATATAAAACATCTAAATATTAAACAATGATCATCCTCAATTCACAATTAGAACAACAATGTATATGAAAATGTAAGTGGATAATATAATAGAGAACCAAGGTAAAATTCATAAGGATAACACATTATAGAAGTGGTAATTTAAAACTCAAAAAATGCACAAATTTATTTTGTAAAATAATAAGTGAAATGGATGAATTTAAATTAATTATATTGATCCAAGAGATGATTTAAGACAATGGATGGTATTAATTTGATAAAAAAATGAGCTAGAATGAACTTATGATTGAAGAGAAAGAAATGAGCAAACTTAGATTTTAATGTTGAGATTTAAAGAACCAAGTGATGAATGATGATTTTAATAAAGATCAAATGCATGAGCAATGGTTTGAATGATTGATTTTGTCATAAAAATGAATGAGAAATGAAGAAAATTTGAAAAGGAATGAAGGAATGATGAATGGCCATGAGAGTGGTTGAAGAAAGCAAGATAAAGGAGGGGAGATGAAGAAAATAGGTGACAAACCCGTGACCAAGCGGCTAACCGCTTGGGGTAAGCGGCTAACCGCTTGGGGCAAGCGGCTAGCTGCTTGATCTCGGGTTTGGAAGTTGATTCCAAGCAGCTAGCTGACTATCCTCGATTTTCTTCACTATTTTGCTGTCCGACTAAGTTTTGAGCAATCCTAAGACCATTGTATGATTCCAAAACACTTTAAAAGCCATTTTAATGCATGAAACGTGATAATAAACAATCAAATGATCATGAATTCAAATATATAAATCATCTATCATGCATATATATATCATATAGTCATGAAATGTAAGAAGTGCTGAAGGATTGCAAATTCATGCATATCATTTGTTTGTTATGCTTAAGCACTCCATAATCATTAACAATTATCCATCAATTCATTTTAATAGTCTCAATAACATGATTAAAGATGTTAATATGAAAATTTCATCATCCCAAGTTCATGTCAAATTTTAAAAAATTATTTTTCGCAAATAGGTTTTGTAAAAATATCGGCAAGTTGTTTTTCTGTAGAGACAAACTCTAATGCAATATCACTTTTTTTTAACATGATCTCTCAAGAAATGATGCCTAATCTCTATATGTTTGGTTCTTGAATGTTGATTGAGATTCTTTGATAGGTTTATGGTATTGGTATTATCACACTTTATAGTAATTTATTCAAGGTTAACGCCATAATCTTTAGGTGTTTGTTTCATCCAAAGAGCTTATGCACAACAAATACCTGCGACAATATATTCGACTTTAGTGGTTGAAAGTGCAACTAAGTTTTATTTCTTATTGAATCATGAAACAAGTGCATAACCTAGAAAATGACAAGTGCCACTAGTACTTTTCCTATCAACCTTATGACAAACAAAATCGACATCCGAATAATAAGTTAAATCTATTTGAGTTCCTTTAGGATACCAAAGGCCAAGATCTATGGTTCCATTCAAATAACTAGAAACTTTTTTCACAGCAAGCAAATGAGATTCCTTGGGACATGATTGAAATCTTGTATATAAACATATATTAAACATGATATTAGATCTACTAGCAGTTAAATAGAGTAAAGAATCAATCATATCTCGATACATCTTGATATCAACCTCTTTACCTTTTTCATCTTTGTCTAGCTTGATTGTTGAGCTCATTGGAGTCCTTTTGGTTTTTGAGTTATCAATCCCAAAATATTTGAGCAAATCTCTAATATACTTAGCTTGATTGATGAATATTCCCTTATTGTTTTGTTTTATTTGCAGTCCAAGAAAATATTTCAACTTTGCCATCATACCATTTCAAACTCCTTACTTATATATGTAGAAAACTCTTTACATAAATATTCATTAGTAGAACTAAAGATAATATCATCCATATAAATTTGAACTACAAGAATATTCTGGTTCTTATGTTTAACAAAAACAGTAGTATCTACTTTTTTCATTGAGAAACTATATTCCAGCAAGAAATTCTTAAGCCTATCAAACCATGCTCTAAATGCTTGTTTTAATCCATATAAAGTTTTTGATAACTTTAAAACATGATTCAAAAATTTTTTATTTTCAAAACTAGGGGGTTCTTTGACATAAATTTTCTCCATAATATAACCATTCAAAAAGCACTTTTGACATCCATTTGAAATAAAATAAAATATTTATGACATGCATATGTTAATAACATCTGAATTGATTCTAATATAGTTACTAGTGCAAATGTTTCATTAAAATCAATTCCTTCTTCTTGATTATATCATTGACCTACTAATTTAACTTTATTTCTAATAATTACACCAAATTCATCTATTTTATTCCTAAATACCTATTTAGTACCTATGATTGACTGGTGTTTCGGTTTAGGAACTAATTTCCACACATTATTTCTCTTAAATTAATTTAATTCCTCTTGCATTGCCATAATCCAAGATTCATCATTTTCTACATCCGCAAAAGATTTTGATTCAATTTGAGAAATAAATGCATTGTACTCACATGTATTCCTAAGTGATGGCCTAGTGGTTATATCTCGTGTAGAGTCTCCTAAAATTAAATTCTTAGGATGAGAAGAAACATACCTCTACTCTTTAAGGAATGTTTGAAAAGTACCTCTTTATTGCTCTATGCTTGTTTCTTTTTCTTGTTTACCCTCTTGATTTTTAGGTGGTGTCTCCTCTTGTTTATCTTGTATGGATCCTAGTAGTAAATCTCTATCTACATCATCATCAACAACTATTTTCTTTGCAGAATTAGGGTTAGACTCATCAAATGCAACATGCATAGATTCTTCTACTACTAAAGTTCTTTTATTATAAATTCTATAGGCTTTGCTTGTGTTTAAATAACCGAGAAAGATACCAATATCAAATTTTGGATCAAATTTACCAATATTTTCTTTTATGTTCAAAATAAAACATTTGCATGCAAAAACTTTAAAATAACCAATATTAGGTTTTTTATCTTTCCAAAGCTCATAGGAAGTTTTATTAAGATAAGGTCTAATTAACACACAATTTAAAATACAGCACGCGGTGTTGACAGCTTCGGCCTAAAAATATTTTAGTAAACCATTTTCATTCAATAGTTCTAAACATTTCTTGAATAGATCTATTCTTTCTTTCAACAACGCCATTTTGTTGTGGAGTCTTAGGTGATGAAAATTAATGTTCAATACCTAAATCATTACAGAAATTTTCAAATGCATGATTTTCAAACGCTCTACCATGATACTTCTAATGCAAGTAATTGAGTAATCTTTTTCATTTTGAAACTTTTTACAATAAACTTTAAATGCCTCAAAGGCATCATCTTTATTAGCTAAAATAATACCCAAGTAAATCTAGAATAATCATCTACAATTACAAATGTATAATATTTTTCGCTTAAACTAGCATATCTAGATGGTCCAAACAAATCCATATAAAGTAATTGAAGAGGTTTTAAAGTAAAAACACGATTCTTGTTTTTCAATGAAGTTTTGATTTGTTTACCGAATTGACAACTTCACAAATTTTATCCTTTTGAAAATAAATTTTTGGAAGGCCTTTAACTAAATCATTTTTCAAAATTTTTGATATCAAATCTATGCTTGCATGTCTTAGTCTTCTATGCCACAACCAACAATCATTATGTAATGAAGAAAAACATTTGCCCCGAGTAGATGCATAATCTATATCAATTGTATGCACATTTATATACCTACTACTAACAAATACTATCTTGCCATCACATGCATTTTCAATAACACATTTTGATTTATCAAAGATAATCCTATAACCTTTATCACATAATTGGCTAATACTAAACAAGCTATGTTTCAAATTTTCAACCAAACTTACATTCTCAATAAGAGTTGAAGAATTTTTACCAATATTACCGATACCTATAATCTTTCCTTTTGAGTTATCTCCAAAAGATACATCTCCACCATTTTTAATTTTGGTAAAGCTTGAGAACCAAGAATAATTCCTTGTCATGTGTCTTGAACACCCACTGTCCAAATACCATTTGTTCTTTTTTTTTTAAATTCCTAAAAAAGAAATTTTAAGTCTTAGGTACCTAAATCTTTTTGGATCCTTAGGTGTTAGCAATGGTTCCTTTCAAAATCCAAACTCCTTGGTATGCATTTATTTTAATATGGCATCTATAACTCATATGACCATTTCCATTGCAATAATGATAAAAAATCTTAGGATTGTTCGTAGAGTTAGCTCTAACAAAATAATTCTTATAATATTTTTGCTTTTAGTTAGGTTTATACCCTATTCCACCTTTATCAAATACACATTTTTGAGTACTGAGTAATTTTTCTAAGTTCTTTTGATCATTTGTGAACTTTAACACAATTTCATTGAGTTCATTTGTCTTTTTCTTAAGAACTTCATTTTCTTTCAATAATTTATTACTATATAACTCTTTATGCTCATGTAAAGTACTTTGTTTATCTTTAATTGAAGTAAGCTTATCATGCAATTCTTTATTATCTAATTCTAGTATTTGGATCTTTTCATTTAATAAGTCATTACACTTTTGTAATGCATCTCTTTCATTTGAAAGTTATAACATATTCTTTTTAAGGCATACATTCTTTTTACCAATTCTCAACCAATCATCATGTAATTTCTTAAATGAATCATATAACTCATCATAAGTAGGGTCAGTTACCTCATCATGTTCATCATCCGACTCATCTCTAATTGCCATAAGTGCCAAATTTAACACTTCATGAGATTCATTTTCATCGCTCGATTCTTCTACACTATCATCCTAAGTAGCTACCATGGCTTTCTTTTTATAGCTAAGAAGTGGGCACTTTGATCTTATATGGCTAGGCTTTTTGCATTCATAATATATAATTGTCTCCTTCTTCTCCTTTTGATTCTTGAGGTTTCTGAATTTTCTTCGCTCAATAGGTTTTTTATTAAATTTTCTAAATCTTCTTGCTAGCATAGTCATCTTCTCATCATCCAGCTCGCTATCCTCATCACTCTCATGTTTTAAAGCTTTGAGAGTGATGCTTTTCTTTTTCTCTTTATTTCCTCTTTCAGCTACTAAATCTTCCTAATAAGAAATAAGAGAACCAATTAGATCATCAATAAGCATTGTATTTAAGTCTTTAGCTTCCTCAATGGCAGACCTCTTAGGCCTCCATTCCTTTGGTAGTAATCTAATGATTTTCTTAACTTTCTCGCTATTAGAAAAGGTCATTCCTAGAGCTCCTGGAGTGTTTACTATATTCGTAAATCTAGTATACATAGATTAAACACTTTCATTTTATTTCATTTAAAATAATTCATATTGTCGAGTGTATCTACTAATTTTAGACTCTTTCACTTGATTAGTACCTTCATAAACAACCTCAAGTTTATGCCAAATTCATAGGCACTTTCACAACTAGAGAATCTATAAAATTCTTTCTTATCAAGGGCATAGAATAATGCATTTATAACTTTAGAATTTAGAGAAGCTTTTCTCTTTTCTAGTTCATTCCATTCCCATGAAGGTTTTGGAATGTCATCTCCTAATTCATTTTTAGTCATTGGCATAAATGATCCATCACAAACAACTTCCCAAATTTCATAATCTAAAGCTTGTAAATAAATTCTTATCCTATTTTTCCAATATGGGTAGTCATTATCTTCAAAGAACGGTGGTTGAGTTCTGGATTGTCCTTCCCTAAATGTGGATTCATTTTGGATTGCCATGGATCTTTTACTCTAGACAGTTAAGTCCTAATGAGAAAACTCGCTCTGATACCAATTGAAATTCTAATTGTGCAACCTAAGAGGGGGGTGAATTAAGATTTTAAAAATTAATCTAAGCAAATCACACAACAATTAATTTTAATGCCTTAATGAAACCAAGAATAATAAGTTTTACAATGCTGAAACATAAAAGAGTAGGGAAGAGAAAACAAACACAAATATTTTTATGTAGTTCGGCAAACCTCGCCTATGTCCAAGCTAACCAAGCTCGAAGATTTCACTATCCAAGTCTCTCACGGCTTCAATTCTATTACAATTGACTTAAAGGTGTCATTGAACCCTTACAATCCAGCAATTATTTTCTAATCCCTTCACCCAAGTGTTTTCTACACTTATACAACTACAAATTTGATAATGAAGTTGAGAAATACAATAAACACTCTTTATCTAGAGTTGATATATAAATGATAGCTTAATAAAGATTTAATTTATGAAGATTTACAAATTGAAAACTCAATCAATGATGTATAAACTTATTTTGGTTGTTCAAGAGTTTAGAAATGAATTTGATTTGGATTTATATAGTTTAGACTCGAAAAATAGTCATTATAGGCAAATTCCCGTATCAAAACGGCTAGCCTCTTTCCTCAAGCGGTTAGTCACTTGCTACAGTGAAATTAACATTAAATTTGAAATTGTTGCAGTAATACTGTTCATGAAATTATAATTATACCCAAAACTTTTATTAATTATACTATGGCTCAAAAACTTATACAACTTTACATATAGGTCCATTTTTGAAATTATTTCAATTTGCTATAGATCACTATTCATAAAATTATAATTTTACTCAATATATTCTTATAAGTGTATTATAGCTCAAAATATTAAAATCTTTGCGAACAAGTCTAATTTCAGAATTTCTAAAAATTATTTCTCATTCCCATAACTTTTTAAAATTATGATAGGATCAAAAATATTTTTGATTTTGTAAATAAACCCAAATTTATATTTAAAACTTTACTTATTAAAATAAAAAAATTATAAAACTTTTTCACTTTAATCCATTTTTAGAAAATCAATTATTTTGCATGAAATACTTGATTTATGACCAAAACTATAGATTAACGAATTAAAATCTTGAGCTTCACAAATTGCTAAATTAAGCATAAATTAAATCATATAAGCTTTACAAGAATTTATCATAATCAAAAGTTCGTTGTGTTCTATACTTTATTCTTGATTAGGTCGTTGTCTATTGAGTGTCTTGAAGTTGATTTCACTTGATTCACTTGTATAAATACTATCGTTCAAAAACTTAGTGAAAATATGAAATAGATTATTAATTTAAAACAATTAAGATATATGTTTGTTATCATCAAAATTACATTATGTATATAACCTTTAGGTTAACAGTAATAATATCTAAAGCTTTAGCTACTAAGGAAAAAGATGATAGAGTAAGAGAAGAATTATAGTGATTTAAATGCCGTAAGAAAACTTAAACAATTCAATCATAACCCAAAGTCATAGTGAAGATCAATTCAAGTTGTTTGTGAACCAATTAACCAGCCTTAATAATTCGTTGATTTATAATACCTTAATATGAAAACAAATGGAAATCTAAAGCACAAAATTAGACTCAATTAAAAAGTAATAAAGAAGACAAATTTATATGGTTTTTATTCAATAGTAAAGGACAACCTATGTCCATAGAAAAGCCACTAAAATGAGTTTTTACTAATGATTCATAAAGATCTTGCAGAGATTTTACAAAGAAAACTTCAAAGAACAAGATGACTTTTTCTCTTTCTTTTATATCTCTTTAAAAAGCTCTCTTATATATTTTGAAACTACTTAAAAATTGACTTATATGCTAGTTGATAGCATTTCTAGATTGCACTGGTTTCTAACATATGGATAACGCTTTGTAACAACCTTGATTTCTTTCTTCACATGTAACTTAATATGTATCACTTAATCCTTGATCAAAATGCCTTCAATGATTGTCATTTCAATTTAAAATGACTCACATGTCTAGCTTGTGACAATTTGAAACATATTTAGTAAACAAAATAGTATCATTAGTCACAAAAAGTTTTTAATTTAGCAATTAAGTTTACATTTCGTTGCCTTGAATCAAACTTTCTTTCCTGATTCTTTCTCAAACTTTAAGCAATTTCAAAGATTACTAAAGCAGACTAGTCTAAAAACACCTTGAATTTAGCTGAAGAAACCATATTATTAAGTGTATTTATAGAGTTCTCATTTGTATGCACCTTAGATATCTTCACAACTTCTTTAGACATTCAATTCTAATGAAATGGATTTTAATGTCTATATGTTTAGTCCTTTTATTGTATCTAGAATTTTTACATAAATGAATGGCATTGGAGCCATTGCAGTAGATTATTATAAACTCTTGTTTCATTCCTAATTCACCTATTAAACTTTAAAGCCATAAAGCTTCCTTTAAACTTTAATTGCAACTATGTTTTTTGCATCTATATTTAGAAAGGCAACCATATGTTGTAAAGTAACTTTCAAGCTAATAAGGCATCTCTTAGACATAAACACATAAATTTTCAATGATCTTCTTCTATCTAAGTCTATTGTATAATCTAATTCCACATACCCTAGTAAACCATCACATCTTCTCTTAGGTTTACCATAAACCACAACACAGCTCAATGTACCATCTAGATACCTCATGATCTACTTGACTACTTTCAAATGTTCCTTCCCTAATGATTCTATATACCTACTAGCAACACTCAATGCATGTAATATACTTGGTCTTGTCAACACCATAGCATACATAAAGTAACCAATAGCATTCCTATATGACATATTTTCCATGTCAAGCTTCTCATCATCTGTTTTTAGATATTATGAGCTACAATGGACTGTATAGGTCTGAAATCTAGTATCCTATATGTATTTTTCATCAAAATCTTTTTCATAAAACTAAGATCCTTTATATGTAACTCAAAATTTACGACCAGCTTCAATTCTTCAATTTAACCTTTTTCTTCACAAGCTGTTAGCATGTCATCTTCATATAGGAGAAGATATATATAGAGATTATCCTTTACCAAGTAGTAATAAATAGAACAATCATAATTAGTAATATATATATATATATATATATATATATATATATATCCATAATGTCAATTTTGATGATAACAAAAAAATTGAGAATTATTAAATTTTAAAAAAACTTAAATTATTTTTTATACATTTTAAATAAATCATTATTTTCATAATATAAAGGTTTTGTACTCATTAAAAGAAATGATTTTATGAAATTCGTTGCTGAAATTCTAATTGTGTAATCTAAGAGAGGGTTGAATTGAGATTTTAAAATTTAATATAAGCAAACCACACCATAATTAATTCTAATACCTTAGTGAAATAAAAACAATAAGTTTAATAATGCTAAAAAATAAAAGAGTAAGGAAAGAGAGAACAAACACAGATATTTTTATGTGGTAAACCTCGCCTACGTCCATGCCTCCAAGCTAACCAAGCTCGAGGATTTCATTATCCAAGTAAATCCCGAAGCTTTAAGTTCGTTACAATTGACTTTAAGGTGTCAATAAACCTTTACAATCTAGAAATTATTCCTCAAACCCTTCATTCAAGTGTTTCCCATACTTATACACTTAGAAATTTAAGAAATTTAAGCTTATAACAAGAAAATCTCTCTTTAAGAGTGGATGAACAAATTATAGCACAACAATTATTCAATCTATGATGTATAAACTTATAAAGCCTTATTGAAGAGATTAGAAATGAGTTTGATTTTAGTTTATATATTTTTTACTCAAAAAATAGCCATTATAAGTAAATTTCAGCATCGAAGCGGGTACTATTAAATTAGAATAGTGAAGTTACTATTAAATTAGAATTTTGCTATAGTAATACTGTTTATAAAATTATAATTTTATCCTAAAATTTTCATAATTACACTAAAGCTGATAATCTCATAAAACTTTACAAACAGATTCGTTTCCAGAATGGTTTGAAATTGCTATAATACCATTGTTCACAAAATCACACTTTTGCCTAAAACATTATGTAATCATACTATAGCTCAAAATGTCAAAAATCTTTGTAAACAAGTCTAATTTTATAATTTATAGATAATACTTCTCATTCCCATAATTTTATGAAATTATGATATGACAAAAAATATTTTAAATTTTGCACATAAACTAAATTCATATTTAAAATAATATTTATTAAAATCAAAATTTGTAAAATATTTTCATTTTAGTCTAGATTTAGAAAATCAATTAGTTTGTATGAAATACTTGATTTATGATCAAAACTTTAGATTTAATAAAAAATAATAATTAATTGATTAAAATCTTGAGCTTTACAAATTACTAAATTAAGCATAAATTAAATCATACTGACTTTATAAGAATTTATCGTAATATTAAGTCTGTTGAGTTCCAAACTTCATTCTTGATCAAGTTGTTGTCCTTAAGTATCTTGAAATTGACATCACTTGGTTCACTTGCATAAATACTATCTTTCAAGAACTTTGTAAAAAATATAAAATACAATATTAATTAAAATCATTAAGATACATATTTGTTATCATCAAAATTATATTATGTGTAGCTCTTTAGGCTAACAATCTCCCCCTTTGGATGATGACAAATTATTTTATGTATTTTGATATTTATACTTCCCTTCAATACATGGCATACATGAATCAACATATTAAAATAAACTCCCTCTTAATATGTCAAAACTATGTACAAAATTTTCAAGGTCAAAATATATATTACCTGTCGTCTCTAAGAATTGAAAATATATGATTTCTCCCCCTTCATCATTAAAATTACTAATAACGTATGTTGAGACCAATAAACATAAATGATTAATCAAGAAACATATAAAATTCAAGCATGCAATTAACCATAGAGTTATGAAATCCATATTATCTAACAAACATCAACCAACTAACAAAGATCAAACATCTACAATTATTGAAATAACACATGATAAGCATACATAATTAAGATAACAATGCATATAAAGATGTAATATAGAGTGAGAAATGACTAAAATAGAGTACTATGAAGATGGTAGATGTGAAGAAGAGGATGGTGGTAGAAACATAAGAGCAGTAAAAAGTTACTGCTACCCATCAAGAATCCACTGTTATTGAGCAAAAAAGTATTGTTATTAATAAAATAATTATTGCTACTACTCAAAGAGGCATTGATGTTTTGAAATAGACTAAATCTAAAAAGCTTTAAACTGTAACTAAAGTTGGCTATGCTGCCAGAAAGAGCATGCATGTTAGTCAATAGCTACTGTATTGGATCCACATGATTGATTGAAGTGGAATATGAAGGACCCTCAAATGGTGAAGGATGTGAAGGCTATAGGACACTGAGATCAGGGAGCTTGTCTGGATCAAGAATATCATTAAAGAATCGATGATACGAAAGGACAAGTCTCTTATCTTTATACCACTAATCATTATCATATACAAATCTCAAATTGGCTATAGCATCATCACCTAATTCATTAAGACTTAAAAATATTGGTTCGGTTAAGGAAACATGAAAGTATTTCAGAATACGGGTGATAATACTACCATAAAGAAGTTTTCGATTTGGAAACCTTGATACACTGAAAATGCATTAAAGGATGATATATCAACATTTAACACTCTACCCTTAAGAATACAATCTAACAAAGCAACATCTAAATGAGTAACCTCATCACCTTGTCCTCCCCTAGGACTTATTATAAGTTGAAGAACATAATGGAATATTCTCATTTGAAGCAGTAATGCCTAGGATCTGAAAGAGGATTTACAAAAATCGGAGGACAAATCAGAACGTTTATAAATTTTTCTAACAACATTCTCAACAGAATACCAAGAATAATAAAGTTGACTTCTAGTAGTGTACCCTTTTAACCCTTCATTCGAAGTTCTAAGAATCTGATTTAAGTGCCTTGATTGAGCCGTTGTTCATTAAGTTTCTTGCAATTGATTTCACTTGATTCACTTGTATAAATACTATCCTTTGAGAACTTAGTAAAAATGTGAAATATATTATTAATGAAAACAATTAAGATATATGTTTGTTATCATCAAAATTATATTATCTGTAGTCTTTAGGCTAACAATCTCTCTTTTTTTATGATGACAAACATTTCATGTTTTTTGACATTTATACTCTCCCTCAATACATGGCATACATTAATCAACATATTAAAATAAACTTTCCCTTAATATATGATCTATAATATTTTGTAAAACTCCCTCTCAATATTTCAAAAATATGTACAAACTCTTTAAGATCAAAATACATATTACCTATCTTCAAAAATTCAAAATACATGATTTCTCTCCCTTCATCATCAAAATTACCAATAAAGACCAATAAACATAAATGCTTAATCAAGAAACATATAAAACTTAAGCATGCAATTAACCATAGAATTATAAAATCCATACTATCCAGCAAATATCAACCACATATCCAAATAACAAAATAGAAAACATCTAAATATCAAACAATGATCATCCTCAATCTATAATTATCTTGTGTGCATCCTTGTAGTAATTCTCCATCAAAACAATTAAATCATCACATTCATCATTTTCTCTTAGATCATGATCAAGTGATTATTCTCTCAAGCTTTCATTTAGGAATTCTCCACCATTTATTGATTATGGTACCTATAAAAAAATATTTAAGATGTTCCCTTTGGTACCCAAATACTTTTGGGTCCTTGAATACTAGTAATGGTTCTTTTTAGAACCCAAATATATTTTATTCTGTAATATACATTTCTTTTAACTGAATATTTATGCTTCATATGACCATTTTGATTGCAATAATAACAAATAATTTTATGATCACTTGTAGAGGTAGCTTTAAGAAAATAATTCTTATAATATTTTTGTTTTAAGTGAGGCTTATATCTAAGTCCTCCTTTATCAAACATATATTTTTAAGTGCTCAGTAATTTTTCTAAATTCTTTTGACCACTTGTGAATTTTAACACAATTTCATTAAGCTCATTATTTTTTTTCTTAAGGACTTCATTTTCTTTCATAAATTCATCAACACGTGATTTTTCATACTCATATGAAGTACTAAGTTTCAAATTTGATAATACAATCCTATCATGCAATGTTTTATTCTCTAATTCTAGGCATGTAATCTGTGCATTTAATGAACCATTGCATTTTTGTAAGGCATCCTTTTCACTTAAAGTTTTTAATATTTTCTTTTAAAGGAATACATTCTTTTTACCTAATCTTCTTCAATCATCATGTAATTCTTTAAAAGCATCATACAAATCATCATAAGTAAGAAGATCATTTACCTCATCAAGTTTATCATTTAATTTATCTCCAATTGCCATAAGTACCAAATTTGACAATCATGAGATTCCTCCTTATACGTAACTTCAACTTTTCTCCAAATTTTATAAGCATTAGAATAATTTGAAACTTTATGAAATTCCTTTCTATCTTAGGCATAAAATAAAGTATTCACAGCTTTAAAATTTAAAGACGTCTTTTTCCTATCTGACTCACTTAAAGCATTCTTCCTAAGAATGGATGAACCATCATAAACTATTTCCTATAGTTCATAGTCTAAGGCTTGTAAAAAGACTTTCATCTTATTTTTTCAATATGGACAGTCATTACCATTAAAGAACGGTGGTCATGCTATAGATTGTCTTTTCCTAAATGTGAATTCATTTTGGGTCTCCATGAATCTTTTACTCTAGATAGTTAAGTCCTAACAAGAGAACTAAACTCTGATACCAATTTAAATTCTAGTTATGCAACCCAAGAGGGGGTGAATTGGGACTTTAAAAATTAATCTAAGCAAATCACACAACAATTAATGCTAATGCCCTAATGAAATCAAGAACAAAAAGTTTAACAATACTAAAACATAAAAGAGTAGGGAAGAGAAAACAAACATAAATATTTTTACGTGGGTCGGCACACCTCACTTACTTCCACTCCTCCAAGCCAACCAAGCTTGAGGATTTCATTATCTAAGCCTCCTACAATTTCAATTCTGTTACAATTAACTTCAAGGTGTCAATGAAATCTTACAATCCAGGGATTATTCCCCAATCCCTTCATCCAAGTGTTTCCCACACTTATACAACTACAAATTTGATAAGAGATTAAAAATTACAACAAGAAAATCTCTTTTCAAGAGTGGATGAATAAATATAATACTACAATGATTTAATCTATAATGATTTACAAGTTGAAAGCTCAATTAATGATGTATGAATTTATTTTTTATTGTTCAAGAGATTAGAAAGGAGTTTGATTTGGGTTTTTATAGTTTTTACTCGAAAAATAGCCGTTATAGGCAAATTCCAACGCCGAAGTGTCTAGCCTCTACATTCAAGCAGTTAGCCGCTTACTACAATGAAGTTATCGTTAAATTTGAATATTGCTACAACACTATTCATGAAATTAAAATTTTGCCTAAATCCTTTTATAATTATACTATAGCTCAAAAACTGATAAAATCTTGCAAGCAAGTCCATTTTTAAAATAATTTTAAATTCTACAGTATCACTATTTATAAAATTATAATTTTACCCAACATATTTCTATAATTGTACTATAGCTTAAAATGTCAAAAATCCTTACAAACAGGTCTAATTTTAGAATTTCTAAATAATACTTCTCAATCCCACAACTTTCTGAAATTATGATGTGATTAAAAATATTTCTAATTTTATAAATAAATCCAAATTCATATTTAATACATCATTTATTAAAATTAAAGATTACAAAACTTTTCACCTTAGTCCATATTTAGAAAATGAATTAGTTTGCATGAAATACTTGATTTATGATCAAAACTTTAGATTAATAAAAATAATAATTAATTGATTAAAATCTTGAGTTTTACAAATTACTAAATCAAGTATAAATTAAATCATATCGCCTTTACAAGAATGTATCGTAATAATAAGTCCGTTGGGCTCCAAACTTTATTTTTGATCGAGCTGTTATTCGTTGAGTGTCTTGCAATTGATTTCACTTAATTCACTTGTATAAATATTATCCTTAAAAAACTTAGTAAAAATGTGAAATAAATTATTAATTAAAATAATTAAGACACATGTTTGTTATCATCAAAATTACATTATGTGTAGCCTTTAAGCTAATAGCGCTTAATAAATTTGATTAAGTACACACTTAAAATTAAGGTAGGAACTAGTTCAAGTTGGTTTGCTTTCGTTAGAAATTGAAATTTTTATTCCAGTCCAATTTGGAGATTTTAAAATACTAATTGAAATTTAAAGGAAATTTGAATCGAACTAAAACTGTTAGATTCGACTCAAATTGATTCTAGTTTGATAACAAGTCTACTCAATAGTTTGTAATAGTTCACTAATGGTTTGAATTAACAAATCGATTTTTTTACTTGGCTTAACAATTTGCTGTCAATTCAAGTTTGATTCAATATTTTCTCAATTTTTGAATTGATTGATTTGATTTTTGAGTTTTTTTTCTTTTTCAAAATCTATACAATAATTTCTGAAAATTCAATAACTGAACGATAATTTCAGGACTTATATATAATCTATAATTTCATTAATTACTCACACATTCATCAGAATATATCAACTACTTTACCATTACCCAATCATTCATCATCATCATATTAACTTAATATCATCCATAAAATAAGTCCACAACAATATAAAAAAAATCTAGTAATAACACAAAACAAAATATGAAACAGTGGAATATTGAACAACATCCAAGCAACATTTAATCATCTATGACCAAAAGAAACTATTACAATATAAAAAATAAAATCAACCATAAGAAACACTACTACTTTGCTCTTCTTTCTCATTGACTTCTTCAACTTTAATAACTATCAATATCCATACTTGACAACTTAAATCTACACTAATAAAATTGAAATGAGTAACGTAAAATACATATATATAACTAAAAAAATAATATGTCAAATTCATATAAATGCACCTATTATTCTAAAACATCACTTCATCTTACCTATGGATCTTTTGCTACTTTTGCTTGTTGTACTAGCATTGGCTTTGCAAATTCTTCAAAGAAACAAAATACATTTATAAAAGATCATTATTTATAATATTGAACATTCAAATAAATTTTCCATGTTTTTACTTGCTTCTGTAACTTCCTAAAATTTAGTTTTTCCTTAGTTGCTCTATTACGTGACCTTCAAAAAAAATTGCTCAAAGTCAATTTTTTGTCCAAATCAAGAACTCAATTATTTTAAGAGTCAAAGAACTCCTATATGGATCAAGAATACAATCCTTAGTGCTAAATGCTAAGTTTGAAGCTCCAATAGAAATTAGAATTGACAAAATATCTTTGACAATCTGAGGGGAAAATTGGATACTTATGCCAATTCAAACTCCACCAAATTCAAAATAACAAAATTGTCATTCATCATCTCAGTTTTATCCAACTAGTATCTTTTAACCTTATTTTCCCTATTGTATCTATCTTGTGTACTTGTTTTCATCTTTTTATATTGTGTAAAGGAATCAGAGAACTAGAGTTAGCACACTTATTAATGTCACTATTTTGAACCATGAACTATAGCTAGTAGCACTGTTTGGATCATTATATCACTAGCTTTGATAAAGCTTCATTAGTAACTCTTCAAGGTGCTATTACACAGCTTAATCTTTTAGGTTTCATACAAACTATTAATACACCATGTAACAAAGTCCATTTAATAATGAGATCAAGTACTGCAACTAATATCAATAACATGTTAACCTTATCCAATTTATTACCCCAAATATTTGAAAAATCTTGTTATCATAGGTTTGACCATGTAACTCAACAAAACATCATCAAGAGATTTCAAATTAATATAAACTTTTTGCATCTTATTCAAATACTTATTAGTAGTTATAAACCAAGAATCACTAAATTTTAAGGGCACATTATAAATAATTGATAGAAATTTGATTAACCTTCTTGCATTATTTTTCTTCAAATAATTGATAGCTTTTTCATTAACACTTGCATAATCCATAGTAATCATGAACAAACTTGCAATACCCTAATCAATTATTCACTTCTCAATAAGCTTTCCAATGGCCTCTCTTTTGTGATTAGAAGTAGGTGCAAAATTAAGTATTCTCTTATACAAGTCACATTTTTTGTTAATAAAATAAGTTGTTATCATCATGTAACTACACATCTAAATTAAAGTCTGAATATTTATAGTGATACATACCCTTTGATAATTTACACTAAGCACACTTTTCAAAAACATCTTCTTATACTTATATAATTGAAGAATATCCCTCGTAATTGTCCTTTGGAACAGACATCAAAATTTAGATAACAAGTGACCATAAACTCTAAAAACCCCTTAGCCTCCATAAACCTAAAGAGCAACTCATCTTTAATAATCGTTTTTACAAGTGTATTCCTATAAGCCTTTTTATAAGACTTATTGGAACAAGTTTTGTATTATCAACACCCTTTTCATGTGCTGAAGCACATTGCTTTTTATCACTTCCAAGCTTTGTCTTTTTTTATAAAAGACACCTTCTTTTCAATTAATTCTCAAGGCAAAAGTTCCATCCTTAAAACTATGACATACATACTCTTTCTTACAATAGTTACTCTTAGCTTTTTCTTTTGTAGGTAGCTTAAAAAAATCCTAAATGTTTGATCTCAAACACTACAACTTATTTCCTTCTGATCACCTTCTTTAAAACTATTTTTCCTAGCTTTTTCTATATCATTGCTATTTTCTTCCATCATGTACACAAATACCACAACACCATTGTTATTTTCCTCTATGCTGCACACAATGTCTACTATAATTGATGTATAATAAACAAAAATAAAATAATATACAAAGTGAGTATAAAAATAAAAATATTCCAATTTCAAAGTGCAATAACATAATCATATTGAGCAAATTATTTAAATAGTCAGAGAAACAAAAAGAATTTACATGGTATTGTTTTTATTTTTTAAAGAAATATATAGTAAACTTAAACAATAAAAAACATGGGATGCACATGAAAATCAATAACTAATCAATTGCATATTAAAAGATGGTGGCAATTAAGAAGAAAATTGATTAGCTATTACTATATTGGAGAGTTAGTGTGCATAAAAGCAAAAAAAAAAAAATAATGTTGTATGGTGATTTTGATATATTAATACAATGCAATCTGATATTCTTTACAAATAAATAAGTAAACAAAATAACTTCGTTAATAGTCCAACAATATTTAAGCTTTATATCAACTCAACGTAGCATTTAATATGAAATCAAAGCTAACATCTTATATTTAAATTGCTATTTAGTATTTACAAAACTAAATCAAAGCTAATGTGAAATTAGGGCAAAATAAAATAAAATAAAATAAATCAGAGTTGGTATTTAACATGAAATAACAAATAAGGTTTAATATCTAACATGAAAATAGAAATCCAAAAAAAATCAAATTAGTTTTATATATTATATATAAATTACAAAAACAGAGCAAGTTAAAATTACCAACTGGCTAGCTAGGTCTCTGCAAGATGCTCCTTGATAATAATAAATTAGAAATGATGGAAGAAAGTGGCAATGGTAGTAGCAATGGGCTGGAGACAACAAGATTGCTATCAATCTAGAAGGAAATTGTGATGGCTGGTAGCTATGTTCAAGTTTTTTATTGGTAGGTGGCAACGATTGGTAAAGCAAAGGTCGTGGTTATGGCAGACGACACTGGAGTAATGAAGTTTCGATAATACTACAATATTTTACAACTTAAGGTTAAGGCTTAGGTTTTTACGATTCAGCAGCAGTAATAATATATGTTGATGTGTGTATGTATTATGGTAAAATTATAAAAATGCCATTAAATTGAATTTAGTACCGATTTTGTAATTTTAATTTGAACACCATACCAAACCATTTTATTTACCTTTGATATTAATCCATTCTATTGTGAATAGTGGATTCACTATTATACACATTTGTGAAATTATTATAATACTCGCCACAGTAATTATATATGTGCGTAATATTCAAAAAATTAATGAGAAAAATGGTAGAAGCTTAAAGCTTTTTGCCGTTATTCCCTATTACATTTTCCTTTCTTTCATTATGATTTTTTCCATACATATACATATATGTGTGTATATGTGTATGCCTAAATAATATATAGAGTTATAACACGTTATCAGCACGATCAAGTTCTTATACAGCCTTATAAGGGGGTTTTTAATTAAAGATGCCTCAAAGATAAAGTATTTAATTAAATATATCCTAAGTTTGAAAATTAATATCCTTTTTATGTAGTACATTGTCTAAAATACCCCTAAAGACAAATATTGAAATGCACACAACCCACCTCCAATACTCTTTACTTCTTATTGTTTTCAACTCTATACAATAAAACTCACTCAACACTCTCAAAATTATTCATGAACAGCCAATGCACTGAGATTTCGGTCTATAATTAGGTGCATTATTCTTTCCATTTATAAGGTATTTGAAACTTTATCTTTATCTTATGTTATTAATTACTTTTTTTGACATTATATTATTTTTAAGGTTTTATTTGGTTTGTGATAAACAATAAAGTAACTTGCATTTTTATTACATTTGTATTATATGACTACTATTTGCTAAATTTTATAATTACATACATCGAAGCTTGTAATTGTTGCCAAAATTTTGTTCTGCACCCGACATACATGACAACAGTCGTGTATGCAAGGAGTGTGCAAAATATTGAAATTATTATGATACCCTAGCATTTTATTAGTGCAAAAAATATTTTTTACCAGATATGTTCTTTTATTATTATTAGACTATAGTCATGTATTTTAATAAATTACACGACTACTATCATGTACATATGAACTTGCATACTATAATTATATGTATATATAAAATGTTTCATTGTTATCAGACTCTAGCATTTTATGAGTACAAGAAAAAACTTTTTTTAGAGAAGAAATATATCCTTTAACTATTAACTAAGTCATGTATTTTTATAACTTACACAATAACAGTCGTGCAAGTGTGAAAGATATAGTAGCTATTATGACACCTAGCATTTTGTTAGTATAAAGATTACATTTTTTAACTAAACATATCATCTGATTGTTTGTGGAACTATAGTTATGTATTTTACTATTGTCGTGTAACTAGTAATTACACAATAGTAGACAAGAAAATAGGCAGACGATTTCACACTTTGTTATATACCTTATTTGCAGTGCCAGACCTAGGAAATAAATTCAGAAATAGCTCAATATAAATTGATTAAAAAACTTTTTGCCAAGATAATAAAAACCAACTGCAAATATAATAAGTAAAACATTCAATTTCATTGACACAGTCATTTTTTAAAACTTCTTTAACTGTTCACAATGTGTTTTCATGTTTTAAAAATGTCAAATAATAACTTCATTTTCAGTACAAGTAAATACATCTTTTTCTATGTACACAACTAAGTTATTCAATCATTAATCACTCATCTAGTTTCAAAGTCAATTCTTTATAAAATTCATGGCTGAAAATATTCTCTCTATAATGGCAATGGCTACAAGTAAAATTAAAGCCAATGCAACCAATTGGTAAACTAATGGATGCACCTTGTCCTTTTTAGTCATAACCATTGTCAAGTGCTATAAGATCTATTGTACAAAAATCTTTAAGATAAAATTCAGCAACTCCTAATAATTTTTCCTTGTCAAAAGCTGCAAACAAATCATTTGGACATACACAAGCCAAACAAATAAGCAACTACATATTTGACCCATTGAAATGATTATTTATCTTTTGAAGTTGCATGTCTAAAGCAATATAAAATAACTCAACTTGATATTGGTGTAAATTTGTGATTTCTCGAGCTTTACAACATGACCACCCTAGAATTAAAAACAACTCATTCATGTCTAAAATATCAATATCATGCTTGCTACAGAAAGTAGAAACTTGATTAAATAAAGAATCCTATCCACTATCTCTCAACTTTTGAAGGTTATGCTTAAAAATTTCAACCAATTTTATAGCATTCAAAATATTATGATCTTTCTTTTATAGTGCTTGTGAGAACTCATTTGCATAGCCAAGAATATTTTTCATCAAGAATAAACAAAATACAAAATCAAATTATTGCATTAACTTCAATAGTATTTTAGCTTGAATTCTTTATTCAGAATTTCATTTAACTTTAATTATCTCAAGCGCATTAATCATAAATTGAAACATAGAAATTATGCTCATTAGTGTACCATAATGAAAAGACTAATGTGTATCTGTAGGACACTTTAAAGTAATCTCTTAGTTCAAACCTTGTCCACTTGGAAGTTCACATTTACCTAATGCTTCAAAAACTACAAGAGCATGTTTATCATGTACAATGTCACAGTGTTTAGCTTACACTCCAACAACATTAACTAGTATAGAGTCATAATTGAATAAAGAATTAACTTCTTCATGCTTTTTTGCCACAAAAATAAGAGCCAAATAGAGTTTATAAGCAAAACGGTAAACATAATAATCAGATTCATTCTCCTTTAAAATGAGCATTTTCAAACGATTGAACTTACCCTACATATTACATGCTCCATCATAACCTTGCCCATATAACATTGACAAACTTAATCCAAGCCTTGAAAACACAATATCAAAAGACTCTTTAAGAAAGGCAACTGTAATGCTAGAAACATGTTCAATGCTAAAAAAATGTTCAACCACATATCTATTCAATTTTAACATTAAAGAATTGCTCACTTTGAATAAATGGACATTTACTTTTGGAATTTTGTATATAAAATTTGAAATCAAATCGTTATAGGCATGCTGAACATTAACTTTTCATTTAGCCAAAATCATTAATTCAAACTTTAAAATAGCATTCAACCATAATACCTGTTTTAATGTATGGCTCATCTAGTAAGGGACGAAACATCATAAAAGGCTCAGGCACTCAACGATATTGATAACGATCGATGATGGTGAACAATGAGTTGGTCTCAAAATAAGAGTAGTGCTGTGCAAATTTTATTAAACTTGCAAGAATACGAATCTATTATAGAATAGATTAATGGTAACGAGTGTCAATTCCATGAGGAGGTGGATTTTAATTATATGTTGAATTAATTTTCTAAGTGGGTAGTTAGAATTATGGTGAAAGTGATTTAATCTATCTTAAAATTAAAATTAGAATGCCAAAAATAAATTAAACTAACAATTGTTATACTGAAGCACTTGGGTATTTAGATCCAAATCAACATATATAATAGGATTAATATTCTATTAGTATCAATTAAATCATGAAGGGGATATTCACTTCTCATAAACCATACTATAATTAATATGGTACTAAGAGCTTATTGTGCCAAATAATAATAACTTTATTATTATTATCTATCAATGAAAAGTCAAAATATCCACAGAAATTAGAGGAAAAGTGAAAATAAATTTACCAAATTTAGCCTATTGAACATGTTGAGACTTCACCTTCAACCTAAGCTTGAACAAAAAATTAGCTACTCATATTTAAACTAAAGGTAAAGTGAGAATTTTACTAAAATACATAAAAAAATATAAGATACAAAAAGAATTATAGAAAATAGAGCTAAAAAATAAATTCAGAGTTGTCAAATTAGAGGTGAGAGCTCTTCTTTTATAGATGCAATAATTAAATCAGAGCCAGAAGATTAAATAATTTAGACACTAAGGATTACGCCACGTGGCACATTCTGATTAGATTAAATATATCATCAATGCTATAATGTAGTATATAAGTATGTACAGTATGCTTATTTCTTCTAGTCCACTAATATACCACCACGTCATCGGTCAATAATATATACAAATTTTAGTTTAATAGGATTGTGACACATCATCTGTCAATGTCACATCATCTGTCAACGTCGCATAAGCAGTCAATGCCACATTATCTATCTAATCAAATGCTACCACATCATCAGGTCGGTACAATATCATCGGTCAATGCCGTGCCATCGTATAATATATATAAACAGTATTATGAATAGTACTATATATGTAAACAATGACGTTTATACTTTTATACTCCTTCGAAAGTTTTCGACCGTCCTAAGTTCAGAATTATTGTCCATTTTATTATTTGATTTCTCATTCATTGTAAAATAATCATGATGTCCTCTAAAATACATAAAATATATAATTGTAATAAATACACACATAATTAAATTATAAGAAACTTAAATACATAAAAGTAGGAATGTTAGTGAAACTTATAATGTAAAATGATAATTTTCTCCTTTATAAATATATATTTTCTAATAACTAACAAGTAGCCAAGTAGGAATGGAATCATTTGCACTTGCCAATGGTGGTGGGCAAGCTTAATTATGATTTTGAGATTTATTTTTTTATTTCTCTAATTTTTTTATTATTAATATTAAACGGCGAGTTTTGTAAGTTAATTTTAAATTAGATTTTGATTAAATTCAAAAGTCTTATTATTTAAATAGATTTAATTTTAAAGCCCTCTATTCAAAAAAAATTAAAGCCCAAATTTTTTTTTGTTGAGCAAAGTCCAAATTATTCTAAGTAGACTTAACAATTAGAAAGGGCTTTATGGGCTAAATTTAAGAAATTTTAAGGCCTAGCAACAGCTTAAGCCCCTGTTGGGCTTAACTAGGTCTACCCATGCTTGTTTGATATTGTTTTTGTATTTATTGTATAATCATATGTCGTATTATTACAGGAACTGACTTCAATACGTGTGTTTATTATGTTTTGTGATGAATAAATTGAGCAAAATGACCATTATAAATTTAATAGTATAAAGTTAGGAAGGATTATGGTACCTCATTCTATAATATATGTACAATTGATAGAAAGAATATATTGAGTTATTTACATTGATATTTTTGAATTTAACATTGAAATAAGGTTCAAATTCAAAGCATTTTATTCAATGAGGCCATAGTTAGACCAAATGAAACATTGGTAAGCACATTTACTACTATAAACTTTACATGTTTGTCTTTTTTATTATTCTAATTTCTTTAATATTTATAATAGTTAGCTGGTAAATTTCCACCTTTTTATTTCATAGGTGGATAAACATATTTGTATGGCTTATATTTTTTTCAAAGAGAGGTGATCAGGGCTTATAATACATGAGCTAAGTATTACAACTTATTTACGATTCGATATTATATTGGATCTATGTTGTTTGATATACAACCACTTTTGTTATTTGTTAAATTGAAATTTCATATGTTAAAGCCTATACTCATTGTTTTAGGTAATTTTTTTATATGTCCATGTACCTAACTACTGTCGTGTATATATAATTGTACTCAACTATAGGTGTATATCTATTAAATACTCGACTATAATTATTTATCTATGAAAATACCTAACTGCAGTCATGTATGAATCTAAAATACCAAATGGTCATGTCTGTTTATAAATACTCAATTGTAGTTGAGAGTATCTGTTCAAATACCTAATAGTAATCATGTACCAATGTAAAATACCAAATGATTTTATGTTTGTAAATACTCGACTGCATCAAATACTCGATTGTAATCAAGTACCTATGCAAATATTCGATATAGTCATGTACCATTGCGAATACCAGATGGTCACTCTATTTGCATTTACCTAATTCTAGTCACGTATCTATGCAAATACTTAATTACAGTCGTATACCACTGCAAATACCAAGTGATTATTATGTTTGTAAATACCCAATTGTAGTCAACTGTCTATACAAGTACTCAACTATAATTAAGTTTTTATACATATACTGGACAACAATCGAGTTTCTATACAAATACCCAATTGTAGTTATATATTTAGGATAAGCATATATGACAATCCTATTACATCGAGTATTTGGGTTAGCTATTTACTCAATTCTAGTCATGTATTTACGAAGATTCTTAACTACAATCGTGTATTTAGCATGAACATTCCTTTAAAGAGTATGACTATTCTACTAAATCATATTTATGATACAAAACTAGCTTATATTCTTTCAATAATATATTTGATAAAAAAATAAAACTTATGGATGATATAAAACTATCTTCAATTATATCAAGTGTCAACTATATCTCTATTGTAGTTGTTTCATCACATTATAAGTAATCCAAAAAAAGGAAAAATCACAATGAAAAGGTTCTACAAAATTTTATGCTAATTAGTTGGTTTCCATAATTTATGTCCAAATAACTTGACAGCCAATGCTTAAATATTATGTAACATCATCCTGTCGGCAATACATATTGATATCAAGGCCATGAGATAGGACTTCTACCTACTGTAACAAAAATGCTACACAATCCCTGTTGAGTGTTAGAAAATGTATATTTATAAAGGAGAAAAATCATCATTTTACACTTTAAGTCTCACTAACACTGCTACTTTTATTTATTTAAGTATTTTGTTATTTAATTATATGTGTTTTATTATAATTATGTATTTTATGTATTTTAGGGGCATCACGATTGTTTCATAATGAACGAGTGATCAGACAGCAAAACGGACGTCATATTTGGACTCAGAACGGTTGAAAACCTTAAGAGGAGCATTAAAGGAAAAAATCATTGTTCACATATACGATACTGTTCATACGTACGGTACTATTCATGACACTGTTTATATATATGGACCGATGATGTGGCAACTATCTATGACGTGGCAGTATCTGATTGAACGAATTATGTAGTATTAATTGCTTATGTGGCGTTGACCGATGACGTGGCATCGACCGATGATGTGTCACGATCTTATTGGACTAAATTTCTTATGTACTGTAGATTGATGATGTGGCAGCATCTCAGCGGAGCAAAAATAGTGTGTACAGTACATACGCATGCATAAGATTATTTACTATTCAGACGGCGTTACTGTTTAAACATTGACTGTTGACTGTTGACTGATGACATGGCGTAATCCTGAGTGTCCGAACTGTTTTTAATCCAATGGTCACGATTCACTCAATGTATCTATAAAAAGGGATTCTCCCCCCTTAATTTGACACCCTTGAATTTATTTTTAAGCTTCGATTTTTGAAATTCCTTCTCTTTCTTGTAGTTTCTTTGTATTTTAATAAAATTTCCTTTTTATCCCTAGTTAAAATATGAGTAGCTAATTTCCTTTTAAGCTTGGGTTGAAGGTGAAGTCTCAACATGTCCTATGGGTTTAATTTGATAAATTTCCTTTCTCTTCCCCTCTAATATTTATGGTTGTTTTGACTTTTTGTCGATAAATAATAATAGTTTTGTCTAGATACCACCCTGGTTAAACCGGTACCCTAGTACAAGGTTATTATTATTTTACACGATAAGCCCTTGGCACCATATTTATTGGAGCGTGGTTCATAAGGTATGCAATCCCCCCTTATGATTTAATTGCTATTAATATGGAATATTTAGCCCATGGAGCATGTTGATGCAAATCTAGATACCCAAATTTTTATTATAACAGTTGCAATTACTCACTTAGAAAAGTAATTCTGCATACAATTAAAATCAACCTCCTCGTGGAATCGACACTCGTCACCATTAATCTATTCTACAATAGATTCATGCGCTTGCGAGTTCAATAAAATTTGCACAACAATCACCACTTGTAACATTCATATACATCAATAACAAAATCACGATTCTTATTTAAAGAAAAAATAGTATATAACATAATCAATTGCATATCCTGATATTTATTGCACAATGTTTTGTACTTGTAAGATGGGCAAAACAAATATTTAATAAGATATCAATATAATCTAGATGTATTTTAAGAAAGGGGTAAATGCACATTTCATTCATGTAGTTTGCAATAAAGCCTAAGAAAAAACAATATATAGATACTTAATAATAATTATATTTTGTGTTGTAAGACTAATATATTTGTAATAAGTTATAAAATATATTGGGACCATTTACAGTTAATTAAGGAAATTTGTGGATGTGAGTTCTTTTACAGGCCAACCCATGAAATAATTACAGCTAGGATAAAAATATATGTTTATAGTGTGAATTGTAGGAAATAAGCTTACTATTGTTGGTGAATAAGGCATATAATAACCGTAGAAGTTCATGACCAGATTCTTATTTCCAAACCATTTTAAAACTTGCTAAAAACATAATTTGACTGGGCTCAAACTCAGTAATATTTCTCTTAGGAAGATATATTCTCTCCATAGTTTCCTTTTTGTTGTTTAATAGGTTAGAACTAAAACAGCTAATTATGTGATTCTAAATTGAGTAATATACTTATATGACTTCTCTAAAATCTTCAAATATTAAACATGTATTATGTGTCTAATCATATGAGACCAAATCAATTACCACATTTTCTTTCTTTTAATTTTATTATATTACCCATAAGTCTCATACCTCTATTAAATATAATAAAACACAGCTAAAGTTAGTAGGTTAGCCTAATTTTACATTGCGTCATCACTTTAGAAATGATAGTTTCTCTTCCACATTCTACCATTTAATAGATTCTCTAAACTCAACTTGACTCTATCTAAATTGTTTAAAATTAAAGTCTTTTCACTATATTACCTTTTGTGAACAAAGGAGAAGAATCCCATTTTTTATTGTTATCTTTTTGTCTTACTTATTACTGATGCAATAGGGTTAATATATAGCACTATACATTCCTGATATAAATTCCTAATTTTGGGAAATAATCAAATTAGTAATAACTACACAAATCAAACAGCTCATCTTATAAATCATTAGAAATCAGAAAAGTCAACTGTCTAATCTTTCCATATTTTCCACACTCTCCCTCAAGTTGATGCATAGATATTGATCATGCCTAACTTGTCAATGAAAGATTTAAATTTTGTTCTGAAGTGTTCCTTGGTAAGAACATCTGCTATTTATTGCTCTGAAGTGACAAATGGCATACAAATAACTCCATTCTCCAGTTTTCTTTAATAAAATGCTTATCAATCTCAATGTGCATCATACGATCATGCTGAATTGGACTATTTGCAATGTTTATTGCTAATTTGTTATCATCGAATAGTCTCATAGGTCTTTCAATATCTAATCGCAGTTCTCTAATAAACCTTTTAATCTATAACACCTCACAAATTCTATTTACCATAGCCCTAAACTCAGCTTCAATATTACTCTTAGGAACCACATTTTATTTTTTGCTTCACCAAGTAACTAAATTTCCCTATAAGAAGCCACAGTAACCAAAGGTTGATCTTTTATCTGAAACTAAGCCTACCCAATCTACATTTGTGAAAACTTCTACATTTCTTAGATCACTCTTTTTAAACAACAACCCCTTTCAGGTGTACTTTTTAAATATCTGAGAATCTTGTAAACTGCCTCCAAGTGTTCCACATAAGGTGAGTGCATATATTGACTTATAACACTAACGGCAAAGGCAATATCAGGTCTTGTGTGGGATAAATAAATGAGTTTCCCTACAATACATTGATACCTACCTTTGTAAACTAGAACTCCATCAAAAACCTCTCCCAACTTTTGATTAGGATTCATGAGTGTATCACTTGGTCTGCAACCACTCATTCCTGTCTCCTCTAACAAGTCTAGAACATACTTTCTTTACGACACAAGAATTCACATTCTAGATCTTGCAGCTTCTATACCAGGAAATGACGTAAGGGATCCAAATCCTTAATTTAAATTCTGATGCCAGCTACTTCATCAGCCTATTCATCTCATCACTATTACTTTCTGTAAGTATTATATCATCTATGTATACAATCAGGACAGCCATCTTTCCACCACTGTGTGTTTAACTAACATGGTATGATCAGATTGTCCTTGACTATATCCTTCTTTTCTAACAAACTTGGTAAATCTCTCAAAACAAGCACAACGTGATTGCTTCAGTCTATAAAGGAATTTCTTCAGTTTACACACTCTTCCTTCAAACTTATCTTCAAAACCACGGGGTGCACTTATATAGATTTCCTCTTTTATTTCTCCGTTGAGAAATGCATTTCTAATATCCAATTGAAATAATGGCCACTCTAAATTAACAGCGACAGAGAGCAGTACTCGAATAGTATTCAGCTTGGCTAGGGGAGCAAAGGTCTTCTGATAGTCAACTCCATAGGATTATGTGAATCCTTTTGATACTAACTTTGCTTTATAGCATTTCAAGGATCCATCTGAGTTGAATTTCACAGTGAAAATCCACTGGCAAACAACAATCAATTTTCCTTTAGGCAAATAAACCATCTCTCATGTTTCATTTTTTTCTAAAGCCTCTAATTCTTCACGAATATCCTTCTTCCATTCAAGAACCTTAGTGTTTCCTGTATAGACTTAAGTATATCCACACTTGACAATTGTGAGAAAAAAGTATGATAAGATAATGATAGGTTCTTATAAGACATAAAATTAGAAAGAAGATGTTGACTGCATGATTTAATTCCTTTCTTAAGAGCAATAGTCTAGATTAAAATGTGCTTGTGGAATAGATATAGATTCAGACTCTATAGATTCAGAGATTGTACCTGGTTTTTCAAAATCAATGCTTTTCGAACCTGAAATTGGATAAGATTCTTGGCTTTGAAGAAGTATAGCTGCATCTCTCTTACTTTGAATCCGTCTCTCCTTAGTGTAAGTTTTCCAGAACAATCTCTCATCATTGAAGCGTGCCTTATCCATTATCATAGTGTCAGTTTTATGTTCAGATACCAAAGTAGTCCTTCTATCGTCCTTATTCAAGGAATCAAGATTAAAAATTACAGTTTCAATATTTGTCTTACCATCTAAATAATTATTTCTCATGTCAAGCTTAAGCACCAAGTCTTCATTTTCTTTCCCCCCATGAAGAGGAAGATTAAAAAAACTTTGAGACTTAAAGAATGTAACATCCATTGTAATAAAATATTTTTTTTTGCTAGGATAAAAACATTCATACCCTTTTTGTGTGGCATAATATTGTTGTGCAAATTTTATTGAACTCGTAAATACACGAATCTATTGTAGAATAGATTAATGGTGACGAGTGTCAATCCCACGAGGAGGTGGATTTTAATTATGTGTTCAATTTAATTTTCTAAGTGAGTGGTTAAATTATGGTAAATTTATCCTAAATTTTTAATTAAAATAGCAAGACTAATAAAAAATGCAACTGGTATAATAAAGTACTTGAGTATCTAAATCTGCATCAATATGCTCCAGGGCTTAATATTGCTTATTAATACCAAATAAATCATGAGGGAAAAATCCACTTCTTGTGAACTATACTCTAATTAATATGGTGCTAAGGGCTTATCGTATCAAATAGTAATAATTGTGTTATTACTATCTGTCAACGAAAAGTCAAAACATCCACAGAAATTAGAGGAAAAAAAAATAAATTTACCAATTAAGCCTATGGAACATATTGAGACTTCACTTTCAACCCAAGCTTGAAAGAAAATTAGCTACTCATATTTGAACTAGGGATAAAATGGAAATTTTACTAAAATAAAAAGAAAATACAAGATAGAGAAGGAATTTCAGAAAATGGGCCTAAAAAATGAAGTCAGGGGTGTCAAATTAAGAGGCAGCCCTCTTTTTATAAATACAACGAATAAATCATGGCCATCGGATTAAAATAATTTAGATGCACAGGATTGTGCCACGTGGCAAGTTCTGATTGGTTTGAACACATTATCAGGGCTATTATTCAGTGTATATGCATGTACTTTACGCACATATTTCTGATTTTAATATACTGTCACGGCATCTGTCAATAGTGCATAAACATTTTTATCCAATAAGATTATGACACCTCATCAATCAAGCCACGTCATCAGTTAACACTACATAATCAGTCAATGCCACATCATTATAAAGTATATATGAACAGTGTCATGAATAATACCATGAAAAGTATCGTACATGTGAACAGCATTGTATATGTGAACTATGATATTTTTACTTTTATACTTTTCCTAAGGTTTTCGACCATTCTGAGTTCAAACTTAAAGTCTGTTTTGTCATTCGATGTCTCGTTTATTGTGAAATAACCATGATTCTCGTAAAATACGTAAAATACTTAATTATAATAAAAAACACATAATTAAATTCACAAGAAACTTGAATACATAAAAGGAAAGAAGTTAATAGAACTTAAAGTGTAAAATGACAATTTTCTCCTTTATATATATACATTTTCTAGTACTCAACACACCCATTAACCAGCTTATTGCTAGTCCCTAGCAAATTGAGCGTAATCAAATTCAAACCTAAAATTCTTTTTTAAAACTATCATGTTTATTTAATTAAAGTTGATGATGTAAATCAAATAAAAAAAAAGCAGCGAACTCCGTAATTAAAAAAAGCGAAGCGAGCCGCGCTAGTAGCGCCCATCTGTTTTTCAGCCTAAAATAGAATTGAAGTTGGTAAAGACCTACCCCTTGTTTCAGTCAGAATGAGGTCCTTGCGCGGGCGTCTCATCCCTAAGACTTGCTTGCTCTGTATAGAGTGCCTCGTGAGACAGTACCGCTAATAGCACACCAAGCCAATCTCGATGTGTTTAGCATTACACAAGCAAAGTCCCTTCAAGTACTGTAAGTACTAGTAATTAGCTTATTCGTATGTCCGACTCAACAACCAAAGTTATGAAAAAAGATCCAGAGAGGGCAGATCCTTTAGACGATTATAAGGGGGGTAGGTGATTCTGCTACATATGAATCTTTCTCTCCTGAATCCAAAGCATTGCCATCTCCAGACCTACATTCTGGAATTTTTCGACCTGGAATGCATCGGACAGGTTGAAGTTATTACCTTCTTGGGACTCCATGGACCAAGATCTGCTTTCATTATATGGGCAATACCGATCTTTTTTAACCTACACATTCTTCTAAGAGTTCAGGGCTAATAGGCAAAATGAAGGGGACAATAGGAATACCATTCCAATGGGAAGTCGCTGGCGTTGAACACGGGAAAAGGCTCTCTTACTTTACTTGTTTGCTTTGTTCCTTATAGCACTATGTCAAGTTCTCCTTTCATTGGTCTCGGGTGAAGTATCTGTTATGAAATTTTAAGCAGCTAAAATAAGCCTATTCCCCGCCACTCTACCAAGAAAAGCTAAAATAAGCCTATTAGCAAGCAAATCAAATGGGATTTCATTCTTCGATTCTGAGTTTGCGATGAATCTGTCGATTACATCACCGAAAGGATCGAAACCACAATCAAGAATAGAGGTTACTTTACTACCTTTCTTGGTGAAGAATATTTCTTTCCTTGCCTCCAAAGAGTAGCCTTAGTATTAATCTCCCTTTAGTGAGAGGGGTGGAGCTAGAGCTCTATACTTTTCTTAACTAAAGAGATGGGAACGAGTCAAGAAAATGAGTTCTATGCAGAGATCTCGAAAAGGAAAAAGACAGGTGGACCGGGACTCTAGAGATTGAAAAGGCATTTAAGACTCCTTTATTAGTTGCAGTGATAACAACCAAAGCCATGTCATGTCCATAGGCACTCTCAGTTGCCTGAACGTAGGAGATTGATTGACTAAAGTAGGGTTCATTTAAATAGAAAATAGAAGTAGGACATCTTTTCTAAAGGAAATTTAAGTATGCCTGAACTTCTGTTTATAAATTCAGTAGCCAAAGCGAGAAGTAATTTTTATTCAACTTGAGTACTGACACCGGAATGACTTGCCCTTTCTATATATGACGAGTTGAACTGAGAAGGACCAACGACGAGCTATATAGAAGATAAAAGAAGGAGGAGTAGAAGGAGTCTTTTTTGAGTGGCGTAGGCTCATATGGGCAGGAGACAAAATTCCATTCAGGCGTGTAAGGGGTTAGCTTGACCCTGTCTTCTCTTCTGGTCAGGTTGGGGGCGAAGATTGGCTAGAGCTAGACTTATCCATTTGCTTCTTGGGTTAGGAACGTTTCCCTCCAAGGGAAGCTTAATCTAGAGAGAGAACTTGGCTGCTATAGATAGTATAAACTAGTATTTGCTTGGGACTCGCTCGTGCTAAGCGAACCTTACGAAAACAAAGAGAGTGGTAGGTACGCCTTAAAAACTACGACTGAACTTGCTTTCCGTCTTTTTCTGTTTCTCTTGTAGGACTTTTTGGATCAATTGTTAAGGAGCAGACTCCAATCCATATATTGGCATTAGTCTGTTGCCTCTCTTCGAATCCCATTTCCTCTGGCACGGAAGTTAAACGGGTAGGAGAAATTACGTGAGAGAAAGAACCTCTTGGTGGAGTCCCCCGGAAGACAGAATAGCATGAGAGGAGGAAGGTTAAATGTGAAGTTCTCTCTTCCTCCATATGCTTAGGAGGAATGAATCTATTTCTTGATTGGGAAAGCTGGTTTCGTAGCATTAGATAAGTAGCCGAAAAGAATAAGGATGTGGTATAAGCATCATCTCGAGTCTTTAAGAAATATTACTCCCAAATCAACCATCCATGTGAATCAATTCAATAAACTTTGTCACAGCTATTGTAATCAAGCTGTTTTCAATATTGACATGTCAATACCCTAAAATCTTACTGGTAGTGACACTTTCACAAAGAAATTATATATATATATATTGTTAAGAAAAAGAAAACTAAGAAGCTGCATTTCTAGAATTATGACATTCCATATTCAGCTATCTTCAACTTAAAATTTTAAAAATATATATTTATAAAGGAGAAATTAGAAAGAGAAAGTTAGAAAAATCACACTTAAAATGAAACAGAAAGAATAACTGAAAGTAAATTTTTTTTTAACTTTCAAACTAAGAAGATGTATTTTTAGAGTCATTACACTCTATATTCAGCCATTTTTTATGTAAAAAGTTAACCACAGTTAGTTCGTACAACAAAAATTAGTAAAAACTTCACTAGGATAAAGACATTCCACAATTATCAACTATTCCCTACCCCCAACCAGAATGAAATATTATCCTCAATGTTTTAAAGGAAAGAAGGAGAGATTAGAAGATATCACCTAGATGCTGCAACACAGAAGAAAATATTTACAAATGGAGAGTTAAATATAATTTGTACATCTTACTACAGCTACTGCTACCATCATTAGTTGGCCACCCTAAAACTAAAGTATCAAAATGTGGCTCTAGTCTATAAGCTTGTAACAGATCAAGTAACTCATAAGCAGTGTGAGCATAAATAAATATTTTTTTAACTGTGAAGGAATGAAATAATTTTTTATTGCATGGTTAAAAAATGCAAGAAAGCCATCATAAAAGTTATTGACATTTAACAAACCAATGAGCTTCTAATGAATGTTCATATGGGAGTAAGATACTAATGTCATAGTGCCTTTGGAGTTGTAAGATCTCCTGGTGAAAAAATAAAGGTATTAACATGATTCAGCATTTAAGTTATTCTCTCTTGCATACCTAAAACAACTAACTCTTCTCTAGTTGATGATTAAGACAAACAGCCAAAAGGTTTCAGAATTGTTGAGATAATGCCTAACACTTGGCTCCCCTAGTATAAGCGACTTCTAAAACCAGTTTTGATAACCCTCGATCACCTCCTTCATAAAATAAGTGTAGTTTTTTAGCTGCTATGTTTCGACCAAGATCTACGGCTGCCTCAATAAATTCTTTATATTTGCCATAGTTAAATCTAGAGAGTACACAAATGTTCTTGATTTGGTTGTTAGGCGTAGCTTCCATTGGATACTTCTAAAAAATAATTTGTGAGTGCCTTAATAAAAAAGTTATATTTAAAGATCTTAGTGATAATGGTTCATAGTTGTAAATGAGGTAGTATGTCTATGTTAAATAACTCTTGAAGCACATGGCTTGAGAGTAAAAAGAAAATAGTAAAAAGATAAAGCAAATAATGATAGTATGAAATTATTAAAGATAAAAATGTAAGTGATCAAACAACTGTGAAATAAAATAATATTGAAATAAAATGATATTTATAAGTAATTGCGACTGTAACTCATATCTTCCTCTGAGTTTACGTCTAAAAACAGCTTGAATGCCCTCTATGGGTTGAGGATAGGCTTTCCATCTAGTTTTCTTACAAACTGGCAAATAAAGTCATTTATAGTCAGGTCCCCGAGACTAAAGTTTGTACATTCCTTTTGGAATAATGGTCATAACTGGAGTATTGAGTTTTAAATGTATCCACCAGGATGCGTTTCAGGAGACAAAAGGATATCATCCAATAACTCTTTATTTAAGTCATCCCTAATGAATTGAATCTTATTTTTCCTGTTATCAGACAGCATTCCTAAGAACATCGCTTTTATCGCATCTCATTCTGGCACACTTATAACAAACATTAGAGAGCTTTGAGCTCTCCATTTTCTTAAATAATTTTCTTTACCACAACTAGGCATGTATGCAATAAATTTAGGAGGCATCTCACCTGTAAACTATACTTTGACTTCGATTATCCATCGAATATTGGTAAGGATATGATTTTTCATAAGTAATCACATGTGTTCGAACTGAGCTTTATAAATGGTGGGAGAGCATTCTGAGGAAGTAAAGGAAATCACTTGTGAAGTTTTGCTAAGATCTCATCTCTATCCATGCCTTCAACTCAAAATATTAGTTATTATAGAAACTGAAGTAACCGACATTGATTGTCACGGAGTACCATTATCCTCCACTTAACCAAGGTAAAAAAAAAGAGAAAATTAATGTCAGAATCGTGCTCTTATTGAATTTACCTCAAACTTTAATTAGATTTCATAGATGCCTCTCTCAATTTCTCTGAATTATCCTTCTAATTCCTTAATATAGGAAACTAACTCTGGTGGTGGTAACTCTTAAATAGGATGTGATTTGCAAAATCATATTCGACCTCTGAGATAAGATTATATACATCGAAACTGTCTAAGAATATTTGAGATAAGCTATTTAGTTAAGGTACTCATTATTACAAGTGATAAGAGAAAATTTAATGGTTAATAAAAAAACACTTATATAAAAATAATAAAAAAATTAAATGACTGAAAATTCTCAATTCAAATTTAGTGGGTCTTGCAAATTTATTTCGATGTCCTCTCCACGTGATTGATAGTCGAAATATGGTTTTAATCTTTAACCATTAACTTTAAAGGTGACACCATTCTGTTGGTCTTTAATTTCAATTGCTCCATATGAAAAAACAGTGTGAATAATAAAAGGGTCAGACTATCGGGAGAGCAACTTACCTGAGAATAGGTGTAAACGAGAATTGAATAAAAATAATTTCTGACCTGGGATGAAAGATTTCCTCATCATTTGCTTATCGTGAAAGACTTTCATTCTCTGCTTGTAAAATTTGCATTTTCATATGCATCATTGCGAATTTCTTCAAGTTTTGCTGCTATAATCTTCTTTCTGAGCTAGCTTGCTGTATGTCAAAATTAAATTTCTTAATGGCTCAGTACGCACGATGCTCGAGTTCTACAGGTAGATGGCAACCTTTTCCAGACACTAGCCTATAAGGTAACATCCCAATTGAGGTTTTGAAAGTAATTCTATATGCCCATAATGCATCATCAAGTCGTAGTGACCAATCTTTTCTGTCTGGTCTCACCGTCTTTTCTAATATATGCTTTATTTCTCGATTGGAGATCTCAACTTGACCACTGGTTTCTGGATGATATGCGATAGCCACTTTGTTAGTAATGGAATATTTTGTCAAAAGAGTTTTGAATGATTTGTTATAAAAGTGGACACCACTATCACTGATTATCGCTCGAGGAAATCCAAAGTATAAAATAATGTTGCTTTTCAAAAATCTTATCACCACTTTATGATCATTAGTTCTACATGAAATTGCTTCTACCTATTTCGACACATAGCCAACAGCAACCAGTATGTATTGATGACCAAAGGAATGAGGAAAGGGTCCCATGAAATCGATACCCCATACATCAAAAATCTCAACCACTAAAACTGGGTTTAGTGGCATCATATTCCTCTGAGTAATACTCCTCATTCGTTGACACCTATACATGAAAAACAAAATGTGTAAGCATCTCAAAATATAGTTGGGCAATAAAAACCACATTGTCAAATTTTAATTGCTGCTTTCTTAGTGTTAAAATAGCCTCCACAAGCTTGTTCATGGTATAATGAAAAAATATTTTGAAATTCACTTTCTGGGACACATCGTCTGATAATTTGATCAACATAATACTTGAATAAATAAGGATTATCCAAAAGAAATTCTTTATTTCTACAAAGAATTTGGCTTTATCCTACTTTGTCCAATGCTTTGAAAGTTGACCTATAACAGGATAGTTAACTATGTCAGCATACAATGATAATACTTCCACACTTATCAATTGTTCATCTGGGAATGATTCATTCAATGGTAATGGCTCTTTAATTGTGTCAAAATTTAGACAAGAATATGGTCTGCCACAATATTTTTTGTGCCTTTCTTATCTTTAATTTCAAAGTCAAATTCCTAGAAAAGTAGCCCCTAACGAATTAGTCTAGCTTTTATTTCTTTCTTTGTGAAAAGATATTTAAAAGCAATATGATCTATGAACACAATTATTTTACAACCAATAAGATAAGATAGAAATTTCTCTAATGCAAATACTACCGCTAGCATTTCTTTTTTTGTGGTTGAATAGTTCAACTGCGTATCTTTCAATGTTATACTAGCATAGTAAATGATACAGAGAATTCGATCAACTTTTGACCTGATACTGCTCTTATTGCATAATCAAATACATAACACATAAGCTCAAATGGTAAGTTCCAGTTTGGGGGTTAAATGATGGGTGATGATGTCAACAATTATTTTAGTTTTTTAAATGGCACAAGACATAAATCATTAAAGACAAAATATACATCTTTAGCAAGTAGATTGCATAAGGGTCTAGAAATTTTACTAAAATATTTAATGAAACGTCTATAAAAACCAGCATGCCTAAGGAAAAATCTTACTTCTCGAACTGTTTTAGGTGGAGAGAGATTGGAAACGAGCTCCACCTTGGCTTTATCAACCTCAATACCTTTACTCGAATGATCTGATCGAGAATAATACCTTATTGTACCATAAAATGACACTTCTCCCAATTTAAGACTAAATTCTTCTTTATACATCTCTGCAGAATTAGTGTTAGATGATGTAAACATTGATCAAATGAGTCTCTAAAGACAAAAAAATCATCCATAAAGACTTTAAGGAATCGTTCAACTATATTAGAAAAAAGGTTCAACATGTGTCGTTGAAATATAGCAAGTGCATTACATAATCTAAATGACATCCTTCTATATTCAAAAATGCTAAAAAGGCAAGTGAAAGTAGTTTTCTCTTGATCTTTTGGTGCTATAGGAATCTGATTATATCTTCAGTAGCCATTTAGAAAGCAATAAAATTCATGACATGCTAATCTATCAAGCATTTGATCAATAAATAGGAACAGAAAATGGTCTTTACGTGTGACAGAATTTAACTTTCTATAATTAATACATACACGCCACCCTATAGTCACTCTAACGGGTATCAATTCATTATCAGCATTAGTAACTACTATGACTCCTGACTTCTTGGGAACAACTTGTACAGGACTATGTTGTGCAAATTTTATTGAGTTCCAAAGTGCACGAATCTATTGTAGAATAAATTAATGGTATCGAGTGTCGATCCAACGAGAAGGTAGATTTTAATTATGTGTTAAATTTTATTTTCTAAGTGAGTAGTTAAATTATGGTGAATTTATTCTAAATTTTAAATTAAAATGGCAGGAATAATTAAAAATGTAACTGTTATAATAAAGCACTTGAGTATTTGGATAGGTATCAACATGCTCTTGGGCTCAATATTCATTATTAATACCAATTAAATTATGAAGGAAAAATCCATACCTCATGATCCATGCTCTAATTAATATAGTGCTAAGGATTTATCATGCCAAACAGTAATAACTATACTATTACTATTTGTCAACAAAAAATCAAAATATCTATAAAAATTAGAGGGACAAATAAAATAAATTTATCAATTAAGCCCATGGAACACACGACTTCATCTTCAACGCAAGTTTGAAAGAAAATTAGCTACTCATATTTGAATTAGAGATAAAATAAAAATTTTATTAAAATATAAAGAAAATATAGGATAAAGAAGGAATTTTAGAAAACGGAGCTCAAAAATGAACTCAGAAGTGTCAAATTAAAAGAAGAGCCCGCCTTTTATAGATGCAACAAGTAAATCATAGCCATTAGATTAAAACAATTTGGATGCGCAGGATGACGTCACGTGGCAAGTTCTGATTGATTTGAACATATCATCAGGGCTATTATTCCGTGTATATGCATGTACTGTACGCATGTTTTTCTGATCCACTAACATACTTCCAAGTCATCGGTCAACAGTGGATAAACATTTTTATTCAATAAGATTGTGACACCTTATCAATCAAACCACGTCATCAGTCAACACCACATAATCAGTCAATGCCACATCATTCCTCTAATCAAATGCTGTCACGTCATTGATCGGTGTAACATCATCGGTCAATGCTACATCATCATAGAGTATATATGAATAGGGTCATAAATAGTATCATGAATAGTACCATACATGTGAATAGTACCGTATATGTGAACAGTAATATTTTTACTTTTTATACTCCTCCCAAGGTTTTCGATCATTTTGAGTTCAAATTTACCATCTGTTTTGTCATCCGATATCTCGTTTATTGTGAAATAACCACGATGCCCCTAAAATACGTAAAATACTTAATTATAATTAAATTCACAAGAAACTTAAATATATAAAAGTAAAGAAATTTATAAAACTTGAAATGTAAAATGATAATTTTTTCCTTTATAAATATACATTTTCTAGCATTCAACACACCCCCCAATCAGCTTATTACTAGTCCCTAGCAAATTAAGCGAAATCAAATTCAAACCCAAAATTTTTTTTTGAACTATCATATTTATTTAATTAAACTTTATGATGTAAATCAAATAAAAGTATAAGCATTATCTCCAGTCTTTAAGAAATATTATTCCCAAATTAACCATTCACATAAATTAATCCAGTAGACTTTGTCACAGCTATTGTAATCAAGCTCCTTTCAAGATTAACATTCAATACCCCAAAATCTCGCTGGTAATGACACTCTCACAAAGAAATTAAATCCAATGATAATAGCCACTCTCATAAATAGTAAATTGAGAGAAAATATTAAAGTAATATCGCACACTCTCACCAAAATGATACGATCAATATCTATTACTGAAAAATAATACGATCTCAGCCAAAATGTGAGTCAGATCAATATATTTATTTTTTTATTTTTTATTATTATTTTTTTTATGTATCACTATATCTTTATAGTCCATGTAATTAGTTTTTACTTCAAACTATAGTTTCCTAAATTAAGGACTTTTATTAGGACGTATCGTAGGCTAAAAACATGGCAAATAAAGATAGAAAAATAGAAAAAGAAAAATAAAATACATGTTAGAAAAAAATAGAGATTTTTTTTAAAGATTACAGAGTACATTTCTTCCTTTTTTAAAAAAACTAATATATAAATTTTGATTTTTTCTTTTCTTTTTTCTTTTTTTTTTACTAAGGCACAATTTTATTAAATAAAATAATTATTTACTTTTTTCTCAAATATGAATGGGAGATGAAACTTGTACGACATTAAGTAATATTTCAAATCGGAGTTGGGTCGAGATGATAAGTTAACAAAGAAAACTTGTACGACAAAAGAAATAGGTAGAAAGACTCAAACAGATCAAAGATAACCTTTCTATCGTCTTTTAAGGCACTAACTAATCTTCTATATCTACTAGTTAGATAAATTTTCAGATGTAGCAACACACAAAATTTTTATCTTTTTTTTTTTAGAAAGTTGACTCAAAAGAAATTTATAAATCATGTATTAAATAATAAACTGTTAAGCTGTATAAACAATGGACAAAAAGAGTTACTCTCTAAGAAAAATAATAGGTTTAAGAATTCACTTGAAATTTATTATGACATGTATATTCCTTTAAGCAACTCATATTTTTATCTCCGATATCAATATATAGAGTAACAAACATGATGTAACAAAATTCTATGTGTAATATAAAAAATTTTATTTTTATCATTATTATTTTATTTTTCTATTAACATGGCCAATTCAACCGCTTGTTAAGTTACTTTAATTTTAATTAATTATGGCTAGTGTAACTGCCTTTGGATTTAGTTTGCTAATATAAAGTTTATTATTGTTGTAGCTAGAAGTTTACAACACAAACAAAAATGGGAAAACTTGAAATTCTCATCCCATTAAAACTATAACCTAAGGTTCTATATTATGAGCTAAAAATTAAAATATGAAATTCTAAATATTGCACGAGTATGAATAGCAATACTCGGTTGCAGTTGTAATAGTGATGAGAAATAATTAAAATATGACAAAAGTCTATCATCCCCTGAAGTGAATATAAGCATTGAAATTTATGATGAAATAATTTTATCTCTATAATGGTCATAATCTTTATGATGATAAACTACTGAGGAAAAACCACTTGAAGTGGAATTTTCTAAAATGAACATTTTAATTTGTATTGCTTATGTTTTTTTATTTTTTATTATTCTTTTAATGCTAAATTATTATATTGATTTATAAGGTTGGTTTTATGATACCATCTGTATTGTTATTACCTTATATTGAGCTATATAGCTGGTTTAGTAATACCGCCTACATTAATATTATTCTATTAATATGATGTACTTGTTGGTGTTTAAAGCAAACAAGTATACATTGTACTTAGTCTTGAAGACATGATTGAATACTCCAGAAGAGTAATAATCAATCAAATTCTCCAAAAATATAATGTTATTACCAAGTGAAATGAGAATTATGTATTTTAAAGTGCTTTATATTCAACCAAATCTAGAAGAAATCTAACTCATCTTGAATGATATGCGTCGAAATAGGTATCAATTAAACACATAATAGAGAAATTGCAAAGTATTCTTAATTGAGTTTTACTAAAATTAAAGGATAAGCAATAATGAACCTGATGTTCATCCAAAAACATTTATATTGTGGCATAATTGCCTTGAACATTCAAGATCTATAATTATGCATAAAATTATTGAAAATGCTCATGGGCAACTATTAAAGAACCAGAAAATTCTATTGCCCAATGAAATTGTTTCTACTACTTGCTCACAAGGAAAATTTATGATTAAGCCATCCTCTTCCAAGGTTGGTTATAAATCTCTAATGTTTCTGCAAAGAATTTAAGGAAATATATGGGGGTCATCTCATCCACCTAGTAGACTATTTTGTTATTTTATGGTTTTGATTGATGCATCTACACAGTGGTTATATGTTTGTTTATTAGCTATGAACAATGTTACATTTGAAAGATTACTCACACAAATTATAAGACTTTATAGATTGTCACTACAATAAGATAATTTTTCATCATTGGAGAATAAAAAGCCTCTGGAAGTAAGGCATGAAATTGTCTTGGAAAGGTTTTTCCATATTGTCTTAGTCAGATCCTTATACTAGTCAACGTGAAAATGCAATACGGAGGATAATGTTTTTACAATGAATTTTAAATAAATTACCAGATATAGATTTGACAAAAGTAATCAAGTCACGGTTTTACCTACTAATACATTAACCTGGTTCATTGTTCTTAATGAACAATTAAGTGTATAAGTAGTTAATGACTTATTTGTCACACATAAAAAATGTGATATATCACTTGGTTCTAAAGCAACACTCCCTAAAAGAGGAAAATGAAAAATTAGGATCTTGTTGAAAATAAAGCTCAAGCAATTAATTGTCCCTGAAGAGATGCTAATCCATGAAGTGACAGTAACTCTTGAAGAGGCAATTAAATCTAAAAATATTGAGATCTCTATTAACTATTCTCAGGGTAATATTTCAAAAAGGTATTTCGTTCTAAATGAGATCAAAAACTCCGAAAGACTTCCTAAAAAGGTGTACATGCCCAAAGATGAAGAATAAAGCCCTTAATATGGTTGGACATATAGAAATGTCTATATATTTTACATATATGTGTGCGAAATTCGTAAAGTAATGATCATCAATTATGTGTTTTAGTTTATTGTAGCTACTGACATTGTAAATAATCATGATCTGCAAACAATTGCTGAATATAGATAAAGCCATGATTAAACTTAATGAATGGCAACAATGCTAGTAGAATTGACATCTTTAACTAAACATAAAGTTTATGCACTTGTAATCCAAACACCTAAGGTTATCAAGATCACTATATACGAATAGATATTTATGAAGGAAATGTGATAAGTATAATAAAATTGCTAGATACTGATACTTGAGATTTGTTACATAAGATTTCCTATAAAAACCTGATATTAATTATTATAATGTATATTCCCCAGTAATGGATGATACTATGTTTTGATTTTAAATAGTTTAACAGTCTTAGAAAAGACTAGACATGCAATACATGGATGTAGTGAATGTATACCTATATGGCTCATTTAATACTAATATTTTACATAAAAATCCCTGAAAATTTCACTATGCTTGAAAGCATATAAATCAAAAGATCGTAATCTTTTTCAAATCGAGCTATAATGATTCTTGCATGGATTGAAATATCTAGATGCATGTGGTTGAGTGTTAGAAAGTGTATATTTATAAAGGAGAAAATTGTCATTTTACACTTTCAGTCTCACTAACATTGCTACTTTTATTTATTTAAGTATTTTATTGTTTAAATATTTGTATTTTATTATAATTATATATTTTATGTATTTTAGGGACATCACGATCGTTTCACAATGAACGAGTGATCAGACAGCAAAATGGACGTCATATTTGGACTTAGGACGGTTGAAAATCTTAAGAGGAGCATTAAAGGAAAACGTTATTGTTCACATATACGGTACTGGTCACGGTACTGTTCACGACACTGTTCATATATACGGACCGATGATGTGGCAACTACCTATGACGTGACAGTATCTGATTGGACGAATTATGTGGTATTAACTGCTTATGTGACGTTGACCGATGATGTGGCATCGACTGATGATGTGTCATGATCTTATTGGGCTAAATTTCTTATATACTGTGGATCGATGACATGGCAGTATCTTAGTAGAGCAAAAATCGTGTATACAGTACATGCGCATATATGGGATTATTTGCTATTCAAACTACGTTACTGTGTAAATAGTATTACTATGCAAATAGCGGTCGTTACTGTTTAAATATTAATTGTTGACTGTTGACTGATGACGTGGCGCAATCCTGAGCATCCGAACTGTTTTTAATCTGATGGTCACGATTTACTCAATGTATCTATAAAAAGGAGGCTCTCCCCCTTAATTCGACACCCTTGAATTTATTTTTTAAGCTTACATTTCTGAAATTCCTTCTCCTTCTTATAGTTTCTTTGTATTTTAATAAAATTTCCTTTTTATCCCTAATTAAAATATGAGTAGCTAATTTCTTTTTAAGCTTGGGTTGAAAGTGAAGTCTCAACATGTCCCATGAGTTTAATTTGGTAAATTTACTTTCTCTTCCCCTCTAATATTTGTGGTTGTTTTGACTTTTTGTCGACAAATAATAATAGTCTTGTCTAAATACCACCCTGATTAAACCGGCACCCTAGTACAAGGTTATTATTATTTGACACGATAAACCCTTGGCACCATATTTATTGGAGCGTGGTTCATGAGGTGTGGAATCCCCCTTTATGATTTAATTGGTATTAATATGAAATATTTAGCCCATGGAGCATGTTGATACAGATTCGGATACCCAAGCACGTCATTTCAATAGATTTCAGTTTAATTTAATTCCTACCATTGTAATTTAAATTTAAGCATAGTTTATATTAATTTTACAACAAATTTATTCACCCATTAAAGAAAATTAATTCTGCACATAATTAAAATCAACCTTCTCGTGGGATCGACACTCGTCACCATTAATCTATTCTACAATAGATTCGTACGCTTGTGAGTTCAATAAAATTTGTACAACACATGTGATACAATCATTTGAGTGAATATTTAAAATGATAGAAAAATTGATATGATTTACCTATGTGTATCCATTAGAAAATTAGAATTTGGATTTGTAATTGTTACAATTTATTTTGACAACATGAGATTAATTGGAACCCCTAAAGAGCTCCTAAAATCTATTGAATATTTTAAAAGAGAAAATTTAAAATGAAAGTTTTTCTTAGAAATAAAATCTCGACCTATGGATCGAGTATAAAATAAATTGGTTCATTATCCACCAATCAACTTATGTTAAAGAATCTTAAAACATTTAAGTATGGATAATGCTCATTTTATTGAATTTCATTAGTCCATCATAAAGAAGATAGAGAAAGGAGAAAAATTTTAAATCACAAGCAAAGACTTAAGTCTAATGTTTTTCATTTTTTATTGTTATCTCTATCATTTTTCTTAATTTTATTGTCTGTCTTCTCTTTGTCATCATCTTTTTTCTCCTAATTATCATTTGGCCTAGGTTAAGAATTGATTGAATTAACTTAAGGTTGATATGCCTGTAATAAATAAATATTATTGTTGGTTACATTTAAGGAGAAAATCATGCATCATAGCACCATCCAAGAAAAACAACAATGTGCTATGACAATTGTTTACATTTAACAAACTGATATGTTTTTTATATCTATTTCGTTGCAACCATGATGCAATAGTAAACATTTCTTCTAGAGTTTTAAATCAACTTGGTAGAGCAATAAAAGTATCAACATGATTGCTCAAATCTATTAGTCATTCATGTGTGTTAGAAACAATCTCATTTCTAGTTAGGGGAATAATTTTTATTACACACATATTAAACATATTTTTTGCTTGCTTAATGCTTTTCCCAGATCCTTTGAAGCATTCACAAAGTTTAGAATATTTCTAGAACTATTTTCACAAAATATACAAATGGTTTTCAGTTGTTGTACTATGGACTCTGTTATTATTTTGATGAGAGTCTTTAATTTCTAAACCGCAATCTTTAAAAAGTTTGTACTAATGAATCATACCACACACTTCTTATATACATAATCGTCTGTTATACTCTTACATCTTCATGTTTTAGTAAGGATGACTTTTTGGTTCGTGATATTTATAAGAGATAACAGTTGTCTGTAAAAGTAAATTTTCTTATTTGGGTATCTTTGATACGTTGTATTGTAATTACACTATATATAGGTATGATTCAAATTATATCTTGATTTTATTTTGAAATTAATCATATTTTAGCCTTAGTGAAGATTTTTTTTAGTAGATAATTTTGAAGTGATCGTATATCACAATATATCTCCCATAATTAAAAGAGAAAGAGACAAAATAAGAAAATTGATTTCAAGCAGATACGTTCTCACAAATAAGATTTGCTATATCAATATTTGGGAAGATATTTCATTATGGGGAAGCATATTTTACAAATAACATTTCATGAGAGGGAGCTTATCTTGCATATATGACTTTTTATAGTTATATTAGATAAATATGCACTATACTTTTTTTCCTTCGACCAAGTTTTGCTGCACTAGATTTTATTGGCAAGGTTTTAACGAGGCATTATTAAGTACATATAATAATATTTTTACATTGTAAATAATGGTGAATGCAAAGGAGAGTGTTGTGAATAGTAAGATTCACCACTATACCCATTTGTGAAATAACTATCATACCCTCCACGCGAACTATATATATGTGTGTAATATTTAAAAAATCATGAGAAAAATGATAGAAGTTTGAAGCATCTCGCGGTTATTTCCTGTTACATTTTTCTTCCTTTTGTTATGATTTATTTCATACATACATATATGCATACAAATAATATGTAAAGTTATAACATATTCATGCTTTTTTAGTTATAAAATACTGAATTGGAGTCGTAAACCGAATCTAATTTTTTAGCGTTCGGTCCATTCTACCCACCCCTACTCAATATTAACAAAACTGAAACACCTTAAATATTTGTCTCTCCGATCCATTCATCTTTTTCAAGTTTTAGAGCTTCCAAAATCTTATGCATCTATAACTCTCTCTTTAAAATGTACCTTCCTTAAACGGAACATTTCTTTTTTCTCCCTTCATAAGTATTGTATTATTTCATTAAAAAAGTTTTCATTCTCTCCATGGAAAATACTATGATCTTGCCTATAGTCTACTACAAATTATGACCATCATCAAAAGTGCCCCATGAATAGGTGTGAAGCTTCCTTTCAGAAACCTTGAAGTTAGAAGAATGAATTTTTTTTTTTTTTAATGTTACCTAATACTAGTTTTGTGAAGGAACCTTCTGTAACACCTTACTTTTTATATGAGAATTATCTGCTGAGTTACTTCAAGGGTATATTCCATAGATTTTATCACGCAAATCTTACGTGTATTATTATATTCGTTTTTTTTTTTTTTTGGCTTTATTGATAATATATATAAGAGCTGATTATATTAGCTCTATAGAAGTTCTTGAGACCGTCTATAAGCTCTCCAGATAGCTCCCTTAGGAGCATCATCTAAGCTCCTTACAAGGCACTTCATAACAGCACTTGAGCTTTTTTTCTCTCCGAAGCTCTCTTTGAAATTTCAAGAGCGCCCTTGAGGTGTCTTTCAACCATCCCATAGAGCATCCCGTAACGCTAGCTGAAATTATCCTGGGCGCCACGTTAGCTGCACAAGGCTCATTAGACTATAAAGAGAGTCCCTCCAAAATCCCAAAATATCTAATCACCATTATGCTAGAGCAATCAGTAACCTTATATCATTGTCCCCATTAAAAAAATTATAATGATAATAACCATGTATATGCCAATTGTTAACTAGATTGAATTACGAGTAGAATAAATTAAAATTAGAAAGAGCTGCAACGAAATAAGAAATGAGAATTAAGATAATTTATTTATTTCACTTACATACGGAATGGATTGTGTTATTAAAATGCCCTTAATTTATTATTGCAATTATTATTTGCAATCAGTATTCTTAAGAATTATTGTTAATAACAATAATAGTAGAAATAACCAATCGACAACAATCAGTGATCAGCTGCATCTATCGGCGATGGACGGAGGCGGTAGCAATCAATGACAAATGAAGGCAGTAGCAACGACTTAGGCAACATGATGAATAGCAGTGAGCAGAGATCAGTGAGTGGCAACAGAAGTGAGCAATGATGGTAGTGAGCAGCAACAGAAATGATTAGCAACGGCAGTCAGCAGTGATTGATCTAAATATTTTTTTTATTTTGTAAATATTTAAGCTAAGGACAAAATGGGAATTATGATATTTGGGGGATATTTTTGATAGTTCTGATAACGGGAGTTTGATTTCCCACCCGCCATCTGGGAATCAACTCTCATTATTGATTTCTAAATTATTGTGGGTTACTGATTTCCAAATTATTGTGGGGCACACCAAAATGATTCTCATTCCCACCTTTATATTAGTAAGTGAACGTAGGTTTGATTATGATTTGGAATTCACACCATTAACGTCTTTGCCTCTTAGGGAAAGATGGCCTTAAACACCAAAATTCGGATGTGTTAATTCTTTATTATCATAAACAATGTATGATATGAATAATGAGTGATATGTATAATTATGTAGAACGTGAAAGCTATTAAAAGCCGAGGTTTGGTAATTAAATCTAGTTGTTTGACAAATCTCACTACTAGGGTGATTTATGGTCTCTTCAATTACCAGATAAGGTCAAGGTTTTTATGCGGAGAGCAGCTAAGAACCTTTTGCCGACTGCAATGAACTTGTAGAAGAGAAAGATATTGGAGGGCCAATTTGCCAGCTTTGTAGTTGAGGAGTGGAGACCACATGAGATACTCTCATGGAAAGTAAGCAGGCCCTGAAACTACAGAGACATGCTCCTTTCGCTATTGCTAGAGCAAACCTGGGTGTGTTAAGTGTGATTCAAGATTTGTGAAAGGATTTAAACAAGGCAGCATTTGAACCTATGGTATTGGGTAGCTTGGAATGCAAGAAAAGGATTTGTTTTCGAGAACAATTAGGTAGATCCTTTGATATCAGTGGCAAAGCCAGAATCAGTGGTTGATGCCTACCAAAGAGTAAAAGATCCTGGTCAAGCATATGTCGGCAAGATCACAAATGGAAAGAAGCTGAATGGAGCCCCCGTCCAGCAATGCAGTCGATTTATGTTGATGCAGCTACTGATATAGAGAAAAATTTTGCTAGATCGGGTGCAGTAATTAGAGACTCAAATGATAAGGTTTTAGCAGCTGCTGTGAGAAACTCTAAGCTGTGGACAGATACCAATTTTTCAGAAGCTGAATTAGAGTAATGGGGATTACAATTGGCAAAAGAAGCAGGCTTTGCATCTTCGATTATAGAAACCAACTAAAAAGAAGTAGCTGATTTGGTGAACAACAAACGGAACAGCAGAACAGACATATTTTGGATTATTTCAGCATGTTATGTTTCAATTCAGTCGTAGATCCTATAATACTTAGCTCATGTATTAGCTAAGTTAGCTTTCCGAAAGGATGAATCGGCTATATGGTTCGAAACAAGTTCTATTGAAATCTTAGATTTATTCTTAATGAAAGTATCCTTGAAAAAGAAAAAAAATTCCAATTGCTTTGGAGGAGTGTGTTAATCGATTGATGAAAAATCATTGAACCGAGGTTAAAGTGGTAATTAACGATAATAAATAAAAAAAAATAAAATAAAAGGTCGGCACATTTGGAAATTGGCGCACATAAGAAAGATATAGTGATAGATAAACTGGCGATACTTAAGTGGAATGATCCAAAACTCATTGTAAACATGAATCGAAAGTGACTGGTCAGGGGGTACACTTGCTGAGATCTTTTCAATCTATCAAAACTTCAATTTCAATATTTAATTAATTATTGATGGAGCTTATTACAATTATAATATTATTATATAATATTTGCAAAAAGACTTTTGACTTTCTTGAATAATTCCATCTGAATAAAGAAGCCTTATCAAACGCCTCGTCTTTCTTGAGTGTAAACAAACAAACAAACGCAACCTCCATCACCCCACCCGACCGCAACAGGCACAATATCTCTCTCTTTGTCTGAATTTGATTTTCTTTCAACATCCTCTTCATCATTTGTAATAACAATACCATAAAGAAGCTCCAAGCCAAGGATCTTGTCTCTTCTCTTTTCATCTATCTGTAAGCTTTCTCAATCTAACTCTGGCTCTGCAAATTTTAATTTACTTAAGTGTCTGGATCAGTGATTTTTATTTTTAGTTTTAAATTTAGTTCTTTAAATCCTGATGAAATTGAAGGCTATATATATTCATAGGCGGCTTGCCCCAGTTTTTACTTCTTCTGCGATTTTTATTTTGTGAATAGAAATTTGAAGTAAAAATAAAATAAAATGAAATAAAAGTAGCGTTAAAGAAACGCGTGGAAGTAGCTGGACGTCTCGTTCGTATAGTTGTTTTGTCTCTACAGTCAGTTGTCGCGGGGGTTATTTATGTTATTTAGTTCCCGTAGGCCTCATAAGTCCCACGCGCTTTCGCTCCGCGTGAGTGCTACGCTTCTCCTTCAAACTTCGGTGAGGGTCATGTTTAATTCAGGCCTTTTTATTTTAATTTTCTTTTTTGGGTTAATTTGGGCAAAAGGGCATCTCTACCTTGGCTTGGTTTAGTTTCTTTTGCTGTAAATGATAATGGCAGGATTTAGCTATCCGGTACGAACTAACAATATTTGTAACATATAGCTTCTAATCAGCAGGATAACCAAATGTTAATAATATAATGTTGGTGAAAATAAGAGTTTTGTTGCTTTTAGAAATATCTGTTTAATAAGTTGTTATTTGTCGTACAGGTACCGTAGCAATTCCTGTGAATTATAGTTCTTTTTTGTGCTAATCTAATGTAGTGGTTTGTGTAACTTAATTTTGGGTATGATATTTGTATATATAAACTGAATTAGCTCTCAATTTTCCCCAACGCATTTGATGGCTGCATCTTTGGTATGAAGTGAATCTGCATCATTAATGTAATTAAACGTGGAACTATTTCTGTTGTTAAAGAATTCTAAGCAGCTTGTTGCGTTTAGAAAGATGGATGTTTCCAGCTTGTCTTCACTTTTTCATCGTTTACTATTTTTCATATGGAGGATGTGCATGTATTCTTAGAACATAAATCACAGATTAGCAGGCATTATGAGCTAGATTTTATCTATGTACAGACTTATATATATGAAATTTTGATTGTGTTCACAATTAGATAGATGCTGGTTGAAACACAGTGGAGCAAATGAATTGCCAGTGGATCACTGGGCATGAGAGAATTAGAGGCTTTAGGCAAATTTAAAAATTTATTGCTAAATAATATAACTGGTAAAAATTTATGGGTTCCATATTTCATCTAGATCATTTTCTTCTTGCTTCTTAATATGCAAAATGATTAAAACTTATACATTTATTATTCAAAAAATTAATAAAGTATATATACAAGGATCAGGTATGACATAATTGAACTGTAGTTATTATTTTCATGAGATTTACAAATGAACAACCTTAATTTAAATGTGGAAATTATTAAGAAGGTTCAATTTTGAAGACTGCAGTGGGACAGTATAGCTTGTAAAGTTATATTTAGTAAGATTAAAATATTATTATATTTTTAGTCAAACATTAATGAAGTTCCATTAGTCTGAAATGGGGATCTTGGTACTGCTTTAATAGTTTATAATTTTTGGAAAAAGAAGAAACAGTGTGGGTATTGTTGATATTACTAAATCGGGGCATCAGGAAATCCTGAAAAGGCTTTGCTTGAATTTTATTTAAAAATTTCAACTTACATAGTTATCGGTGAATTTTTCAAATGCTTTATTTATTTTAGTCTACTTACCGTTTGAAAATCAGTTAACATTAGTATTATCTGACTGTTCCTTTTTCCAGGGTCACTCAAAAATGAAGAGGATGGAGTCAAGAAAGTCACATTCTTGGTGGTGGGATAGCCACATCAGCCCCAAAAATTCTAAGTGGCTTGCAGAGAATCTTGAAGGTAAGCATTTATTTGAGTATAGAATTACTTGGCAGTCTTATTTGTTACTAAGTGATTTGCAATAGATTTTAGTTACTAAGTGATTTAGAGTTGATTACTAAGTGATTTAGAGTGTTTTAAGCTCTTTTTTTGTAAATTGTTTTTTTTCAAAAAAACATTTTGCTCTATTGCCCTTGCATGATTTTTACTGAATAATTCCCCTTATTTACAAAACTCTATCTTGTTTAGGGATACCGTTTTGTTTGCTATTTGGGGAAATTTATGGATCTTAGCCTTTTTTGTCTTATATTTGACTGGCTTAAGGATATTCATTTTACATTCTAATAGTGACAGGTTGAAATTTGTAAGCTGGTACACGATTGGATATTTTAGTCACCCCCGCACCCCCCCCCCAAAAAGAAAAAAAAAAAAAAAACTTATATGCTTGCATTGTCATTGCCTAATTCCAATGCCTGGAACTATTTGGATGTGATTGGATTTCCCACGCTATAAATTTGAAATTATAACCGTTTAGTGCTCTATCATTTGGACCACCGAACTGTCCAACAATTAAGCACTTGAATGATCAACCAATGAAGAATTGAGTTTCCCCTAACAAGAGTTGACTCTATAGCCATTTGAATGACCAAAATGCCAAACAGGAAACTGACCAAGCGTTTTCTACCTTCAGAGATGGACCAGAGCGTCAAAAAGATGCTGAAACTGATTGAAGAGGATGGAGATTCATTTGCTAAAAAGGCTGAGATGTATTATCAAAAGAGGCCAGAATTAATATCTCATGTTGAAGAATTCTATCGCATGTACAGGTCTCTTGCCGAGCGTTATGATCATCTAACGGGAGAATTGAGGAAAAATATTCCGTCAGACCTCCAATCCCAGGGCTCGGGCATTTCTGATATCAGCTCCGAACTGCCTGCAGTGTGCCCCTCTCCTGACCAAAGGCCAAGCCGTCAAAAATCTGGCCCCAGAGCTGCTGGTTTCAATTTCTTCCTTGGTTCTGCTGGAAGCAGTGCTGAATTTTACCCGAAAGAAGGAGATGAATCGTCTTCCATATCTGACTCTGAGACAGAATCTGATAGTTCCTCTGTCAACAATTACTCAGGTTATGTAGGGAATGGTGGTGATCAAGGGCTGCAGAGGAAAATCATTGAATTGGAGACACAGCTTCATGAAGCAAAAGAGAAACTCCATTCACAGGAGGAAAGGAATGCAGATGGATCTATGAAAGGTGCAAAAAATGACAATTCTGAAGCTCTTTTTGCTAGAATTGCAGTATATGAGAAAGAGCTGAGACTTGCTAATGAAAAGATACAGCTTTCAAATGAGGAAATTTTGAGGTTGAAGATTGAGCTTCAAAGGTATAATTCATCAGAAATGAATAATTATTCACAAGCTGAGTTTGGATCACCAGGAGAGATAAATGTCAGTATGTGGGCTGCGGAGCTTCAGGAAGGAATTAATGGGTTGGAAACGCCAACTTTACACCTGGATAACAAGGTTAAGGCCCTTATGGAAGAGCTAAGAATCACGAAAGAGAAACTTAAACTCTCAGAAGCAGAAATTGCTAGTTCGAAACATGAAGTTGAGAATAACAGATCCGAGAAAATCCAAACTTTGCAAAATCAACTTCAACTGGCTCAGAAAGATATTGGAACATGGAAATCTAAGTTGAACTCAGAGAGAAAAGAGGTTTCCAAGCTGCAAGAAAGAATTAAAAGTTTAAAAACTAGTTTGTCAGACCGTGATCATGAAGTGAGAGATTTGAAAATGGCGGTGTCAGATGCCGAACAGAAGATTTTTCCTGAAAAGGCACAGATTAAGGCCGAAATATTGGGATTATATGAAGAAAAGGCTTGCTTGGTGGAGCAGCTAAGAGAATGGGAATCACGTGGAAGGTCTCTGGAGGATGAGCTTCGAATAATCAAGACTCAGAAAACTGAATTAGAGGAAAGAATTGTTGGTGAAATTGAGCAGTTAAAAGCAAGCGTTGCACAGAGAGACAATCATATAGAAAATCTAAACGGAAGCCTAAAGAGTTTAAAGGCTGAGAGAGACAGGCTTAAATCTGATGTGATTTCCAGAGATGATCGTCTGGATGAAATGGAAAAGCATCTGCAGCAGCTACATATGGAACATATGGAGCTAATCAAGGGTGCTGAAGATGCTCATAGAATGGTAGGGGAGTTGAGATCGAAAGCTAAGGAGCTGGAGGAGGAGATTGAGAACCAGAAAGTCTTGATCTTGGAAGGAGCAGAGGAGAAGCGAGAAGCCATACGGCAGCTTTGTTTCTCACTCGAGCATTATAGAAGTGGCTATATTAACCTTCGAAAGGCTGTCACAGGGCACAAAACAGTTGCGGTTTTGACATAATGTTGATATTGTTCCATTGATTGAATGCATGCATATCGATGTCTCCCATTTTTGCCTTTTAATAATTTAGGTTGTTAGTTGCCAAACTCTAATTTGCTTGTGACTATATGGTTTGCGTCCTTTCATCTTTGTTTTGTAGCTTGTCTTTTGATCTCTGTTCTGTTTTACTGAAGAAAATAAATGCATGAACATGAAGGAAAGTCAAAAGTGGATTTTTTTTCTTTTTTTTACCCGCTTTGGTGCAGAATGTGAATTTACGAACGGAACTTCGCGCTTGATTTATTTTTTGCAAAACTTCTTACTTGGAAATGTTAGAGATCCAAAGTTGCCACTAGTAAGTCATCATGAAATCAAGGCGGACAAAAATTTATGCGAGCTTGTCTCTATGGTTGCAGGTGCCTTAATAAAGCTGTAGAAATCATTCCGATTTCTCACAAGATTTTTTTCCTTTTCAACAAAAAATGTGGAACAATTGCAGATTTCCCGTCTTCAGTAATAATAATAATAATAATAAAATAATTAAAAAAAAAATTCCACACTGGCATCAGTTGAGTTTCAGGATAAACTCTAGATTGTAACCATTCCATGAAAAAGTTTTTTCTGCAAAATTTTCAATCCACATCAAATTTTAATAGACTGGGAACATCAATCTCAATGGGTTGACTAGGCAAATCTATGCCAGAAATTTGAGCAAATTCTGTATTTAATCCTTTTTTTCTCTATTTGTAATTTTAAAAATGGGGTCATTCAAGTTCAAAATGAAATAGAGTCGCCAACCTGGACATGCAGCACCAAAACAAGAATTTCATCGACCTAAAAACTCTTATCTGCCTGCTCTGACATTGCCATGCATGAATTCAAGAGTCCCCTTCATTTGTTATGTACCCTACATTGGATAAATTGTACTTTAAATTTTGCAATTTCAGAGTTCTTTATTACAAAAGATTGTTTCAAATGAACAGGAACAAGTGGTGAAAACTTGACCACCATTTAATCCATGCCAAATAACCCTAGAGACTAGGTCACATTTCACAACTTGTCAAAGAGCTCATCAAATGCTCTTGCACCACAAATCAGTGCCCAAATTCTGTCCATTACAAAAAAATAATACGTCCACGTAGAGAGGGCAAGAATTGCTAAAACCCTTGACAGGCTTCATACCAACATCATTACTGAAATTAAATCAAACTATCTAAACAGAGAACTGTGAATTATTAATGGATCTATTATACATGACCTCAAAAGTAAGAAAGCATCTGTTATAAATATTTCATACCAGTATGATATGGTTACTTGAGGACTTCTGAAAATATACAATCTAACCTCTGAGCCAATTCTACAAACCCCAATGGCATTAACTAGTTTGTTTCTTCCTATTACTAAATACATTGATGTTGTAAAAGAACAATAATGCAAAGTGAACAACTTACAAGAACCTTGTCATCAATGGCACACTATGAACGAATCACAAAGCCAGATGCTTAAAAATTTACATCCACAAACACTGCGAGAGAGAGAGAGATAGAGAGAGAGAGATGCCTCAATGTTCTAGCTTCTTAGACAGATTTGCTGAAATTGGGAAAACCAACAATGAAAAAACAAATGCATTAATTTCACTAACCTGTGAATTTTGGAGCCTAAAAACACAGAACACTATCAGTTTTCTGGTGAAACCATAGGGAACTTTGTCAGTCATCCCAAGCACTATCTGCTGCACCCTCCCTTTTCATGTTTGAAGCTGCAATCATGAACCTATACTTGTCTTCAATGTTTACTGATGGTCCCGTCATCGAGATCTTGGACATTGCGACTTTTGCTCCTTTCTGTGCAGCTGCTGCTTCCCTCTCCTTCCTTCTGGCAACCTGAAAGCAAATCGCACCAAGCTTACCGAACATGGAAAGAAAGTAGAAAGTGAAAAACTCTTCAAAATAAAAGCTTTTAATCAATTGACCTCCTTCTTCTTCACTTGGCAAAAGGAGAGTAAAAGTAACACTGAACAAAAACAGCAGGCAAAAAGATTTTCCTCATCTATAGAATTATTATTATTTTAAGAATCTATACCTTCCCAGTTGCAAATGCCACAGCATTTCCAGATTCAGCATCCACGATTGATTTCTTTATTTGCGACACAAGGAGCTAGAATATATAGTCACACCAATAAAAAAAAAAAAATTAAAGTGTCATACATACATAATGAAGGGAGAAGTAGGATTGTCCAGAAAATCAAAATTTGAATTAACAGCACCATATCCCGATCTGTGTAAAAGGAAGTAGCTTGTCCCATTGATCCACCACGTCCAGTCCTTCCAATCCGGTGCACATAATCTTCCATGGTCTATAATTGAGGCAGCCACAACTGAAACTTCAGATTTTTCTCAAAAGATTTTAAATCAAATGAAAAGCCGAGGCTCATAAGATGCTAGAAATTAGAAAGAGACTTCATGACCACCCCAAGGCACGGTATTAGACACGGCTAACCACAAGATAAAATGTACATCCATGATATTATCATCAAGAAGATCACAAACAACAAAATTGTGATTGCTAAAATTAAACAGAATTCTAATTTTTTCATATCACCATCCAAATTGGTGGGGACATATAAAACTGGTTATGCACAAGCTTTTACTTGCAGCCAAAAGTACCTTTGGCAGATCTAGATTAACAACATGAGCAACTCCCATGACATCCAAACCACGAGATGCAACATCTGTGGCAACCTGCAAGTAGGATTCTCAGTTCCCTAAAAATAAGAAGGGGGACCAAAAGAAATAAATAAATAATAAAAAAGCTAGCAAGGCTAAAATATATTTTACAGAAACCAGAGAAACAAAAAAACATGACAGTGGAACTTCAGGAAAGGAAAAACAGAAGGGTGCAGTATAGGTTCAATCATAAGCCATGAATTATACTTGGAAACTATCGCTTAACAAAAACACACACTGTCTCCACAATATACATTTTCACAACAATATCAGCCTTTCGAGACAGTGATAATTAAAAATGACATTTAAGATGGAATGCCTCAAAAGTTACCGAAACACTGTAAGAATTAGTGCAGACAGTTATAATTAAAAATGACATTTAAGATGGAATGCCTCAAAAGTTACTGAAACACTGTAAGAATTAGTGCATCCAAAGACAATCAATTAGCTTCAACTTATTTTATTTGACATTCAAGCAGCACAATTAACAATTGACAATAAACTTATTATCATAAAATAGTTTATAAACAACAGTAAAAACATTGAATCCCTGTCAGTTCCAGTGGAAATGATAGATTTAAATCATTTGGTATTCTTTAATAGGCTACTTTAAGTTGCAGAATCTCAAATATTATGTAAAATAACACCCAGCCATACAAATACCATGGGACCTCCAAAGGGATCTAAAAATTTTCCAAATAACGTAACATAATCAGATAGCATTTTCCCAAGTAAAATCATATTATTATGTAAATTAAGAATGCAGATAGAGAGCAATAACACATCACGCATTAAACATTAAGATCAGTCATCATAGTTTTAGAGCAAACATAGAAAGTTCACAGCAATTTATATGAGAATACCAAAATATTAGTAGAGCCATTTCGAAAATCACGTAGAGCAGACTCCCTGTCACTCTGACTACGGCCACCATGAAGAGCAACAGCATGTAAACCCTCTGCTACCAATGCTTCAGAAACCTCATCGCACTTTGTCTAGAATCAAGATCCACATTCGAGTATTAAAACTTTCTATGAAGATTTGCAAGATGAAATAAGATTACAAAAACAGATATATCACAAACAAGAAAGAAAAATGCAACATCATTTCCTAGGTCAATTTTCCTTGATGCCTCAACTATATCAGTCATGCTTGTAGTCAAATGCAAAACCAACCTAATAAGCTATCTCGTTTTAATAGTCAAATGCAAAATCAACCTAATAAACTATCTCGTTTTAATTTTGACCACATCAGAATATTTACAAACATTATAAGACAAGCTTCAAATAGAGAGGCCATTATAAACAGAGATAAATTATTTGAAATTGAAATGTGCATGGCTAGGAACCTATAAAAAAAAAGTTTACCATCTGGCAAAAAATCAGTGCATATTTGTCAAATACCAATAACCTAAAAACAGGACAACATATTAATCTTGTCCATATGAAATATTGCAACTTGGAATATTAAAATGATGAATATGACAATAATCACACTGATAATACTGATGAATATAGAACATATTGTACCTTCCTTTCCACAAAAACAATGGTTAAAGGAAAGGGATGACAAGACTTTTCAGCCTGTAAAGCCTCCTCCACAAGCAAAGCAAGTAGCCGATCAACCTGCAACAGATAAGATGCTATCTCACATTACAGCGAGCAATTCCAGCAATAAAAGATCAGATGCACTAAAACATAAAGGGAAAAAAGATAAAGACTGTACTACCCAGGATATAATGATAGATTTCATGTATACTTCCAAAAATTAGATATTATATGAGTTCAAATACTAATATTGTTTACGAACTTAAGCTTTTGCCACTAATAGTTTCCCGTCAAAGTATCAAAACCAGCTTTTAAATCACCAAACTATTGATAAACCACAGTGCATAGATAACATACCTTTTCATTCTCATAAACCTTTTCCAAAATCTGAATAACATTTGCTGTTGGGCTGCTCACTTTACCCACCTTAACTTGCACAGGGTCAGTTAGATACTCCTGAAATCCAAAACAAGAATAAAGTATATGTAATAATCATTTGTTATAATCATTTATGATAAGATATTACAAAAAACAGAGACTATCACAAAAAATCTAATCTTGTTTTGATTAAAAACTCAAAAATGTATTAATGAAGAGATTTAAAACAGATAGTGGACCAACTGCCAACTGTCCATTAGGAGTAAAGAACTAGAATTACTTGTGCTATACAAAAGTATACCCAAACACCCCTATACAAGACTAGAAACAGTTATAACTCCCTATCTCAAAACCCCATCCCAGTTTAGATGTATGAAGGAAAAGGATGAATCTTGAAACTCGTTAGAAACTGAAGCCCAAAGTGAAGCAAGAAGATGAACACTATCCCACAGTTGTTCAGCATTGTCTACACTTTCCCCCTAAAAAATACGAACATTTCCTTGCTCCAATATTATCCAAAACAGTGTTGCCATGGCACATTTCCAAAGAGTGTTAGTCCTTGTTCCTCTACCAGAAAATTCTAATTCCTTTACAGATTTTTACCAAGTACTGATAGAAAATAAATGCCCCAAACTTTTGATTCATAGTTAAGACAGAATTTCCCAGCTCTGACAGAAGCATGAATTCTTTGGTGCTTATTTGATCACTAGAAAGATTTAAAAGCCCATAAATTCTATATCAGAAACCATACTCTGTCCTTTTCCCAACATATGAGGGACAGATACAAGTGCTAACATATATAAAATACACCTAATATTCATTAGTATTTATCATTATCAAGCATCACTCTAAACAAGCTAAAACTAAAGCATGTAAGAACTACGGTAAAAAATATTGTACCAAATGAACTGATTAAATCATTGGGTGGTCTTGAAAATAATGGTTCACCGTCACCAGACAAGATTTCAGCATAGAATTCAAGTGACATTTGAAAATCGAATATCCAGTGTATAAACTGAAAAATAAAAATAATATATAACATGCACACACACACACACACAGGGGGAGAATTCAGTGTAATGACAGATTAGTTGAATAAAATTACAGTACAATTATTATCCTAGAACAATGGATAAGTATAATATAGTTATAGCCAATCTGAATCTGAAGGAATCTAAGATCAAGTTGTCAAAAGAATATTTCCAAGCCACCAGGACAAGGTCAAAAAATTAGCTCAAAGACAACCTTCAGATTTCACGCAGCCTATGAGCCTAAAATATAATCAGCTTATTAAAATGATATGTGAATCAGATAGCAAAACTAGCCTACATGTCTTTTCCTGCTCATTTAATGTATTGTTCATTAATGAAACTAAAACACTGATTGACGCATATCAAACACATAGTGGAACAATTCAAGGACTAGGAATGTAAACAGATGATTGGTAATTTATATAGGCTTTCCAGAAATGTTATCAGATGATACCACTTTCCTCCCTTATGGGATAAAAGGGATGTGGGGAATTAATAGGAGACCTTACCTGTGCTAAAGCTTCAATCTCCACAGGCATGGTCGCACTAAACAGCAAAGTTTGATGTTTATCTGGAAGATTCTGCATTACCTGCAATTAGCATCAGAAATATTTCAAGTCATAGAACATAAATGAAGAATGCACGAGGAGAGGATATCATAATATTGTGCTGTCACCATATAAATGGTCACCCTTACCAAAAAAGTTATATAACAAACATATCAGTGAAAGATAAGTTTATGAAGAAATTTTACACAAAAATTGAAGAGTTGATATACATCATAGAGAAGCATGAAAAGATGGAAGAAAAATACATAGATGATTATGTTCACATCTCCCTCACATGTTTCACATCAATCATTCTGTTTAAATATTTTGTTGGCTTTCCCAACCCTTTTCTTTGTTTCCCAGGAACAATTACACCAAAAAGAAAAGTTGTGGAGCCAAAACAAGAGAGCTAAACAGGTTCATCGAATTTAGAAAAGAGAAGTGAATACAAAGAGCCAAACAATATGAACTTAAACAGATGCTGTATGCCGGCCCAAATATGTGTGAGCACAACTGCAACTGCAAGTGCAAATCTGAGTGCACGCATCAATCAAGAATACTAAGATGGGGAGTCCATATACCTCCCTTATCTGTGGTTCAAACCCCATATCAAGCATTCTATCTGCTTCATCTAGAACAACAAATGAAACTCTAGAAAGAGAAGTGTTTCCTTGTTGCAAATGATCAAGAAATCTTCCAGGAGTAGCAACCACGATGTAGACTCCTCCTCGAAGCTCAGACCTCTGTCAAAGTAACCAGTAACAAAAGGAAATTAGTAACCATTAACATAACCCAAAAAACAAAAGAAAAAAGAGTTGAATCATTTAACAGAAGATCAAAGCTTCAAACCTTTACACCTAGTTTACAATGGGGGGAAAAAATAAAAATAAAAAGAGGTTCAGACAGGAATCCAGGCTTACCAAATATAAACAGCAGTACTTTTTTTCTATGCCTCTAACGAAAGGTAAACCACTTTCAGACATGGAGAAGTCAACCAGCCTATCTCCATCACTAAACCTATGGAATAAATTTTTATTCGCCTTTTCTGACTCCTAGAAAGTTCTTAACCTTTCTTAGAAGTTCAACCGAGTTTTAAACTAAGGAATTACTAAAATAACCCTACAGCCTTCCATAATCAGGACACGAACATCACATGGCAAGAAGTCTCAAGGTTTCATACCCCTGACATTTATGTTACAAACAAAGGTCTTAACCAGCTCGGTTGAGAATTTAACCAGTCATCAAAGCTTAAAAATGAATAAATGAATAAATCAAGACAAAATTATCATGCCAAAAGTAGTCACCTGTTCAGCAATGTTTGTTCCACCCACCACTATTGTAGTTTTGAAGGAATCAAGAGATTGACTAAAAGCTTTAACCTGGATATGGATACCGTATCAAAATGATAAGACAGAAAATAAATAGCAGCAGCTTCAGCATGAGAAGATACCACTCATAGGTTACAGAAATATAATATGCAAGCAGTAATATAAAGAATCCTATAAGCAGCATAAATAGTTCTTAGATAGAATAGAGATTTAAAATCCAAAAAGCCGTACGGAAAAATGCGCTCAAGTTGAGGAAAGAAGCAAGTCAAGTATTACAATAGCAAAACATACTTGAAAGTAGTCGACAGCAGAATAAACTGTATCTAATTTAAAGTACACTAAACATCACACAGTTAAAACACATGGACTCCAAGCTAAACCGTAGAGTGTGAAAAATAAATATTGTTCATACAGATTTCCTTTCAAATTTGATTTGAAAATGGCCCAAAGAACCCTCAACTGTTAATAGACACTTTCAGCAGAGAAATACATAGAAGAAATAAATGCAGGAAAAATTTAAATGCAACAAACCAGCCATTTCCAAAACAATTTCATAAGTACATTCATGAACACAGTAGCTAATTCCTACCTCTTTTTCTATTTGTTGAGCAAGCTCTCTGGTAGGAGCCAACACCAATGCCAAGGGTCCATCACCACGTCCAACAGGTGTTTGAGCCACGCAGTGCTGCATGTTTATATTAGAAAACACAAACATGAAAGGAAAATTACCATCATAATAAGTAGGAAAAAAAAAAAAAAGAGTCAGAACATCCATACAGCCAAAAGGAGAAAATAGTCAGACTCGCTTATCGACCTGAATCATAGGAATGGTGAATGCTGCAGTTTTGCCACTGCCAGTTTCAGCACAACCCAATAGATCCCTTCCACTAAGAGCTACAGGCATAGCCTGAGCCTGAATAGAAGTTGGCCTCGTATACTCATGAAACTCAATATCCTTTATGATACTCGGATGTAAACACTAAAAATATACAAAGTCCAAACATTTTATAAGCTTTGGACAACCATTGAAAGTCACCAATCAAATGCCGAGTAATGGATATCCAATTGTATAAATTCAAAGACAATACCATGTCAGTAAAAGATTCAATAGGTGCAGGGGCAGGAACAGAGCCTGAAGCGACAGTAACATCCACGTTAAGCCGCAATCGAACCTCCTCAATCTGTACGATAAACTAATACTCTCATCACATGCAGTTTGAAAACAAAAGGTACCAAATGTTCGCTAAACAACCTAAATCATAATATTTAATTTCTTTTTTTAAAATTAACTTAAAAGCGCTTCAACTATTAATCTGTTAAACCAAACAAAAGGACAAAAATAAATGAGGTACCTGTTCAGGATTGAAGCGGAGAACGCGGTCTGATGGTTTCCATTTATTGAAAACGGGTTGGGGTATGGGGTGCGAAGCGTAGCTCCGGCGACACGTGGTATTGGAGTTGGAGTTGGAGTTGGAGACCTCGGGGAGGGATCTTGAAGAGAAAGAGAGCTTCGTCGTCAGGTCAGAGTCTAAGGTTACTACTGAGAAGGAGGAGGATGATGAAGAAGAAGAAGAAACTTTGCCCACTGAGTTGAAGCTCGAGGGTCTCAGGTGCGGTGGCACATACGACATCGTTCAAGCGTTGAGATATAGATTAGTCGGTCGTCGCTTCGTTTTTGAGAGGGTTTTGGATGATTATGGATTGGTGGTATGGTTGGGATGATGTCAGACTCAGCGAGGCATTTTGTGATTTTACTGAAATTCAGTCGTTCAAAACTTTAAAATAAAATTCTTTTTAAAATATATAGGTCATGCAAGAGCTTAATTACCTAACATTTTCAAAAATTAAAAATAAAAATAGAACGATGCAGACAATAGAGTTAGCATTGTAAATAAAGGGGGGAATAAAAATCTGAGATATGCCTTTTAAGTATAGATCACTGATTCATAATCGTCTATGTGGTTACTTTTGACATGCTTATTAGGAAAGCGAAATGATAAAAGCCCCAAGTAGTAGCTGGAAAATGAAGGCACCGAATTACAAAAAATTTATGTTCGTAACTCATTATTCATTTACACCCCAGCATGTTAAGTTATTTAATTTTCTCCTTTCCTTAACATGAACTAGTATCAAGAGTATGGTTAGGAGAGAGTAGAATATTTAGATTTAAAAGTTAATACTTTTCATAGTTAGAAGGTAATTCTAGACCGATATAATATAAAGTGTAATATGAAGGAAAATTTTAAACACGATTTACATATAGAAAAATCACTGTTAAATAATCTAATAGATATATTAATTAATTTATGTAGAAATTTAAAATTAGGATTGGATAGAACAAACAAGAATTTCAAGTTGTTTTAGATGGTTTAAGAGAAAATATAGCTAGCTTTTAGTATTTGAAAGAAAAATTAGATTTTATAGAAGATCAAAATATAATAGAATTAGATAAAATCTCAAGAATAGAGGAAGGACAAATTAAAAGTTAAAATAATTAGATGATACTAAGGCTCTATTTAGTACAGCTTATTAAATAAAGTTTATACGAGTAGAGTTTATACTGATAGAGCTTTTAATAGAAAGCCATTGGGTGTTTGGTTGTTAATTAAAAAAACTTTCTTAAAGTATTAAACTGTTTGGTTATGTAAAATTAAAAGTGCTTTTGTGTAATTAAATTATCAAAAAGGATATGTATTCATAATTATATAATTTGTAACAAAATGCATTCAAGCTATTAATTAATAAGAAAAAATCAGTTCAATCATTTCTTCAATGTTCAAAATAAAAAATGGCATTATCGAAATATTCTCCTAAACAAATAATACTATCCAAATTAAAATGATGATCAATAATATAATTAAAATGTCAATGGCACATGAGAAATGTTGCAATTCAATCACGTTCTTGGTCTATTTTACATACATTGAATGAACTTGTACTTTACTCTTCATTGTCCTCTTCTTTCTGATTCTCACTTTCACTTGTTCGAAGCAATTCCTTATCATTATCAAGAGATTGAAATTATTGATCATTATCTATACATTTTCTTATAAAATTGTGAAGAACCATTGAAGCCATCATAATTTTCACTTGCCTAGTAAAAGGGAAACTAGGCATTTTCCATCTATTTTTTCAAATACCAAAAGTCCTCTTAATTGTGCATCTCAAGGAAGAGTCGGCATGATTAAATATTTCTTTTTTCCTTCTTAGTTGACTTTCACATTGAAAATCTGAAAGATGATAATGTTCACTTTTATATGGACCTAAATAACTCATCATGTGAGAATATCCTACATCTACAAGGTAATATTTACCTTCAAAATAAAAATTTTATAATTAAAAAAATTAAACAAGCTTATATAAAAATATATCATAAATAATATATTATAACTAACCTTGAGATGGATGAGAAAAGTGTAAATTCTTTTTATGTAAGGCCTCCAAAAATATATGTGTGATCATGGGCAATGTCTTTCCATCCAATTCATGCAAATATAAAATATATATTAAAATCATTGCAACCATAACATTTTCAATGGGAATCCCTTTTCTTCTAATATATGGTATCTACTTCTACATAGGCACTGTAACTAGTATATGTGTCACATTAATTGCCCTAATATAATATTTAAAATATGGCCAATATCGTTCATCATTCATCATTTTTTTTCGGGATTCCTTTAATTTATAGGTATGATGGTTTCAAAAAATCAATGGCGTATGACAAACAGCATCTAACACTATTCGAAACCATCTCGATATAGTTTCACCTAAATATTAAAATCTTTCTTAAACAATTCTATTCTTAAATGCATAATCTAATGTAATTAAAAAAAAAAGCTACTAACTCAATTATAAATATATTCTTGTCTCCTTTAAGAACATATGATTTACTCAAAACTTGACATAATTTCAAAAATACATAATTTTTCATTCTAAATTATTGGTGACATCTATCTTTATATCCATTTAGCATCTCTAATACAAAAGAATGACATGAATGATAGGATTTTCTATATAGTTCCTTTAAACTATATTTAATAAAATGATTGACATACAATGCTACTCCAATCTATGCCATTTGTAACAATTGGTACTCAACATCACTTTCATCAATGTAAGTATGCTCATTATCATCGTCATTTTAAAAAAATTTCATATATGTACACATATATTATAAAAATTATCATTATTTGAAAAGAAAAAATAAAAAAAATCTAACACAACCTAAAACCAAATAAAATAAAAATATCCCAATTAGTTCAAAATAATATTCTTAATAAAAGAACATAAATAAAATAAGCTAAAGTAAACAATAATCTTGAATATAAGAACAGGCCATAAAATAAAATTAGAAAGAGTTTTTATGAAGTTGAACCACTCAATTTGAACATCAACATTCTTAATTGTAACAAACATCTCTTTATTCTCCTTCTTAAGAAAAATTTTAGTAGCATTCAGATATAACTCAATTTTTATCATATTATGTAAATTTTAAGCATATTATGTAAAGTTTCATTACTTCTAAAATGCTATAGCCATTTCACCATTTTTTTGTAGCCATAGATGGTCTACTCTCTACGGCTTGATATAAATGATCTAATTGTTTAGACAATTTAACTACAGTTCTATCTCACTTTTGAATTAGTAATTTTCTTTTCCTTTTATTATCATAGATAGATGCTGATTAACATTAACATCTGTATATTTAATAAAGATAAAATTATTTATTTTTTACTTAAAGTGTTGATTAATGTGCTCATAACTTATAAATTATATGAATGCCCCTTAATAAATATTTATGTCAAATTAATTCATAATATGTTACTTTTTATCTTATAAATATTTTTTTCAAGAATACAAATGGAAATGAAACTGGAAGCGAGAATGATGAAGAACTATTAGAGCAATTTGGAATACATTAAAGAGATGTTATTAACAAATATTAAAAATATAAAATTAAACTAAAAAATAAAAAAATAAAAGGAATGGAATCATGTGGTGGCCAGGAGGTCATTACACCTCCTGACTATCAGACAATTCAATAAACATTTATATATTATATTATAATTAAATAAATAAAAAAGAGAAGCCAAAGGCATTCGTTACCTTTAAAAGCAGAACGAGCGTGAGCAACGGGGGGCATTAACAAGACTGTAGAAAGCTAGAGACGAGTCGAAAAGAGTTGAGAATGAAGTAAAATTGAGAAATTTCTTATTGTTTTAGTGTAATTATTTCTCTTGTAATAATACATTTCAGAAATTTATCAAATAAAATAAGTATTTTATTTTTCAATATAAGTGGTTAAGTTTTTAAGCTGAAGTGAAAAGTGAAGTTCAAGGATTCAAATTATTGTTTAATTAGTCTCTCATGTGAGTTTTAAAGTTTATTTTATTTGTTGTATTTTATTTTTTTACTGATTTATTTTATGTCATGTTAATTAAAATCTTTTCAAATTACTATAGTAGTTTGACATAATATCGATACTTCAATAAAGTTGTGACACATTAAGTACTTAATCCCATATTTATCATACTAAGAGTCAGTTTAAAATTAATTAGCATAAAAAATTTGATAGAATTAGAGAAAAATACAAATATAAAAGAGTTGTTATAATTATAATTTGAAATCTAATAGTAGATCATATAGCCTTAGCATAATCTTGAATTGATTCCTAGTCATTTCTTTTCCTACATTTAATTTTCTTTATTTAATAAATTTACCATTAAATTTTAATTTCTTATGGTTCGACCCCGAACTCACTAGGTTATATTATAACTGAATACTTTTATATTTAGGAGTAAAAACGCTTGAAAGTTGTGTCAAATTTTTGGCATCATTGTCGAATAATTTTCTTAAATTTGGTAGTAGTTTTGTTTTCTTTTTATTTTTTTTATTTCAAGTGATTGCATCTTTTCTTCTGTCATTCTTTTTTTTGTAAAATTTCATTAGCTCCCTTCTCTCTCCCATAATCATAGAGTTACTATAAAGTTTATAAAAATTTTCATTTTGTCCCAAAAACTTTACAAATTAGTTCCTAAAATCAAATTAGAACTTGGATCTACGAATTTTGCCTTATTCATTGGACTTTAGAACCTCGTGGACATAACAGACATGGACTTGGACTTGAACTTTTAAATAATTAAAATTTAATTGTTGGTAAAATTTAAAAATAAATATATTTTTTTATTTTCTATAATTTACTTTTCGTAACTTTTTTGGGGGTCAGTTCTACCGCCCAAATTTTTATTTAAATTTTATTGTTATACGTTTGATTCTACCACCTATCATTTTAATTTATTTATTTGATTCAATTTTTAGTTCATATTTAATTACATGGCTAGTTTTAAAATACTGCCTAACTTACTTCCTTTAATTTCTTTATTCTATGACTAGTTTTAAAACACCGCCTAATGTTTTATTTAATTGCTTTATATTTTTGGCTGGTTTGGCTTTTTTTTTAATTCAACTTGTTTATTTTTATTTCATATTTTTGAGTTGTTTTTATTTCTATAATTTTTATTTAGTATTTTATGCATTATTAGTTTGTTTAGGACACATCATAAGTATTACATGTGACATTGGTCTCGTACAAATAGTAGCAGATTAATTAGAAAATCATCTTCATCACCCTTAGATATGGCTAGCATTGGAAATGATAATTTTTTAGAGCATAAAGATAACTAAGCTTTGCAAAATATTCACGAACAACGTAGGACCTTTAAAGACTTTGTGTATCCCACTAGAATAGGGTCACCATTTTGCATAATTTTTCTTCTGATGCAGCACGTTTCAATTTCAAACTTGGTATAATCCAACTCCTATCTACTTTTCATGGTTTTAAGTCTGAGAATCCATATTTGTATTTGAGAGAATTTGAAGAAGTCTGTAACACTTGCATTAGCCAAAATTGCAGCCTGAATTTAATTAGGCTTAATTTTTTCCCTTTTTCACTAAAGGGAAATGCAGTCTTAGACTAAGACCTTAAAAACTTGAGATAAAATGCAATCACAATTTTTAAAAAAGTTTTTTCTACCTCACAAAATAAATTCTTTCAAAAGACAAATTACTACATTCACCTAAAAACCAGGAGAAATCTTTTATCAATGTTGGGATAGGTATAAAGAGTTGCTTAACATTTGTTCACCCTACAGTTTTGAAACATGAAAGTCAGTGTCATATTTCTATGAGGGATTAACATCGCAAAGTAGACAGGTCATTGAAATAATGTGTAAAGTTAAATTTAGAGACAAAAGTCCTGATGACGCATTAGATATAGCAGAGAATGCACAACATTAGGATACAGTAGGTTCATATGAGTCATCGAGTAGACCCCAATCATCTCCACAGGTGGAGGCATGTATAACCTTAGGGAAGGTCATAACCTCCAAGCTAAATTTGCATCTTTAGCTAAAAAAGTCGAAGATTAAGTCTAAAAAGAATTATCATGTAAAGTCTATTCAAAATATTAAATGTTGCGTTTGTGATTTTACTGACTATTATACACAAGACGATCCAACCTTACTGTTGTGCAAATTTTATTAAACTTGTAAGTGCACGAATCTATTGTAGAATAGATTAATGGTGACGAGTGTCGATCCCACGAGGAGGTTGATTTTAATTATATGCTGAATTAATTTTCTTTTAATGGGAACAATTAAATTATGGTAACTTTATCTTAAATTGTGAATTAAAATGGCGGGAATAATTAAGAATGAAACTGTTATAATAAAGCACTTGGGTATCCGGATCCGCATCAACATGTTCCATGGGCTAAATATTCCATATTAATACCAATTAAATCATAAGGGGGGATTCCACACCTCATAAACCACTTTCCAATAAGTATGGTGCCAATGGCTTATCGTGCCAAATAATAATAACCTTGTACTAGGGTGCCGGTTTAACCAGAGCTGTATCTAGACAAGACTATTATTATTTGTCAACGAAAAGTCAAAACAACCACAAATATTAAAAGGGAAGAGAAAGTAAATTTATCAAATTAAGCCCATGGAACATGTTGAGACTTCACCTTCAACCCAAGCTTAAAAAGAAATTAACTACTCATATTTTAACTAAGGATAAAAAAAGAAATTAGTCAACAGTCAATAGTCAACAGTCAACAATCAACAGTCAACATTTGCACAGTAACGCCGTCTGAATAGTAAATAATCCCATGCATATGTACTGTAAACACGATTTTTACTTCACTGAGATGCTGCCACGTCATCGATCTACAGTACATAAGAAATTTAGTCCAATAAAATCGTGACACATCATCGGTCGATGCCACGTTATCAGTCAAAACCACATAAGCAGTCAATACCAAATAATTCGTCCAATCAGATACTGCCACGTCATAGGTAGTTGCCACATCATCGGTCCGTATACATGAACAGTACCGTGAACAGTACCATACATATAAACAGTACCGTATATGTGAACAGTAAATTTTTTCCTTTAATGCTCTTCTTAAGGTTTTCGACCGTCCTGAGTCCAAATATGCAGTCCGTTTTGCTGTTTGATCACTCGTTCATTGTGAAACGATCGTAATGCCCCTAAAATACATAAAATACATATAATTAAATAACAAAATACTTAAATAAATAAAAGTAGCAATGGTAGTGAGATTTAAAGTGTAAAATGACGATTTTCTCCTTTATAAATATACACTTTCTAATACTCAACACTTGCCACCTCTAAGATAAAGTTTATGTTAGCCTAAAGGCTATATATTATGTAATTTTGATGATAAAAAACATATGTCTTAGTTGATTTTATCATTATTATATTTTACATTTTCACTAGTTCTTGAAAGGATAATATTTATGTAAGTGAATCAAGTGAGATCAAGTTCAACACATTCAACGAATAATGGCTTATCAAGAATAAAAGTTCAAGCGCTCAACAGACTCAATATTATAACAACTCTTGTAAAATCAATATAATTTAATTTATACTTGATTTAGTATTTATGAAACTCAAGATTTTAATCAATTAATATTATTTTTCATTAATTTGAAGTTTTGTAATAATAAATTAAATATATTAGCATGTACATATTCTGTTTATTGATTTTGATGATAACAAACCATTAATCTCTTTTGATAAGTTTGTTGAAGTTTCACAAATTTAAATATTTTCTTAAAAGTCAAAACTCTCTGTGTGTGTTTACAAGTCTCAAAGAAACTAGAACATTTTTGTAAAAAATATAATTTTCTGGGAATAATTGGTGAACCGTTTATTTTTAACGGTTAACCAATAAAATGTAGAGAGAGACTATTTTCTAAAAGCTTCAACCGATTATTTTATAACTTAGTAAAAATCAAACATGGGAAGTAAACGGCTAACCATTTAGGGTAAAAGCTTAATCTTAAAGCTCAGAAAAAAGGTTATTTTGTTAAGCCTTAACCGATAGGCTTCTAAACTTACTAAAAATAAATAGTGAATTGTTAAATTTTAATGGTTAACCGATAACGTTTATACCTGCATCATGTGTTAATCCTTTACCATTTAAATGAAACCAATTAAGCATTATGCTTTATAAGTTATTAGAATTTAATGACAAACTGTTAACTTATAACGGCTAACCGATAATATCCAAATCTTCATATCTTGTTAATCCTTTACCGTTTAAAGGAAATCGATTAAACATTTTATTTTATAAGTTGCTGGAATTTAACGGCAAACCATTAACATATAATGGCTAACCGATAATATCCAGATCTTTATATCTTGTTAATCCTTTACCGTTTAAAAGAAACCGGTTAAACATTTTGTTTTATAAGTTGCTGGAATTTAACGGCAAACCGTTAACATATAACGGCTAACCAATAATATCCAGATCTTCATATCTTGTTAATCCTTTACCGTTTAAACGAAACCGGTTAAGCATTTTATTTTATAAGGTCGCTGGAATTCAAACACGAACTGTTAATATATAACGGTTAACCGATAATATCCAGACTAACATTCTTTGTTAATCTTTAACCGGTTATCTAAAATAGATAGAATATTTTTATTGTGCAGGTTTCTGGATGTTAACGGAGAAAGAGCAATTACTAACGGTCAACCATTAATTTGAAATGAAGCCCAACGGTAACATTGACCAACGCAAACGGTTATCCATTAATGGGTAATAGTAATCCATTTTCTGTCAACAAGGATGAATAACTGTTAGTTTTCTGCTCCAACTATAAATAAACTCATCTAAATCAAATCAAACAGAGACAACAACACAACTACTGAGTGTAATATACGATCTACATTGAGTTTTAAACAGATTCTTACTCATCTATTCATACATTGAGCATTGATTTATAATCTTGAAAATTATGTGAGAGAAAAATCAATTTGTAATCTTTGTTTAGAGTAATTGTAAGTATTGGGATACACTTAAATTTAAAATTTGTTAAAAATCTCCTTTCGTAAAGGTTTATTGATACTTTGGAAGTCAATTGTAAGATTTTAAAGCCTTAAAGGCTTGCTTAGTGGAATCCTCAAGCCCGGTGTACTTAGAGGTGTGGACGTAGGTGGGGATAACCTAATCACGTAAAAATCATTGTGTTTGATCTCTCTTACTTTATCTCTTTATTCTTTATTGTACATTTATTTATTTATTTTGAATTTGATTGCTTTGTTTATATCACTTTAAGTTTTTATTTGTTTAATTTTTAAAAATCCAATTCACCCCCCTCTTAGGTTGTCTAGTTAGTATTTCATTTGATATCAAAGTCAGGTTCTCTTATTAGGACCTAACCGTCTAAGAGTAAAAGATTCATGGCAACCCAAAATGAATCTACATTTAAGACAGGACAATCCATAACTCGTCCGTCATTTTTTTATTGTAATGACTACCCGTATTGAAAAACTAGGATAAGAATTTATTGCAAGATTTAGATTATGAAATTTAGGAAGTTATTTGTGATGGACCATTTATGCCTATGACTAAAAATGAATTAGGAGATGACATTCCAAAACCTTCACGGGAATGGAATAGACTGAAAAAAAAGAAAAGTTTTTTTAAATTCCAAGGCTATGAATGCATTATTCTGTGCTCTTGATAAGAAAGAATTTCATAGTCTCTAATTGTGAAAGTGCCTATGAAATTTAGCACAAACTTGAAGTTATTTATGAATAGACTAATCAAGTGATGGAGTCTAAAATTAGCAAATATACTCGACAATATGAACTATTTTAAATGAAACAAAATGAAAGTGTTTACTCTATGTATACTAGATTTACAGATATAGTAAATACTCTAGGAGCTCTAGGAAAAACATTCTCTAACAGCGAGAAAGTTAAGAAAATTATTAGATCACTACCAAAAGAATGGAGACCTAAGAGGAGAGCCATTGAGGAAGCTAAAGATTTAAATACATTGCCTATTAATGATCTAATTAGTTTTCTTATTTCTTATGAGGAAGATTTGGCAGTTGAAAGAGGAAATGAGGGAAAAAAGAAAAGTATTGCTCTCAAAGCGTTAAAACATGAGAGTGACGAGGATAGTGAGCTAGATGATGAGGAGATGACTATGCTGGCAAGAAGATTTAGAAAATTCTTCAAGAAACCTATTGAGCGAAGAAAATTCAAAAACCTTAAGAATCAAAAGGAGAATAAATAAGTGATTATACGTTTTGAATGCAAGAAGCCTGACCATATAAGATCAGAGTGCTCATTTCTCAGCAAGCTTAAAAAGAAATCCATGATAGCCACTTGGAACAACAATGAAGAAGAATCAAGTGATAAAGAGGAATCTCATGAAGTGTCAAATTTGACACTGATGGCAATTGAAGATAAGTCGGATGATGAACATGATAAGGTAAGTGACCTTACTTATGATGAGTTATATGATTTATTTAAAGAATTACATGATGATTGGTTAAGAATTGATAAAAAGAATGCATGCCTTAAAAAGAAAATGTTAGAACTTTCAAATGAAAAAGATGCATTACAAAAATGTAATGACTTATTAAATAAAAAGATTAAAATGCTAGAATTAAATAATAAATAATTGCATGATAAGATTACTTTAATTAAAGATAAACCAAGTACTTCACATGAGTATAAAGAATTATGTAATAATAAATTATTGAAAGAAAATGAAGTTCTTGAGAAAAAGACAAATAAACTCAATCAAATTGTGTTAAAATTCGCAAATAGTCAGAAGAACTTAGAAAAACTGTTGAGCACTTAAAAATGTGTATTTGATAAAGGTGAAATAGGATATAAACCTAACATTAAGCAAAAATATTATAAAACTTATTTTGTTAAAGCCACCTCTATAAACAATCCTAAGGTTGTTTGTCATTATTGTAATGGAAATGGCCATATGAGTTATAAATGTCACATTAAGATAAAAGTACATTAAGGAGCTAAATGTATTTGCGTTCTGAAAGGAACCATTGCTAACACTTAAGGACCCAAAAAGATTTCGATACCTAAAACTTGAAAATTTCTTTTGCAGGGATTTAAGAAAAAGAAGAGCAAATGGTACTTGGACAGTGGGTGTTCATGAATATTCTTAGTTCTCAAGCTTTACCAAAATTGAAAATGGTGGAGATGTATCTTTTAGAGATAACTCAAAAGGAAAGATTATAGGTATCGGTAATATTGGTAAAGACTCTTCAATTCTTATTGAGAATGTGAGTTTAGTTGAAAATTTGAAACATAATTTGCTTAGTATTAGTCAAGTGTGTGATAAATGTTATAGGGTTGTCTTTAATAAATCAAAATGTATTATTGCAAATCCATGTGATGGTAAAATAATATTTATTGGTAGTAGGAATATAAATGTGTATACAATTGATATAGACTGTGCATCTACTCATGACAAATATTTTTCTACATTACATAATGATTGTTGGTTGTGGCATAGAAGATTAGGACATGCAAGCATGGATTTGATATCAAAAATTTTAAAAAATGATTTAGTTAAAGGTCTTCCAAAAATTAATTTCTAAAAGGATAAAATTTGTAAAGTTTGTCAATTGGTAAACAAATCAAAACCTCGTTCAAAAACAAGAATCATATTTCTACTTTAAAACCTTTACAACTACTTTATATGGATTTATTTAGACCATCAAGATATGCTAGTCTAAGTGAAAAATATTATGCATTTGTAATTATAGATGATTATTCTAGATACACTTGGGCATTGTTTCTAGCTAATAAAGATGATGCCTTTGAGGTATTTAAAGTTTTCTGTAAAAAGGTTCAAAACAAAAAAGGTTATTCTATTACTTGCATTAGAAGTGATCATGGTAGGGAATTTGAGAATCATGTATTTAAAAGTGATCATGATTTAGGCATTGAGCATCAATTTTTATCACCTAGGACTCCACAACAAAATAGAGTTGTTAAAAGAAAGAATAGGTTTATTCAAGAAATGACTAGGACCATGTTGAATGAAAATGCATTACCTAGGTATTTTTGGACCGAAGACGTCAACATCGCTTGTTATATTTTAAATCGAGAGTTGATTAGGTTTTTTTTTTAACAAAACTCCTTGTGAGTTTTGGAATGATAGAAAACCCAATATTAGTTATTTCAAAGTCTTTGGTTGTAAATGTTTTATTTTGAACGCAAAAGACAATCTTCGTAAATTTGATTCAAAATCCGATGTTGGTATTTTTCTTGGATATTCAACCTCAAGCAAAACTTATAGAGTTTATAATAAAAGAACCTTAGTTGTGGAAGAGTTTATGCATGTTTCTTTTGATGAGTCTAACCCTCCTCTGTAGAGAAAGGAGTTGTTAATGATTATATAGATGGAGAGTTACAAGAAGAATCATTAAAGAATAATCAAGAGAATGCACCACAAGAAAATCAAGAGAATGATCAAGAAAAGCAAAGAAATATAAAGCAACAAGAAGGTACGATGGAAACACTCTTCAAAGCGTGGAGGTATATTGCTTTTCACCCTATAGATGCCATTTTAGGAGATCCATCTAGAGGTGTTACAACTAGATCATCACTTAGGAACACATGCGAGCATGCTGCATTTATTTCTCAAATTAAACCAAAATCTTTTGCTGATGCGGAAAATGATGAATCTTGGATTATAGCAATGCAAGACGAATTAAATCAATTTGAAAAAAATAATGTGTGGAAGTTAGTTCCTAAACCTAAACACCAGATGATCACAGGCATTAAATTGGTATTTAGGAACAAAATGGATGAATCTGGTGTAGCTATTAGAAATAAAGCTAGATTAGTAGCTTAAGGATATAATCAAGAAGAAGGAATTGATTTTGATGAAACATTTGCACCAGTAGCTAGATTAGAATCCATTCGGATGCTGTTAGCATATGCATGTCATAAGGATTTTATTTTATTTCAAATGGATGTCAAAAGTGCTTTCTTTAATGGTTATATTATGGAGGAAGTTTATGTAAAACAACCCCTTGGTTTTGAAAATGAAAAATTTCCAAACTATATTTTTAAGTTATCAAAAGCTTTATATGATTTAAAACAAGTACTTAAAGTATGGTATGATAAGCTTAAGAATTTCCTACTGGAAAATGGTTTCTCAATAGGAAAAGTAGACACTACTCTTTTTATTAAACATAAGAACCAAGATATTTTTGTAGTTCAAATTTATGTAGATGATATTATTTTTTGTTTTACTAATGAGTACTTGTGTAAAGAATTTTCTATATGTATGAGTAAGGAGTTTGAAATGAGTATGATGGGAGAGTTGAAATATTTTCTTAGATTGTAAATAAAACAAAACAATGAGGGAAATTCAACAATTAAGCTAAGTATATCAGAGATTTGCTCAAACGTTTTAGGATTGATAACTTAAAAATCAAAAGTACTCCAACGAACTCAACAACCAAGCTAGATAAAGATGAAAAAAGTAAAGAGGTTGATATCAAGATGTATCGAGGTATGATTAGTTCTTTACTCTATTTAACTTCTAGTAGACCTGATATCATGTTTAGTGTATGTTTGTGTATAAGATTTCAGTCATATCCCAAGGAATCTCATTTGCTTGCTATGAAAAGAATTTTTCGTTATTTGAATAGAACCATAGATCTTGGCCTTTGGTATCCCAGGGGAACTCATATAGATTTAACTTGTTGTTCAGATGCCGATTTTACTAATCATAAGGTTGATAGGAAAAGTATCAGTGGTACTTGTCATTTCCTAGGTCATGCACTTGTTTTATGGTTTACTAAGAAACAAAACTCAGTTACACTTTCAACCACTGAAGCCGAATATATTGCCGCAGGTAGTTGTTGTGCACAAGCTCTTTTTATGAAACAAACTCTGAAAGATTATGGGATTAATCTTGAATAAATCCCTATAAAGTGTGATAATACTAGTGCTATAAACCTATCCAAAAATCCCATTCAATATTTTAGAACCAAGTATATAGAGATTAGACATCACTTCTTGAGAGATCATGTTCAAAAGGGTGATATTGCATTGGAGTTTATTTCTAAGAAAAAACAGCTCGCTGATATTTTTATAAAACCTCTTTGTGAATAACAATTTTCAAAAATTCAGCATGAACTTAGGATAATGAAATTTTTACATTGACATTTCTAAATATGCTATTGAGTTTATTCAATAACTTGACTTATGATATGATGTTTTAATATCCTAGTAGTGTGTGTGTATGTTCGGTATGAATTAATTATTTAAAAATATATATGTTCATGAATTTTATATTAAAATGGTCTTAGAATACTTTTAGATCAAAGTCATGATCTTAATATGTTATCTTTGATGGCCAGATATTGAATTTAATATGCGAAACAACAAATAAAATAAACGAATAACCGTTTTTCTCATAAATAGTTCATCGTTTATTTCCATAAACTAGGATATTTTTTATTGCTCTCTACCCTCTCACCGTTTGAAGTTAACAGTATTAAAAACAGAGAATATCTAGAATGTGACCCCCTCACCGTTTATGATTAATGGTAAACCGACTAAAAATAGAGAGCTGCTTTAAATAGCTCCTTCACCATTCACTCTTAATCCTTAATCGCTTACTCATTACACACTCTCGGGAAATTAGCCCCTTACCGTTTATTTAAAATGGTTCATCGTTTTCGTTAAGTATATAAGTGGTCACGAATTTCCTCTTTCTCCTCACTTAGCCTCTCACCGTTTCTGCCATTTTGCGAAACCATAGCTTTTTATCTCATTCTTTCTTAAAATTTATCCTTTTTCACAACATATTACACCAATATAAATCTTCCTAATCACTTTTAGAGTGATTCTACCGATTCAGAACACTAAATAGTGCTCAAAATTGAAAAATCTCAAATCAAAATCCTAAGGGTAGCAGACTGGTGTTTGCTCTTTTTAATCCAATTTTTCACAATTTCTTGACATATTGAACCACAATTCCTCTTCTTTTACTCCTTCTCAACATAATAATCGGTTCATTTACTCCCAAATCCATATTCTAAAAGGTTTTCTATTCATCATGGCTGAGTCATGTCAGAGACCTCAGAGGAGGAAACATACGCCCTCTGTCAGCCCAATATGACCAGGGAAAACTTCTGAATTTGAAAGAATACACTTCCCTATAGCCGTATTGCGTAAATGATTTGAGGATTGTTTTATAGGTAGACAAGTACTTGACTCTTATTTTATAGACATAGATGATTTTTAGGACTTGATTTTATGCAGTAGAAGTGTTAGAAACATGCTTAGACCCCGGGAATTTGCTATTAATGTTGATGATAGATCTTACCCTAATCTAGTTCAGGTTTTTTACTCCAATATGGAATTATCAGATACACGTTTAGCTAGGATAGTTACCCTGGTTGGTGGTATATCTATTAATTTTGATGTAGAATTTTTGAATATTGCAATTCTTGGGATTGAAGATGAGGGTCATACATTTTATACCTCTTGAAAAACCTTGTCTTTTGATGATTTTATCCACAATAAGGGTGTGAGAAATATATGTCGTCGTTGGGAGCTTAGCGATGAGATTAGTGGCCTACCTTTCTGGGCTCAATTGCTGCCTCTTCAGGTTCACGTTCTTCATAGTATTTTGCAATATATAATTACACCTAAGAGGGGTCATTCAGATGAGGTTACTCGTATGAATATTGGGTTGCTAGATAGTCTACTTAGTGGGTGACTTGTTAATCTTAGTTATATCATTATGCGTCATATGCTGACTACTCCTGCAGTCACCCACTGATTGCTTCCCTATGGCAATATCATTACTAAAATACTACGGCACTTCTATATACCAATACAGAAGGCTGTGTATAAAGAGCCCAAAAAGATTGGCAGAGATGCTATGAGTAGTATTGGGTTTACTAGGAGGAACGACCAAGGCACAAGATTGTCAACGCCAAGAATCAGGATACTTTGATCGCTCCTGAGGATGATCGGATGCTTAATGATATTTATCCTCCCAATTAACTTCCTGACTTCTAACTTAGAGCTTGTTCTCCACCTTCTCGTCGTCATGACATTGCTCAGCCATCAGCTATTTCAGGTTTTGCCGCGCCTGAGATGGATTCTGATCTTCCCTTAGTTTTCGAGGTACCTCCTGTTCCTGAGCAGTCATTTGCTCCTCAGCAGCCTCCAGCTCCTGTTCAGCCCCATGTTTTTGATATTTTACAATAGCTGGTTGCTAATGTTCGCTAGATTTTTGAGCACCAACAGCTGATTCTTGATCAAATGGATGCTATCTCTCTTGATCAGCAACAGCTTTGGGCTCAGGTTCAGACCTTTTAGGAACAGAGCCTTGATCACCAATATGAGATCATTGCTGTACAGCACTAGATTCTGGGGTATTTTGGGTTTGACCTTGGTAGTACCTCTACGGGAGCCCCCTCTTCATGACTAACTTCTTCACGACCCTCCACTTCGAGACCTTCCTCTTCGCTACCCACTTCTACGCGACCTCATATTTCGCGGCGAGCCTCTTAGTTTCTGATTTTTTTTGTTGTTTCGCATATACGTTTCATGTATTGATTGTATTTTTGTTTTATCTTAACTTATCTATGTTTTGTTGATGGATGAGCTTATTCATTGAGTTTCTTTTGTTGAGCATCTATACGTATTTTTTTTTCTTATGATTGATTACATTATTGTTTTGAATTACATGGCATTGTTGTTGTTGGGATGTGGATACTTGATTTTGGAAGTGTTTTACTCTTATGTTGTATTTAAGAATTTCTCAAAATTTTAAGAGGAGACTCTACCGGAAGTTTTATCGAATTTGTTCTCATGGGTAATCTCTTGCTTTTCACTTTTATGTTCCTTTACTTCAATTTTTTTTAAGAGGCTAATAATTTTTTTTTTTTGATAAAGGGGGAGATATATAATTATTAACCAAAATTTTATATTTTTTTAAGAAAATATCCTCTATTGGCAAAACTGTTTCCTAATCATACATGTAGGGGGAGCATATAGTTAGGGAGAGCAAAATATTTTGAATATGTTTGTCATCATCAAAAAGGGGGAGAATGTTAACATATACATATTCTATTTATTGATTTTGATGATAACAAACCATTAATCTCTTTTGATAAGTTTGTTGAAGTTTTACAAATTCAAATATTTTCTTAAAAGTCAAAACTCTCAGTGTGTGTTTACAAGCCTTAGAGAAACTGGAACATTTATGTAAAAATATAATTTTCTGGGAATAATCGGTGAACCGTTTATTTTTAACGTTTATTTTTATAACTTAATAAACATCAAGCACGGGAAGTAAACGGCCAACCATTATTTTTAAACGACTAATCGTTTAGGGTAAAAGCTTAATCTTCATACTCAGAAAAAAGGTTATTTTGTTAAGCCTTAACCGATTAGGCTTCTAAACTTGCTAAAGATAAACGGTGAACCGTTAAATTTTAACAGTTAACCAATAATGTTTATACTTGCATCATGTGTTAATCCTTTATCGTTTAAAGGAAATCGATTAAGTATTTTGTTTAATAAGTTACTGAAATTTAACGGCAAACTGTTAACATATAACGGCTAACTGATAATATCCAGATCTTGATATCTTGTTAATCCTTTACCGTTTAAAGGAAACAGGTTAAGCATTTTGTTTTATAAGTTGCTAGAATTTAACGGCAAACTGTTAACATATAACGGCTAACCGATAATATCCAGATCTTGATATCTTGTTAATCCTTTACTGTTTAAAGGAAACCGATTAAGCATTTTATTTTATAAGTTGTTGGAATTTAACGGCAAACTGTTAACATATAACAGCTAACCGATAATAACCATATCTTCATATCTTGTTAATCTTTTACTGTTTAAAGGAAATCGGTTAAGCATTTTGTTTTATAAGTTGCTGGAATTTAACAGCAAGTCGTTAGTATATAACGGCTAACCGATAATATCCAGATCTTCATATCTTGTTAATCCTTTACCGTTTAAAGGAAATCGATTAAGCATTTTGTTTTATAATGTTGTTGGAATTTAACGGCGTACCGTTAATATATAACGGCTAACCAATAATATCTAGACTAACATTCTTTGTTAATCTTTAACCGTTTAGCTAAAATGAATAGAAGATTTTTATTGTGCAGGTCTCTAAATGTTAACGGCGAAAGAGCAATTACTAACAGTCAATCGTTAATTGAAATCAAGCCCAATGGTAACATTGACCAACGTAAACGATTATCCGTTAATGGCTAACGGTAATCCGTTTTCTATCAACAAAGATGAATAACGACTAGTTTTCAACTCCAACTATAAATAAACTCATCTAAATCAAATCAAACAAAGGCAACAACATAACTACTGAGCATATACACAAATATACGATCTATATTGAGCTTTAAATAGATTTTTACTTCATCGATTCACATATTGAGTATTGATTTGTAATCTTGAAAATTGTGTGAGAGAAAAATCAATTTGTAATATTTGTTTTGAGTGATTATAAGTGTTGCGATATACTTAGATAAGAGTTTGGGAAAAATCTCCTTTTGTAAAGGTTTATTGACACCTTAGAAGTCAATTGTAAGATTTTGAAGTCTCGAAGGCTTCCTTAGTGGAATCCTCAAGGCCGGTGTGCTTGGAGGCGTCGATGTAGGCAGGGATAGTCGAACCATATAAAAATCATTGTCTTTGATCTCTCTTACTCTATCTCTTTATTCTTTATTGTACATTTATTTATTTATTTCGCATTTGATTGCTTTGTTTATATCACTTTAAGTTTTGTTTGCTTAATTTTTAAAAATCTAATTCACCCCCCTTTTGGGTTGTCTAGTTAGTATCTCAAAATATGTCATGCAAGCTAATTGATTTTCTAAATGTGAACTAAAACAAAAAAATTTTGCAATCTTTGATTTTAATAAATATTGTTTTAAGTATGGATTTTAATTTATTTTAGAAACCGAAAACATTATTAGCCATATTATAATTTCATAAAGTCGTGGAAATGAAAAGTATTATTTAGAAATTTTAAAATTAGACTTATTTACAAATATTTTTGACATTTTTAGCTTTGGTAAAATTATGATTTTGTGAATAGTAGTACTGTATTGATGTTAAATTATTCCAAAAATAGACCTATTTGTAAAGTTTTATAAATTTTTAGGCTATGCTATAATTATAAAAAGTTTTGAGTAAAATTATAATTTTATGAACAGTATTATTGTAGCAAACGATTAACATACTAGAACGCGGAGGCGAGCCACTTAGATGCTGAGATTTATCTATAACTATTATTTTTCGAGTGAAAACTATATAAACTCAAATAAAACTCACTTTAATGCTCTCCAACAAGCCTTAATAAGAATATGCAACATATTTTGAGCTTCAAACTTACAAATCATCATAGTTTGAATCATTACTGTGCTATAATTTATTCATTCACTCTTAAAAAGAGTCTCTTTATTGTAATCTTTAATTTTATATTAAATTTATAAGTATATAAGTGTGAAAAATATTTGGATAAAGAGATTGAAAAATAATCTTTTGAGTGTAAAGGTTTATTAATGCCTCAGAAGTCAATTGTAACTTGAAGTCTTGGATGGCTTGGATAATGTAATCCTCTAGCTTGGTTGGCTTAGAGGCGTAGATGTAGATGGAGATTACTGAACCACGTAAAATTCATCATGTTTGCTTTCTCTTCCCTTTCTCTTTTATTTTTTTAGTATTATTGAATTTATTATTTTCAATTCCATTAAGATATTAGATTAAATTGATGTGTAGTTTGATTAGTTTAAATTTTATAAACCTAATTCACCTTTCTTCTCAGGTTGGATAACTAGTATTTCAGTTTGCACGAATAAGTAAATATCATCGACAATTTAAAAAAGCTAAGCCTTAATCCATACTCCCAAACTTATAACTCTAGTTGGAGAAAGCACTCAAATTTCAATTAGATAAATGATAATCATGCATAATCTGCTCAACTAACTCTTCCACGTTAAAATTTCTAAAACTCCCAAAGTTACCCACCATATGTCCTGCCACTAAGAAAAACTCTAGAAGGCACATTGCATTCGTTCATTGAAAAATAAGAGTCGATCAATAACCAAACAATGCAAAACCTTCACTAATTTGATAGAAATTATCTCTAAATTTATAGCTGCTTTGACCATACATGAAAAAGGAAAGTTTCCTGCTCAATTTGAACTAAACCATAAGAGTCAACAACATCCTCAAATGGGCAATATAAGAAACCAAAACGTAGACCAAGTGAAATCAATTATAACCCTTTGTGGTGAAAATGTTATTGAAAAACACATTTTGGACCCCCATGAAATTAATAAAGATTTAATTCCAAAGAGTAGGGAAGAGTCTCTCGAACCTTTAATCCATGAAGAAATAACTAATTCTCCTCTTGTACCCCCATTTCTCAAGTACTAATCAAGGCAAAGAAAACAAATCACAATCTAAAAATTTATAATGTTTTTAAATAAGTGAAAGTTAATGTTCTTTTGCTGGATATCATTAAACAAGTACCTCTTTATGCTAAAATTTTAAAAGATCTGTGCACTATGAAAAGAAAACATAAGTGCAAAAGAAATCTTTTCTAGCAAAACAGATAAGTTATATTCTCTCAATCAGTAATACTTCAAAATACAAGGATCCTGATTGTCTGACTATTTCTTATACTATTAAGGATCATAAAATTTGACATACTTTACTTAATCTTGGTGCCAGTGTTAATTTGCTTCCTTACTCAATATACCAGTAACTTAATCTTAGTAAGTTAAAACTAACCTCTACAACTTTTTTACTTGCCGATAGGTCAATTGAAGTTCCAAAAGGAATAATTGAAGATGTATTAGTCCAAGTCGATAAATTCATATATCCTATGGATTTTATTGTTTTGGAAATGGAACCAATTGGTAATGAATGCAAACAAATTCTTTTATATTAAGTCGACCATTTTTGCTACTATTAATACTTTAATGAATTACAAGAATAGAGTAATGAATTTATCTTTTAACAATATGACATTGGAACTCAATGTGTTCAACATGTGTAAACAATCTTACCACTAAAAAGATTGATCTTATCAAGCCAATCATCGAAGAATACATTCAGGATGAGGAGATTGATTTTATCAAGCCAATCATCGAATAATACATTTAGGATGAGAACTTTATAAACTCTGTAGAGATTTGTTTCACTGATTCTTTATAATCAAGTAAAGAATTAGAATGTAATACTACCAATGAATATCCTGTACTTGATTCTATGAAGGTTTCTATTAGTGACAATGACCAATTAAGCTCACTGAAGAGGCAAATGAAGAGAAAGCACTAGAGCTCGAATTAAAACCTTTACTAGAATAATTAAAATATGCCTATCTTAAAGAGCAGCAGATATATCTAGTGATAATTTCTTTCTAACTCATGCATGATCAAGAAGGTAAGTTATTGGCAGTGCTAAAAAAACATAAAACTGCATTTAGTTGGATCTTAAAAGATATTAAAGGCAATAATCCCTTAATATGCACACATTGAATATATTTAAAGGAAAATGCCAAAGCAACCTATCAACCATAAAGAAGATTAAACTCTTCTATAAAAGAAGTGGTAAAGAATGAGCTCCTTAAACTACTAGATATAGGAATTATCTATCCTATTTCTAATAGTAAATGGGTAAGTCTTGTTGTGCAAGTTTTATTAAACTCGCAAGCGCACGAATCTATTGTAGAATAGATTAACGGTGACGAGTGTCGATCCCACGAGGAGGTTGATTTTAATTATGTGCAGAATTAATTTTCTAAGTGAGCAATTAAATTATGGTAAATTTATCCTAGATTTTGAATTAAAATGGCAGGAATAAATAAAAATGCAACTATAATAATAAAGCACTTGAGTATCTGGATCTACATCAACATGCTTCATGGGCTAAATATTCCATATTAATATCAATTAAATCATAAGGGCGGATTCCACACCTCATGAACCACGCTTAAATAAATATGGTGCTAAGAGCTTATCGTGTCAAATAATAATAACCTTGTACTAGGGTGCCAGTTTAACTAGGGCGGTATCTAGAAAAGACTATTATTGTTTGTCGATGAAAAGTCAAGACAACTACAAATATTAGAGGGGAAGAGAAAGTAAATTTACCAAATGAAGCCCATAGAACATGTTGAGAGTTCACCTTCAACCCAAGTTTAAAAAAAAATTAGCTACTCATTTTTTAACTAGGGACAAAATGAAAATTTATTAAAATTTGTAGAAAATACAAGAAGGAGAAGGAATTACAAAAATTTAAGTTTAAAAATGAATTCAGGGATGTCAAATTAGGGGGGGAGAGCCCTCATTTTTATAGAGACATTGAGTGAGTCGTGACCATCGGATTAAAAATAGTTCGGATGCTCAGGATTGCACCACGTCGTTAGTCAACAGTCAATAGTCGCCGTTTGAACAGTAATACTATTTAGCCATTGTTTGTACAATAACATATTTTTGCACAGTAATACTATTTATACAGTAACATAGTTTAAATAGGAAATAATTCTATGTATGTGCATGTACCGTACACATAATTTTTACTCCACTGAAATGCTGCCACGTCATCGATCCACAGTACATAAGAAATTTAGCCCAATAAGATCGTGACACATCATCGGTCAATGACACATCATCAGTTAACGCCACATAAGCAGTCAATGCCACATAATTCATCCAATCAAATACTGCCACATCATAGGTAATTGCTATATCATCGGTCAATATTATGTCATCGGCCCGTATATAAAATTAAAGTTAGAATAATAGAAATAAATTAAAGTAGTAACTATTATAATAAAGCACTTAATTATCTAAATCCACATCAACATGCACCAGGGCTTAATATTCCTTATTAGTACCAATTAAATCATAAGGAAAAAATCCACTTCTCCTAAACCACGCTCTAATTAATATAGTGCTAAAGGCTTATCATGCCAAACAGTAATAATTGTGTTATTACTATCTGTAGACAAAAAGTCAAAACATCCACAGAAATTAGAGGGGAAGAAAAAATAAATTTACTAATTAAGCTCATAGAATATGTTGAGACTTCACTTTCAACCCAAGCTTAAAAAAAAATTAGCTATTCACATTTGAACTAAGGGTAAAATGAAAATTTTACTAAAATATATAAAAATACAAGATAGAGAAGGAATTAAAGAGAATAAAGCTCAAAAATAAATTCAAGAGTGTCAAATTGGAGGGGAGGGAGCCCTCTTTTATAGATACAAAGACTAAATCATGACCATCGGATTAGAACAATTTGAATGCACAAGATTGCGCCACCTGGTAAGTTCTTATTGGTTTGAACACACCATCAACGTTATTATCCTGTGTATATACATGTACCGTATATATATTTTTCTGATTCATTAATATACTGCCACATCATTGGTCAACAGTACATAAACATTTTAATCCAATAAGATTGTGACACCTTATTAGTCAAGCCACGTCATTAGTCAATACCATATAATCGATTAATGCCACATCATTCCTCCAAATCATTCTTCCAATCAAATGTTGTCACGTTATCGATCGGGGCTACCTCAGCGGTCAAAGCCACGTCATCGGTTAGTGTCATAAATAATACCATGAACAGTATTATACATGTGAACAGTGTTGTATATGTGAATAGTAAAATTTATATTTTTATGATCCTCCTAAAGTTTTCGACCATTCTGAGTTCAGATTTGTAGTTCATTTTATCATTCGATATCTCGTTTATTATGAAATAACTATAATGCTCTTAAAATACTTAATTATAATAAAACACACATAATTAAAATTATAAGAGACTTGAATACATAAAAGCAAGAAAGTTAGTGGAACTTAAACTTATGATAACAATCATGAAATTCTAACTAGACTACCCAAGAGGGGGGGTGAATTGGGTTTTTAATAACTATGAAAATAAATCGCTTAATTACTCTTTAACAAATTCGAAATAATTGAATAAATAAATAGACAGTGATAAATAAATTAAGAGATAGGGAAAGAAAGCTACACAGTGATTTTTACGTGGTTCGGCTATTCTTGCCTACGTCCACACCTCCAAGCACTCCGGCCTTGAGGATTCCACTATGCAAGCCTTAAAGGCTTCAACAACTTATAATTGACTTCCCAGGTGTCAATGGACCTTTACAACAAGAGATTATTCCCAATCTCTTAACCCAAATGTATCCCCAGAAATACAAATTGATTTATCTCTCACACAATCTTTCAGAGTTACAAGTTAAAGTACAATGTGTGAATGAATGAAGTACAAATCTATTTTCAGCTTTCTATAGTTGGTAAACTCGTATATAAGCTCAGTAGTTGTGTTATCGTCAGTCTTTGATTTGAATTGGATGAGCATATTTATAGTTGGGGCTGAAAACTAGCCGTTACTCTTCCATCTGATAGAAAATGGTTTGCCATTAGCTGTTAACGGTTAGCCATTTTTCTTTGGTCAATGTTACCGTTGAGCATGATTTCAAATAAATGGTTGACCGTTAAGCATTACCCTTTCGCCGTTAACTTCCAGAAACCTACATAACAAAAACACTTGATCCGTTTTCTCTAAACGGTTAAGGGTTAACAAAGAATGTCAATTCTGAGATTTATCGATTAACCGTTATGTGTTAACGGTTTGCCGATTACTTCTAGTATCTCACAAAATGCCTATCGGTTAAGACTTAAGCTGTTAACCTTTTAACTTTAAAGAGTTCACGATATCGGTTAGCCGTTTTATGTTGACAGTTCGCCGATTACTTCCAGTATCTCACAAAATGTCTATCGGTTAAGGCTTAAACTGTTAACCTTTCATAGTCTTAAGGCAACTTCACTAACGGTTAACCGTTTAATATAATCGGTTAGCCGTTTATACTTAGAATTTCATTTAACTTACAATTGTTCTAGTTCTTCAAAGAAATATTAAATACTACCTAGTTTTGACTCTTAAAAGTATACTTGAAACATTTGTAAGTCTTAAAAACACATTTATCAACTTAAAATTCATTATTTGTTATCATCAAAATCAATTGCAAAAACATGTATATGTTAACAAATCAAATAAAAGTATAAGCATTATCTCCAGTCTTTAAGAAATATTATTCTTAAATCAACCATCCATATGAATCAATCTAGTAGACTTTGTCACAACTATTGTAATCAAGCTGTTTTAAAAAATGACATGTTAATATCCTAACATCTCATCAGTAGCGATACTCTCACAAAGAAATTAAACCTAATAATAATAGTCACTCCCATGAATGGTAAATTGAGAGAAAATATTAAAGTAATATCATACACTCTCATTAAGATGAAATAAATATACCCACAGCTTATAAATAATATGACCTCAAGCTGAAATATGAGTCAGACCAATGTATTTATTATTTTTATATATATTTTTTTTCTTTTTTTTATGTATCACTACATCTTTATAACTAATGTAACTAGTTTATACTTCAAACAATAATTTTCTAAAATCAAGAAGGACTTTTATTAAGACATAACGTAGCTAAGGACATGGTGAAAAAAATAAAAAAATAAAAAAATAAAATACATGTTTGAGAAAAAGTAGAGTTTTTTTTTTTAAGATTACAAGGTACATCTCTCTTTTTCTTTGAAACTATATTTATTTGAAATTTTTTTCTTTTCTTTTTTTTAATAAGGCACAATTTTATTGAATAAAATAATGATTTATATTTTTCTTAAATATGAATGAGTGATGAAAGTTGTACAATATTGAGTAATATGTTAAATCGGAGTTGGGTTGAGATAATAAGTTAACAAAGAAAAGGATAATAATTTTTTTTAAGGCTCAAAAGGGTTAAGTACAGATATTTCATAAAAAGGATGGCTAAAAAGGCTCAAATAGGTCAAAGATGACTTTTCCATAGTCTTTTAGGGCTCTAAATAATCTTTTATATCTACTAGTTAGATAAACTTTCAGACGTAATAACACATAATTTTTTTTATAAGGTTGACTTAAAACAAATTTAGAGATCGTGTATAAAATAATAAACTATTAAGCTATATAAAAAATAACTAAAAAAAGTTACTCTCTAAGAAAAATAGCAAGTTCAAGAACTCACTTAAAATTTATTATGACATATATATTGCTTCAAACAACTTATATTTTGTCTCCGACATCAACATATAGAGTAGCAAACATGGTATAACAAAACTCAAGACCAACGATAATACGAATATTAAAATTTGAAAGTCATCATGTCAAAAAGGTCGTAAAATTTTTTTAAATTTTTTTGGTAAAAAAATAAGAAGATGCGTTTCTAGAATCCATTCCATATTCAGCTATCTTTAACTCAAAATTTTGAAAGTGTATATTTATAAAGGAGAAGTTAGAAAGAGAAAGTTAAAAAAATCACACTTAAAATAAAGCTTAAAAAATGACTGAAAAGTAAATTTTTTTAAAAAAACTTTCAAACTAAGAAGATACGTTTCTAGAGTCACTACACTCCACATTCAGCCATCTTCGACGTAAAAAGTTAATCACAATTAGTTTCTATAATAAAAATTAATAAAAACTTCACCAAGATTGAAACATTCCACAATTATCAATTATTTTTTCCCTCTAACCAGAATGAAATATTGTCCTTAATATTTTAAAGAAAAAAAGTAGACATTAGAAGATATCACCTGGGTGGTACAATACAAAAGAAAATATTTACAAACAAAGAGTTAAATCTAATTTGTATTTTTTACTGTGGCTATTGCTAAGATCATTAGTTGGTCAAGTAGCTTATTAGTAGTGTAAGTACAAATAGAGATTTCTTTTACTGTGGAAGGAATGAAATAGTTTTTTATTGTATGGTTAAGAAATGCAATAAAGTCATCATAAAAGTTATTGACATTTAACAAACCAATAGATTTGTGATGAATGTTCAAATGGGATCAAGATGCTAATATCATTAGTACCTCTAAAGTTGTAAGATCTTCGAGTAAGAAAATAAATGTATCAACATGATTCAACATTTCAGTTATTCTCTCTTGCATACCTAAGATGACTAACTCTTCTCTAGTTGGTGAGTCAGATAAACAACTAAAAAGTTTTAAGATTATTGCAATGATGCCTAACACTTAACTTCCTATGGTATAAGTGACTTTTGAAACCACTTTGGATAACCCTTGGTTACCTCCTCCATAAACCAAGTGTAGTTTCCTATCTGTTATACTTCTATCAAGATCTACGGTTGCCTTAATAAACTCTTTATATTTACCATAATTAAATATAGAGAGCACAAATATTCTTAATTTGGTTAGTGGGAGTAGCTACCACTGGATACTTCTAAAAAATAATTTATGAATACCTTAAAAAAAGTCATATTTAATGATCTTGGTGACAATAGTTTATAGTTATAAATGAGGTAGCATGTCTATGTCAAATAACTCGTGAAGCAAATGGCTCGAGATCAAAAAGGAAATAATAAAAAGAGAAAGCAATTAATGATAGCATGAAATTATTAAAGACAAAAATATAAGTGATCAATCAACAGTGAAATAAAACATCATTGAAATAAAATGATATTTACAAGTAGTTATGATTGTGACTCACATCTTCCTCTGGTTTACATTCAAAAACAGCTTGAATACCCTCTATAGGTTGAAGATAGACTTCCCATCTATTTTTCTTACAAACGGACAAAGAGGGTCATTTATAGTCAGATTTCTGAGACTATATTTTGCATATTCTTTCTAGAATAATGGCTATAACTTAAGTATTGCATTTTGTACGTATCCACTAGGATGCATTTCAAGAGATAAAAGGATATTATCCAATAACTCTTTATTCAAGCCATCCCTAATGAATTGAATCTTATCTTTCATATTATTAGACACCATTCTTAAAAACCATGGCTTTTTATCGCATTTTATTTTGGCACACTTATGACAAACATTGGAGAGCTTTTGAGCCCTCTATTTTCTTGAATAATTTCCTTTACCACAACCAAGCATATATGCAATAAATTTGGGAGGCAACTCACCTGCTAATAGCACTTTTGGTTTTGATTATCCACCGAATGTCAGCTTCATAAGCAATTACATGCATTCCGACCGAGCTTTATAGATGATGAGAAGAACATTCTGAGAAAGTAAAGGAAATCACTTGTGAAACTTTGGTAAGATCACATCTCTGTCCATGTCTTCAACTTAGAATATCAGTTAGTATGAAAAACTGAAGTAACCAACATTCATTGTCACAGAATATCGTTATCCTCTACTTAACTGGGGTAACAAAGTAAACACACAAAGAAAAAAAGAAGAAAAAAATGTTAGAATCATCCTCTTTTTGAATTTACCTTAAGCTCTAATTAGATGCTGTAGATGTCTTTCTTAATTTCTTTGAGACCTCCTTCTAAATCTTCAACATGGACTATTAACTCTGGTCATTGTAGCTTTTAGATACGATGTGTTTTATAAAATTGTATCTAGTCTTTGAGATGAGATTGTATATGTCGAAACCATCTAAGATTGTTGAAGAGGCACTTTTTAGCTGTGACATTTATGAGGAAAAATGATAAGAGAAAACTTAATAGTTAAACAAACACACTTACGTAAAAATAATAGAAAAGAAAACTTTAAATCTTTGAAAGGAGCAGAAAAAAATATCAAGTCACTTAAACCTTTTACGCTATTTTCTCCATATAGTTTTCATGATATGACTTTACTTTTCTAACCATTAACTTTAAAAATTACATCATTCCTCATATTTTTAAATTTAATGACTCCATGTGAAAAAACAGTATGATCAGAAATAGACCAGACCATTGAGAGCGTAACTTACTTGGAGAAAAGTGTCATTGAGAATTGAACAAAAATACTTTATGATTTGGTGTGAAAGATTTTCTCATGCTTTACTTGTCATGAAAGATTTTCATTCACTTTTTGTAGTCCTTAACATTTTTATCATTACGAATCTCCTCTAGTTTTAACAGTTGTATCTTTCTTTTTTAACTAAAAATGAGGTCAATGATGTCTGTATTATTTTATTTGTCACTGAGGGAGGATGAGATGATTTCTGACAATGTTTTTTCTTCTCCCAAGGATGTAGAATTCAAAAACTTAGGTGAAGGTTTGAACTCAATTTTTTATAGTGATTCTGATAATATGATGAGATTTTCTCATGATGATGTCAATTACTCTATCTTTATCTTCTATTTATCAATGTCCATGTATGATAATGAATCCAATAAGACATTAACCTCATTAATTGATCTATCAATATTAGAATCTAAATCAAAGTAAGTTAAACATGTTAGTAAATGGTTATCACTAAGGTTTAAAGGAAAAGTATGATCAACTAATTCATCAATTAAATCCACATCTATAATTTCATCATCTACGTTGTGAGGTTGTTTAGCAATGTTGAAAATATTTAATTTCATAGTCATATTGTCAAATGATAACTACATATTTTCAGTCCTATATTAAATATGAGCATCGGCAGTTGCCAAAAAAGGTCGGCTTAGGATAATGGGGATATGCTTTCTTAAATCCTGCACTGGCTTAGTGTCAATTACAATGAAATCAACAGAAAAATAAAACTTATCTACCTAGATAAGCACGTCCTCCATAATACTATGAGGTATTTTAATGGATCGATCTGTAAGCTACAACACCACTAGAGTTGGATTTAATTCTCTTAGTCCAAGTTTCACAAACACTGAGTAAGGCAATAGATTAATACTAGCTCCTAAGTCTAACAAAACATTCTCAATTGTGTGGTTCTCTATACTACATGAGATAGTGAGGGCGCCTAGGTCTTTGTATTTTAGAGGAATCTTATGTTAGAGTATAGAGCTAACATTTTTTGTTAAAAATGCTTTCTTTTGAACATGGATATTTCTCTTTTTAGTACAAAAATCTTTAAGAAACTTGGCATAAGATGACACTTGTTTTATAGCATCAAGTAAATGGATGTTAACATTTACCTATTTGAAGATTTTAAAAATCTCACTTTTGAATTTTTCCTTCTTTACTTTAGATAACCTCTATGGAAATAGAGCTTTAGGAATATATTCTCATAGGTGGGTTTCTTCTTTCTTTTTTGATGATGAGTCCTCAGCATTTACAAGTATAATTTGAATGATTTTAATCACCAATATCTCTAATTTATTGTTGACTTTTTTTTCTTTTCGTAAGGTCATGATGGCTTTAACCTCTCCATGTTACTGAGGTGAACTAGTACTCGCTTCATGCACTCCTTTAGGGTTTGGCATTGGTTAACTTGGGAATTTATCTTTCTTAACAGTCATTGCTAGGGTTTAAACTGAAGAGGTAAGTTAGCCCAACATCTTCTCAAGTTTTGAAATTAACTGGGTCTGTGAGTTGAAGCCTGCTCTCATCTCATGTTGTAGTCCATCAATAGTGCGATTTTATTGCTCGATCGTAAAGTCGGTAGAATTCTTAAAATTCTAGAATGCATCCTCCCATGGTCTAGGTTGAGAATAACTTCAGTTATGGTTGTAAAGTTTGAATAATGGCTGAGAGACTTAAAGAACTTGAGGAATTGGTTGCATTGGTGGAGTTGGAGTTGTTGGTCAATTCTGTTGGAATCCTTGAGACCACGAAAAATTAGGATGGTCTGTCCATCCAAGGTTATATGTGTTGGAGTAAGGGTTGTAGTTTGATGGCTTTCTCATACACCTATAGCATTGACTTGATCTAGATATGAGTCATGGTCATGTGGCTCTATTGATTTAGCAGCTGTTAAAAATACCATTTGTCGGGTAAGTCCTTCAACTATTTCTTTGACTTCTTTGATTCCTAATCTTGACTCGCCAACTTGGACCTCATTCATTCCCTTAATTTTTTTATTGTTCCTGAATAATTGACTCCGTTATTGGAAATTATCCACTTTTTGCTGGAAAAAATCCCAAATTTCAGATGTACTTTTGGACATTAGTTCTCCTTCACTTGTTGCCATTAGCCATTTTTGCACATTTGATAATAATCCCTCCAAAAAGTATTGGCATTGGTGCTATTTTTCATATCTATGATACATATATTTCAAGAGTAGCCCATTGAATAGCTCCTATATTTCAAAAAATTGCTCGTCTTCTTTCTGAATGAACTCCAAAATTTTCTTATGAATAAAATTAGTTTTATGAATTGGGAAGTATTTATTTAAAAATTTTGTAATCATTTATTCCCATAATGTAATGTTATTAGTAGGCAATGTATTAAACCATGAACGAGCTCTATTCTTTAAAGAAAGCGGGAATAGTTTGAGTTTAACATCATCATCTAAAAAATTTTCATAACTAAAAGTTTGACAAACAACATGAAAATCATTCAAATGATTATACGAGTTCTCATTTTCTAGGTCATAAAATGTTGAAAGGCAATTTAACACACTAAGTTTTAATTCAAAACTCCTAGCGGCTACAATTGGGTATTATATACATGATGTGCTCAAGTTAACTAAGGGACCGAAATGGTCCTTAAATGACCTCTCCTGTGGTGGTTCTTGTTGTTACAAATCCATTTTAATTTTATCTTTAAATGCAATGTGTTTGTGTGTGTGAAGTATTTTTTTTTTCTAATTCGAAGTTTATAGACTAAAGATTAGGTAACTGGGACTTTAACTATGCATAAAAAAATGAAAAATGCAACCAAAAAAAGAATGAGAACAAAATTAATAAAAATAAAGAGGAAAGAGAAATTACGATACTAATCTTATCACGTTGTTACAACCTTACTATGATCATACACTCAAGTACTAAAAAAAATACAAGAAATAGATTAACTAAAATTAAAATAAAATACAAGATAAATGAAAAATTACAAAGAAAAGTAACGCAAAAATTAAATTATAGAAATTTAAAGACATTACAAATAAATTGAATTACAAAAATTTAAAGAAATTTAAATTACAAACGTTAAATTACAGAATATTTTTATAAGAAAAGAAGAAAATAATACTAAAAATTATGAATTAAAATAACATGAAAATAAAATTACAGAAATTTAAAGAAGAAAAGAAATTAACTTACTAAAATTACAGATTCACTTTTTTAATTTTTTTGGTTTTAATTTTTTTATTTCTTTAGTTTTTTATTTTTTAATAATTTTAAAATAAAACAACTAAAAATTACTTTAAAAAAGATTAATTCAATGAATTAATTCCATGAATAAATTAACAAGATAAAAGAAAAATTACCAATGAAAATAAGTTAAAAATTAAATTACATAAATTTAAAGAAATTTAAATTACAAAAATTAAATTACAAGAAAACAAAATAATTAATTCAACAAATTAAAATAACTTATATCCCCGACAACGGCGCAAAAAACTTGTTGTGTAAATTTTATTGTACTCGCAAGTGCACGAATCTATTGTAGAATAAATTAATGGTGACGAGTATTGATCCCACGAGGAAGTGAATTTTAATTATGTGTTGAATTAATTTTCTAAGTAGATGGTTGAAATTGTGGTGAAATTAATTTAATCTATCTTAATTAAAGTTAGAATAATAGAAATAAATTAAAGTAGCAACTATTATAATAAATCACTTGGATATCTGGATTCACATTAACATACACTAGGACTCAATATTTCTTATTAGTACCAATTAAATCATGAGGAAAAAATCCACTCCTCATAAACCACGTTCTAATTAATATGGTGCTAAAAACTTATCATGCCAAACAATAATAACTGTGTTATTACTATCTGTCGATGAAAAGTCAAAATATCCACAGAAATTAGAGGACAAGAGAAAATAAAAAAAATAGCAAGAAGCATTGCCTGACACAATCCTAACCAAAAACATTGGCTATGACTAGGAGTTTTCTCTCAAATGTGGATATGTGAAGGGTTTGCAAAATTAAAGCGCTGACTATTTAAAAAAGAAAGAGAGAGAGAGAAAATTAAAGTGGCAACAATAGTATTTATCATGTAGGTTTTATATATAATAGGGTATTATGTAATTAATAAAATATTTTAAGGAAATTTTTTATCTTACATATTTTTTAGAAAAGTTCTTTAATAGTTACTCCTAAAAACTCAAATTTTGGGCTCTTATTAAGAGGTAAATTAGCTTATTTAAGCCTAATAAACTCTACTCCAAAAATAACTAAACATTGAAAAAAAGTTGAAAATTACTTATATGATTAAATAAACATTTATGGTCATTAAATAAGGATATAACAAACAGGCATTAAGAGTTTACAATAATACCAACTTCAAAATTAAAAAATTTGATAGGAAGATTTGAAAAAATTTAAAATTAACATAGATATAAGAAACCTTGAACGTAAGAAAATTAAGAGCTATAGATATTATTAATGGATAAAGAAAAATAAATAGTCAATACTGGTAAATTAGAAGGTAATTAGTTAAAAAGGGTATGTAGCAAAAAAAAAAAAAAGATGAGGATGTTAAAATCAAAGATCTCATAAATTTAGATGAATAAATATAAAGGTTTAGGCAAAATAAATTACATTTAATCAATTCAAACATAATATACAAAAAGGAAAATTTATTTAGTAAACCTTTGTTATGTTAAAATTAACGTAGGATATGTATCTTGTACTCATAAAGATCAAATGATATAAATTACACTTAATAGATAAATATTCTTATAATTAGATTAGTTATAAAGACCTTAAGTAGGCGCATTAAGGATCGATTATAATAGCTATAAGAGGTATAGAGAAAATTTAAGTGTCAAAGCTCTATTTTGTCTATATGATAATTAGTTTACAAATATAGAACAAGGCTTTTAAGAAGTATAGAGCTAGATATGAATAATCAAAGAGGAATAATATATTTTATCCCCTTTAGTAAAAGCTAACATTTTCTTGTAAGGATTTAAGAATAGGAGTTAAAAATTAGAGGTTACTAAATAAAAATAAAATGATGATAACTTATTAGTTTGTATAAGATTTATTTGGAAGACTTAGTGAAAATAGCACAACTAAACATAGGTTAGATAATAATTAAAAAATGAACATTGTAGGAGCTTAATGTATTATGGCAATTCAAGCATAAAGTTTCTTAGCAAAAACTAATGTAGGATTTGATTAAAAGTTAGAAAATTTATGGAAAAACCAATTTTAGTACTAGAAGATAGTTCAATTGATTATAACAGTGATGGTTCAATAGATTTAAGATTTGGAAATTATAATTATCGAGCTAGCAGAACCAACAATCAAGAAGATGAAAATAGGTGGATGGCTATAAAAGAAGAATTCACATGGAAAGAAATGAACAAAATTCTTGATTCTCAATATGAAGAATTAATGTTAGAAATGAGTCATGATCAAGCAGTAGAATTTTTAGATAGAGAATAATGTACTATACATATTGATGATCCAATAAAACGGAAGTTAGAAGTGAGTATGATATTTAAAACACAAGAGTCCATCAAAATGAATGATATTGTGGAAGAAGCTAGTACCAACATTACTAATCCACCAAATCAGAGAAAAGTCATAGTGAATTAGCACCAGAAAATACATGTAACTTATTAGGAAGATATCCTATAGCTAAGGGAAGTTATAGTGGAAGTAATAAAGATTAAAAAATCTGTAGTAAAAGACAAGCCGTAGATAAAATTGAGACATTGTTAACAATAAGTTAATCTGGTGCCATACTATATTTAGTGGCTTGGGATCCAAAAATATGGACAAAAGCTATAGATATATGGGAAATTGATGCTATTAAAGCTTAGCAAAATTGAACTTATAATGATGAAATGCAAGAATTTTTAGAAATAGTTTCACAAGAAACAATAGGAAATTGGTATAATATTTATAAAAGAGACTTTGCTACTAAGGTTTTAAAAACCAAAGAACTAGGAAATAACCCCTGCAAGTTTACAAGTCTTATTAGAAAAACATGTATAGGATTAGACCCAGCTAGAGTCAACAGCTCTACACAAGATTTTGCTTTAGCAGACCTCGACCAACTTCAATTTTCAAGTTGGAAATATCTTAGAGATTTAATAATGATTATGCATCAATTGGCAGCCAAATTGATAAGTCATTTGATGATGAATAAGAGATAAATATTTTTTAAAATTATTTGGAATATTATGAAGAGAAATTGAAATCATTGGAAAAATAGAAACTTTAAAAAGAGGCATAGAACTAGGACCAAGAATAGTATTTACTTAGCGTATAGTTAAAGAAAAATTTATACAAGCTAATATTCAAAAGAAAGGCAAAAAGCAATCTTATGACTTTTATAAAAGAATTATTTATAATCCATAACAATATAAAGACCAAAAATACAAAAGCAAAAAGTATAGAAAATATTTTAAGCCTTATAAATATAGGAATAAGAGAAAAATCATTAGAAAAAGTCAAACATATGAGAAAGGAAAAAGGGACTTTAAGTATGTTAAGAAATCTTACTGATGTGCTTATAATTTATACAATATTTTAATACTTTGTACTTAATTTTATGTTAAATTATATTTTATCTGTACTTAATTTTATGTTAAATTATATTTTATCATGTTAATTTTTACCTTTAATTTTTATCTTAATTTTTATAGTTTGTTATTCTAAGTATATTTGAGGATTATTCAAGTAATAAAATTAAAGAGGAATTAAATTGGGATATTCGTAAAGAAATCTACTTGAAAGAATCCGAAATGAAAAGGAATAAAGAAATGTAATTGAAACAAATTGAGGAAGATTTAAGTAAGTTAATCACCATGCATACATGCAGAGCATTCATATACATGGCAAGCACCTGATGGGCATTAGGATTTAAAAACTTCTGTTGGCTTAGGAACTGAAAAGGGTTGCTAGCATTATTCAATATGAAGGCCATCAATTGAAGAATTAGAGAGCAGCAGCTGCACTAATTGATATAAGAAGCCGAGAAAATTAGAGATTTAAAAGAGAGAGAGAGAGAGAGAGAGAAGCCGCCCCAGCAAACCTGAGAGCAACAATTTGGAGAAGCCGAATTGCAAAGAATGGAGATGGACAGCTTCTTCAGTTTATTCTTTCTCTTTCCTTTTTCCATTGTCCTGCTTGATTGTTCCTAATTAGATTTATACATTCTCTTTATATTTCCATGAACTAATTTATTTTTTTAAGGCTACCAAATACTTGTCCTAACAAAAGAAATGACCGTTTTAAAGAATGTGCCAATCTTACACATAATTCAGAATATTGAAGCTTAGAAGACTTGGGTTTGGAATCTGGCCCTAAAGAATCCATCAATTATGATAATGAAGATTACAGTTTTATTGGACCTCGAACAATTAGATGAAAAAATAGAATGCCAACATGAGTTCATACATAGGCAAGGATTTAGTAATATCATATGTAATATATGTAAACTTTTTTCTTAATATAGAACTTAGATATAAGCGTAACCATTTTAAGGTAGAAATTTACGAATTTTGTTCAATCAAAAGTTATTAAAAACAATCGATAAAATACAAGAGTGTAGGCAAAACTAGAAGCCCAAAATTTGGAAAAGATTAAAATTAGAAAAAGAAAGTTTAAAATTTCAATTATAAAAACAAGGATTTGAATTTATACAGAAAATTCTTATATTAGAACAAACACAAAATAGGGAAAACAATTTGTTAACATAAATAATGCATATGTAAATGAGTGTCTAGATCAACACTCTAGACACTCATTTAGATACACAAAATCAAAACATCCGTTTGCTCAATCCTCATCTTTTGTACCTTAGACAGTCTTATTTAGTATTATTAGTATGATTAAATTTAGAAATTGGTAATACCATTGATTTTTAGCCATGACCCATATAGGGAATAGCAAGTCTTATATTAATATTAATTTAGTCCCAATAGATTGTTTGCAAACATGTTCACAACCAATATTTGTTAAACAAATAGATAGAACTAGATTAAATTATGATAAACGTACTAGAGATACACAAATAATTTTCTACACAATGGAAAATGAATTTGATTAATATTATCCCTTACGACAAGTATGGGTTAGTCCAATAAATCACAAATTTAAATTCATCTTAGGATTAAATTTTATACAAAGCAGTAAGGTAGTAAGTTAATCGATAGTAATCATATCATATTCTTTTTTTAAAAAAAAACAATTGTCATCCTAACTAATCTTTGCCTTTCTCGGAATCTACAATGTCAACATGTTTTACCAAAGTTCCATGCAGAGCGTGGTAGAATGAGTAGTTGTCTTGATTTTGTGCATAATAATAGCAATAGGAACCAGTAGTAGTTATTTGAATTTTCCGAATGATGTAGAAATAGAAAATCTAATTAATGAAGAAAATATAGATAGCTGTTTTGAAAATTTAGGAAGACCATATATCAATAAAGAAGTAGACTTTTGTGATCTAGATTTAAAAGATTTTTATAATCTTAGTTTTATATTAAAAAATATAAATATATAGATCAAAAGACCAAGATTTAAGAAATCTAAAAAACAGGATTTAGAAGAAATAATTAGATTAGCAAAAACTATACAAGTCTTAGGAAAATCTCAATTAAAATTTGCATAGAAACCAATTTAGAGGTCATTTAGACATTTAAAAAAAAATAAAACATAGATTTTACTATTAAAATGACTAAAAGAAATTATAATCCACAAGACATAAAAGAATTTAGCGTTGAAATAACAGAATTATTAAAATTAAGAGTAATTAGGCATAGTAACAGTAGACATAGAAGTACTGCATTTTATGATTATAACTCATGCAAAAAAAAAAAAAGCATGAATAGTCATAAATTATAATCATTTGAATGATAATACATATGAAGATTAGTATAAAATTCCTAATAAAGATTAGTTAATTAATTGTATCCAAAATGAAAATATATTTAGCAAGTTCGATCGAAATCAGGATTTTGGCAAGCTAAGATGGATGATGATTCCATTTCATAGACTACCTTCAACTACCTTACCGGACATTTTGAATGGATAACTATACCATTTAGGCTGAAAAATGTGACTTCTATCTTTCAATATAAGATGGATTTGATATTTGAAAAATACAGTAAATTGGTTTTACTATATATATATATAGATGATATATTAGTTTTTAGTCCAAAGTTAAAAGATCATTATAATCACCTATTTATAGTTTTTAATGAGCTCGTCAATAACAAATTGATAATTAGTAAGAAGAAAATGGAACTCTGTAAAGAGTACATGAAATTTTTAAGAATAAAAATACGGAAAGGATAGATAAAATTACAGACATGCAATAGTAAAAAAGATATTAAATTTTCTAGATACTAAAAAGTCACAAGCCTTTTTAGGAATATTAAGTTACACTAGCATGAATATGTAAACATATATATGAAGCTTTAATAAGATAGTAAAACTAAACTAGGAGTTTTGAAATTTCTTTAATTCATGTGATATAGAGTTAGTTAAAAAAATAAAAATAATTTGTTAAAAATTACCAAAATTAGCTCTACCACTAGAAAATGAGTATAATGTTATAGAAATATATACTAGTGAGCACAGATAAAGAGTAACATTATTCGCTGAACCAAGTAAATATGATAATAAGAATATGGAGAAAATTTATAGATGGTGTTCAAGTCTCTGCAAAGAGTCTAAAAGTAGTTTAACCAGCCTAGATTACAAAATCCTAGGAGTCATTAATGTTTTGAATAATTTTAGATTGCTTCAACCAATAGCCTTTAACAATAAGAACAGATTGTAAAGTAATAGTAAGATTTTATAATAAAATTAATGAAAAGAATTAGAATAATAAAAGATGGTTAAATTTGTTAATATGAACACATCAAAGGACTTGATAATAGATTAAATGGTTACTTATGTAGAAAAATTTATTCTAACATACTTTATGATTTTGCAAATAGAAAACAAAAAAATGATATTAAGTCATATTAGTCTATAAACATTCCAAAAGGTGACTAACTTATCTTTTTAGTCGTTACTTGGTGGTCAAATAAATAAATCATAATAATACCTTTCCGAAAATATCTACAATGCAAATGGTGATTGTAGAAGATTTTAAGAGCTTTAAATGCATTAATATTTTTATTTTTAAAAAATTCAAAGCAAACCTTTGAGCAACAATTTTAATTCTTATATAGTGTTTTAAGGATTTACACTAAATATCCACCGTATGTAGCTTGAAGTTTTAAGAGAAATTACAAATTTTTACAAGCCTAGTTATCAAGAATTTTATGATTTCAAACCAGCCTTTGCCACTACAAACCAGTGAATTAGCCTGAACTTTTCTTAAGTCCTTTAGCAAGAAACAAAGCTAACAGTTTACCATCTTTATCCCAGCACACATTCCCATGTGTTCAACATACACAAGGTGGTGGAGTTGCTTCATCTTGCACTAACACTTCATGCTTTTGTGATCATTGCAAAGAAATGGTAAAAAATTTAAAAAGATTAAATGGTCAGTGTAAGAAGTTATAAATTCTATAAAAAATAAGTATAATACTTTATCGATCCCATTGGCAGAAAAAGGTAAAAAAAATTTTAAACCCTCCAGTTAATATAGTTGTTGAGTGCAAAGAAATAAATTAACATGAGCTAGAAATGTGACAAAGGAGAACTTTTCTTTACACATACTGAACTTTCCAAGCAAACCCACTACGAACAACTTATATTAAAGAATATCTTGCCAAAAGCAAAACGATAAAATAGATTCCATTCAGAGTTTTCTCAAGACTATGCCAAACACGGCTGTAAAACCTAGAGTTTGCCCCTAAACACAAGGATTCTCATCTTATGGAGACTCATTATGGGAATACCTACAAAGTTTGTCTACAATTAATTCATTCTGTCAGGAAATACCACTAAAATATATATACTGTAAGTGTTATCTCATCTACAGTATTACAAAAGTCATTATTAATCGGGGGTTATAAAAACCAGTAGAACTAAAATTTAGAGATAAATGTCGTATAAATTTTAGTATACTCACAGGCATATAAATTTATTATAGAATATTTTATGGTAACAAATGTCAATCCCATAAGCAGATAGATTTAATTATGCTTAATCTTATAGGTGTATATGTGAGTTAGTTAGAAGAGAATTTTTTATTTTATTTTATCTTGTCTTAAGAGTTAAAATAAAAAGAGTAGGAATAAATTAAGTTTGAAATTAATGTAAATAATATGCTTGATATCTAGATTCACATTCAACATTCACTATGGGCTTAATATTTCATTTTATTTTAGTTTTAATTAATTAATAAGAGAGTATTTCTACTCCTCATGATCTTTATTCTAATAAGTATCGTATCAAATGCTCAATGTCTCAAAAAATAACGATCTTCTACTAAATGTGGTGTTAAAAATACATTATGCCTAATGATAATCATCCTTCTGTCAACAATATAGTAAGATCATCTATTAAATAGTTTGGATATACTTTTTGTCAATGCTGAGTCAACATAACTCATATATACTAGAGGAGAATCTTCTCTTTAATAAATATAGTGCTACGTGCTTATTGTATCAAACAATAATAATCCTTCACTAGAAGGCCAATATACCGAGTAAAACCTAGATAAGATACATTGTTTATTGATAATGAGTTAAAATAATCACATAAATTAGAAAAAAAAAGAATATAAACTTACCTAATTAACCCTATGAATCCTATTGGGACTTTACCTTTATCTCAAGTTTTAAACTAAACTAGTCACTTATAATTAATTGGGGTAAGATGGAGAGATAACTATAAAAAATTGAGCTAAAAACAGACTCAAGGGTATCAAATTATAGGTAAAATATAGCTATCCGATAAAGACAATTTGAAAGCTTAAGATTGCATCGCATGATAAGTTTTGATTGGTTAGAACACATCATCAATCAACAATATATTAGCATTTCAATCCAATAAGATGTTATCATATCATCGGTCAATACCACATTATTATTTTGGTCCAATAGCATCCTATAATATTATCAATCGATGCCACACATTAGTCAACACCACATAATCAGTTAATACAACATTGTTGGTCTAATAGGATGCTGCCACATCATCAGTCAATGTCACATTATTGATTAATGTCACATCATTATATCATATATATTAATAATATTATATTTATAAAATAATATCATATATGTGAATAGTATCAAAATATTTTTATATTTCTTTTACGATTTTCAATCATCGAAGTTAAAAGATGTCATCCCTTTCACTATCCAACTTCTTGTTCGTCATTAAATGGTTAAAATATCCTTAAAATATATAAAATAATTAAATTATAATAAAAGATATTTAATAAAAGCTTAAAAGATTTAAATACATAAAAATAAAAATGTTATAGAGACTTGAAGTATGAAATAATAATTTTATCTTTTATAAATATATATTTAGTAATACTCAACCATAAATTAGTAATATTAAATCCACCGTTATTATTAGGTTTTGGTTTTCTTAATAAAATTATTTTTCGAGACCTATACAAAACAAATACATTTGGCAAAAAGTTAGCATCAACCGTAATCATAATGGCTTATTTCCAAAGAAAAGCAGCCAAATCGAGATTTTTCCTCAAGGGATCGAACACCGTTAAAGAACTTGATAACTTAGAGTTTTCAAATATACCTTGGATCTGCACTACAAATTTTAACCAAGTAGATTAGACATTGAAAAAGTAGAAAAATAGAAAAGGGATTTGAGATTAGAGAACTAATTGATCATCCAAAATTGATTGATGAGGACTTTAATAAGAAAGCATATTCTAGCGAGAATATATCTAAAGACCCTTTTTATCTTAAAGACTAGAAATAATTAGCTTTTCTGTAGAGGGCAATACAAAAAAGATCTTAAAGCTTACAGATCTTTCATAAAAGAACAGACAAAACAAGTCGAAGAAGATGACGATAGAGACTGTTACAACGATCCAAATGATTTGAGGCCCACAACATTGATGACATGTTACAACCATAACTTAGCGGCGGTCCACACTCTCCAATTAATCACCCTTTATTTACCAACTTTTTTAAAGCAAAACTTTAAAAAGGGGCTTTTGTGGTTATTATTCTACTAGCATTTCTCTTTAGTCACATAAAAATTAAATAAGTATTTTAATTTCATACATCCAAAGTAGAAGATAAAGAAACAAAGGATAGGGATAAAAAGCTAAGAGGAGCTCTATAAATAGAAGCAGTTTTTTGCTTAAGCAAAAAATAAAAGATCAATCAAATTAAAAAAAAATCATCACAAAATATAGAAAATCATCCTGTAGCAAAATCTATCTATAAAAGTTCTTAAGCTTTCGTTTAATTTTCCTTTACATTTAGAAGTTATTTCAAGTAAGCTATCTTACTCAGCATAATGTATTATAGGTAAGTACTTAGTTCTTCTTTAATAGAGAAATCCAATCTTTTGTAAACTTTTATATGTTTATAAATGATCTAGTTTATATATTGCAGACCTTTCATTATAAATCAAGTATCTTTTTATTTGCTTATAGCGAACATTTTCTATCTACCAAGAATACAATCAAACTCTAGACATAAACTTAATTTTCTAGAAAAACTCAAAGACTTGAAGAAACATCTGTAAGTGCCCAGCTTTTCTTCTATGCAACTGTTAGCCAACTAATAGGTGTTTTAGAGAAGGGAGGCTTTATTTTGGGATTCTCGTGCCCTAAAGAGAAAGGAGGTTCTGTTTTCAAAAAATTTAAGTTCCAATCAAAAAGTTTAATTTTGTACTTTGAACAATCGAAAAATAATTTTTAGATATCATAAAAAAAGGATATTGATTTTTGTTCGTATTTTTGACAAAAAAAACCTTATTACCTAATCAATTTGACAGAAGTTTACAAAAGAATCAGAAAGCATCTAGAGGATAAGAACAATTGTTTGTAAAATTTTTAAATAAAAGATTTAGCTTGCATGCCACTTGAAAATTATACTTATTTTTATGTTACAATATTGTTCTATTAAGGCATTTATGTTATGTTGACTTTCTGGAGTGAGAGCAAGGAGTGTGGATTTGTTCAACTCTGGTGTTTATTTCCAAGATTTAAAAGAAAAATAAAGAATTCCATCTATGAAGCTTATGATTTTTTGAAGTGCGGAATGGAATTCCCATGAGGGGAGATGGGAGTGAGAATTTACTGTCTCTTCTTCCATATTTACCCTCAATAAAAAATAAATTTAAATTAAATATTATATTTAATCAAATAAAATTAATTAATTAATATTTTATTAAATATTAATATTTTTATTTTATTAAATATGTTTAATATTTAATATTTTATTAAACAAGTATTTAGTAAATATGTCTAACAAATGTATTTGTAAAATAATATTATTATATTATTTTAATAAATGTGATATTATTTTTTATTTTATTAAATATTATTAATTTGGTATTAATAAATATGTTTAATATTATTAAATTTATTTATTAATAAAATAAAAATAATAATATTACTATATTATTTTATAAATTATATTTATTAAACATATTTAATAAAATATTAAATTTAGTAAAATACAATAAATAATATCATTTTTTAAAACAATAATATTATATCATTTTGTAAATAACTTTTACTCAAGATAATAATATTAAATATTTTTTAAATATAACATTAGTGATTAATTATAATAAACTTTTTATTCTAAGAAGATATTATTTCGTACTATATTATGAATAATAATGTTTCATTTGTGTTGCTCTTATTAATAATTTTTTATTTACATAATTAAAATTAAAATTAATAAAAAAATTATGACTTACATAATTAAGAATATTAATAATTATTATTAATTTATAAATATAATAAAATAAATATTTTAATTTTAAATATATTTTTTTGTTAATTTTGTAATTAAAAATTATAGTTCTTTAGATAAGGATAAAATTATAATTTAAAATCATTTACTCTCAATCTAAGATAATGTAAACACAAAATTAAATTCTAGTTTCAATTACATACTTCTATTCACATGTAAATAAATAATTTATTTTCACTCCTATTTCACACTCCTAATCTCAAGATTCTCATTTTTCAATATTCTCACTCCAATCCAAAAAGTAAATACTATTTTAGTTGATAATTTAGAAAGATCCGTTGTAATAAGAAGTCATATAAATTGTAATATTAAAGTAGGAATCATTACAAATAAAAGAATAAAAGTAGCATCCAATGAAATATATAATATAGGAAATAATATAGAAAACACCAATTTAGAATGATTAATATAGAATAAATTATAATTAGAAATACTTTTCTCTAGCATTAATTACATTACATTGTTCACAATTTAGTAGTGTGATTAACAAAAGTGTTATATTGTCTTAAAACAAATATAGAGTAATGCATAAAGGAATTCCAGTTATTAGAATCCAAATTCAAGTAGTTAAGGAATTAATAGGATAAGTTTGAAATAAGTTTATCCGATTTTTTTACAATTTGTTAAGAAGTTTTAGAAAAAAAGTAAAAAAACCCATTTCGGGATTTAACTCTGGGCTTGAGTCAAGGTAAATAGCAGCACTTAATGGGAAGAATATTAGAACCGTAACTAGATGAATTTACCAATAGAATTGGAAGGAAAAAAAAAAAAAAAAAGAGCTCTGAGACAATAAAAGAGTGGGAAAATTGGACTAAGAAAGATGTTCATTACAGATTCTGTCGGAGAATTCAAGCCTAACTATTAATTGAGAAGAAATGGGAACGATAAAACTTGGGAATGAAAAACATTCAACAGAAAATGAATTTTAATGGTTTATTGGATGGAATGGCGAAATGAATGTAGAAACAAAATTATTCCTTTATTCGTAGAGTTATGCACTAGTTGAACAACTAAAATAGATGTTAGAAGAGTAATTCGCCTGTAAAAAGTTTAAATTGTAATATGCATATTATTATTTTTTTTAAAAAAAAAGATGGAAGCGGTAAATACACTCCTTAGTGAACAGAATCTTAGAAAACAAGAAGGCCGAATAAAGTGGCCTTTCAAGTTGTGTAATATGATATGGATTATGCCAAAAAGAAATATGATTAAATTATTTTGTTAGCTACTCAATTAAACATTTAAACAGTACATCATCGTAATCATTAATGCAATTTGTGCTCGCTGTGAGGTCATGACATGCACAGTTAAAAAACTTAATAATACATGATATCATTTAGAAAGTGAAGCAGGAGCATATAGATAGAAAATAATTACACTAGATAGTGTTATTATAGAATTAAATAGTCAGATCATTGCATTACAAGATAAATGTCGTACATTAGACATTAAGCATGATGGTAGCTTAATAATACATTTAAATATTTTAATTTAATGAATTTGGAAAGACATTTAAATAAGAAGCAATAACAGTAATAGCAAATTCAAATTATAAATTGGAAAAATATTTAAATAGGAAGCATTAGTAGTAATACTAGACCCAAATTATAAATTAATATAACTAGAAAGTAAATAAATACACTTAGGTTGGATAAACCGCATGAAGATAAATAAAAAAATAATTAAATAACTTTGACATAAACATTCAATAATCAATTTCGTAGGCTAATACATAAGCTAATATTAGGAGTAGATGAAAAAAATGTTGTAATCAAGCAAATTAAATCCACAAGAAGAAATTTAGAACAGTTAAAATTCTGTTACTTAAAATACTTTGATGGTTATGTTAACTATTTTTTAAAATATTTGAGTGAAATAGGAAGACTTTTTGATGAAACCTTATTATTAAAATTTGTACACAAATTACATAGAAAAATAAGAGAAAGATATTATCATACAACATTACTATCAATAAAAAATATATCATACAACATTGCACGATATTTGTGAAGAATAATAACATAAAAATAAAATAAAACAGCAATTTAGAAAAATATGTGCATATGTCTGAAGCACCTACCTTAGGAAATAATTATCCTAACTCAACCAAAAAAGGCTAAACAATGTCGATTTTTTATTGTCATACATCTTATTAGATGACACTTGCTCAACCTTCATTGAAGCCTGTGTCAAGAAATTTCAAATGACAGTTTTTATATGTTATGAATTTATGATGTATTATCCGTTACAGATTTCTGATACACCTATGGTAAATATCTGTCATGAAATTATCAAACATGACTAATAGCCAACATAAATAATTAAAAATTAATATTCAAATATATATTAAATAATTAAAAAATAAATATTTAACTTCACGGAAAATTTTTAAATTATTTTTCTTTAAAATAAAAGTAATATTAAATTATTTAGAGAGAATTGAAATTTAATACTTTTTAAATAATCATTTTTATTTCACAATATATATTTATAATTGAATAATAGAAAAATTACTGCTAAAATTCTTAATTTAATATTAATAAAATTTGAAAAAAAACATAATTACAACTACACGAATATTTTCTACTTTCGTTATACAAAGTTTCCTAGCCAAAATAAATACCAAAATTTCAAACATTTTCATGAAACTGCAATCTCTACTACTTCACGTTGGCCGATCCTTCTTAATATTTCTTTTCCTCTCTCTGGACTACTACTGCTCCCAAAATCCTCCGAATATTCTTTTTCATTTATTGCTGCTGATGGAAACAACCTAATTAGGGAGATGATGATTTCTCTACCGTTACTACCGCCACATGCAAATGCTCATACAACTCATAAATCATGTCCAACAACATCTGAACAAAGCAAAAACCCAATCAATAACAAGTAGCTTTTCAAACCAAATAACCAAAAATGGAAGTTTGCATAACGCAATGAAGCGTGCAAATGACAAGAAAGTAGCCTGACCACGTGATCATCTATTTGGGATAATCTACCACTAATTACAGCTAAAACAATAAATAATTATCAGCTTATGTAGTCTCAGCTCTTTTTTTCAAGTAACTAATTTTCATGCTTAATCCTCAATAGAAAACCACGTGATTTCTTTCTTTTGAAGTATCTGTTAACATTTAAAAGTGATACAGAAAATAAGATAACTGATTGGGATAATCTACCGCTAGCTAAAGCTAAAGCAATAACTAATTACTAGCTTACATAATCTCAGCTCATTTTTCAACAAAATTATACATGTTACCGCACATAATAAAAAAGCCACAAGAGAAAGCTAACTAGTCTAAGCCAGCAAAACACTTGCACTCTGTATAACCAAAGAGATTAATTTTATTCCCATAAAGTGTTCCCCCTTTTTCCAAATACATCTTGATAACATTTAAAAACTTTTGGTTTATCATTTACCCTCCAATTGGTTCTTTAAAACCACATGTAAACGAAAAGATTCAAACGAAATAAATTAACTAAAATTAACAAAGTACAGGTGTGCACATGCTCTCACACACCTCTAAATTAAACAATAACTTTGTTCAGCGAAGAAAATTGCTTTCAACTACAATTAGACATTAGCATCATTTTGCAAAGCCTTTGAAACCTACAACAACTATAACTTTTAAAAACTGACCTTTTAGATTTATATCTTTCCATCTTACAAGTTCCAGATTTATTTCTTTATTTTTTCTAAAAAATTGCTTTGTTAATTATCTAATTCTAAAAACTGAGCTCATTACTTCATAATAGTGATGAATTGTTTGAAAGCAATGATTACCATATGCTTTAAAGGCAGTTCTTGCCCAACGTGGTCTGACTTGAGTTATGATATAAACATGGCATTCAAAACGAAAATAAAAAAGTTTTCCTGTTCAGAGACTGTATCAAATGCAAGTAGCTTACCAACAACTCTTTTTGAAATTCCTCTTCAATTACAGCTTCTGTGCTACTGATTTTGATTTCGTAAATCAACTCTCTCAATATAAGAGTTACTGGCTGCCAATTTTCTGAATAATCAATCTGTTAAAGTTGAAGCAAAACTTTGGCAATGAAACAAGTATATTCTTTGACATTTTTGTATTTAAACATATGTTTTCATTTGATTAGTAGCATGCATTCATCACAAACAATGAGGTAAGGACAATAGTGGCCTCAACAATAGGGGCCTCATTGGCAAATTTTAACAAGCATTGAGTGTCAATGGCTATTAGAACAAGCATATATGTGATAAAAAATCAGCCGGTAACAAGCAAGCGTTTTCAATTGAGAACTTCATTTTCATGAACTGTGGTTGAGCAGCAGCTTGCAGCATTTTGAGTTGAGCCTTTGTAAGAGTGAGTCGTGTACTATAAATTCCTTATTTTATTTTATTGTGGTTCAAGGTACAAGAAAATTATGTTTTCCTCTCTTTGTTTTCTTATCTCTGTTAACATTAGTTTATCTCTCCCTGCTAACAACTTTAAAATAGTTCCATTTCAAACATTAACTTGTAAGAATTCACCATGCATCAATCAAGGTTACCCAAACTTTCATTTTGGAGGTACTAGCAGGAGAAAGTTCTCACTTTCCACTGTAGCAAAATATGATGATAAACAAAATAAAGGCCTTTATTATATATTTGGAACAACTGCTAAGTAAACAAAACCTAACAGCAGCAGAACATTAAATGTGGCATGACCTCTGGAGATGCATGTGTTAATCTCGCTCTGCATATCCGGGTCTGTTAATCTCGCTCTGCATATCCGGGTCTGCAAAAGTGCTCAACAAACTATGAAAACAACAAAAATTTATGGGTGAAATCTTAACAAATTACAATACTATCCTAATGATATATGTATCTCTATCTTTTCAAAATATAGTTAACTTTTTCGAGATAAGGAGATCAAAACTGAAACCATACCAGAGTTGAGGATATATGTATCTCTATCTTTTCAAAATATAGTTAACTTTTTCGAGATAAGGAGATCAAAAGCTGAAACCATTCCAGAGTTTAGGATATATGTAGGGTCCACTTAACATATAACTGTTGTATGTTATACCCACACACATGAACAGTAGCGGCGTGGGTCCCACACACTGTTTATGTGTGTGGGTGTAACATACAACAGTTGTATGTTAGGGGTTCCCATATATGCATCTCTATCTTTTCAAAATATAGTTAACTTTTTTGAGATAAGGAGATCAAAAGCTGAAACCATACTAGAGTGTCAAATCTGTCAAATCAAGATTTGACACTATCCAAGTCACTTCCAAGAAATTTTCTATTCAGAATCAATCCATGGGAATACAAACAAACCCGAGAAAAATCCTACTCCCGTTCGCCTCAACATTGGTATCATTGCTCATCATTCGATTCCCAAAGGCACTGATAGGCAAACCCATACCTTCACTGCCACCGAAAAGCAGCTAGAAACGACCACACAAAGCTACGGTTTCTTGCACAAGCTGCAACAAAGATCGGCGCAGTCCGTTGGTGTAACACCCCAAATCAAACATGTGCAGAACACGTGAGAAAAGGAGGTTACTCACAAATCATAATATCTACTCATAAAATTCCGAACTAAATACCTCAAATTCTTATAAGAATAATTCTCCAGTTCATACATCCAACGCTAAATGAACTCTCCAGAGACATAAAAAATAACAAGTCTCAAAATCCAAGTTATAAGTTTATGGTCGAAATAAACTAAAAAGAAACATGAGTCTATTCTTCTTCTTGTTTAAATAGCGATAAAAAATAAAAATCTCTAACTCTAAGGCTAAGCATACCTTTCAATGAAACTTAATTTATAAAAAAGTAATGACGAGGGGTAAGCCGTCAACTCGGTAAATAAGGCCATTCCTAACACACTAGGCCTATTGATAACCAAAAAAAATATTGCAAGCCTTCTTTGAGAAAAACATATTTACTAAATCCATAAATTTCATAAAAACTATATATCATAATGAAATAACGTATTTCAATTAGTTAATGTAAATTCGTAAGAATTCAGAACATCAAAAATAGAATTTCTTATGAAGACAAATCATATTCACTTGTACAGAAAATGAAAAGTTAGCTCATGTTACATAGTGTCATCTATAGTCCCAATGACCGGACCGAGACAGAATCAGAATCAGAATTAGAATATTGTGTGCACATTCAGAACATATACTCAGTACTAGTCCAGAGAGATATATCGTATATTATGATCAGAATCAGAATCAAAATGATTATGGATAATGAGCCAAAACATTAAGAATTTTATAATTATCAATAACTAATATCTTGCATAAGTACCAAACATTGGTATCAGATTCAGAAAATTCCATAAAAATAATTTCGGCTTGCAAACTAATTTACAGATAAAATCATAATAAGAAGTCATGTCACTAAAATAATTTACATATTAAAAGACATTTATAAAATGTTTTATTAAAAGAATTCATATTTGGAAACATTTTTATAAACTGATTTTTTTTTGCTACAAAAATCCTTTAATTTCTAAATAGTATAAAAATTCTTATAATAATATCAAAATACTTAAATATATCCAGTATATTAGGAATGAAGTTACTGACCTCGATAAAAGAATTTAAATTAACAAACTCTAAGCCTTTAAGAGCCTTAAGTACCTCCAACACTTTAAACAAATACTAAATATGACTATCAATAACTTATTCTAGGAATCTGATTTTCCACTTCATACCCGTATAGGTCTAATTCCTAAAATTTTAACTCTTAATCTAAAATTTGGAATGACATAATATTCTACAAAGATATTCTGGACATCCATAGGTACCTCATATACAATTTTCAAAAGAATCCGTAATTGAAAACATTTTCAAAACTATTTATTTCTCAGCAAGTTCGAAACTGTCTTTGTATAACCTTAACCGAACAGAACACGTTCTGAGAATTTTGTAAAATAAAATACCAATCAGCAAAATATGAAATTAAAACGGGAGATACTAGACACGTGTATTAACGTCTGTATAAAATTTCATAATTTTCTGAGTTCATTTGAAGGTAAAAATAATTTCTTGAATCCAATCGCAATGCTGGAATTGCAGTTTTTCTAGTGCAGTGGTTCTATTTCGAAAATTCATATAAAATTGAAAACGAACTCAAATTTAATGAAATAAAATTTATTCTAGAAATCCTACATGTTTAGTTTCCAGATATATCAATTTCTAAGAAATTTCGTTCACAAAATATAAGACTAAAAATCAAGATATCATACTGTCCAGAATCATCCCATATGCTTATTATGCCAATGGTTGATTAACCAAACTCCTAATCAATTAATACCCTAAACACATCCTATATCATGCATTAAGATCTATATATAAAATAATCTAAAATTATGTCAAAAATAAACCCTAGATAGGATAATTTAAAAATGTTAAAGGGAATAAGGAGAGTATACTTACCGTTTGCTTTAATTCTCTCTTGTTAGAAAATTGAATCCTAGGGTTTGAGTGTAGATATTATGAACAGTAGAGAGGAGATGAGAAGAAATATAAATATTGTAGGTTTTTAGGGTTATGAAAAAGGAAATAAAAGATGAATTTATAGGGAATGGAATTTTAAAGAAACGATCCTTTTTGTAAAAACTAACTTATAATTAGTTCTTAATAATAATTTAATATCCCTTTCTAATAAGGATTAAAAGGCTTTTATAAATTTAGTAAAAGCTTAAATTCTATAATAGATTTTTTTTTTTTTTTTTTGGCGTTACAGTTAGATTTTCGACCCATCACCACCTGACTTTTACTCTCACAACAACCCCTTTAAAATCCGATCCCACCACTGTCCAGAAGCCTCCAGAGTTGCCTCAACTAGCCAGCAAATTTGCACGGGTCGTGGATCTCAATCCGTGGCATCCCCCCACACGTTAGCACTACCACTGCTTCCACGGGCCTTCGCATGGCCTGAGGTTTCTTCAGTCGAACAATGACGGCTGATTTGACTTGGAGGCCGAGTGCTATGAGTTGAGTGAGTGAGAGGCTGAGGTCCTTGTCATCTGCTGATACTTCTTTGTCAAATCTATTGATGGCGGCTGTGAATGCTTTGCTTTCTTCGGCTGTGAGTGAAAGTGAGAGTTAAGTTGTGTTTTCAGTAAAGGTTAGGGCTGCTTTAGTTTCAGAAATGAAATCGAAGACAATGTTATCTAAGTATGGATGTTTATAATTAGGACATACAATTACGAAGAACGGAACCGTTTCTCATAATTTGTAAATAATAAAACCGTTAATAAAATAATATAAACTTTGTCAATGGCATTTTTATAATTATTGTATTATAAAAATTAAAAATAAATAAAATAATTTCAAAACGACACCGCTATACTCATGAGTAATCATATCATGCTTTATAAATGATTTGACAAATGAAAAACTAAACATGATACGTATCTGCAATTAATTCATGTTATAAGCGTTTCAGTCATGAATATATCATAAAAGTTTTGACATAAGTGTTATATGTAATGAAAATTCATGATATTTTCATAATACAACAATAATTATCATAAAAATTCTGCTATTGTTTAACTTCTTTTTAGTCGGGGCTATTCTAGCTATAATAAATATAGAAAAACATAGGAAACATTATAGCAATATAAGCAACCATATAGACAAATTGGTAGACAACTCTATTAGAATGAAAAAAAAAAAAAACGATTAGGCAAACTCTGTTAAAAAGAGAAAAAAATTCTAAAGTATAGAAATAATAAGCAAAAAATTAGAAAAGCATTAAAAAAGGAAAAGAAAGTATATAAACATAGTAAACTTCATATATTCTTTTAATGTAAAAAAGAAATGCATATTAAATTAAACCACATTGCCCAAAAAATTAAGAGCAGAATAGTAATAATTATAAAAAAAATTAAATAACAATAATTTAGACAAGAGGCATGACAATATTTTAGACAACAGCTATAAGACACCTAATAAGGATGAACTAAAATGTTTTTCTAAATTCATTCACTTACTATTACTTTTTTTGAGTTTTAACATTTTCAATTTCAGCTTTTGGCTTGTTGTAATATTTTTCAATTTTCTAGTTTTGATTTGGCTTTAAAAACCTTTTTTTTTTCTTTTGTGTATTGCTCTTTACTTTCTCATACTCGTTTTTCAAAGTAACTTTTTATATTAGATTATTTTAATATTGTTTCTAATATCGATTTAGAATTCTACTTTCTCTCATCCGTAGTTTCGTATCATTTTTATGTTCTTGTTCAAAGTAATAAATTTCATCAACTGTTAAGTTTGTAAGTCTAAATTTTTCATAAGTTCTTTATCTAGATCGTTATCTTAACTTATCATTATTGTATAGTTCCTTTAAATATTTCCAATTTGAGATGTTTACTAGGATTCTTGAATATTAATTCTATAATTTTGTCTCTATTATTAAGCAAAGTCTTTAAATTTTCTACAATTGCCATATGCACTTTTTTTTCTTAATTTTCTTCTAAATTTGGATTATTTATTCATTTATAATTACTAAATCTCTAAGTAACTTGATTATCTTTACTTCCAAATGTGTAATGAGTTTCTAGTATTCACAATATATTTATTTTCTTGTTCATTTCAATCCATTTTAATGCCCTTGTGTTTAATTGTTTTGGTACTATCATTTCTACATATTCACTTTTAAAACATTCTTCTATATTTTTACTTTCAAATCTAAATTTTTTATAATATCTGCTATATAATTTTTCTAAAAAGAATGTCTTAATTCTAAGGTTCTTGTATTCTACATTCATTTTATATCTTTTAGTTCACTTAGCATAATATGTTTACAAAATTTATCAATATCTATATCTATATTAAGTATACAAACTATTACTATTACTTTATTGTTTAAATCTATATCTGAATGCACTATTTTTGCCTATTCATGGTCATAAAATATAATATCATATAAGTATAAATTTGCATTGGTATCCAGTTCTTCTCTTGCTTGGCTAAGAATTCCTATCACTATTACACCAATATTTATCTATATGGTTTTGCTATCTAAAGTTCTCTTCATATTAAACTAATTAATGTTTATTCTTCTCTTTTATTAGTTATTGCTACTCTAATTTCATTTGTTTAAATATATAAAATATGATTCGTTTTTTACATTATTCCTTCGTTATATAAATTCTTCTTTTTCAAAACCATTTTCTACTAGTTTATATGGATATTCTTTGTCTTTAACATCTTTTTTTCTTCCTATCATTTTTTGACCTTTATTAGAAAATGACAATGATCTTAAAATTCTTTCTACTATGTTGACATCTAAGCTACGATTGCTTGCTAGTTCCATTGCTGTTTAGTATTACTTTAGGCCTTAAAATATCTCTTGTATCTACCTTTCTAAGTACTATCACTACTAGAAAAATAGGCTACTATGACAGAATTTTTTTGATAGATATTTAAAAATAAGTCATTTATTGGAAAAATATGATAGATACGGATAGAATATTTATATATCATAAAGGAATGATAGACTTGTGATAGTTTATTTATTTATCATATATACATGATAGCATATTAATATTTTATGGAACGAAGAGTTTTGAATGGACTAATTTAGGCAAGAACGACACCGTATCTTTAAAGCACTGAAAAAATTGTAAGTGATGGAACTCCTTTGACTTGAAATGGCAAACCCTAATTTCTAAATCACTCACAAAAATAGGACCACGCTGCCAATAAAAACACTTTGCTATCCTACTTGTTAACATGCTATATTAACTACTAGTTTTTTTAATTGAATTTAACTATCGTCGTGTTTTTTTTTTATTGATTTTGTAATTTTATTAGTTTATCTTATAGTTACAAACAATATTAATCTAAACGTGCATGATTTTATATATATACACACATCAATATTAATGGAATAAAGATAAAGATCGTAAGTAGCCATACTACAAAAGTTGAGATTGTGTGGATATTATATCTTCAAAATACATCCCCAACTAGTTTTGTGAGCTCCAGAGTCTTTCAACTTTGCAGCCTTTTTGCTAATATCATTCATTTGGATTAGTTACAAATAAAATTTATTGTTTTTAATTAGTAGCTAAATAAGTTCACTGCCCATAATGGAATTCTCTTGCAATTTCAGGATTAACAAAGATGAATCATATGAAGAATTATTATAAAAAAGGAGGAAGAGAAGATATGGAATTATGGGAATTTGATTTTGCTAGTATAGCAAAGGCCATAGATAACTTCTCAAGTTATAATATATTGGGAGAGGGTGGTTTTGGACTAGTATAAAAGGTAATATTGTGGCATTCTATTGTGATTAAATCAAGTTTTCTTTTTATAGTAAGTAATTTTAGCAAATCTATTATAGGTTACATAGGTAGAGAGGTAAGAAATTGCAGTTAAAAGACTGTCAAAAGGTTCTAGACAAGGAATGGGAGAGTTCAAAAATAAAGTTACCTTGAATTTTGTTAGTAATTATAGGTTCTTGTTATGTATGTGAAATTCTTCATTATTCTTGATTATTGAATTGTTTAAAGACATCTTTTCGGGGTTTATGAATTTGATTAATTGTAACTGACTAATATGTTAATCTGCATTTTTTTGGTACCCATCTTATTGTAATATGTTTTTACAGTTGATGTTGGTAGCTTTTGGGAATTTACTATCAGTGCTTTTTTTTCCTTGCGGATTAATTGTTTTTCTAGGATAGGTTGGTGACTGGAAATTTTAGGTGATTAGATATTGTAAAATATTTATGAGATATTATTATGGATTTGATTCACCTTGTATTTGGATGATGCTATTTGTTGGAAGTTTCAAGTTATTAAAATTTTTAGTGTATGATGCTATTTGGTATTTGATAATTTTTATAAATTTGAATGTTATTTTTATTTGAATTAATTCATGTTTTTAAATGTCATTTTTATTATTTTGATTTCAAAATTCTGGAATTTATATAATAATAATTCGTATTCATTTAATTTCAAAATAAAATTAATAATTTTATTTTCTTGAAACCTTAAATCTCATGAGAGACAATGCGAATCATGGCAAACAATGTGAATCATTAATATATGATGTATTATGGAAAAACCCATCAAATTCAAAACAATTTAAATTACCCACTAAAATTTTCAATTAATTTTAGAAAGCCTTGCAAAATAACTCATGGCTCATGACATATATGTGATAGATATACATTATCACGAAAGTTGTGATAGATAAAAATATTGTCATAAATTTATCCAATAGGCTACAATAACATATAGAAACTCTGTCATAAAGAGAGTCGGTTGACAGATATTCTTTGTCATGGTATCTTATTTTTCTAGGAGTGTATAAGCTGATCTGCTTATGTTTAATCTTTTAATTCTATTTATTAGAATATCTAGCTCTTTATCTAGGTTGTCTATGCAGTTACTTAGCACTCTAGCTATGATAAGATTAATTTATGATTTTTAAGGGTCTGAAAATTAGTTTTTAAATTAATCTATTGTCCAAATTTTCTAATTTATTACAATTTTTAGTTAACAATTTAATAAAAAATATTAGCTTGTGCTTTTTCTATATTAGCGTTTTCTTGACTAAATTGTTTATAATTATTTAAAGAAGAAATGGAAGGCAAATAGGAGAATACCACATGTGAATAATGCTTAATGATGGAAAAGTCACCAAGAGGAGGTTGAGTTATACCAGTTACATCAAAATGGTAGGCAAATTTCACCATGTTAAGGGCAAAAAAAAAAAAAAACAAAAGAAAATATCAAAATGTTAGGTAGGTGAAGTGTTATTACCACCAAAAGGAATATTGTTTCTCTAGCTAAAATGAGAAACCAATGAACAGATATTTGGCTAAAAACTAAAGAGCAATAGGCTACAATGCCTCCATAAAAATAACTCATCTTAAGTAGTTGGAACCATTTGTCCTCATCTGATATTCCAACAATTATATAATACCCTCTCTAAAGGCAACCACCCAACATATTCTAACATGTGTATGTGGACAAATTGTGTGAATGATAAGCCAACTTATTCTCTAGGCATGCTTCAAAGACTAAAACAATTACAAATGTGAAAGTATAAGAATTGTATAGAGAGAGAAAAAAGCTAATGAAATTATTCTAGGTCAGCATGATCACAAGAATACCCCCATGACATTTTATATAAAAATGATCTAATTTTCTTTTTTAAACCAAACAATACTAAATGTTGCACAAAGGAAAAAAAGAAAAAAGCTAAGGCTCTTTTTTTACCTTGAGCTATTGTGATTGTTGAGAGCTTGTAAACTCCTGATATTGTGCAAATTTTATTGAACTCACAAGTATACAAATCTATTGTAGAATAGATTGATAGTGATGAGTGTCAATCCCACAAGAAAGTAAATTTTAATTATATGTTGAATTAATTTTTTAAGTAGGTGATTGGAATTATGGTGAAAGCAACTTAATCTATCTTAAAGTTTAAATTGAAATGGTAGGGAATAAATTAAAATGATAACAATTAAATTGAAGCACTCGAGTATCTGAATCCACATCAACATACATCATGGCATAATTTTTCTTATCAATATCAATTAAATCATAAGTGGGATACCCATTCCTCATAAAGCACGTTCTAATTAATATGGTGCTAAGGGTTTATCGTGTCAAATAGTAATAATTTTTTATTATTATCTATTAACGAAAAGTCAAAACATAAACAGAAATTAGAGGGGAGGTGAAAATAAATTTACTTAATTTAGCTCATAAAATATGTTAAGACTTCACTTACAACCCAAGCTTGGAAGAAAATTAGCTACTCATATTTGAACTAGGGGTAAAATGAAAATTTTATTAAAATACATAGAAAATATAAGATGGAAAAGGAATTAGAGAAAATAAAGTAAAAGAATAAATTTAGAGGTATCAAATTAGGGTGGAGTCCTTCTTTTATATATACAATGAGTAAATCATAACCATTAGATCAAAAAATTTGGATGTTCAAGATTGGGCCATATGGCACGTTTTGAAATTGAACATATCATTAGGGCCATCATGTACGGTACCAATGTTTCTTCTAGTCCACTAACATTCTGCCACGTTATCTATCAATATAAGTACATATTTTAGTCAAATAGGATGCTGACACATCATCGATCAACGTCATATTACTAGTTAATGTCACATCATTCATTCTATCAAATACTACCACGTTATCAGTCGGTGTCATGTCATTAGTTAATGTCACGTCATCATACATTGTATATAAATAATGTCATGAATAGTACCATACATGTGAATAATGTTGTACATATGAAACAGTGTTGATTATGTTTTTATGTTCTTCTTAAGATTTTCGACTGTTTTGAGTTCAGATTTACTGTCTATTTTGTCATTCAGTTTTGTTTATTGTGAAATGACTATGATACCTCTAAAATACACAAAATACTTAATTATAATAAACTACATATGATTATAATCACAAGAAACCTAAATATATAAAAGTAGGAGCATTAAGGTAACTTAGGATGTAAAATGACAATTTTCTCCTTTATAAATATACATTTTCTAACACTTAACACTTGACACTAAAAATAACCCAAAAACTAACTAGAGCAACAAAGTGTGGTCACTAGCCACTGTTAGCTCTACCTGTAAGCTTTTTCTTTTTATCTATTTTTGTAAAATAAATTAAGCACTTGATATCAGTTCATTGCCTTTTGCAACTCACCTTTTTTTTTTTAATTTCTAAAGCTTTATAAAAAGTCCAAACAAGTGACACACCTCAATTATTCAAGGCACCAAAATCCCTTATATAAAAATATATTTCCAAAACCTAGTTAAAATAATTAATGGCATCATGGTGGGGAGTGCACAAAAACCCTATCCAGTGGTTACTAAACTAGTCGCTGAGTGTGTCCACATAGGGATATTTCAAGTACCCTCTAATGATACAATAAAAGATGTAGAAAAAAAAATAGAGGAATGACCTAGTGTATATCAATGATTTAACAAAAAGAGTAGCTAGGCTTAATACGAACAAGTCAATTAAGCAATTTACTAGTATTGGCTAAAGTAATGGGCTTTCAAGTACTAAAATTAGAACGCCCCCAATGAAAAAATAAATCATTCTATAATTGAAGGTACCCAAATGAACCAAGCCAAGGAATGGGTCATTAAGTACTTACCTTAAGTTTTAATTCATCGGCTCTATGGATGAATGTTTCACAATCTTTGCCTAGTAGCATATTAGCTAGGGTACTAAGTGTACAAAATAAGACATGAGGATTTTTAACACAAGTTAGTCACCAAAAGATCTTCTCAAATGGCTATATCATTGTCAAGTGAACCTGGAATACCCTGCGAGTTTTTAGAGAAAATAAAGTATATGGAAACCCCAATCAAAATCCTTTCTGAAAAAAATAATGCCACCAATATTCCAATGGCAGTAGTGCATAACTCACTACTCATCTTGGATATTTGAATAATAGATCCCCTGAAGATCTTCATCATACCTCATTTACCTCAATATTCAGGTACGATTGATCAAATCGAGAATGACAAGCTATATTGAGAGTAGATGTTCATTAAAGGAGTTGACAATAATGTTTTATATAAGATATTTACACAAGCTCTCATTGACCTTGCCAAGTCGTGATTTAGATCTTTGAAGCTATGTAATATAGTTATATTAGACTAGTTGTTAATAAAATTTATTCATGAATTTCACATGCTAACTCTTAAAATAAGGCACCACTAAACTTACTTTCACTAAGTAGGAGAGTTAGAATCTTTCGTTGATTATGCCAATTATTTCATTTAAGAAGTGTTGTAAACCGATGCATTTGGTCACTAGTATAGTTAACTTGCTTTAAGAAAAATTTATAGTTGGGAAATTTATAGTGATTTTTTTTAAAAGCATCTGCCTTTATCATATGGAAAGCTTTTCTCTAAAGCTTTGCAACAAATGAGAAATGCCTCTTAAAATGACAGAAAGATTAGGTGGAAGTCATAAAAAGCAAAGATAAGGAAAAAAATAAAGGTTTCTCAAATAAAATATGTTGGGTATAGCCTACCACAAACTTTTTCATGTAGTCAAAGCTACAATGTCCTTGGTGTACCCTAAATACTATCATATACTAGTCATTCCCTCTCAGAATAACGAGAACCACTACAAAAACCCTAGTATATATCTTTATATCCTTTATCGATCATTAAAATAGATAGTTTACCATATTTGAGATAGTTGTCTACCATGCCTACCAAAGCCTATGTGGAAGTACAGCCACATGAAATGTAGCATGAAACACTATAAATGTCATGAGGATTTTGATCATAGCACCGTTCAATGCTTTAGCTCATATAAAGAAAATTAAATCTGTAACTCTTAATGGGTATTTTAGAGGGTTCGTGGTTGACAAACAACAGGCTCAAAGGTTTATAGAGAAAGGCAAAAGTAAACACGTGCCCAACTTTTATTTTAAGCATAAGACACACCAAGGACCCAAAAAAGTGGTTTATGTTTATATAATAGTTAGAAGACGTACTCATATACATGAATCTCAAAGAGACATAAAGAATTATAATAGGACATTATTGCTTACCGCCGTCTAAAAAAAATGGTCATTTTTATTTACCATAATTGATTTCAATCATCTAGCCACCAAATCTTAATTTTTTTCATAGAGAAAAATGTTGTAGGTATCTTATGATAATGCTTTAATCTTCATATTAAAAGTCACTACAGATAAAGTGTAAGAATATTGGTAGACGCTACAGTACTGTGGATATATCTTTAATAACACCTTAGACTAATTATTGATTGAATTGCCAAAAATTACTCTAAATGACACACTGCTTATTAACTTTGCTAGATAAACAGCTTATTACCACTGACAAGATATCCAAATGTATCATCAATATGATTAAATTCCTTACCATTTAATGGCAACTAAAACAATGGTATTTATGCATCATCTTACCATAAAGGTCCCTACCACCAAGCATTTTATCATCATGAAAGGAAATTGACATACAACTCAGGGCTATTGTGATATTGCTTTCAAAAGTGAGCTACCAGACTACTTTTGAAGTCCAAATAAAAAAGTGCCTCTCAGAAAATGCAATCAACACCTAGGTATTGATCTATATAACTAAACATGCATCACCCAGACGATAGAAAGGTGCCCATAGAAAAGCTTTATAGTTATAAGCTATAGGAAAAGAATAAAAGATTTCACCAATGAAAGTTAATTTGGTGTACAACAAAGTACTTAAAGAACTTGAGGACTCTTAATTAGAGTTTATAGGTGATCTTGAGGCATATTTAAATTTATAGATTTCTTAACAGGAGAAAAGAAGAATATTAGTAGAAGATCTTATAGCGGTAAACATCAATGACCCAACTAAGACCTTTTTAAACAACATTAGAAATAACTTATCAACTTTTTGTAGCGAAACCATTATATGTTTGATTAGTCCTATACAGATGTGAGAGATATTGATCCTTTAACTTTCTGCCACAAGTTTAATATTAACCAACACCACAAGCTTGTCAAGCAAAAGTGTCAACCTTTAACTAAGAGTGGCATAATGATATTGAATTAAAGATAGATCACTTATTAGTAGTTGGATTCAAAATTAAGAAAATTGATGGGAAGTTATGATAAATAAACTAGTTAGTTGATACCATAGCCAACTATGAGATCTTTAAGTTTGTAGATGCATTCTCCTGGTATAATTATACCTCAATACATGAGCCTAACTAGGAAATGACAGCCTTTATCATGCCATTTGGTTTGAATAATAGAAGGACCACCTAGCAACATATGATCAACAAAGTCTTTAAAGACTAATTAGGGCATATTAAGTGTACATCAGTGACGGGATCACAAAGTTTGCGGATGTTTATGACTATATGGCCACTTAAGGGACACTATTGATGTTTTGAGAAAGATAAGATACGCCCTAAAAAATGTGCATTCAAAGTTATATCAAGAAATTTTCTTAGATTTATGGTACAAAAAAGGTACTCTATGTCAGATAAATTAATCTTAACATTGGTTATCTCGGATAGAAAGTTCAAGCCATACTTGTAAGCCTATACTATTGCAGTATCATAAATCTCCTATTTGAATAAATTTTCTAAAAGTAGATATATCCAAAAAGCTTATTTGTTGGTTTCTAGAGCTAAATGATTTCAACATCATCTTTAAGCCAGGTTAAGCCATTAAAGATTAATTCATTACTGACTTTATCATAGAATTTGACAATTACTCTGAGAGTAAGGGAATCATAGGACACTTGAGCTAAGCGACACCTATAATGGAAGTAGAACAAGTTTGGGGGATATATGTTGATGATTCTTCTAACTTATATTCAAGTGCCGCGAGAGTAATTATTGTTAGTCCAAGTAAAAAGAACTTGCGCTATCTATTGCAAAAGTTTTAAATAATAAAGCCGAGATGAAGCTATCATTACTGGGTTGAAAATATCAAATACCTTAAGAGCAGAAAAAGTCCATATTATGAGCAATTCTAAACTGGTTGTCATTCAAATTGCATTAGAGTATAAGCTACAAAAGAGAGCATGAAAGGTATCTCGGGAAAACCAAAAAGCTTATGTCTCAGTTCAATTAGGTTGAAGTGGAAAAGAAACAAGGATGGAGAATTGTAAAGTAGACAATTTAATTAAGATAGCTTTATTGGCTGCTGTTAAATATTAGCGAATATCTATTCATAAGGATAAAATCATTATTTTATATTATAATTCATACTAACATCTCTATTGTCATATATAAAAATCTCTTATTTTAGATTGTGTGTTTTATTATAATTTAGGTATTTTATATATTTCAGATGTATTTTGGTATTTGACAATTAAGAAAATATCAAACAACAAAACAAATAACGTTCTTAAGCCCAAAATAACTAAAAATGTTAGAAAGGTCATAAAGGGTAAAATTATAATTTTTTATAGAGCTTAGTTGATGTGACATTGCTGATGACATGGCAACATCCTATTTGACTATATATACATTCACTGAAGACTTACACACACTGAATCAATCCCTACTAACTTTTATGTTGGCTAACAATGTGGTAATATATTATTTGACCAAAAAATACACACACATTGCATGTAATACACTAAATCAAAGCTTATTGACTTTTGCACCAACCGGTGATGTGACAGTGTATTGTTGAATCAAAAAATGTGTATATAATATATATATGTATACGAAATAAGAGTCTGTCAGCCTAATAGGTTATAAATATTATGATTTTGATGATAACAAATATATACATTAAAGTGCTTCATTTTGTATTTCACAAGTTCATTAGTTTTGAAGGATAATAAATCAAGTGAAATCAAGTTCAAGACACTCAACGGGTAACGGCGGCTCAACGGATAATTTATTGCGACAATTTCTTGTAAAAGCCGGTATGATTTAATTTATGCTTGGATTAGCATTTGTGAAGCTCAATTTTATGTTAATAAAATAATTATTTTTCAAGTTAAATACTTTTATATTTATGAGATAAAATATTTTGTGGATTAAAGTATTTTAGATAAAAATAAAAATGTTTTAAATTTCGGAGTTGGACTTATTTGCTAAATTCTAAAATATTTGGGCTTTATTGTAACTTATAATAGATTGTGGGCTTAAGTGAAAAGTTTTGAAAACTTTAAAGATTATAGTGATTTAGCTAAAACTCAAAAATGACTTATTTGAATAGATTTTCTTTAGTTTGGGCCACATTATAATTTTAGAATGTTTTTAGAAATTAAATAATAATTAAAATTTCTGAGATTGGGTCTTTTTGAAAAATTTTATAACGTTTTGGGCCATATAATAATTTGAATAAGTTTTGAGGTAAAACTGTAATTTTGTGAACAGTATTACTGTAGTAAAATTCAAAATTAACGGTAACTTCACTGTTACGAGTGGGGAGCCGGTTAAATTATGCAGCTAGCCGCTTGAGCACTGGAATTTGACAATAACGGCTAGTTTTCGAGCTTTAACTATAAAAACTCAACTCCAACTTCATTTCAAATTTTCCGGCAAGCAAAAACAAGTTTGTAAAACATATATTGAGCTTACATATTGCAAATCACAATAGATTAAATCATTCTTGAGCCATTATTTGTGAATCTACTCTTGTAGAGAGTGCTTTTGCTGTAATTTCTATTTTGTATTGTATTAAGAGTGTTCAAGTGAGGGAAACACTTGGGGTAAAGAGATTAGGGTGATAATCTCTTGATTGTAAAGGTCCATTGACACCTTGAAAGTCAATTGTAAACATTTGAAGCCTTGGGAGGTTTGGATAGTGAAATTCTCAAGCTCGGTTGGCTTGGAGGCGTGGATGTAGGCGGGGATTGCCGAACCACGTAAAAATTGCTGTGTTTGCATTCTCTTCCCTTACTCATTTATTTTGCAAGCATTGCTTAATTTATTATATTTGATTTAATTCCTGTAAAACTTAATTTTTATTTGCATTAAGGCATTAGATTGAATTATTTGTAAAATAAATTTTAATAACCCAATTCACCCCCCTCTTGGGTTGCTTATTTGTATTTCAGAGTCCTACTAACATATTCTATCCAATCAAAGCTTACTAAGTGGCACAAATCTATACTTCAAATTATTTTTGTTCGATGACTATAATTTACCCATTATATCTATAAACAAGGAACTTTTCACTTTATTCAATAGTTCTGAATCCAAATTTGAGCTACATTTTATATAATTCTTGTTGTATCTTGTGCTTTTACATATTTTAACATAAAATTACTATTTTATGCTTATTTCAATATAAGTGCTTAAATAAATTTTAAGTTTGAGTTGAAGGTAAAGCCCTAACATGAATTATGGCCTTAATTTGGTAAGTCTATTCATTCTTTATCTCTCTTTAATTTATGTGGATTGTTTTGACTCATCATTGATTGAAAAATCTAGTTTAGAATTTACGTAACATACTAGGTCTGTTCGGCAAGATCATTATTGTCTGATACAATAAGTACTTTACACTATATTTATTAGAGAAAAACTCTAGTCTAGTGCCCTTGGTTTATCTCAACTCATTGCTGACAAAGAGTGTATCCAAGCTATTTACTTAATGATCTTGCCATATTGTCAACAAAAAAATTGTTATTACCCAGCATGTGTGTTATTGATACCACATTTTGCAGAATATTATTTTTTCATAACATAATAGGTGCTTGACATTATACTTACTAGAATGAGACTTATAAAGAATAGAAATTCCTTCTTCATAAATTAATTAAAATTAAAAAGGAATACTAAACGCAAAATAAAGTGTTGAATGTGAATCTAGGGATTTAAGTGCTTCATTTGCATTAATTCATTTTTACTTTATTCTCGCTATTTATTAATATGACTAAAAAATCACATCTAACTAATTCACAAAAGAATATGAAAAACTAGCTTTAGATATAATTAAATCTATCTCTTCATAAGATTAACGCTTGTTATTATAAATCTATACTATAATAGATTCATACGCTTGTAAGTACAATAAAATTTACACAATAGAACATATGTAGCCCTACTGTGATTTTTTCCAAGCCAAAGGAGGTTAAAATGCACTCCATAGGAGAAACATGGATGGAGCCTGTCACGAAGTGCTTTAAAACTAAAAAGCTACCTGCAGACAAAGAAGAAGCAAGAAGGTTGAAGTATAAGGCTACAAGTTACTGCCTTATTTAGGAAACTTTGTATAGAAGAGGGTCTACCGTTCTATATTTGAAATACTTGGTGATTAAGCAAGGTATATCATGAGAGAGATACATGCGAAGGGATTTATGATAATCATTATAGGGCATAGCCACTAGTAAAGGTGGGTACTCAATTTAAATTAATCCGAATCAAACCGAACTTGAACGTTAGTTCAATTTTCAAGTTCGTTCAAGTTCATCCTAAAAACCAAACAATTTGAATGTGTTCAACCATTCAATTTGGAAATTTGGTTCAAATTAATTACTAAACCAAATGCATTATAATTTAAAAAGAACATAAAATACTAATGGAAAAAAAAAAGCAACTTTCCAAACTAATCATAAAGTTATGGGTTTATGGGTTTTAAGGCAGTTGAAAGGAAAAAGGTAGCTAGTGTTAGAGACTTGAGTTCAATGGTAGTTCCATCGCTAAGAAAACTCCACCAACAATGGTTGAAAACATAGGTGTGAGGGGCTACAGAGTAGGTATTCTCGAGATTAGGATTTACAGCACTTGGAATGATTTTGGGTTTACTAATTAGTGGCATGAAGGTTCTGGTCAATAAGTTAATCAATGGCATGTGTACTGATTACGAGTTGGCTTACAAGATCATCTTCTTATTTTTTATTTCTATTTAGTCAACAATTTATGTTTATTTTTATTCATTCAGATTAATTTCATGGCCTTAAAGTTGTTTTTTTTTCCTTTATGGTATATTTTATAGTTAAATATTTTGAATTTGTGTTTTTATAACCTAAATATTTCATTATGTGTTAAATATTCAATATTTGTTGCTTTATTGTTAACTTTTTACCATACTTGTCACTCAAATTACTAACCCTACCCAAATTTTTAATATAAACTATATATAACTCAAATTGTATTGCAACTTAAATTAACAACTTAAATTGAACCAAAGTATAAACAATCAAATTGAACTAAAATGATTTTTTCACCCATGTAGGTCGAATTCCTAAACCTAAACCAGTTGCAAACCAAACTGAAAATTGAAAAAATCGAACCAAAAGCTAAAATTCCCACCCCTAGTCACTAACATAGAAAGCCCTCCGTCAGGGACACTATTGATCCACAATGTAAGAAGATGCTAGGAAAAACATAAGAGCTATAATAAATGTCGGAGATCAAGTCCGTACCCCACCTACCTTTATAGAGTTATGTCATTTTCTTAGCCTTTTATTGTATGGGGTGTAGATCTTATTAGTTTAATGCTAACTAAAAGTTGGGTAAGCAGAGATTACTTTAAAAAGTTGGCTGAAGCAAAACTGTTACCATGTATTACCGAAGGGAAGACCATTGAATTCACATAGAAAAATATCATTTGCAGGTTTGACATCCCCAATGCCATAGTTGGTGATAATAGGAAGTAATTTAATAATAAAAGATTCTAGAGTTTTTGTTTTGGACTTGGGATAGCTAACTATTTTACTTCGCCAACTCATTCGTAGTTTAATAGGCAAATGGAAGCTATTAACAAAATCATCATGGGTATCTTAAAGAGGAAGGTGAAAGGAAATAAGGGAGCTTGGGTAGACAAATTACCCAATTTTTTATGGATATACCAAACTACTTAGAACATCTCTACCAAGGACACATATTTTCCCTTACAATTAGAGTTTATATAGTAATCCTGATAAAAGTCAAGATACCCTGGCACAGGGCAACACACTTTATTGAAAGGGAAAATGCCTCCTTACTTATATCCAATCTCAACCTCATGGCGAAAAAAGGCCAAAGCAAAGTTAAGAATAATAGTACATATACAACATATCTCGGGTATGTATGACAAGAAGGTGCACCCAAATCATTCAAGAAAGAGGATTTGGCTTTAAAAAAGGTGAATAAGAACATCAAGGAGGCTTACTCAGGGCAAATTGAGGAAGGCCATACCACGTGGATAAGCCAACTGGACTTGGAACTTACAACTTACTTCACATGGACGAGACGATAATGAAACACTAGTGCAATATCATTATGCTAAGAAAATACCACAAGCAATTAGACAGCATTTTACCTCTTTTTTCACTTTAATTATTTCTTTTAATACTTATATGTTTTTAGGGTCTGCATATGGTACAACTGTGGTATCGTACCACAGTTGTCTTAAGCCGTTAGATGCATGAAATAAAAAATAAAATCAAAAATCCAACGGCTTAGGACAACTGTGATATGGTACTACAGTTATACCGAACGCGGATCCATGTTTCTAATACATGGTAGGTGTTGCAGGGAATCCAAGGTACCCCTAAAGTGGTCAATTGCAACTTCTCAATTTCATAAGCCTTTAATGACAAAACAAGAGATCTTTTTAGTCACTTTTCAATTATAGAATACAGACGAATGGTTTGAGATATTGTTTAGTTTGAATACAATCATTGTTAATTTAGTGTTCTGCTTATTGTTGTGCAATGTCTCTCATGACATAGTATAGTGCCAACAAATAATATAATTTTAAAGTAAGTTGGAATACCTAAACTATCCTAATCATGATGATATGCTCGAGGTTAAAGCTAGCAAAAGAAAACAAAGAAATAAGAAGCGACTTTTTAGTAAGACTATGAAAATACAGCTATTTGAAGAAAAGAGTGACGATCGAAAAAGAGTGGAGAGCAAAGTAATCATACCCTAGCATTACGAGGTTCTTTTATAGTATACACATGCATATCCGTTCTCTTGCTTATGAAAAGTAGGAGATAAACAATTTAAAATTAAATGACACCTATAGAAGCTGGAGGTCTGAGGTATATGATAAAAGAGGTAGTAAGCAGGCACCCTTGATGTTATTTACTTTATTAATTTCACTTCAAGCAAATCTAAAGATAGGCCAAAAAGTTCCCAATGAAAGCTCAAGGAAAGCAAAGAATAAATTCATTCACCATGATTATTACGCCAATTGTGAATTCTCATGTGTCCATGATCACAACTTTGACTATTGATTGTATGTTAAAATTTGCCATGTTTTTTTAACATAAGCAAGAAGTATGTTTGAATGAATTATTATATGCATAATGAAATTGAGGTATTAGCCCTAAAAGAAGGAGTAGCATAGCTGTTACATAAGACAATGGAATGAGGTACCCAGCATCATATTGGAAGACTTCCTTAAATATGCTAAAGAGACCAAATAGGTCTCTAAAATATCTACTTTTCTAAATATCCATGCGCAAAACTATGGCAATGCAGCCAATCACACATCAAATCAAGCTTGCGATTAAAGTCAACTACAAATCAAAACAATACTATAGGGACAACTTATATGAGAAATTAGTTCAAATATACCTATTAAATGGGATATGAGAGAAAAGCAAGAAAAGATTTCAAGTACAAAATTAAAAGAGCACTACCGAGTGAAAGAGTGGCACTAGTATGATCATTCCAGCATCCCTCTAAGCAAAAGGATCAATAGAAGTTACAATAGTAAGAAGTTTGTTGTATAATTAGTTGGGGTTCTCTACTAGCCACAAGAGTTTTTTTTTTTTTTAAATCAAAAGCTTTTTTGGAAAAATATTGTGTTGTTTGGTTGCATTTGTAGTAAAGCACTTAGGATTTTAGAAAGCCATTTTGTTTCTACTTAGAGAAGCTCAAAATTTGGGCTTCTCTAATAACCTTTTTAAAATATGTAGAACCTAAAAAATCTATAACAATGTGTTACTAACTCTTAAAGAAACTTAGTGTATATACAAAACTCTACATAATAAAGTTTCTCCACTTGCCATCATTTTTTGCTAAGTAGCAATAGGTACTATTTTTCATATGCTTTCTTTATAGCCATTTTTGTCTCTTATGCTTTCTCACATCAAATGAATTGCTTATTCTCTTCACTTTACAGTCACTTTTCAACTACTTTTTTACTTTATTAATTTATTTTATTTTCTCACTTTATTTTAAATTTTTGTATAAAGTAAGGATATTAGATAAGAAATATCCTGATTTACCTAGATTTATGATTTAAAATTAAGTTCTTATAGTTATCTTTTTTAGTAATTTAACTTTACAAAAGCATTTTTAATATTATAGAACTAAAAAATTTAAGCTTAAAAGAGAGATTTTTCTAATTGACAACCAAACACTCAATAACTTTTTATCAAAAGTTCTACTTAAGAAGTTATGCCAAACAAACCCTTAGTAACAGGAGTATCTTACCAAATCTTATGAGGTAAGTGAAGTGCACTAGATGAACTCTATGGACTAGATTAGAGGATACAAGACTAGGCTTCATCAACCTCAAATTTACAACGCAAACTTTAGTCATCACATGGGTAAATATATTGTCCACCAACTCCTTTTACTAGGATAGCAAGTCCTCATACTTAGTTTGTAGCTCCTCAAGATCTTTAGTCATATCAGTTCTCTCCTCAGACAGGTCATCAACGTGACCATTTAAAGCTTTATTTTCCTAAGCAAGCTTTTCTTCATAGGACTTTTAGTTTTGGAGTTCACTTCTCAACTTTGCCACTTTTGATTGAGTATTAAAGGGAACATTAATGTCTTGGAAGCAATAAATAAATAGAATATTGCTTATAACCAATAGGGAGCACCAAAATGAATGAGTAGGGAAGGTAAAGGAGAAAATGAAAAAATAACTAGAGTTTGAGGAATAATCATAGAAAATGAAAATAGAATAGAATTTGAGGAATAATCACATCTTGATAGGCTTTAAATGCTCAGCTATAACATTCATTCGAGCCTAACCTATCCATCTAGATTGTAGCATTAAGGTGATGTTGCTAACAACAATATATACAAACCTAATTCTCATTTCATAGAGTTATCATAGCTCCAAACTTAAACCATTACTTGTCCATCAACCCTTCAATCACACAATCATGCAACAACATCAACATTTCAATCACACAATCATGCAACAACAAATTAACTTCCTTATCAAATTTGCAAGGATCCATCAACCCTTAAATTACACTCTTAATCATGCAAAATTCTCATAGTAGTTTAATTCTAGATTTAAGCTTTATTCTATCCATAGTGTGTCAGAGATGCTGCAACATCACACAAACATTACATATAACTCAGAGATAAACTATAAATGCATGAGGAGAGCAAAAGTCATAATTAAGTTCATACTGTGCTACAGCAAAAATTTAATCTCTCTCTTTTTTTTTCCTTTTGTTGATTCTCTTTAATATATCATTGATTTTTCATGTGACTGTCTATTACGTGTAATGATAACAACCAATTACTTAATCAATGCATGGATTAGAGTTGCTATGGCAATACTTAGCATAGTCTTATCTAAAGACACCTTTTTAACTTGAAGCTGAATATGGAGCTCATGAACAGACTTAGCTACTTAATATTCTAGACAGAGGACTTTCTCTTTCTATTTCTTTTTCTTCTTCCTTTTATTAATGTTACAGCAATGTTCATAGCACTTGCTGCTTTTGGACTCAATTCTGTAATGCGATTCATACTCCATCCTAGTTACTCAGCAAGTCAAGCCATTAAAACAAAATTTATTTTACAACAAGCACAGTTCAACAAAAAATTTTCTCCCAAACTTGAGATATATTCCACCTTTTTTTGTTTTCCTAGCTCTGCTGTAGCATACTTAATAAACTTAACCAAAGTCTTAGTGTTGAGGCAAAACTTCAGGCCTAATTGATAAACTATCCCTACTTGGTAATTAAAAATACTGGATGACACTTAATTTATCTTTATTGGGTTTCACAATCTATACACAAATACTAGATAATAAAGCTACACATAACTCACAACACAAACAAATGCACTTACAAACATATTACATCTTAACACAACTCTCCTAAACTTGACAGGTGTTGTGTCTTCACAAGCTCAAAAACCTTTACAAACTAAGCATGCATACATTAGGAAAAACAAAATAAAAAATTAAAATAAGAGAAAAGTTTTAGAAATTGAAAGAAATTAAATTGGGCTAATAGGGGGTACTCCCCTAATGTTGAAGAGTAAATGCTGCAGCACTGGTGAAGTAGAGTTATTGTTATTGGGCTCTACCTCAAGCACTCTTCCTTGGTGAGAGCACGTTACAGCAACGGATTTCTTTTTTTTTTTTTTTTTTGCTCCGGCTATTTGGTAAAGTATTAACAGCTTTTAGAGATACGGGCAAATTAGGCTTATTTTCTTTATTTTTGGCTCTTCTAATGCTTGCACTGCTACAACATCTCCATATAGTTATGCCTTTTTACGCTTGCTAGATACCTTGGGAGTTCAGCTAAGAGATTTGATGTGATTTTTCAAAGCAATGATTGTTGGAAGGATTGCTGTAGCAGTTTCACATGTATGTGATTTCAGTAATGATGTAAAGTAAACACCTCTTTTCTTCAACAATTGTTGTAACCTTAATAATAATTGCCTCAATTTCTGCTTCAATATCATCTTGATCATCGTCTGATTCTTCATCAATTAAAACTTTTTCCTTGCCTTTGCTTGGAAATACTACAGTTGGGAGCATATCGTCTTGCTCATCCTCAATCTTCTTTTTCCTTGCCTTTCAACACTTAAGAGGTACTATTAGAGGTGCCTTATCCCTTGCTATTACTGACTCTTCTTTTGTATTTTTGCTCTTCCTTTGTCTCTTCTTGCTCTGTTTTCTTATCTTCTTGTTCTGTTTTCTTATCTTCTTGCTCTTCCTTAGCTGGTTGTGGCTCCTTCTCGAATTTGGATTCTGCGTCACTTTCTTTTACCACCTTTTCTACTGGAGCATCTCTTGTGGCTGCATGGAAATTAAACTATTACAATAAATATTCAAAGAAGTTTTTGTCCTTTTTTTCCATATAGACTGCAAACTAATGCATATGGTTTTCATCAAATAGTTGCAGAATCATTGATTCTCTACTTTTTTTTTTATACGAACCTATTCATTGATGGTGTCACTTAATTCATATAGCCTCATCTTGATACTAGTGACATTTCATGCTCTGTTTACAGCAGCAGGTTCTGCTGTTATGGCAGCAACACTCTCTCCAGCTACTCTTTCCATGGTTCGGGCAATAAGAGCCCTTTCATTCTTAACGTTTTCATCTTTAACTAATGTTTCCATCTTAGTTTTTTACTTTTTCATGTCACACTTTCTAATTTTCCTTTCTATAATTTTCCTAATATCAATTCGTGGGCCCGAGAATGGCATATAATAGAATAAGCCTTTGATGAGATACAGTGGTAGTTTGTGTGATGGGCATCAATTGCGACTTCGGAAATTTAACTCACACTTTGGCGATTGGTTTCAAGTCGATTCTATTCAGCATTCTACGTTCTTAATTCAACCATGAGCTACCCTCTACCATAAGGGTTTCGAGCACATCATTCCACTTTTTAACAATCATATTCTCAACTATTTTTTAGTACTTAAAATCAATATTAGATAGTAGGTTATAAAAAGCATTGATTACCCTCAGATTTAAAGGGACTTGAACATTCATTAACATTATTGTGCGGTGGTCTTGCTGCAGCATGTTGGTGTAAAATTCCTTAACAATAGAAAGTATAGGGTCTCGTGGGTGAGTTCAAAATTCAAACAATCCTCTATTTGCTGCAGCAATATAAATTGTGTTGATTGTTCCCATGGCTATTGAAGGAATTGAAACCTTTTCCTTTAAAATTTTCATCGACTCTATAAATTATTCAAATTTATCCTCAGCCTTATAACTATAGAAGCACGATAGATTCTTTAATTGAGCTGCCATCTTTTTGTATCTTGTCATGGATATAGTAAGCAAATTGAGTTATTGGGTAACAAAGAAATAAGCCGTGAAAGTAACTGTGAAAGTTGATAACTAGTTAAAAGAAAGAGTTTAGGTGAGACCGAGAGAAGCACCATAAATCCTTAATTTTAGGTGTCAGTAAAAAAATAACAAGATAAATTTAGAAATTATATTTAAAATATTAAAAAAATCCATATTTAAAAAAGAAAGGATATCAGGTTTGGGAATTTAAGGAATATGTAATCCATCCTTATTTTTGCTTGATTTATTAAGCCAGCTGTTGAAAATTTACCTCAACACTTAAGAAGGACTTTCCCTAATTGTGCCACTATAACAGTAAGAATCATTGCTGCAACATGTAATTTGGTGTTGCGACAACTATGATAAAGTCCAAAGTTTGATCAGATCGATTTTTCAACCTGTCCTGTTAACTAGGATGATGTAACAACTCCTGTCAGTTCCTTACCTTTGAGTTCTTTTATTATTTTTTTTTTTAGGACTGAAGTGCTAACTGGGAAACTGCAACCACTTATGTCAGTTCCTTAGCCTAAAGTTGTTTTTTTTTTTTTAGGACTAGAGTGTTGGTTGGGATGCTGGGATGATGTTAATTGGAGTGTTATCATGGCACCTTTTGGACTTAAATTAAAACTACTTAGAGAGTAAATGACATATTTTTATTACATTTTAATTATATCTTGTATAAACATCAATTTTAGTTTATTTTTAGTAAATTTTGTTTGATTTAGAATCATTTATGTGTTTAGATCATATGAATGATTGTAAATGACTAGAAGCTCAAATTTCAAGAAGGAATGTTGCTGAAATAGACTTGCAAAAATAAGAAAAGAATGTGCTTACACATAATTGAAACAAGTAAAAGATAGTGAAGTTGTTGTAGCAATCTCAGAGCAATGAAACATAAAATTTCATGAGAGATAATTTAAAGATTGTAATATAAAGTTTTCATAACTAGATGATATGCACTATAAACTTCCAGTAGATTGGGTTTTCTAATTGGATTTTACTAGATATAGGGATTCACCTTGTAAGATAAATAGAACCTAGATTGTTTAATGTTATATCTTATATTAGCATAACAATTTATCACTATTAGGATACGTTATGTATAAGACATATAACAAGTAACAGCTGAGGATAGACAAGGATTCTAACTAATGCTGTAGTAGATGTTGTAACAATGAATACTGTAATTGAGAAAATTTTCAATACCATTAAGTGAGTTTATCCACTCAATCACTCCATGCCCACTGGTTTTAATCATGTGTTTGGCATGACTATTTACTTTATTGCATTTTACTTATTAAATTTTTATTTAACTAGCTTATTAGATTCATACATTTTCTTACTTTATTTACAAAAAAATTGCACTGTTAAGATTACTGTAGAAATCCTATAACATCAATCCTTATAAAGATGATCTTGAATACATATCATGTTACTTGTTGTGTATACTTGCATATTAAGACACATAACATTAAAAACCTACAACAGCCACTCAAAAACTGCCACTCATCTAGTTCAAGAAGGCATTAAAATCTTCTATGATTAAATCCATGGTTGCCAACCATCACACGTATAAATAGGAATCCCAAAAATGCAAAACTAAAAAACAAAAGAGTAAAAGAATATAAAACTAAAGAAGTAAAACATAGGGTAAATCTATGCACCTTTACTGTAATATATACACTTTTATTTTTTTCCATTAGAGTGGATCGTATAATTTTCATTCGGTATCAATTTTATAAGTTCGGACTCGTTACACGTTAATGTGAGAAAATTGGACATATTAGTAAACACACCGTGTGTGTAGAAATTTTATATTTTATCGTGGTGAAAAATCGGGATAAAATCGAGCACGATTCTGAGTCAGTTAGTTAAAAAATTGTTATTATGAAATCGGTATTCATTTACTCGGTATAATATTATTATTATATCAAATAGTTAGATTAATTAAATAATATTATAATTTTTATTATTTGTGTAAGAGAAGCCGAGAGAGAGAGAGAGAAGGAGAGAGAGAAAGAAAGAGAGAGAAAGGGAGAAAGAGAAAGAGAGAGGAGTTGACCCGGATCCGACCCGACCCGACCCGCGACCCACGAATTGACCCGGCCGGATCTCTCAATTCCGGCCACCGTTTCCGACGATCTTAGTATTGATTTGAAGCCCTTAAGACGCTGGTCATATCCTTGCCATTTTCACCACCGAAAAACAACTAGAACGCCACCGGTAAAGCTCGAAAGTTTTGGCCAAAACACCCGTTCTTGCCGCCGTCGATTCAGCCGGAGTTTGGCCACGCCACCGGCTGGGTTCCATTGTTCTCACCTCCAGCTTCCATTTCTGACCGGTCTCGTCATCTGAATCGGCCGGATTGCCGGTGAACGGCAACTTTCAACCCGCGGCCTTAGGAAGCTTGATCCGGCTCCGTTACTGCGCGTGGAAGGTCACCGCCGGTACCGTTGGACTCACCGAGGCCGGAACTACAAGATCTAAGCTTCCCGTCACTGTTGACTGAAGTTCGGTCACCGTTCACCGGTGAGGGGCAATTCGGTAAAGATTGAGAATTTTGGAGTTAATTATGTAATTTTTGAAAGTTGTGGGTAATTTGATAATTATGGATAAGGTTAGATAGGTAATTTGAGATTTCGATGGTAAATCGGTAATTTAAGTAATTGGGAGTAATTTGAAGATTTTATACCTCTAAGATAATTCCATAATTTCTAAAATGTGGATATTTTAGTGATTGATTAAATTGAGGATAGGTTGGTAATTTATGATTTTGAGGTTAAATTGATAAATTATGATTTTTAGAATATTTTAATAATTTTGAATTCAAGGCATTTCGGTAATTTTAAAGGATTTGAGGATATTTCAAAAATTGAGGATATTAAGGATAAGTTATTAAATATATTATTGGGGGCAATTAAATAAAGTTTGATATCGAGATCATTGGTAATTTTTGGAGATAAGAATAATTTGATAATTTTAGAAATAAGGATAATTTAATAATTTTAAATATTTGGGAGTTATATTATGAGAATTCGGGTTTTATTAAGTATAATTAATCGTATTTTATGAGATTAGTAATAATTATACCATTTATTTGATTAGGGGGACCCGCGAACGAAAACCAACCCACGGAAGTCGGCGATATCGGATTTAATCGTCGTCACTGTGAGTGGAATATACAAAATCTATTTCCTCTGTGGATTATTATGATTTTTAATTATGATAAAGCATGATTGCAAATGAATTTTTAAATGCCTGATTTAAATGATTTTATGATGAATGGATTTTATCTTAATAATGTTGTTTATTATCATAATTGCGTATGATAAATGATTTTATTTTTGATTTTGAATATATGCGTATTAATAATATTTTTTTAAAGAAAAGAAAATGGATTTTAAATGTTGTTGAGAATAAAAGAGAATGTGATTTTGGATATTATCAGATGTTTATATACATGTGTATTTTCGATTGTTTTCAAGTCATTAGACAGTACCCTTCCCTGTACATTGTGATGTGATGATATGAGATATAGGCCTTTGGGGCCTGTCGGAGTACACATAGAGGCTTTGGGCCGTGTGCTTGGGCGCTTTTGTCCTTTGGGGACTATGCATGCATAATTATGATGATGAGATATGTCGAGATGAGAGGACATATGAGATGGTATTTTCCCATCTATCTGGATAGTTCCGGAGCATGATAGTTTCTTGATTGCTGACCGTTGAGGTCCAGATAGGATGAAATTATTTCCCCGAGTACTCGTTTGGTGAAAGTTTTTAGTATTCGAAATTGGTATTATATGTTACGAATTTTCTTCGGCTTTACGTAGTATTTTGTGATGATATCAGATTGAGTAATTATACGATGTTATGATATATTCTTCTTTGGTTATTTCACATGACATTATATATATTTTCGAAGTTAGTGATTTGTTTACAAATGTGAAATGATTTATTAATATTTTTCGTTTATGATTTGATAAAATGGTGTATTTAAAAGTGATACGATTATTTTAAGAATAAAGTTATTTTTTTGAAAGACTATTATCCACTCACTGACCTTCACTGAGTTTTATACTCACCCCCCATTCTTTTTTCGTTTTATTATATTTTTCCCCCCACAGGAGACTTGCAGGTACAACAATTGACTCAGCATCAATAGCTATTTGTAATTTGGCCACGTGTTTGTCCTAGGATTTGTGAAGTTCTGTGTAGAATATTTCGAATTGTATAATATTACAATTTAGAATAACTTACTGTGTTTGGTATTAAAATAATTCGGATGATAATTGGTACTTTATTGGGATATTGATTAACGGAGTTGGTTGCATTTGGAAATTATTTTGGGAGTATTATCTTATTAATTGCAGGATTGGAAATTTAAAAAAATATAGAAAAAGGCTATCGAAATTTAGGAGAAATATTATTGTTATTATTTATAGATCGTCATTAGTCAAATTTCGAGGATCAGTCACGATTCTTCCCAGGGTTCGGGACGGGTCGTGACATTTACTCATACATGGCTTATATCTATAAGTAAACAAGGAGTATTTTATCAATCAACTATATTTTCTCTAGCTTGTCTTCAACCAATAAATCACTTTCCCTCTCCACAAGGCCGATATCCTTTCCTTGTAATTGCTTGTTTCTTTACGTACCTCATGAATAAAGCATTTCGCTTTAATACATGTAACGTTTACAAGGTTGTGAGGAGCCTTACATAAGAAAAAAGTCTAAACATAGAAAATAAGAACAAAAGAAAAAAGGAAAGAGATAATGTATTGAATGAGTTTCTAACTCTCACATGTTCACCATTAACTAAGGTATCTCATACTCAACTATCAAATGCGATAAACAAGCTATTTTTCTATCTTTCTTTTTAGAAGGGATCCATTTCTACCACTTTACTATGGGTAGCCTAGGTAGAAAAGTATGCAACGATAGACCTCAGAGGTTCTTCAGTTGGTAAACCCTCTTAACTCTCTAAAAGAGATGTCCTTCCCAAATATTTTTTACTATAACACTTAAAAGCCAATGAAACTTTTTAACCAAATAAGGATAATTGCCCTGTGGTAATGTAAAAGTAGTTGAATACCTTTCTATAAAAGTTTTAGAGGAATATGCAGAGTTCCAAGTCATAAAGATCAATATGAAGGCTATGCCATCCATGTCAAAGCTTTTTAGGTTTTTTTCCTTTGTTAAGTACCCTAATGTTAATAAAAAAAGGGATGTTGTATTTATCTGTAATTTTACCCAAGATATCATTGGATAGCTCTCATACGCTCAAAGAGTGAAATTTATTATACTTAGATACTAAAAGATAAAGAGGTTTAGGGATACGAAACAAAATATGTGCTTTGGCTTTTCCTTTAGTTTGAAGAACAATGAGTTTACCTTGGGAATTTTTTCCCAAGTATAAGTATAATAGGGAAAACCTATGACTACTATGACTTATATTTACATCATAGACTTAAGGTCATAAGTAGAACTCTTCAAACCACTAAAAGAGAATTCTTCATCCCCACTAATCACTACACAAGGGAAGACTTAAACAAAGAGCTATCTTTGATTGAGTCCCTTATTATCTTTCACCTTTTTACTCTAACCTTTTTGCTACCTATTCTTCCAAAAGCATGACTTGAGAAAAATAGGCACTCCACTACGTCATACTAACTAAAATGTCAAAAACACCAATAAACTTATAAATTAAAGCCCAAAAAGCATAAAATTTGAGATTTTTACAAGATCTAGAATGGTAAATAGGAATAATCTTGCATAGACTTATTAAAAAGGAGGTGTTGTACAAAGAGTACCTAAAATTCTTTTAAGAACAAAAAATGAATGTCAAAAGATTAAATATATAACTGACCAACAATGGATGCCATGAAAAAAGAAACAATAAATTTATGGACAAATCCATGAGAAAGCATGTTGGAATAAGAAGCAAAGAAACAAAATGATAAGAGGATATGAAGGTACTTGATGAAAGCCAAAGGAAAAATAAAGCGAACAAGCACGAGGAAGGCTGAATTTTTTTTTATGGAATTTCAAAAGAAGAAGAAAATGAGTGAAAAAGGAAATAATAAGGTATTAAAATTGGAAATATACATCTATTAATGAAAGTAGGTATTGCTACTTGTTTTTAAATAAGATAGAAAATAGGGTAGATATGTATTTGAAAATTAAGAAAATGAGTTTTTGTCATAATTCAAGACAAGAGAAAAAGCGAGATGGTAAGTTATTGACAATTGAAAAGCATGATTCATTTTAAAATTAAAAAAAGAGAAATGAAATAAACATGTGGGTAGTTACCTCACTTTAGCTCTTCTAAAAAGCTTGATCCCTATAAAACCATACAGGCAAAAATAACAACCCAAAAAAAAAAAAGGAGGGACATATACACTAAATAATGGCCTAAATGTGTATCCAACTCCCAAAGGGCCATTTCTAAAAAAACTAAGATAGTTGCTATCTATAATGTAAATAAATAGAGAAGAGTTTTTTCAGCGTAGGAGCCTGAATGGTTATCTTAGCAAAAGAATAAGTGAGGTACTTTTATTTTTTTATTAATCGTCAATAAAGAATAATCATATATTACTATAAGTCACTTATAGCTCCCCCAGGACTTCCTTATGCCTACAAAATTTTCGTTATAAAAAAACTAAGGGGATCTTGTTTAGAGAAGAAATAGAAGACAAACAGGAGAATTCCATGTCTCGGTAATACTTTTCAATTGAAAAGTGATAAAGAAGAGGTTGGCTTATACTTGGTTCACGGGAGATCAAAATGGCATAGAGATCTCATAATGTTAAAGGTAGAAAAGGTTATAGAAAATATCCAAAATATTAAGTAGGTGAATTGTCATTATCATCAAAATATTTTACTAAACAAGAGGAAGCAACAAGTTTTACACCTACAAAAAGCCAAAAATAGTTCATCCAAAATAATTAGAACTATTTGTCCTTAGTTGATGCACTAGCAATTACAAGGCAATCTTTGCAAAGGCATTTATATCATGCAATAGATTCTAACATGTGCATATATGGAGAAATTATGTGAACGGTGAGCCAATTTATTCTCTTACCATGCTCTAAAGCCCAAACAATCACAAATGCCCAAAAAAAAAAATATATATCTTTATATAAAGAGAGAGAGAAAAGAGTTGGTTAAATTATATTAGATGGCATGGCAACAAAAATACCAAACGCACTCTATATAAAATACTTAAGCTTTCTCTTTCTAACTAAGCACTACATTACACAAGAAAAAGAATATTAAAGCTCTCCTTATACTTTAAACTATTTCCATTATTGGGAGTTCACAAGCTGTTGACAATTAAAACTGTTAGCCTAAAAGACTACAAATAATGTAATTTTAATGATAATAAACATGTACCTTAATTGTTTTAATAAATAATATATTTTATATTTTCACTAAGTTTTTGAAAGATGGTATTTATACAAGTGAATCAAGTAAAATTAAGTTCAAGACACTCAACGGATAATAGCTCAATCAAGAATGAAGTTTGAAACTTAACGGACTCAATATTGCAAAAATTCTTATAAAGATGATATGATTTAATACATGTATGGTTTAGCATTTATGAAGCTCAAGACAACATTTAATTAATCATAATTTTTCATCAATCTAAGGTTTTATAATTAAAAACTAAATATTTTATACAAATTAATTATTTTACAAAATATGGACTAAAAATCAAAAAGTTTTGTAATCTTTATTTTTAATGAGTATTGTTTTAATTCTGAATTTACACTTATTTGTAAAACTAGAAACATTTTTTGGTCATATCATAATTTTCATAAAGTTGTAAGTTTAACAAGTATTATTTAGAAATTTTGAAATTAGACTTGATTACAAAATGTTATTTATTAGGTCATAATAAAATTATAGAAAGTTTTGAGGTAAAAATTATAATTTGAGTGAACAGTCATATTATAGCATTTGGCTATTTCGAAATTGAACCTATTTATAAAGTTTTATGAGTTTTGGGCTATATCATAATTATAAAAAATTTTAAGTAAAATTATAATTTTGTGAATAATATTATTGTAGTAGAATTCAAATTTAACGATAATTTCTCTGTAACAAACTGTTAACCACCAGAATATAGAGGTTAGCTGCATGGACATTGGAATTTGCCTATAATGGTTATTTTTTGAGTCAAAATTATATAAACTCAAATCAAACTCGTTTTTAACAACTCTAGCAACCTAAAATAAGTTTATACATCATAGATTGAGCTTCAAATTTGAAAATCATTTAAGATTGAATCATTATTATACTATCAAGAGAGGAAAGAGAAGGGATCACCAGCTCACAAGAAAGTCACACGGAGGTCTGGAGCACTTAAAGATGGTATTTGCTATAATTTGTTCATCCATTCTGGAAGAGAGTTTTCTTATTATAATTTTTTATTTTATATCAAATTTATAAATGTATAGGTGTGGGAAACATTGGAATGAAGAAATTGGGAAAAACTTTCTAGATTGTAAAGGTTTATTGACACCCTGAAGTTAATTATAAAGAACTTGAAGCCTTAAGAGGCTTGGATAGTGAAATCTCGAACTTGGTTAGCTTGGAGGTATGAACGTAGATAGGTGTTGTATAAATTTTATTGAACTCACAAGTACACAAATCTATTGTAGAATATATTAATGACGAGTATCGATCCCATAAAGAAGAATATTTTAATTATGTTTTGAATTACTTTTCTAAGTAGATGGTTTGAATTATGGTAAAAGTAATTTAATTTATCTTAAAATTAAAGTTGGAATGGCAGAAATAAATTATACCAATAATTATTATAATAGAGCACTCAAGTATCTAAATCCATATCAACAAGTACCATGGGCTAAATATTCCTTATTAATATTAATTAAATCATGAGGGTGATATCCACTCTTCATGAACCGTTCTTTAATTAATATAGTACTAAAGGTTTATCGTGTCAAATAGTAATAACTACATTATTATTGTCTGTCAACAAAAAGTCAAAATATTCACAGAAATTAAAAGGAAAAAGAAAATAAATTTACTAAAATTAGCTTATAGAACATATTAAAACTTTATCTTCAACCCAAACTTGAAAGAAACTTAGCTACTCATATTTGAACTAGGGGTAAAATGAGAATTTTATTAAAATATATAGAAAATACAACATGGAGAAGGAATCAAAGAAAATGGATCAATCCAGTAAACTTTGTCACAGCTATTGTAACAAGCTGCTTTCAAGAATGACATGTCAATACCTAAAAATCTCACTGATAGTAACACTCTCACAAAGAAATTAAACTCGATAACAATAGTCACTCTCATGAATGGTAAATTAAGAGAAAATAATAAAGTAATATCACATACTCTCACGAAGATAAAATAAATATGCCCACAGCTTAAAAATAATATAATCTCAAGTCAAAATATGAGTCAGACCAATGTATTTATTTATTTTTCTCTCTTTTTTTACATTCTTTTTTTTTAATCCATCACAACATCTTTATAGCCCATGTAACTAGTTTCTACTTTAGATTATAGTTTCTTAAAATCCATAAAGACTTTTATTAGGACATAATGTAGGCTAGGGACATGGTGAACAAAGGAAGAGAATTAAAGAAAAACACAATATATGTTTGAGAAAAAGTAGAATATTTTTTTTAAAATTACAAGGTACATCTCACTTTTTTATTTTGAACTAATATACATGAATATATTTATTTTTTTATTTTTTTTCTTTTTTTTGCATAACTTTATTGAACAAAATAATTATTTATATTTTTCTCAAATATAAATAGGTTCAAGAACTTGTACAACATCGAGTAATATTTTAGATTGAATTTAGGTCAAGATGATAAGTTAACAAAAAAAATGATAATTTTTTTTAAGGCTCAAAAAGGTTAATTAAGGATATTTCACAAAAGGAATTGGTAGAAAGACTCAAACAAGTCAAAAATGACCTTTTCGTCATCTTTTAGGGCTCTAAATAATATTACATATCTACTAGTTAGACAAACTTTCAAATGTAGCAATAACTTTTTTTTAGAAGGTTGACTCAAAAAGAAATTTAGAGATCATATATAAAATAATAAACTACTAAGCTATATAAAGAATAGGCAAAAAAGGTCACTCTCTAAGAAAAATAATAAGCTCAAGAACTCACTTTGAATTTATTACGACATGAATATTCCTTCAAACAACTCATATTTTTGTCTCCAACATCAATATATAAAGTAGTAAATATGGTGTAACATAACTCAAGACCAAAGATAATACAATTATAAAAATTTAAAATTTGTCATATCATCTGATGTTAAAATATCACAATATTTTTAAGGAAAACTAAAAAGATGTATTTCTAGACTATATTCAATCATCTTTAACTCAAAAATTTGAAAGTGTATATTTATAAAAGAGAAGCTAGAAGGGAAAAAAATTAAAAAGATCACATTTAAATTGAAGCTTAATAATAAGAAAATATCTAAATATATTTTTTAAAGAAACTAAGAATATGCATTTCCAGAGTCACTATACTCCATATTCAACTATCTTTGACTTAAAAATTAGCCACAATTAGTTTCCATAATAAAAATTAATAAAAACTTCACTAATATTAAGACATTTCACAACTATCAACTATTCCTTCCTCCCAACCAATACGTAATATTGTCCACAATATTTTACAGAAAAGAAATAGTATTTAGAAGATATCACCTAGATACTACAACATAGAAGGAAATATTTACAAGTAGAGAGTTAAATTTAATTTGTACTTCATACTGTGTCTACTGCTATCATCATTAGTTGGCCACTCCAACACTAAGGTTTTGGAATGTGACTCTAGTCTATAAGCTTGTAACAAATCAAGTAGCTCATTAACAGTGTGAGCACAAATAAAGATTTGTTTCACCGTGGAAGGAATAAAAATAATTTTTTATTGCATGGTTAAAAAATATAATAAAGCCATCATAAAAGTTATTGACATTTAACAAACTAATGGGTTTCTGATAAATCTTCAGATGAGCCCAAGATGCTAATGTGATTTGTGCCTCTAGAGTTGTAAGATCTTCTGGTAGGAAAATAAAAGTATTAGTATGATTTGGCATTTCAGTTATTCTTTCTTGTATACCAGAAATTACTAACTCTTCTCCAGTTAGTGAGTCAAACAAACAGCCCAAAGGTTTTAAAGTTATTGGCACGATACCTAGCACTTGGCTCCCTTTTATATATGTAGTTTCTGAGACCAGTTTTGATAATTCTCGATCACTTCCTCTCTAGGCTAAGTGTAATTTTCTTGCTACTATGCTTCAACTAAGATTTAAGGCTGCCTCAATAAAATTCTTCGTATTTCTCATAGTTAAATTCAGAAAGTACACAAATGTTCTTGATTTGGTTATTAGGAGTAGCTGTCATTGAATACTTCTCAAAAATAATTTATAAGTGCCTTAAAAAAAGTCATATTTAATAATCTTAGTGACAATGGTTTACAGTTGTAAATGAGGTAGCATGTCTATGTCAAATAACGCATGAAACACATGGCTCGAGAGTCAAAAAGAAAATAATAAAAAGAGAAAACAAATAATGATAACAAGAAATTATTAAAGACAAAAATACAAATGATCAAATAACAGTTAATAAAAAAACAATGAAATAAAAGGATATTTATAAGTAGTTGCGACTACGGCTCACATCTTACTTTGATTTTACATTCAGAAACAATTTGAACGCCCTCTATGAATTGAGGATAGGCTTCTCATTCAGTTTTTTTATAAATTGACAAATAGGGTCGTTTATAGTTAAATTCCCAAGACTATATCGTTCATGCTCTTTTGGAATAATAGCCCTAACTGAAGTATTACTCTCTGTACATATCCACCAAAATGTGTTTCAAGAGACAAAAGGATATCATCCAATGACTCTTATTCGAGTCATCCCTAATGAATTGAATCTTATTTTTCCTGTTATCAGACACCATTCCTAAAGAATATGAGTTTTTATCGCATCTCATTCTGGCACACTTATGACAATCATTAGAGAGCTTTCGAGCTCTTTGTTTTCTTCAATAATTTCTTTTACCACAACTAGGCATATATGTAATAAGTTTAGAAGGTAACTCATCTGTCAATCGCACTTTGACTTTGATTATCCATCGGATGTCAGCAGGGATATTATTCTTCATAAGCAATTGCATGTGTTCGGACCAAGCTTGATAGATGGGGAGAAGGGCATTTTAAGAAAGTGAACAAAATTGCTTGTGTAACTTTGCTAAAATAGTGCCTTTGCTCAGAATATCAGTTATTATAGGAAACTGAAGTAACCAATATTGATTATCATGGAGTAGCATTATCTGTCACTTAACCGAGATGAAAAATGATAACACACCAAAGAAAACAAAAAAATATAGCAAAAAGACAACACATGTAAAGGCAAATAAAAAATAACACATAATATAAAAAATATTAACTTACCATCGTCCTTTTAATGAGTTTACCTTAAGTTTTAGTTGAGTTTTGTAGATTCCACCTTCTATTTTCTAGAGTTGTCTTTGTCGATCTTTAACATACGATACTAATTTTGATGGTTGCAGATCTAAAATTAGATGTGATTGACAAAATTACATCAAGCCTTTTAGAAACACTTTATACGTAGAAGTTGCTTAAAGTGGTTGAAACGAATTTGTCTCATTGAGGTACTCATTAGTGATAAGTGTAACTATAACTACTAAATAAACACACTTTAGAAAAAATAATAATAAATTGACAAATAGTTAAATCACCAAAAAGAAATTAAAAAAAAGTCAAATTTAGTAGGTCACTTATATTTATTATGTTGTTTTCTTCATATAATTAATATTTGTGATATGACTTTACTTTTCTGACCATTAACTACAACTAGTAAATAAACACACTTTAGGAAAAATAATGATAAAATAACAAATGGTTAAATCACTAAAAAGAAATAAAAAAGTTAAATTTAGTAGGTCACTTATATTTATTACGCTGTTTTCTCCATATGATTGGTATTCGTGATATGACTTTACTTTTCTAACTATTAACTTTAAAAATTATACCATTCGTTGGATTATTAAATTTAATGGCTCTATATAAAAAAAAGTATGAACAGTAAATAGATCAATCATTGAGAGCGTAATTTGCTTGGAAAAACGTGTCATTGAGAATTAAATAAAATACTCTCTAACCTGGTGTGAAAGATTTTCTCATACTCCGTTTATCATGAAAGATTCTTATTCACTTCTTGTAGTCTTTAGCATTTTTATCATTATGAATCTCCTCTAGTTTTACTAATTGTAATCTCCTTTTTGAACCAAAGATGAGGTCAAAGATGATTGTATTATTTTGTTTGTCATTAGGGAACGATGAGATAATTTTTGAAAATGTGTTTTCTCCTCCCAAAAATGTATAATTCAAAGAGTCAGATAAAGATTTGAGCTCAATCTTTAGTAGTGATTCCGATCATGGGATGAGATTTTCTCTTGATGGTGCCAATTGCTCTTTTTCCTCTATTTATTGATGTCCATGCATGGCGATAAATCAATAAGACATTAACCTCATCAATTGATCTATCAACATTAAAATTCAAATCAAAGTAAGTTAAACATGTTAGTAAATTGTCATCACTAAGGTTTAAAAGAAAAATATAATCAATTAATTTATTAATTAAATCAACATCTATAATTTTATCATCTACACTGTGAGATTGTTTGGCAATGTTAAAAATATTTAGCTCTATAGTCATATTGCCAAATAACAACTTTATATTTCTAGGCTTATATTAAATGTGAGTATCAAAAGTTGCCAAGAAAGGTCAGCATAGGATAATAGGGATGTGCTTCCTTGAATTCTGTGCTGGTTGAATGTTAATTACAATGAAACCAATAAAAAAATAGAATTTATCTACCTGGATAAGCATGTTCTCCATAATATCATAAACTATTTTTATGGATCGATCTACAAATTATAACGCCATTGGAGTTTCATGTAATTCTCTTAATCCAAGTTTCATAAATGCTAAGTAAGGCAACAAATTAATACTAACTCCTAAATCCAACAAAGTATTCTCAATTGTATGATTCCCTATACTATATGAGACAGTAGGGGAGCCTCGGCCTTTGTATTTTAAAAAAATTTTGTGTTGGAGTATAGAACTAATATTTTCTGTTAAAAAAGTTTTCTTTTTAAAATAGATATTTCTCTTTTTAGTACAAAGATCTTTAAGAAACTTGGTATACGATGGCACTTATTTTATAGCATTAAGCAAAAGAATGTTAACACTCACCTATTTAAAGATTTCAAAAATCTCACCTATTAATTTTTCTTTCTTTGCTTTAACTAACCTCTGGAGAAATAGAGCTTTAGGAATATACTCTTGTGAATTGGTTTCTTTTTTCTCCTCTGATGTTGAGTCTTCAGCATTTGCAGGTACAATTTGAGTTATTTTTTTCACCGACATCTTTACTTTGTTTTTTACTTCTTTTCTTTTCGTGGGGTCATAATCACTTTGATCTCTCCATGTTGCTAGGGTGAACCGGTACTTACTGCATGAACTCCTTTAGGGTTAGGCACCGATTGACTGAGAAATTTACCTTTTCCAACAGTCATTGCTAAGGTTTAAATTGAAAAGGCAAGTTGGCCTACCACCTTTTTAAGGTTTGAAACTAATTAGGTCTATGAGTTGAAACTTGCTCTCATCTCATTTCATAGTCCATCAATGGTGCAGTTTTATTGCTTGATTGTGGAGTGAATAGAATTCATGAAATTTTGAAACGCATCCTCTCATGATTTGGCTTGAGAGAAGTTAAGATTTTGATTGTATGGTCTAAATGGTAGCTAAAAGGCTTAAGGAATTAGTTACATCAGTAGAGCTGGAGCTGTTGGTTCGTTTTGTTAGAATCCTTGAAACCATAAAAAATTAGAATGATCTCTACATCCAGGATTGTAGGTATTGAAGTAATGGTTGTCGTTTGATGGCTCTCTCATAACACCTATGGCATTAGCTTAATCTGAATATGAATCATAGTTATGTGACTCTAATGATTTTGCAACTGTTAAAGAGACTATTTGTCGGGAAAGTCCTTTAACCATTTTTTTGATTTCTTTGATTCCCAGACTTAACTCGTCAATGCGAACCTCATTCACACATTTAATTCTTCTATTGTTCTTGAGTGACCGACTCTGTTGTTGGAAATTATCTGCTTATCGCTAGAACATATCTCATAATTCTAATGCACTTTTTGATATTAGCTCTCCTCCTCTTATTGCCATTAGCCATTCTTACACACTTGACAGCAATCTTTCCAAAAAATATTGGCACTATTGTCATTTCTCATACCCATGATGTGGACATTTTAAGAGTAGTCCGTCGAATCGCTTATATGCTTCAAAAAATTACTCTTTTTCTCTCTGGATGAACTCTAAAATTTTCCTACGAATAGAATTGGTTTTATGAACTAGAAAATATTTATTTAAAAATTTTATCATCATTTGTTCCTATGATATAATGTTATTAGCAGGCAATGTATTAAACCATGAATGAGCTTTATCATTTAAGGAAAATATGAATAATCTTAGTTTAATATCATCATCTGAAAAATTATCATATATAAAAGTTTGATAAACAGTATGAAAATTATTTTTAAATAATTATATGAATTTTTTTTTCTAGGCCATAGAATATTGGGAGACAATTTTTAATTCAAAACTCCTAACATTTGGGTATCATATACATGATGTGCTTAAATTAGCTAAAGGACTGAAGTAGTCCTTAAATAGCGTCTCTTGTAGTGGTTCTTGTTGTTGTAAATCCATTTTAATTTTTTCTTGAATTGCAATGTGTTTGTGTGTGCGAAGTATTTTCTTTAAATTCTAAGTCTATAAGTTTAAGATTAGGTAATTGTGACCTTCGATCATACATAAAAAAATAATTAAAAAATACAACAGAAAATGAGAAAAAAATTAATAAAATAAAGAAGAGAGAGAAATTACAATACAAATCTCATCACACTGTTACCAATTTATTATGAAAATAAGCTCAAGTGCTAAAAATACAATAAATAAATTAAATAAAATAATAAGATAAATGAAAAATTACAATAAAAATAACATAAAAATTAAATTACAGAAATATAAAGAAAAGAAAAAGAAAATAAATTAAATTATAGGAATTGCATATTTAATTTTTTAATTTTAATTTTTTAATAATAATTTTTAAAGAAAACAACTAAAAATTACTTTAAAAAGATTATTCTATGAATTAATTTCATGAATAAATTAACAAGATAAAATAAAAAAATTATCAAGGAAAATAACTTGAAAATTAAATTACAGAAATTTAAATAAATTATAAAAAATTAAATTACAGAAATTTAAAGAAAATTAAATTATGACAATTAAATTACATAATTATTTTTTTATAAGGAAAAAATATAAAAAAATTAATTCAACAAATTAAACTAACTTACCTCCCCAACAACAGCACCAAAAACTTATTGTGTAAATTTTATTGAATTCACAAATATATGAATCTATTATAAAATAAATTAATGGTGATAAACGTCGATCCCACAAAGAGGGTAGATTTTAATTATATGTTGAATTAATTTTCTAAGTGAGTGGTTGAAATTATGGTAAAATTAATTTAATCTATCTTAAAATTAAAATTAGAATGGCATAAATAAATTATACCGACAACTATTATAATAAAGCATTCGAATATTTAGATTCGCATCAACATGTACAATGAGCTTACTATTCCTTATTAGTATCAATTAAACCATAAGAGAAATATCCACTCCTCACGAACTGCTCTTTAATTAATATGGTATTAAGAGCTTATCATGCCAGATAATAATAACACAGTTATTATTATCTATCAATAAAAAATCAAAATATCTACAAAAATTAGAGAGAAAGAGAAAATAAATTTATCAAAATAAGCCAATGGAATATATTGAGACCTCATCTTCAATCTAAGCTTGAAAGAAAATTAGCTGTTCATATTTGTACTAGGGGTAAAATGAAAGTTTTATTAAAATACATAGAAAATATAAGATGGGGAAAGAATTAGAGAAAATAGGGCTCAAAAATGAACTCATGAGTGTCAAATTTGGGGGGAAACCCTCTTTTTATAGATACAATGAGTAAATCATGGCCATCGAATTAAAATAATTTAGACGCACAGGATTATTCCATATGGTAAATTCTAATTGAGTTGAACACATCATCAAGGCTATCATCCCGTGTATATGGATATACTGTACGCACTTTTTTTCTGATCTATTAACATATTACCACATCATCAATTAACAGTACATAAATATTTTTTATCCAATAAGATTATGATACCTCATCAGTCAAGCCACATTATCCAGTCAATGCCACGTCATTTCTCTAATCAAATACTGCCACATCATTGGTCAGTACTAAATCATCAGTCAATGTCACGTGATCAATCAATACCACATTATTGTATAGTATATATGAACAGTGTTATAAATAATACCATATATGTAAACAATGTCGTATATGTAAATAGTAACATTTATACTTTTATGCTCCTCTTAAGGTTTTCGATCATTCTAAGTTCAGATTTACTGTCCATTTTATTATTTAATATCTTCTTTATTGTGAAATAACTATATTGTCCCTAAAATACTTAAAGTACTAAATTATAATAAAACACACATAATTAAAATCACAAGAGAGTTGAATACATAAAAGCAAGTTAGTGAAACTTAAAGTATAAAATAACAATCTTTTTCTTTATAAATATATATTTTCTAGCATTTAACAGTAGAGTTTACTGAATTACGTAAAAATATCTGTATTTGCTTTCTCTTTCCCTACTCTTTTATTTTTTAGCATTATTAAATTTATTTTTATTGATTTCATTAAGGCATTAGATTATTAAATTATTGTGTGATTTGCTTAAATTAAATTTTAAAAACTTAATTCACCTTCTCTCTTGAATTGCATAACCAGCATTTCAAAAACAACCACAAAACTAACTTGAGTGTTGGAGTTGATCTACAACCACTATTGACTTCACCTCTAATCTCTTTTCTTTATTTTTACAGGATAAACAAAGCTCTTGATATCACTTTTCCCAAGATCCAAACTCCTCTTGGCAACCTTACCATTTTTTTTTCTTTCTAAAGCTTCACATATAAGGAGCAAACATGTAGCATGCCTTAATTACCAAGGCACTGCAATATCCTAACATACAAATTTATTGTGTCTAGCTAGGTTTGTCATTTACCCTAAAATCTAGTTAAAACAAGAACTATAACTATTTGGCAATTCTCTTTTTAATTGAACTAAAGGTTACGTAGACAGATGGCCTTATGTCAATGAATTGAATAAAATATAAAAGTAAATGATTTGACTATCTACAATAAATTATTAATGATTAAGCATTGGTTAAAAAAATTAAAATTAAAAAGATATCTTTATAATTTTTTTGTTAGCCTAAAGGTTACACATAATGTAATTTTTATAATAACAAACATATGTCGTAATTATTTTAATTAATAATATATTTTACATTTTTACTGAGTTCTTGAAGAATAGTATTTATGTAAATGAATCAAGTGAAATTAATTTCAAGACACTCAAAGGACAATAGCTCGATCAAGAACAAATTTTGAAGCTCAACAGACTTATTATTACGATAAAATTCTTGTAAAGTCGGTATGACTTAATTTATGCTTGATTCAGCAATTTGTAAAGCTCAAGATTTTAATTAATTAATTATTATTCATTAATCTAAAGACTTGATCATAAATCAAGTATTTCATGTAAATTAATTGATTTTCTAAATATGGACTAAAGTAAAAAAGTTTTGTAATATTTAATTTTAATAAATATTATTTTAAATATGAATTTGGGTTTATTTACAAAATTAAAAATATTTTTAGTCATATCATAATTTTAGAAAGTTGTGGGAATGAGAAGTATTATTTAAAAATTCTGAAATTAGACTTGTTTGCAAGAATTTTTGACATTCTGAACAAGCGTACAATTATATGAATATATTCTGTAAAATTATAATTTTATAAACAATGATACTATAGCAAGTTAAAACTATTTCGAAAGTAGACCTGTTTGTAAAATTTTATAAGGTTTTAGGTCATAATATAATTATAAAAAGGTTTAAGTAAAATTATAATTTCATGAATAGTATTATTATAGCAAAATTTAAATTTAACGGTAACTTCACTATAGCAAGCGACTAACCGCTAAAATGTAGAGGTTAGCTACTTCGATACTACAATTTGTCTATAGCGACTATTTTTTAAATTAAAACTATAAAAACCCAAATCAAACTCATTTCTAAGCTCTTGAACAACCAAAAATAAGTTCATACATCATTGATTGAGCTTTCAACTTGCAAATTATCATAGATTGGATTATTGTTATGCTATAATTGTTCATTCACTCTTGAAGAGAAATTCTCTTGTTGTAATATTTAATTTATTATCATAGATTGAATCAGTATTGTGCATAAATGTGGAAAACACTTGGGTGAAAGGTTTGAGAAATAATTCCTAGATTGTAAAGGTTCATTAACACCTTAAAGTCAATTGTAACGAACTTGAAACCTTAGGAGCCTGGGATAGTAAAATTCTCGAGTTTAGTTGGATTCGAGGTATGAACGTAGGCGGGGATTATCAAAGCACATAAAAACTTATCATGTTTGCTTTCTCTTCCCTTTCTCTTTTACTTTTAAGCATTATTGAATTTGTTGTTTTCAATTTCATTAAGGCACTAGATTGAATTGTAGTATGGTTTATTTTGATTAAATTTTAGAAACTCAATTCACCCTTCTCTTAGGTTGTATAACTAGTATTTCATTTTTCTTTATCAAGTAATGAGAAAGAAAGGACATTTATGAAGTTAAAATAAAGAAAAATGTTGACTTTATAAGACTTTTACAAATTTTATCTAAAGTAGTTAGTTAATTTTCCATTGCATTTTAAATATTTTCTCTTTCCTCATTATCTAAAGCAAGACATATTTTAAATATTTTCCATTGTGTCTAAAGTAGTGATAATAGGTAATAGGCTAAGAAGCTTATATGGCCAAGGAAATTTTATTACAAAAAGTGGATGTCGAACCTTACTATTATCTTACATTGGGTTTAAATAAGTCCTACTTTGTCTTAATCCAGTAGTGTACTATTTATACATAATTCTATGAAAAGATATTGGATATTATAAAAATGTTTAAAATAATTATTGCCATCATTCTACTAAATTGATCTGCCTGATCTAGACCTGAAAATATCAATTGACTTAACAAAATGTAATCTAAGAGTAATATAGGAGTTAAGTCTAATTTTTTTTCCTTTATAATCTATTTTCATAGGTTCTTATTTAGAAAAATCTATACATGCTAAAGGTATACTAAAGATAAAATGACATTTATAAACTAATCTTTCTAAAGGGATAGATTTACAAAAGGGGTCTTTTGTTGAACAAGTTACATCTTTTGTTTCATATTGGGTATCCTATACCACATTAATCGTTTAATATTGGTTTCTAATATGGCTAAGTCGTTCAAGAACGACATAGTATATATTTGTTTGTCTAATGTTATTTTTGCTACGTCCTATCTAATTATCTATATTAAAAAGCTACTATAATAAAGAAATAAACTTATTAAATTATTATGAACCAATAGAGTTAACAATTAAAAGTAAATTAAAAGACTTAAAGAAAATAAAGTAGTTTTATAAACTTTCAAAAATTAGAATATTTAGATCTATAAATTAATAATCACAGAAAAGTAAAATTAAAGTTAAACAAACAAATTCAAGTTAGCTGCAACATAGAACATTTAGAAAATCAATTTAAGTGTATTCCTCATACTATTGGTCAATAAAACTTCATGGTAAATTTATTAATTTAATTTAGGATAACACCAAGAGGCTAATAGAGAAAAACTCAAACAGCCAGTAACAGGACTAGGACAATTGTTTCAGACTAGTAACATAAATACATTAAAGATAAATTTAAATTATGTTAAAGAAATATTATCGTTTTTTAAGAGCCAAGTTAAAGAAAATTCTTATATTAGTAAAAAATGTATATATATTTAGGAGTAATAATAGGAAGAAGAAATTATGCAAAATTTGAACATATAGTAGGTAAAGATAATATTTTATCTAATATTTTTTCTAAATTAATTATTCAATAGTTATTTTGTACGAATAGAGGAATTTATGAAGTTCCACCTATTACCTTCAGGCATAAATTTCAATTTTAAAAGTAAATTTAAATAATTAGACAGTCAGTAATATATCTTAGACAATTTGTAGAGTTATCATAACCCACGAGATATAGTAAAAGTACTCAATTAATTTATGCATTATTTCAGACAATAAAAATTTTACATTTAATGCATTGGTTAAAGGTAGAAAACTGGACACATATAAACATTAGAATGAGATATTCTCTATTGTTAATTATACATATCCATAGAGAAAACGGTGAATGGTGTTGAGATTTGATGTGATAATTTGTTCAGGTTCCAATTCGAGTATTGAACCCTGTAATGGCCACGAGAAAAGAGTATTTGCATGAGGCCTACGGAGTTTTAGTAAAGCACTTTAACATATATATATATATATATATATATATATATAAATTTTTTTTTTTTTTTTATGGTTTGTTTATGGCAGTAGTTCTTGGAAAATGCTGCATCAATTGATTTTTTCACTCCAGATAACGAATTATTTTGACTATTACAAAACAACCTATAATAAGCTTCCTACCTAGTAAGTAACATAAAGCCATCGGATAAGATCATCGGGCTTGGGCAATGAAGGGATGCATTTAAGAGGCCCGGACGTGCGCTAAGACCATCGGGTACCATGGCCCAATTTACTCTTTGTTAAATTTTTACATTAAAAAAATGATGTTTTGACCGATAAATGCCCTTTATATCCCCATAATTTGGTTCAATATTCCACTACATCTCTATAATTTGTAAAATATTTCAATACATCCCTCTCTCCAAACTTTCATATTATTTTGATAATTTTATCCATAATGAATTTAGACAATGCAGATAAATAAAAAATATTCATGTTTTAAAAAAATCATTGTGAAATATATTATTTTATTTTTATTTTTAAATTTAACTTGTAAGGGAATATAAAATATTAGCAATTATACGTATTGAAAATTTTGACTTATCATTATAAATATAATTGTTAATTTTTTATTTTTAAATTAATTTTTTGTATGTTATAATTTAATCAATACTAAATATAATAAATGAAAAGTATTTGAAATATTTTTCTAATTTAATTTGGAAACTAATTAGATATTATTATTTTTTATTTGAAATTTGAATAGGTCTAAATGCGTATTTCTAAATGACTTTTTTTTTAATATTTCAATATAAGTGTTAAATTTAAAAAAAAAAGATATCTGAAATATGATATTTTAACATATAAATCTCATAAATATTATGAATGCTTATATTTATTTATTTTAAATATTGAGAGTATGTACCTTAACAAAGCATATTTATATTTCTTTAAATATTGATAGATGAATACTTATTTTTTTTAAGGAATACTTCTAAGTTGGCAAGTTATAAATAATTATTTTATCAATAAATAAAATTGAAAGTATATACCCTAACAAAGCATAAAAAAATTTAAGACATGTATTTTGTTGAGATTAATAAATTATCCTTATAATGTTATTTGTTGGTATAATATGAAAATTTTTTATTAATTACATAAGCCAACCAAGAATTATCTAATCATTTAAATTAAAATTAATATATTGAAAACATTAAAATCTATTACAAAAATAGTAGTCTTTATTTAATAGTCTATTTCTTTCTCCTTTTTTGTCTTGGAAAAAATAATAATTTTTTATTAATACTAAAACACATAACTATTATTAATATTACATCAAAGATTAAAACTGATATTTATAATAAGATTATACAATTGGGACCCCTCCTGTTATGTAGATGTATACATTGATCTATCAAAATATTATCCAAATTTTAAAACTCTCTATAATATTCTAGGTTATTTACTCCACTCATATTTTATAAGGGAGAAAATTACCTCTACTCAATTATTTAATAACTAAGGGAGAATTGAAACTAACCCTTATAATACTTTTTATGGAAGATGGAACTCTTACTTTCACACATTATAAGTACAAAGGTTCTCCCACTAAACCTAAAGCTCATTGATTAGAAAAATAACAATCTTAAATACAACTAATTAGACCTATTATAAGACACACCCAATTAAAGTCCTATTGTGTAAAAGAAAAAATTATTTATGTGAAAAATTAAAAAAAAGAGAAATAAATCAAATCTCTTTTTTTGTGGTATAGAACTAATTGAAAAACCTTAGTGTTTTAAAATACATCCAAAATCCCATAAGTTTCAACTGTTTTGCTAACCTAGCCATTTTATCCTTGGCGGTTGTTTCACGTTAAGGACATTTAATTAATTGAATAAATTTTAGCATAATTGATTAAAAGCATTATGGAAAAAGTAAGGAAATTGTCATATTTTCTCAATTAATTTTGAAAAAATGTTTAGAATTAATTGAAAAATAAAAATATAAAATTAATATAATTTTGTGTGTGTTTGTTTATGTATTACTTGAAACTTTCCTAATGTTTTGAAACATATTCAAATCCCTGAAGTGTTAATTTTTTTTCTAATCGTACCATTTTATTATTGGTGGCCGTTTAATGTTAGAATTTCCAACTATTTAATTAAATAAATAATTTTTTAATCATAATAATTTGAAAAATCATGAGAACAAGTAACTGAATTGCTATAATTTTTCAAATTTTGCAAAAGTTTTAGAATTAATTGAAAAATTAAAATACAGAATTAATATATTTTTGTTGTGTATGTGAGTACTTTGTTTTTTTTTTTTTTGGAGAACAATAAGTTGAGGCGTTCTATATTTATATATGTTGGTGAAAAATCATAATTTTTCTCATAAAAATAAATTTTAGGACCAATCTCATATAATATATAAGAAATTCGTAATTCAAAAATCATACCTTGATAATTTGAGAAAATGAACGACATCAGGCAATAAATCCGCCACCCAACGATCTTCCAGGCTATGACTCAAGTTTGATCTGCACTGAACGTGTAGGCGTTCATTTCACCACTCCCAAAAAATCTCTGACTTTTTTTTTCTAGTGTTTTTCTCAAAAGGTGTCTCCCCTTTTTTTTAAGAGAAAAGAACACTTATATATAATATTACCCTAGTTAAAATCCTAATTTGTGTTATCCTTATTATATATATATTCAAACCTAAATATTATATTTAATATTTTTTCTCTTCACTTACGTAAAAGTGGAGATAAAGTGTAAGAACTTTAAGGCTAACCTTATAAAATATCACAAGGCCCCATTTACACTTAAATATAACACATAAGGCCTTAATAAATATTATATTTAGGTTTATCACTTAATATACTAGTTTTATTATTTTTAAGTCCAGTAGTGGTGTAGTCAATTAAATGAGCTAACCCGGGAATCATTTGGAAACATACAATAGTGGCTATAATAATTAAGCCTATAATTAAATTAGTTTAATTATTTAATTCCAATTCTATTCCACTATAAGATTGGAACTGACTTCCATAATTGTATGCTCGAATAATAATTCGTCCTAAGCCACATTGATCTCTTTACTACACAATCCTTTGTACCACATCGTTAATTAAATTGATATCTCAACTGTCCAATCAATTTAATAATATCTTATTCCTTGATACTTACTGATTTTCTCTAATGATCATTTTCAACATATTAAATATGTCAATCCACTCTATCGAGAGAATTCTATGATCAAGTACCGAAAACTTATCAAGAGATGTGTTGTACAAATTCCATATTATTAATTTATAACTTCAATACTTATAATTATTCTCACCAAGATACCAGGTAATCTTAACTACAAGTATGTGTCATACCCATTGATAACTCAAATAGAATGACAACCACAATCATGAAATTACAATTAACTTAAGATTAAGATTACAGTAAAATCAATGCCTATGAGATTTAATAAGTTTGACAGTTAATATAAAGTTAATTAAATCTCATATGTGATCCTGTTTAATGTAGTCGTACTACATCAATAAATTGATATATGATTAAGACAAATCATATTATTTTTTAGCTATATATTTGAAAATAAGTAAAATTCAATAATATTATTTTTTACTAGAATTAAATATTTTTTCCTTCTAGAAAATAATATATTTTACATGATTAAAATTATTTTGGAAAATTGAATAAGAGTGAAAATAATTTTATTATGTCTATTATTAATTTTTTCTTTAAAATAATTCACTATTATTTATGTCACTTTTTTAATTATCCAAATTTAGTAGCGTAACAATGTTAAATTAAGGAAACAAATTAAGGAAAAAGGGTTCTGGAATATTTTAAAAATTATAGGGATGTGGTGGGTTTTAAGTCAAATTATAGGCATGCGAAGAGCATTTACCTATAATTTAAGGATAAAATCTCTATTTTGACCATATACATTTTTTCCACAATTTTTATACACTAGATTGGGTCCAGTAGAGTTGAAATTCCTGCTCCACCCCTAAGTTATAATGTATACGCATATTTTATGGTTCAAATAAATTTTAAAAAAAAACCATAAATAAGGAAAGACTTGAAATAGTGATCACAAGCAAAACCTCTATTGGGATCGTTGTGCGATTATAGCATAACAGTTTAGCTTCACAGCACAACACTCACAACAATACATTTCCAAATGAGGCTAAGCAGCTGGATTGCAGACTGCAGATTCTTGCCTAGATAAAAGAAGTGTTTCAAAAAAAATAAATCATAGGAAGTTCCTGTTTATTCCATGATTTCACAGCAACAAAGCTTCAGTTCCGATTTGGAGATTAAAATGGCAATTATGTAAAAAGACTCATAAATGGAGTGTTGTTTTAAAAAAGACAAGGTTGGAAACGATTAACCTTTTTTCTTTTCCCCAATAATCTATTGGGCCCCCTTTATTGTAACAATTTGATAACGTGATCTTAAGCGATTATAATTGGTAAATAGATTGTCACACCAAGTAGAACTCGCAATACCGGATCCGTTACATTCTTATAAACAAAAATCACACCAACACAAATGATGACGTCATAAATTGAAAAAATGACATAAACGTGACGTGGAGGAACTTGGTCCACCTGCTGAAGCAAGAAGAAATGGCGTAGGTAGGTTCGCAATTGGGCATTGAACCGACGTGGCTGCATAAATTTTTTGAAAATCGGATTGGATTCGTGGTAGGTGGTGTATTTTAAAAATATTGAGTTTAATCTCACTCCCCTTTCTATGGTGGTAGGTGAAGAACTAGTCTCTTCCATTTATTTCTTTTATTATTATTATTATTATTATTATTTACATTTCCATTCAAAAAAAAAATTTTAAAAAAAATCTTCTTCTGGATTCTTTTACAATCCTTATAAACAAACTTATTTATTTTTGTTGTTATCAAATTTCATTAACAATTATAGGTATAATGTTATAATAGCGCTATATAAGAGTTAAGAGGCATTTTAATCAAAATAGATCTTTAGTAGGTTTTTTTATATTAATGAATAGATAAAAAATAATTCTTTTTTTATTTTTGAAAAGAATAGAATTGGTGAAATTTTAAATTTAAATTTTTGAGCAGTGACTTAAATGATCACTTTCTTCATACTATTAATAGGCAAGTTCTTGAGGTTGTGTTATGAAAAAAAAAGGAAATTAAAATAAAAAATAAAATAAGGGTGTTTGATAATGCACTAATAAAACATTTTGACGATTGTACTTTCATTGAATTTGTTGCCAATCCCTGTCTCGATCGACGGTTACATGAGCATGTGATGCCACCAACGCCAACCAAATTTATAAATATATTATTTTTATGGAATTATTACAAACTATAGATACATGTAATTTGAAAAATACATTTGGGTATATAAATTTTGTAGTTCGTATTTGAGGTCTATTGAGTAGTAATTAAAAAATTAATCCCATAAATGCACAAAAGAATCTGTTTTTATAAACTTTGGCAAGTTTTCTGTTCGTTCGACAATTGATTACTCAGTGTTACCATTAATAAACGTTTAATGCATTTTTAAATACCGTGATATGATATGAATGCAAAATGGTGGATTGGTAGACAAAGTACCGGGATTAGAAAAAGGGAAAAGAAAAATGAAGAAACGACCTTTTGGCGGCAAGTTAGTGAAAGGCACTTAACGATTGACATTTTCGTTTGACGGTAACTTAACGATTGACTTTTCAATGCCTAAATGTTAATTAACCTTCTTGAAGTCCGAAATCTAAGGAGGTTTAGTAATTAGCATTCCCATGGCCGGCCTAAATCTAAAGCAAAAAAATATTAATGATACCTTATTATGATTATAATTAAATTTATTTTAAAAAATTATTTTATGTTTGTCCTCCATTTTTTTAAGATGCAAAGTGTTTTTATTAGAAATTTATGTATTAATTTTAATTTTTAAAATTAAATATAAGTATTAAAGTCTGTTAAAATATATCTTAATATCTATTAATGAATTCTAATTATTTATCAAATAGAGAGCCCTTTTGATAAATAAAATAGTCCTTGCTAGTGATATTAGGGGACAATTTTTTGGAAGGATCTTAATTAAGCGCCTTGCTTGCATATATCTTGTTTGTCCTTGAAAATTCTTTTAAAGAGAATAAATAAATAAACAAAATGAGGTTAGGTTGCATTGCGTTCACGCCATGAGGGATTATCAAAAAAATGATTTTTTGAAATTGAGACGCTGTTTGGTTTCCAACCCTTAATTTGCATTTTGCAAGAACATAAAATAAAAAAATAAAAAAGAGTTTGATATGTTTTTACTTACATTATTATTATTACCGTTTGTAATTGAAAACAGATCATATTTATTTTACCATTATATGCGGAAAAAGAAAATTGGTAAACACAAAATCTTTGTTCTCCACCTTAAGCGAACTCTATATCTATATGTTAAATTATGTTTGGTAAATGATTTTAATTTTATTTTTGAGAGTCTTCTTATAGTGCAGAGCTATATCTTCTACAGCCGCTGCCAGAAACCTGAACAACCGATATTTTACTGGTTGTTCATTAAATAACTTTTAAAATTTACTTTTAATAGTTAAAAAATAGAATAAAAAGAAAAAATCATGAATATTTTTAATCATAAACATAAAAATTAATTAAATGAGAAAAATATTTTAAAACTTTTTTAACATAAATAAAATATTATAAAATTATAAAATAATTTTATTTCAATTCTTTTGATTCTATATCAATTTAATAGATGGATGTTTCAAGTTTATTTTTTATGTCTCTAATTTTGCTTAGTTTTTCTCATTTATTAGTTCATTGATTTCAACTTTTCAATCCACTAATTTTGTATTTAGTAGTCTTACTAAATTCATTAAAGACTAATATTTTGAGTTAAATTATAAGTGAATTTCAGTTATTGTAGGGTGAGTTCCTAATTTTGGTTAAACTTTCTCTCTTATTAATATAAGAGTTTTAGCTAATAATTTCACTAGCTTTGTGTTGAATGTTCAGATTATCTTGGTAAGATTTTAATTATTTAGGTTAAGTACTAAACTACTTTGTAGTGTTTGATTTTTTGTTGGATTTGTATCAAAATTTGGTTAAATTTTCTCAATTATAGATTAATATATTTCAACTTTTCAATCCATTAGTTTTGCTTTTATTATTCCTACAAAATCGTTAAAAATCAATATTTTAGGTTAAATTCTAGGTAAATTTCATTTCTCGTTAAAATAGTTTCTTATTTTGGTTAACCTTTCTTGAGTATGGGTTCATATATTTCAACTAATAATTTCAGTGATTTTGTGTTGAATTTTTCCTTTATCAAGGTAAGATTCCAATAATTTAGGCTAGATACTAATTTTACTTTATAAAATTTTATTTTTGGTTCAATTGGTTCTTTATTTTGGTCAATCTTTCTCAATTATAAGTTCATATGTTTCAATTTTTCTATCCATTAATTTTGTGTTTAATGTTCCTACTAAAATCATTAAATGCAAGTATTTTGGATTAAATTCTAAATATATCATTTTTCTTTGGATAATTTTTCTGATTTTAGTTAAACTTTTTCTTATATAGGTTCATTTATTTCAACTAATAATTTACTAGCTTTCGTTGAGTGTTCCTATTATCTAGTTAAAATTCCAATATTTTAGGTTAAATACTAAATTTACTTTGTGAAATTTTATTTTTTGTTGGATTAATCTCCAATTTTTGTTAATCTTTCTCAAATATAGGTTTATATGTTTCATCTTTTCAATCCACAAGTTTTGTGTTTAATATTTCTACTAAATTCATTAAGTACTAATATTTTAGATTAAACTACAAATAAATTTCATTTCTCGTTAATTAGATGAGTCCCCATTTTTGGTTAGATTTTCTCATTTATTTGTACATGAGTTTCAACTAATAATTTCATTAGTATTGTGTTGAGTAACCCCTATTCAATTTTCTATAAACTCAATCAACATTGTAAGTTAAAAAAATTAGGAACTTACTTAATCTAATTACATTGTGACATTTTTTTCTCTTTTTGATCTTCTTGACTTCATGAGATTTTTTAAACTCAACCTATTTATACTTAACCTTTTGATCATTATAGATATGCCTATTTTATTAATTTAAATTAATTGTACTCATTTTTTTCCAAAATAAATTTTTTGATATCCCATCACTTCAACGAAAACTTCATTTTTAACAATTGCATATGGAATTTTCACAGCACAAATTTTTATTTTTCAAATGTTTAAAATAATACAAATTACTTATTTATTATATGATTATCACAGGAATAATGAAGATTAATTTTTATATTCAAATGTTAAGATTTGCAAATTAGAATTTACTTTGAATCCAATTTAATTGAGTCACTATTTATTTATCTATAATTAATACTTTAGCATAATAAATACAATTGAAATCAAATAATATTTTTAAAAAAAATTAAAAAATTAAAAAAATTAATGCAATAAAAAAAGAAAATATGTTAAAAGATTAACTTGCTTCCAAAAAAACTATTGAAAAGAAATTGTTCTCTTATAGTTAAATTCAACATTATAATTTAACAATAATGTTGACGACTATTTTAAAACTATTTGTTTAGCTTCAAATTGCAATAATTTTTTATAAGGCATAAAAATTAAATTTATTTAAAAATATCTTATATAGTTGGAAATGTAATTTATACCTTAATTGATATTGCCTAATTTTTAATTGTTATATTTTAGTGATAGTTTATTTTATTGTATACTAATAGTGTAATAAATGTGTAATAATTAAGTGAGTATTACTCAAATTAATATATTATATTTTAAAATTCTAATTATTGTACTTAAATCATATAATCACGTATGTAATTAAGTGTAAATCATGTAGATCCTTAAGTTTTCACTAAGAGACAAAGACTCTTTAGATTATAATACCTTTTGACTTTATTAATTTAAAAAAATTGATTCTAATGTTTTATAATAAGTAGAAACATGATATTAAAATAAATGTAACAATATATATATTTTAAAATAATTTGATATATAAAAAATATTTTAGTACATTACAATCTTATATTATATTAAAATAAATTTTTAATAAATTGAAACATTATATTAAAAATAAGAAAAAATATATTTGAACATTATCCAATATCTAGATGAAAAATAAGAAAAAATATATTTCATTTACACTAATATACATATTATTCTCTTTAATGTCGAGATTAGATGTTTCAAAGTAATATTTTCAGCCATAAGGAAATACGAATTTTTCATGTTGAGGAGGGGTTCTTTGATATTTTCCTAATTTAAATTGATAATTTAGATATTTAGATACAATTGGGAAGCTATGTGATAATTACTCCTGATATTCGCCACTTCCCACTGCCAATTCTTTCGTTCGGTAGCCGGTTTCATGCGTAAAATATAAAAGCCGTTGGATTGTTCATAAAGCAATCCAACGGGCATTAGGTTTTAAAATAAAAATTGAAAATGGCTGTATGGCATGCGGAAGCTGTATCTCGATGGAATTCGAGAAACTGTATTAAAATATAAAATGAAGTACAGGTAATTAGGGGGAATATTATGAGCCTTGCCATCATATAATGCATAAAGTTAAGACAAAATAAAATCCTGAAATAATATAAGCATACTCCGCAACACAGGACATATATTGGCGAAAGCTAAAAGCTGAAGAGCTAGTTGCATTAGGGAAAGGAAGAATGTGTCAGGAATCCCGCAAAGTGAAGGGAAAGAGATACCTAGACCCCCGTAAAGAATAAATTGCTTAAATTATCGGATCAAATTGATCTATAATTACATTTTATATCTTTTTTTAGATTCACATAATCGGATAAACTGCGTGGATAGTACTCAATGATGGATCCACATGCTTAAATTAGGGGAGTTTAATTCAAAATTTTTTATTTAATTTAGAGTTGTTTTACTTAAATGGTTACTTGAATACATCTTAAGTCTCATAAACTCAAATTCTATTATTTTCTTTTAAATTTTAAATAATAATAGTAATAAATTATTTAAAATAAATGCGTGAAAATATTCTTTTTCTAAGTAGTTTTCACAAAATATTTTTTTTAAAAAAATAATGTGACTAATGAAATTCGAACTAGGACTCTAAAATCATCAAATAGCATACTTACCATTAAATTATAAATCTTTTGTTATATAAATAATGTATTCAAATTTCTTTTATCCAAATTAATGGCCTAGAAGGGGCTGAAGCCCCTCTTATGCTTTAGTTGGATCAGCTCTTGGTAGTATTCATATCTTAGATTTAGTTAATATTTTGTGAATTTAAACATGAATCTAAAAAAATAAATGTGGATTTTATTGGGAAATATTCTTTAAAAGTATATAAGTTTATTTAATTATAATAAATTTTTTTTATTAATAAAATAATTGAGGTATTTTATCTAAATATTTTATTTACATTAATTTTTTAGTAAAGTCTATTTAATCATATTATATGTATTTATGTGATCACTATGTGGATTCACAGAAGACATAAATACAAGTTATCTTATGATTTAATAAATTGAGTTCGCAGTTAATAAATAAAGCTAGACACTTTATTTAGGTATAAACTGTGATAAATTCATTGAATGATTTGTCTTGATCATGTATGAATTTATTGATATAGTATGACTACATTGAATAGGATCACATATAAGATTTAATTAACTTTATAATAACTGTCAAACTTATTAAATCTCATAGGCATTAATTTTACTATAATCTTAATGTTGAGTTAGTTATAATTTCATGATTGTGGTTGTCATTCCATTTGAGTTTTCAATGGGTACGATACATACTTATAGTCAAGATTATCTGATATTTTGGTGAAAGCAATTATAAGTATTGAAGTTATAAATTAACAATATGAAATTTGTACAACACATTTTTTAATGGGTTTTAGGTACGTGATTATAAAATTCTCATGTTAGAGTGTGTCGACATATTTAATATATTGAAAATAATTATTAGAGAAAATCAGTAAGTATGAAGGAATAAAATATTATTAAATTGATTGGACAGTTGAGATATTAATTTAATTAACGATGTGGTGTAAAGGATTGTGCAGTAAAGATATCAATATGGTTTGAGACGAATTATTATTTAAGCATACAATTATGGAGGTTAATTATAATCTTAGAGTGGAATAGAATTAGAATTAAATAATTAAACTAATTTAATTACAGGTTTAATTATTGCAGTCACTATTGTATGTTTCCAAATGATCTCCAAGTTAACTCATTTAATTGATTACACCACTCTGAACCCAAAAATAAGAAAATTAATATATTAGGTAATAAACCTAAATATAATATTTGTTAAGACCCTATATGTTATCTTTATGAGTAAATGAGGCCTTATAATATTTTACATAAGTAGAGAAAAAATATATTAAATTCATAATATTTTAATATTTTAAATTAGAAAAGAAAAAGGAAAACACATGTTAGGATTTTTAACTAAGAATATTATATAAGTGTTCTTTTCTCTAAAAAATAGACAGACGACTTTTGAGAAAAACAGTTATTTAGGAGTAATGAAACGAATGAATTATAGTTTGAAAGATTGTTTCGTAGTGGATTTATTACTTTCTATTATTCATCTTCTAATATTATCGATGTATGATTTTATAGATTACGAATTTTTTATATATTATGTGAGATCGGTCTTAAAAATATTTTTTATGAAAAAATTATGATTTTTTAACATCAATTAATATCAAAGCTATTTTATATTCATATATAAGAATATCATATGAAACAAATCCTGATATTTATACATTAGAGCGGCATAATTTTATTTAGATATATATTATTTATTTAATATATGAATAAAGTATGTTAAGAATTATCTTAATTTATAGTTAAATAATCTACTATATTTTTTTTAAAATTTGTAATAAGAGGTGTAGTTTTTCATCACTATATTTCTCTCTTGATTTAATTTACTGTAATAGAAATTCTGTAAACCAAAATTGGCTAAGAAATTTGTAAATTATAATGTGTTTATAAATCGCCAATGATTAAGAGAGGAAAATGAGATCACAGAGATGAGGGCCAGAAATTTCGACAGTAAGCACCAGCCATCGCGTTGCAAGAATCGAGCAGCACATGCTACCAGAAGGCCTCAGACGTTGCTGGTGCTGCACGCAGCAAGCGCTGCAACTGCAGCAGCTGCGGCTACGAGCGCGCGGCCAACAGTGCGGAGATGGTCATGGGCGCAAGTTGCTGCTAGTGGAGAGTCTTGGCTGAAAGCTTTTCGGCGTGGCAACAGTGGTCAGATTTGTGATGGTGGCGGCTGGAGAAAGAAAACGAAGAAGAAAAATGTTGGATTTTAGGGTTTTAATTAGTTTTTATCATTCAGTGCCTTATAGTTCTTAAATTTTTCTTTTTGTATAGAAAAGCGTTAAATTTTGTGCATTTAAGTCTAAAAATAATTTTGGGCATGGTAAATCCTAAATTTATGTCTATTTATAATTAGGCTTAACAGATTAAAATGTATAGATAAAATTTTAACACATTAAATTTATTTTTAATCTAAAAATTTTTATTTTCATTCAAAATTAAAATTAAACTAATAATAAATTTAAAAAGCCTAATTTATCATAGTCCATTAACAAAGATAAGTTCATGGAAGATGGATATTGATAAGAAGTCCAATAAAGATTAGACTTAGGGTTAAATGTAATTATTTTATTTTATTCTATTTTAGGAAAGTCATGAATTAAGATCATTTAATTATTTTTCTATATGTTATATTTTGGATGATAACATGCCCTGATCACATATCATATAGAATAAGTAGTGTTACTCTATATATAATGATATATGTCATTCATTAATTATGCATATTATTATATTGTTTGAAGTTTTACAAATACTTAATAATATTAGATATCATCTAGATAATATTATAAGAAGCATGCAATTAACAATATATAATTAATGTATATTTCAAAAGGAAAAAATTAATTTTAAAATATTGAGTGGGAGAGGAAAAATCAAGATAATTTTTCCCATAGACTCTATTGTTAGTTCAATAATAAAATTATATATATACTTTGACTTCATGATACGATGATAATCCCTGCAGAGGATATATATATTAGATATTTTATTTGATGAACTTCTTTAAAGATAAAATTAAAATATTTTTCAATCCATTGTTCACCCCAACGGTGATTATTGATATAAGAAGTATGTGGATTGAAATAATGGTTATATACTCAACTAAAATTTGTTATTAACCTTCTCAATGAAGCTCTGTTAATAAATTTAGACCTAAAAAAGATAACGATAGTTATTTATCATGTCTTTACATGAAAGTAAATAATCTAATGAATAATTGGGTCTAATAAGTATAGACATGACTTTTCCAATGGATAGCTTGTCAAAACAGTATTAGATTATTATTGCAATAAATAAAAAATGTTTTTATGATTTTTTTTACATTTTTATTATTTATTGTAAATTTTTATCAAATTATTTATGCATGGATATTTTATTTTTCAGAAAATGTCTTCCCTGAGTCCACTTACTATTATTCTAAATCAAAATAAACTCAATAGAGAAAACTATATAGATTGGAAAAGAAATCTTCATTGTCCTAACTGCTGAAAATTACAAACATATTTTAACCCAGCCATGCCCTCTAGTTCTAGCAAAAAATACTCATACAAATCAGAGGAGGCTTTATGAGAAATGACAAAATGCTATATTTTAGCCTTCATTTCTAATATTCTGCAGATCAAACATTAAAACTTAGAGATTGCCACTGAAACAATGAATAGTCTCCAAGAAATGTTCAGGCAGAGTACTCGCTCTGTGAGATAAGCAGTGTTGAAAGGTATCACGAACAGTAAAATGGGGAAGGGTACGAGAGTTCGTGTTCATATCCTGAAAATGATGGACTATTTGAATAAAGCTGAGATTCAGGGTGTATAAATCGATGATAAATCAAAGATTGGCATGGTGCTAGAATCTTTGCCAGAAACATTCAAGGAGTTTAAGGTCAACTATAATATAAATAAAAGAAGCATAAGCTTAATAGAATTAATGAACGAATTTTATTCTGCTGAAGAGATCTATCGTGTTGAGAAATCTCTAAGAAGCATAAATGTTATTAAAAAAAGTTCTTCTTTTAGACCTAAGTCGAAAGGTAAGGGTAAGAAGAAAGCTGGGAAAATGAAAATATCTACCAAGTAAGATGGCAAGCCGAAGGGCAAATGCTTTAAGTGTAGACAAAAAGGTCATTGGAAAAATAATTACCCTAAGATTGTGAAATCAGGTATGGGAAATCATTTTGTAATTAAGGCCTGTTTAGTTCAAAATCCTAGTAATACTTAGATGTTAAGAGCAACTAATCATATTTGTAATTCTCTTTATTGGAAACTAGGAAACTAAGTGAAGGAAGCATTAAGCTGCAGTTAGGGACACGACAATTCGTGTCAATAGTCAAGATTGGATCAGTTTTATTATCTTCTAATAATGAGACTTTATGTTCCAGACATTAACAAGAATTTAATTTCAATAGCTTGTTTGTCAAAGCAAACATACACTATAAATTTTGGATCCTCTGTTTTTATTTTTTATAATGAGAGACTTGTTTGTTCTGATATATTGAGAGATAATTTATATCATTTAAGTCCTATGATCCATTCTATACATGACACAGTAATTAATAATGATGAGCATACATAAATATCTAAAAAAAAGAATATTTCTTCTAACCAATGTTACTCTTGACATTTGTGCTTAGGTTATATAAACTAGAATAGAATACAGAGAATGATTAAAGATGTGCTCTTGGGTCTATTGAAAAATGAATTATTGTCATTCTGTAAATCCTGTTTAGAAGGCAAAATAACCAAAAGGCCATTCTCAGCCAAAGGAGTGCGTGCAACAATACCACTTGAATTAGTACATACAGATGTATAGAGAACAATCAATGTATAAGCTAGAGAAGGTTATGAGTATTTCATCAGTTTCACTGATGATTACTTGAGATACAGTTATGTTTATCTAATGCGTCATAAGTCTTAAACTCTTGAGAAATTCAAAGAATAAAAGGTTAAGATAGAAAAGCAATTAGATAAGAGCATAAAGAAACTTCAATCTGATCGAGGTGGTAAATTTTTCTCTGGAGATTTCAAAGAGTATTTAGTTAAAAATAGAAATATATCTCAGTTGACTGCCCTAGAGACACCACAACAAAATGGGATAGCTAAAAGAAGAAATAGAACTCTTTTAGATATAGTGAGATTAATACTTAGTTATTTGTCATTACCAATCTCTTTATAGGGATTAGCACTGGAAACTACTGTTTACCTCTTGAACTTAGTTCCATCTAAGTCAGTGCCTAAAACCCCAATAGAATTATGGTCAAGTCACAAACCAAGTTTATGACATATCTGTATTTGGAGATCACCAGCACATGTGTTGAAACCAAAGGCAGACAAAACAAATTCACGTTCTGAGGTTTGTATATTTGTGAGGTATCCCAAAGGAGTAAGGGGAAGTTTATTTTATAGTTCTCAAGAAAGGAAAGTGATTGTAAGCATACATTTCACTTCCCTCGAGGAAGACTATATGAATAACTACAAAACCTAAGAGCAAGATAATATTGAAGAACTGTCAGGTGATCAGGCTAATGCTCTACTTTCCATACCTGTTATAAAATAAGAAGAATAGCAATAACCAGATGATCAATACAGGTTTATCCTTGAGCAATAATCCCTTTTAGAACCTCGTCATAATAGGAGGATAACTAGATTACTTGTGAGATACATGTTATTAAGAGAAACCTATAAGACTATCTCAGATGAACATATACAAGATCTCACTAGCTACAACGAAGTTCTAATAGATAGAGATGTTGAATTTTGAAAAAAGGCAATAAATCAAGAAATAGAATATATGTATTTGAATAAAGTCTGAGAACTAGTAGAAGCACTAAATGGGGTAAAACCTATAGGGTGCAAATAGATCTATAAGAGAAAAGGAGGAGTAAATGGAACGGTGGAGATATTTAAAGTTAGATTAGTAACTAAAGGATTTACTCAGAAAGAGGGAATTAATTATGAGGAAACCTTTTCTCTAGTTACTATGCTTAAATCCATTAGGATTCTGCTCTCCATTGCTGCAGTGCTAGATTATGAAATTTGGCAAATGGATGTCAAGATTACTTTTTTTAATGGGCATTTTGAAGAAAACATTTACATGCAGCAACCGGATATATTCATACAAAAAGGCCAAGAACACATGGTATGTAAGTTGTAAAGATATATTTATGGATTAAAGCAAGCATCTCGATCATGGAATATTAGATTTGATCAAGCGATTAAATCGTTTGGATTCATTCAGAATACTAATGAACAGTGTATGTATAAGAAAATTCAGAAAAATCTATAGCATTCCTGGTTCTTTATGTAGACGATATTCTCCTAATTGGAAACAATATAGGAGTGTTGACTATAATAAAGAGTTGGTTAGCAAAACAGTCTATTATGAAAGACCTGGGAGAGGCAAGTTATATTTTTGCTATCAAATTACTGAGAGACTGGAAGAATAAAACTTTAGTCTTATCTCAAGCGATCTATATCGACAAGATATTGACTACATTTAGTATGAAAAATTTTAAGACTGGTTTATTACCATTCAGACATAGAATTGCATTCTCTAAAGATCAATCACCTAAAACATCTGAAGAGATAGAGAAAATAAAACGAGTTCCTTATGCAAAAGCTGTGGGAAGCCTTATGTATGCCATGCTTTGCACTAAGGCAGACATCTGTTTTACAGTAGGGATGGTTAGCAAATATCAATTTAATCTTGGACTTGAATACTGGATTACGGTTAAGCATATAATGAAGTATCTCAAAAGAACTAAAAATTATATACTTGTGTATTCTGGTGATGAACTTATTCAATGGGTTATACTGATTCTGACTTTATGTCAGATAAGGATTCTAGAAAAATCAACTTCTGGCTATGTGTTTACATTAAGAAGTGAAGTTATTAGTTGGAGGAGTGTAAAATAATCTTGTATCGTAAACTCCACAACTGAAGTTGAATATATGGCTGTATCTGAAGCTGCAAAAGAAGCTATATGGCTTTACAAGTTCCTACAAGATCTTGAGGCAGTTCCTGTTGTAATTGCATCCCTTAGATTATTTTATGATAATAACGGTGCAGTCGCTCAATCTAAAGAACCAAGGAACCGCAAGAAACAAAAATATATTGAGAGGAAGTATCATCTTACAAGGGATATTGTGTAAAGAGGTGATGTGGAGGTTATTTAAATTGCATCACAGTAAAACTTGATAGATCCTTTGACGAAAGCTATACTCTAGAAACTCGTTAACTTGCACTTAGAATCCATGGGCATGCGTGAGATTCCAAATATGCTTTAAGAGTTAGTGAGAAATTATTGGAAAAATATGCTCTTTAAAAGTATATAGGTTTATTTAATTATAATAAATATTTTTTTATGATTAATAAATGACTGAGGTATTTTATTCAAATATCTTATTTGCATTAATTTTTTAGTAAAGTCCATTTAATCATATTATATGTATTTATGTGATCACTATGTGAATTCATAGAAGACATAAACACAAGTTATCTTATGATTTAATAAATTGAGTTCGTAGTTAATAAATAAAGTTAGACACTTTATTTAAGTATAAACTGTAATAAATTCATTGAATGATTTATCTTAATCATATATAAATTTATTGATGTAGTACGACTACATTAAACAGATCACATATGAGATTTAATTAGCTTTATAGTAACTGTCAAATTTATTAAATTTCATAGGCATTGATTTTACTGTAATCTTAATCTTGAGTTAGTTATAATTTCATGATTATGGTTGTCATTCTACTTGAGTTACCAATGGATATGACGACACATACTTGTAGTCAAGATTACCCGGTATCTTGGTAGGAGCAATTATAAATATTGAAGTTATAAATTAATAATATGAAATTTGTATAACACATATCTTGATGAGTTTTTAGTACTTTTTCATAAAATTCTCTGGCCAGAGTGTGTCGACATATTTAATATGTTGAAAATAATTATTATAGAAAATTAGTAAGTATCAAAGAATAAAATATTATTAAATTGATTGGACAGTTGAGATATCAATTTAATTAACAATGTGGTACAAAAGATTGTACAGTAAAGAGATCAATGCGGCTTGGAACAAATTATTATTCGAGCATACAATTATGAAGGTCAGTTTTAATCTTATACTGGAATATAATTGAAATTAAATAATTAAGCTAGTTTAATTACATATTTAATTATTGTAGCCACTATTGTATGTTCCCAAATGATCCCCAAGTTAGCTCATTTAATTGACTACACCACTACTGAACCTAAAAATAAGAAAACTTGCATATTAGGTAATAAACCTAAATATAATATTTGTTAAGGCTCAATGTGTTATATTTATGTGTAAATGAGGCATTGTGATATTTTATAAGGTGGGCTCTAAAGTTGTTACATATTATCTCCACTTTTACGTAAGTGAAGAGGAAATATATTAAATTCAAAATATTTTAATATTTTGAATTAGAAAATGAAAAAGGAAGACACATGTTAGGATTTTTATCTAGAAATATTATATAAGTGTTCTTTTCTCTAAAAAACAAACAGACGACTTTTGAGAAAACCAGTTATTTGGAAGTAATGAAACTAACGCCCACACGTTCAATGCAGATCAAACTTATGTCATACCCTGGAAGATCGTTTGAGAGCGGATTTCTTACTTCTTGTTGTTCATCTTCTCATATTATCGAGATATAATTTTTTAGATTACAAATTTCTTATATATTATATGAGATCAGTCCTAAAAATATTTTTTATGAAAAAATTATGATTTTTTATCATCAAATTTAAATTTAGATTTTACCATCCCTAGTTGGAACTTGGTAAGTCACGTGCATGATGGGCGAATTGCTACTTGTGCATGGTAAGTTCTGGGTAAAATAATTGCTATTTGAAAAAAAAAAGTAATAAAAATAATAATGGGACTATTTGAATTTATTAAACCTCATATTAAACTTATTTATTAAATAAGGTCACTCTTAAAATTTAAAAATTTAAATTTTACTCTATCGACCCACATAAATGCCCAATATAACTTTATTAAATAAAATTATTAAAAAACATAACCTTATTAAATTATGTTTATATTACATAATTTAAATTTACTTTATCAGAAATACCCTATTCACCCCATATCGGGTTGCTTAAATTAAATGAACTTTCTTTAATTATCTTTATTTTTTATTTTTAATTAAAAATATAAATTTAATCAATATAAGTTTTACAACTCTTACAAGTAAAAATTCTTTTATAATTATGTTTTTGTACTTGACTTTTTTATTTTTTATTTTATTCCAAAGATTTTCTTATTTTGTAATACTTGAACTTTTAAATGATGTGCACAACTATTGTCTTGTACTTCAATTTTTTATTTGTTTTCATTTGCGATAAAGATACCAGAAAGGCCTACTGCAGCGGAATAGATTAGAAACAACAGTGAACACGAAACCAAACTTCGATTCTTATGGTAATGGAAAGGAAGTTGAAAAAGGCTCTGATAGCATCTCAAAAACACAATTGAAATAATATTTTCCTTTGATAATCTTATTTCATGAACCATATATACAGAAAAAATAAAAAAATAATTACAGGATATTCTCAAACAGGAAAGAATAAGAAACGGAAATATGTTGTAATCAAGAAAAGAGATTGCTCAATTTATTCAGATAAATTTATTAGTATGGGCATAGATCGATGTTGTCAAACCATGAAATTATTTAAGTAAACTTTCCTGTACTTTCCATGCTTGTTTTATCTAATCGTTTTGGATCCGCCTAACTTACATCCGATTCTTCAACATCAGTCGGTTCGAACCTCTACTTAGTTTCACCCACATTTCATCCTGGTCATGGATACATCAGGTTCGGGTCCATAAACAGTGATAATTGTCTTATGAAAACTCGCTTTCGCTACGGCTTCGGCTGTAAGTTATGCAATTTTATTTTTTTCTGTATATAATTTCATTGGCTTCTTAAATTTATCATTATTTTTGTTTGATCCCACATAGCTATTAATATAATTTCATTTAGCCCCATTTACTTTATACTATCTATACTTAATTTATAAATATTATAAACTTTTTTATTTATATATATTATAAAATTTCATTAAAATTTTTATATTTTATTTTATTTAAATCTTTAAAGTATTAAATTGACTTCTATAATTTTTAAATTCTAAAAATACTCTTCATTTAAATTGAAATAACAAAAAGTATTAAATAAATTATAATTATAATTATTATATTAAATTATTATTATTATAACAATAAAATTTTTATTTAAATTATTATTAATAATAACTAATTATTATTATCATTAATTAATTTTTAATAAAAATTAATAAAATAAAAATAAATTATAAAATATAAATGAAGAGTATTTTTAAATTCTAAAAATACTCTTTATTTAAATTAAAGATATAATAATTATTAAGTAGATTATAATTATAATTACAATTGTTATATTAAATTATTATTATTATAAAAATGTATTATAATTAATTAATACATTAACAATAATTAATAATAATTTTTATTTAAATTATTAATAATAATAAATAACAATAGTAATTATTATTACTAATTAATTTTTGATTAAAAATTTAATTTATCTTTATACGCTTTTTTGTTTACTAATTCTTTATAAGTATTAAAATAATTTTATTATTGTTATTTATATTTTATTTGTAAATATTATAAACTTTTCTATTTATGTATATTATAAAATTTCATTAAACCCTTATATTTTTTAATTTTATTTAAAATTTTAAAGTATTAAACTAACCTCTATAATTTTTAAATTCTAAAAATACTATTTATTCAAATTAAAAGAATAAAAATTATTAAATAGATTATAGCTATAATTATAATTATCATTATTCTATTAAATTATTATTATTATAACAGTTAAAATTTATTATAATTAATTAATACATTAATAATAATTATTTAAATTATTAATAATAATAACTAACAATAATTATTATTAATAATTAATTTTTGAATAAAAATAATAAAAATTACAATAATTAAAATAAAAGTAGTAATTATGATAAAAATTACAAATAAAATATTTACAAATAATAAAAGTAGTAATTGTTACTTAATAATAATTTTTATTTAAATTATTAATAATAATAACTAACAATAATTACTATCACTAATTAATTTTTGATTAAAAATTTAATTTAATTTTTTACACTCTTTTTCATTTACTAATTTTTTATGAGTATCAAAATAATTTAATTATTGTTATTTATATTTTATTTGTAGATATTATAAACTCTTCTATTTACATATATTTTTAGAATTTAAAAATACTCTTCATTTAAATTAATCTTTTATAAAAATATTCTTCATTTATCCTTTTATAATTTATTTTTATTTTAGTAATCTTTTTATCAAAAATTAATTATGAATAATAATTATTTATTATTAATTTAAATAAAAAATATTATTATTTATTATTAATGTATTAAATAATTATAATAAATTTTTACTATAGTAATAATTTAATATAATAATTATAATTATAATTTATTTAATAATTTTTATTCTTTTAATTTAAATAAATATATTTTTAAAATTAAAATTATAGGGGTTAGTTAAATATTTTAAAGATTTAAATAAAATAAAAAAATATAAGAGTTTTAATGAAATTTTATAATAAATGTAAATAAAAAATTTATAATATTTATAAATAAAATATAAATAAAATAAAATATAGGGGGCTCAATGACATTTGTCACAGAAAATGAAGTTACGCAAAGCCCAATCATTTTTTGTTATATTAATTTATTTAGTATGGTCATTTTTGTGTTGATTGCATGATTTAATTTTAATTTTATAGAAATACACAATTCACTTCCGTATTGAGTTCCCTAAAATAAATGAACTTCCCCTAATGATATTGATTTTTTTATTTTAATTTGAAATATAAATTTAATTGGTATAAATTTTACAATTCTTAGAAGTAACAATTCTTTTATCATTATTGACTTTTTTTATTTTTTTATTTTATTCTAATTATTTCCATTTTGTTGGACTTTTAAATAATATAAAAATGTATTCACATAAAGGGTTGTTGCAATCCTCCTGTTTTTTTCAACTTTTTTTGCTCGCCATTTATAGTAAAAAATCTAAACTTGCTGCAATTTCTAACCCTGCTGAACTAAAATAATGGTTTTGCCATTGATAATGTGAGATTTCTCATTTTAATAAAGTGCTTACCAAACAAAAATATAAAATGAATATGTACTCTAATGTTGTAGGTTTTCTTTTTCTAATCCTTACGAGACTAGAGTTTTTTTCCTCCTCATTTAGTTTTAAAGTTCTAATTAGACTGTGTATATAAACCAACTTTACATGGGTTGTTTGCATTTTTTGTCAATTTAAATGAGTTAAAATATAAAATAATATAAACTCTAATAACTAAAAGACAAATGTTAAGATACATTCAAATATAATTTATTTTTCTTACATAAATTATATAAGTTCCACTATTATGTTACTAGTAATTTATAATTAAAAATTATGACTTTATAATTGTAAGATTATCAATTCAACTTCCTATAATATATCATAAGAATTTAATTTTTTTCTCTCAAAATTTATTTAATTTTTATATAATATAAATTATACTCTTAAATAATAATCTCACCTAACCAAAAAAAAAAAACTCAAAAGGCCGTGCGATTAATATTAATTTAGTTTGTATTGGTAGATGGCTATGTCACGTTTTATTTTTATATATATTTTGTCTATAATTTTTCTTCCCATTTACGTACATGTACAAGTAATACTGGAGAAATTTTTCCACTTGTCAATTCTACTGAATAATTAGTGCTAACATGTAAAAGTGGTCCCACTCCATCAATCTTACCAATTTTTTATGAACTTTTCTCACCAACTCTCCCTCCCCCTCTTACCTTAATGGTAGCCCTCTGCCCGTACCTACCACCCTCCAAAACTTCAACTCAAAACCTTTCAACATCTCCTCCAACCCGCCGTTAAATGTAACGGCTATCAATCCAAAATTCAAACGTCACACACTCCATATCTTAAAAGTATGACCACATGCCTCACCTAACGCGTTACCGTCAAATCATCACCTCCTCACGCCCACTTCATTTCTTCTTATAAATATAGTCCACTTCCTCCCAACCTCCTCGTCACCCACTTGAGCATCCCTCAATTCATTACGTTTGTCGTAAACATGGATCTACTCTTGCTGGAAAAGACACTTTTAGCCCTCTTCGCTGCCGTTGTTGTCGCCATTACCGTCTCTAAACTCCGCGGAAAGCGCTTCAAGCTACCCCCCGGCCCCCTCCCCGTCCCCGTATTCGGCAACTGGCTCCAGGTCGGCGACGACTTGAACCATCGGAACCTCTCCGACCTAGCCAAGAAATATGGAGACGTCCTCCTCCTCCGCATGGGCCAGCGCAACCTTGTCGTCGTCTCGTCGCCGGACCACGCCAAGGAGGTCCTGCACACGCAGGGAGTGGAGTTCGGATCACGAACAAGGAATGTCGTGTTCGATATCTTCACCGGGAAGGGCCAGGACATGGTGTTCACAGTGTACGGCGAGCACTGGCGGAAGATGCGGAGGATCATGACCGTCCCTTTCTTCACGAACAAAGTGGTTCAGCAGCAGCGGTTTAATTGGGAAGACGAGGCCGGTAGAGTCGTAGATGATGTTAAGAAGGACCCCGAGGCAGCGACCAATGGGATCGTCTTGAGGAGGCGGCTACAGCTTATGATGTACAATAACATGTACAGGATTATGTTTGATAGAAGATTCGAGAGTCAGGAGGATCCTTTGTTTAACAGATTAAAGGCTTTGAATGGTGAGAGAAGCCGGTTGGCCCAGAGCTTTGAGTACAATTATGGTGATTTTATTCCCATTTTGAGACCTTTCTTGAGAGGCTACTTGAAGATATGTAAGGAAGTTAAAGAAAGGAGGCTCCAGCTCTTCAAGGACTACTTCGTTGAGGAGAGAAAGTACGCTTTACTCTTTTCTCTAATTTATTTTTTACTTACTTTCCCCTTTTGTGTTCGTACGATAAATTTTTCGCAAAACGCTGTCAAAGCTTTTTGTTTTCCGAACCTCTTTTTCATTTTGAGTCTTTCTTTTTTTTTTTTTTAAATCCAATTGAATTATTAATATGATAAAAATAACTATTTGAAAGTCTCACATTTAACTTTATTTCTGGGATTAGGATCTCTCATTTTTCTAATCTCTTTTTGTTTTTAAATTATAAATAAAAGTAAAAAACTAATTTAATAATATATATTAAAATTTAAAATTTAATTTTAATCATTTATCTATTAAAATAATTTTTTTTTTAAAAAACCTCTCATCCTTAATTTTGATATTTTTAAATTATTTTTTTTTTATTTGCACTTTCTAATTTTTTTAATGAAAAATAGAAAGCTAACCTAAATGGCGGAGCGTTGTAATCAATCGATGGCATATAATTATTTTTTAAAATCGATAAATATTCCGTGACCATTTCGTCTAACATGATCTCATTATCCCTTGCTTCGACGCGGATCTAGTTTTTGTTGGCTTGCATTTATGTTTTGGAAACAAGATCACCGGCGGTGCTGCCCATGGCCCCCACAAATTATATCAGACCAAATAATTGTTTCCTTTGACTTTTGTTCTTACTTTAGATATTTTTATTTCAATTAATTCGATTATTCAATTGACGTTATTAATTTTTATTGCCAGGAAATTGGCAAGCACAAAGAGCATGACTAATGAAAGCTTGAAATGCGCAATCGATCATATTTTGGACGCTCAGACAAAGGGAGAAATTAACGAGGACAACGTTTTATACATCGTTGAGAACATCAATGTTGCCGGTATGTTCATTTAATTAATTAATTACTTGATATCTTTTATACTCCAAATTTGCAAATTTTTTAGATGATTACGTGAATCTGTTGTACACGAAAGAGAGTATCTTCTTCCCTTGAAATTGGATTAAAAAACTTAATTGACTATACGTAGTTTAAATATAGCCTCAAACATAGCTAGAGGTCTTTTTCTCAGAGTTGTTTATTTCTTCTACAATTGACATAGGCTAAGAGAACCAGATATTTATTTAATTCATTTTTTAAACTTTTCTACCACTTTTTACGTGTGTTAAATTAACTCGTCATTTTCTTGATTATAAACCTACATTAAAGATGTGTCAGCTGAAAAAAATAAATTAAATGAAAATGACTTACTGTTGGTCCCTATACCAATTTTGAGAATGCTTGTACCTGCAGGGCAACTTAGTCAACTAAATAGTGAAAGGTTGATATGCTTTGAAACCATGTTGCCTTTTTCATATTTTAATTCGAAAATACAAATTCAACTATATAAGTTGTACTATAAATTATTATAAATTATTATTAATTTCTTGTTTTTTTTGTCTAATTCTTATAATAATTTTATTTTTTAAACCATATTCACACAATCAATCACTGTGTAATATAAGTCAGTGGTAGCGTCAAGAAGTTTCTGATATTTTTAAGATAAATACTAAAATACAGTTAATTATATCTTGCGCCTGAATTGAGTGTATTTTAAACCTACTTACTTTTTAATTATCTCAAAAGATACAGTTGGCTGTATCCTTTTAATTATCTGCTAGACAATTTTTCAGTGGGGTGGGACTGAGTGAAGATGTCATGTTTTTCATTTTTATCAAGGCAGTGTATTCCCATTAGTTTATTAATTTATTAGAAGGTAATGATTTCAGAAGAAAAGGAAAAGGTTTTGGTAAGAATAATTGTTTCAAATCATGGATGTGGTCATCTGATTTTATCAGTTTCAATCCTTAACCTAACTCTTCTGCGCAAAAAGCTGTAACATCAATATCATTAATTATTATGTTACTTATATTAAAGATTGCTTACCTATTATAAATATATATATTTTTTTAATTCCTGGCCAAGCAGCTGATGGGCTCTTCTTTATTGGTAAAATAAGAAAATGAAAATACTAAAGTCTAACTGTTGCTTGGGTCAAACTAGCCTTTGACTCTTCCAAAAAATTAATTTGATTAATTTTTTTAGGAATGCCTGTGGGTCATACTATGTTACTTTATATTGATATACTCTAGTTTTAAGTTGTAACTCGAATAAAAAATTTATGGTATATTAAATAATAGTATTATCATGGGCGACAGCTCATGGATAACATGACCTTGCTCATAACTTGATATCTAGAATGTTTGATATTCCACAAGCAACAGCCATGCTTGATAAGTTGGCGAAATAATAATGCAAGTATATATTTAAGCTCTTTGTTTAATGTTAATCAGTTTCGTATCCTATGATTTGATATCAAATATATATAAATATTAATTGATCACCTAATGTTTGTCTAACGTGGCTTCAAAGTCAAGAAATTGGACCCGGGGTAATTAGAAGATATAAATATGTCAAAGATCACGTTTTGATTAATTTTCACTTGTACTTGAATATATGACAGCGATCGAGACAACTCTTTGGTCGATCGAGTGGGGAATTGCAGAGCTAGTGAATCATCCTGAAATCCAGAAGAAGCTCCGCAATGAGCTTGACACTGTGCTTGGTCCTGGTCATCAAATCACCGAGCCTGACACCCACAGACTTCCCTACCTTCAGGCTGTGATCAAGGAAACTCTTCGCCTTAGGATGGCAATTCCTCTTCTTGTCCCGCACATGAACCTTCACGACGCCAAGCTTGGAGGCTATGACATTCCTGCTGAGAGCAAAATCCTAGTGAACGCGTGGTGGCTTGCCAACAATCCCGCCCATTGGAAGAAACCGGAAGAATTCAGGCCTGAGAGATTTTTGGAGGAGGAGTCCAAGGTTGAGGCTAATGGAAACGACTTCCGTTACCTTCCGTTCGGTGTTGGGAGAAGAAGCTGCCCTGGAATTATTCTTGCTTTGCCAATTCTTGGTATCATTATTGGGCGTTTGGTACAGAACTTTGAGCTTTTGCCTCCTCCAGGTCAATCTAAGATTGACACCACAGAGAAAGGCGGGCAGTTCAGTTTGCACATTTTGAAGCACTCCACCATTGTTGCCAAGCCTAGATCATTCTAATTTCACAATTCCATTTTGTTGTAATGTCGAGACTGTTTCAAAGTGTGCGAATGTTCTTCAATGCTGGACCAAATCAAGTTGCAATTGGCTAGTTACCTAATGCGTATGTATAAATTTGTGAACTTAAACATTCAAATCTTTATTTGAGATTTGTAATAAGTTTATATTTTTCTTCTTAATGCATTTACTAGTTATAAATTAATTCCTTCTTCGTCGCTTGACTTTGTGATTACTTTGGAATGGCGTCCTCGTGGCCTATATAACATATTAATTAATTCTAATTCACCAATTATGAGATGGAAATTGATGAGTGCACGCGTGGCGAGCTCTCATATTAATTAAGCTTAATATACTATTGAGATGAATGTTCACATTAGTAACCATTATAATTATCACACCAATTGAATATCGGAAATAAAATTGTTTAACTATAGGTTAACACTCAATGACTTGGATAACCACTTTCCATGAGTAGGGGCTCGAATTTTTGTTTGTACTATTTAGATTGAGTTTTTTTCCCCCTCAATATTCAAAAGCAAATGCAGCTCGTTTAAGCTTTGATATTTCTTATTAACCTAGATTTTTAGTCAATTACTTAATTTAAGTGCAGGTATTATAAACAGATAGAGAATTAATGTGATTTGATTTTTGATCTAGTCCACAGACAAAAAAAATAAATTTTTTAATTAAATTTTCTATTATAATTTAACTCTCTCTCTTTACTTTTTTTTAGTGTTTTTTATAGTCTTCTAAGATAAAGTTATTTTCTTATTTAAATTTTTCCTAATTTTTCTTTATTCTTTGAGATTTGAATTACAAAATATTTCTATTTTTTTATAGATTATATTCTTATTAAAATTTATTAAATTTTTTTCTTGACCAAATAATGCACTTATATTGTTAACTTTTATTTTACTACACTTGATTTAGCAATAGATCCTCTATTTAGATTTGATTTTTTCTGTACAGTCCATGATCTAAAATTGGATTAAGGGTCCTCATGAAATCCATAACTTTTTACTATCCTCCACTCCTAAAATCATGATTTTTGCTTCCTATTTACTAGGGACAATGGTTCTTACTCCTTGATAGGGGTGGGCAATAACCGGTTTAGTTCGATTCGGGGCTTGATCCGAATCGAACGGAAACCGATTGGTTCTTGGAATATAGAAACGAACCGAATTGAATATAAGAATCGAACTGAACCGAACTAAGATATTTTGATTCAGTATCGAAATATTTTGGTTTAGTTCGGTTTGGTTCTTAAATTTGGTTCGGTTCGGTTCGATTTAAACTTTAATTTTTAATTTTATAAATTTACCCTAATATTATCAAATTTTATACTTTTCGCCTAATTTTACTTAGATTTTACAGTTACATTTCTAGCAACTTTCAATTACATTCTACACACATAAAAACTCTATTTTTGAATAAATAAATATAAAACTCCCAAATTAAAAGCAAAATAATAGAAGTCCTAATACAAATCACAATTCCTAAACACACTTAAAACTAAAAAATAAAAATATACTACAAATTATAAGTCTATGGTAAGTTGGTAACAAAAAAAAAATAAATAAATAACAAGTTTGCAATACTACATCAATATTTGAATAAACAAATACAAAAAAAATAACAAGTCCATAATAACACTATATTTGAATAAATATGTATAAAATCCTCAACTAAAAGCAAAATAATAAAAGTGCCAATACAAAATAGTCGAAATTCATAAACACAATTAAAACCAAAAATGCACTACAAATTATAAGTCCATGGCAAAAAAAAAAAAAAGTTAATAATAACAAATCCAAAATAGTGCATCAATGTTCCATAAAACTCCACCATAAGGCATAGCTACGTCCACCATAACACACAAGTCACAAGTCACAAGCTACAACTACATCCACCACAATAAGGAAGTCACAACTACATCCATCATCCATACCACTTAGATAAAATATTCAAAATAAACCAAAAGTAAATAATTAAACTAACTAAAGTGAAATGACATTTAATAACAAACAAACACTTATCAATTTTATTACCTAAAAATTATTTATGTTGGACTGCAATAGTTTTTATTTTGATCTATCAAGTTGGTCGGCTATTGTTGATTTGCAAAGTTCTATATTAGAAAAAATTAAGAAATTGAATAAGAATCATATTACTTAAAAAAATAAAATTAAATAAATTGTATAAGGTCATAATTATTTAAAAGTAAACTTAAATTAAAATTAAATAATTTATACCTTCTGCAAGCTGATCCATAAACTCATTGTCTTCAACTACTTTATTTAAGTCTGCTATTGTATCCATAAAAAGAGAAGACTGCAACCAATTTTGTAATAATATTAGTGCCTCAACCATGTCTGGAGTCAAAGAACTTCTATATTGATCTAGAATACGATCTCTAGTACTAAAGGCAAACTAGGAGGCAACAGTACACACCGGAATAGCAAAACCATCCCGTGCTATACTTGATAAAATTGGATAATTGGCATTATTCACTCTCCACCATAATAAAATATCAAATTTAGTGCCCAAATTATCTTTTGCAATTTTTTCAGTCTTCTCCATCAAGTAAAGATCCAATTCATTTGACAATTCTAAGTCATATTCACTAACCGCAATCGCTTTACTAAATTCAGAGAAAGAGTCCTCAATCATAACATCATCATCATCACCTAAATCTCAAAAATTCGAACCACTTCCACTTTCAATAGTTAATGATTGGCTTCCACTTGTACTTCCGCTTGCACTCCCACTTGTACTCTCACTATTACCCAGTTTATATTGTACATTGTAAGACTCATAAAGCTTAGTCAACAAATCTTTCACCATTTCCTTCATCTCAACACATTTGGCACTATCCTTGCCATATAATTTTTCGAAGCAATGTGTTGTAAATTTCATTTTTCCCCGTGGATCAAGTACAGAAGCAACAATTAACAATTTATTTATCTTGAAACAACCCTCCCAATACTTATCAAATTTCTCTTTTATTTTAATAGCTGAAATTCTGACTAGACTACCTAAAAAGGGGGGTGAATTGGGTTTTTAATAACTATGAAAATAAATCGCTCAATTACTCTTTAACAAATTTGAAATAATTGAATAAATAAATAGACAGTGATAAATAAATTAAGAGATAGGGAAAGAAAGCAAACACAATGATTTTTACGTGGTTCGGCTATCCTCGTCTACGTTCACGCCTCCAAGCACTCCGGGCTTGAGGATTCCACTATGCAAGCCTTCAAGGCTTCAACAACTTACAATTGACTTCCCAAGTGTCAATGGACCTTTACAATAAGAGATTATTCCCAATCTCTTAACCCAAATGTATCCCCACACTTGCAGTCACTCAAGACAGAGAAATACAGATTGATTTATCTCTCACACAATCTTTCAGGCTTACAAGTTAAAGTACAATGTGTGAATGAATGAAGTACAAATCTATTTGAAGCTTTCAGTAGTTGGTAACTCGTATATAAGCTCAGTAGTTGTGTTGTCGTCAGTGCTTGATTTGAATTGGATGAGCATATTTATAGTTGGAGCTGAAAACTAGCCATTACTCTTCCATCTGATAGAAAACAGTTTGCCGTTAGCTGTTAACGGTTAGCCGTTTTTCTTTGGTCAATGTTACTGTTGAGCATGATTTCAAATAAACGGTTGACCGTTAAGCATTACCCTTTCGCCGTTAACTTCCAGAAACCTGCATAACAAAAACACTTGATCCGTTTTCTCTAAACGGTTAAGGGTTAACAAAGAATGTCAATTCTGAGACTTATCGGTTAACCGTTATGTGTTAACGGTTTATCGATTACTTCCAGTATCTCACAAAATGCCTATCGGTTAAGACTTAAACTGTTAACTTTTTAATTTTAAAGAGTTCACGATATCGGTTAGCCGTTTTATGTTGACGGTTCACCGATTACTTTCAGTATCTCATAAAATATCTATCGGTTAAGGCTTAAGCTGTTAACCTTTTACAGTCTTAAGGCAACTTTACTAACAGTTAACCGTTTAATATAATCGGTTAGCCGTTTATACTCAGAATTTCATTTAACTTACAAATTGTTCTAGTTCTTCAAAGAAATGTTAAATACTACCTAGTTTTGACTCTTAAAAGAATATTTGAAACATTTGTAAGTCTTAAAACACATTTATCAACTTAAAATTTATTGTTTGTTATCATCAAAATGAATTGCCAAAACATGTATATGTTAACAATAGCCATCAAACCCAAAAGGCTATCATTACTAGCAGACAATGTCTCCAAAGATTGTTCATTATAACAAGTGTTTGATGTCACCTAAAAGAAAAAAAAACATTAATAAAGCTAAAATAAATTCCATATCATATATCAAAAATTAAAAAGCATGATAAAGATTTGATATTACCTTCAAAGAAGAAGAAAATTACAAAGTTGCATCATAAAAATTCTTCAGAAATTTAACTATGTGACGAATACTTTCCCAATCACTGTACAATGGTGGCCCTTCCCTTTTTTTCTTCCCACCCTCTTTTTCATTGAAATAAGCATCATAAAGCTTATCTTCAAGTGCCATCTGATCAAATGCTGGTTTAAATTTTAATGTTGTGCTCAACATAGAATATGTAGAATTCCATCAAATAGGACAATTCAAAATCACATTTCCTCTAGAATTAATCTTCTCTTGCTATACACGAATTTGAAATGCTTGCATCCTGGCAGTGGAAGACCTCACATACTGTTCAGTGTTAGAAAGTGTATATTTATAAAGGAAAAAATCGTCATTTTACACTTTAAGTCTCACTAACATTGCTATTTTTATTTATTTATTTAAGTATTTTGTTATTTAATTATATGTGTTTTATTATAATTATGTATTTTATATATTTTAGGGGCATTACGATCGTTTCACAATGAACGAGTGATCAGACAATAAAACGGACGTCATATTTGGACTCAGGACGGTCGAAAACCTTAAGAAGAGCATTAAAGGAAAAGTCACTGTTCACATATACGGTACTGTTCATATGCACGATACTATTCATACATACGGTACTGTTCACGGTACTGTTCACGACACTATTCGTATATACGGACCATGTGGCAACTACCTATGACGTGGCAATATTTGATTGGATGAATTATGTGGCATTGATTACTTACGTGGCATTGACCGATGACGTGGCATTGACTGATGATGTGTCACAATCTTATAGGGCTAGATTTCTTATGAACTGTTGACCGATGACGTGGTAGCATCTCAGTGGAGTAAAAATCATGTGTACAATACATGCGCGTACATGGAATTATTTACTATTCAGGCGGCGTTACTGTACAAATGTTAACTGTTAACTGTTGACTGTTGACTGTTGACTGTTGACTGTTGACTGATGACTGATGACGTGACGCAATCCTGAGCATCCGAACTGTTTTTAATCCGATGGTCACAATTCACTCAATGTATCTATAAAAAGGGGGCTCTCCCCCTTAATTTGATACCCCTGAATCTATTTTTAAGCTTAGATTTCTGAAATTCCTTCTCCTTCTTATAGTTTCTTTGTATTTTAATAAAATTTCCTTTTTTATCCTTAGTTAAAATATGAGTAGCTAATTTCTTTTGAGCTTGGGTTGAAGGTGAAGTCTTAACATGTTCTATGGGCTTAATTTGGTAAATTTACTTTCTCTTCCCCTCTAATATTTGTGGTTGTTTTGACTTTTCGTCGATAAATAATAATAGTCTTGTCTAGATACAGCCCTAATTAAACCGGCACCCTAGTACAAGATTATTATTATTTGGCACAATAAGCCCTTGGCACCATACTTATTGGAGAGTGGTTCATGAGGTGTGAAATCCCCCCTTATGATTTAATTGGTATTAATATGGAATATTTAGCCCATGAAGCATATTGATGCGGATCCGAATACCCAAGTGCTTTATTATAACAGTTTCATTCTTAATTATTCCCGCCATTTTAATTCACAATTCAGGATAAAGTTACCATAATTTAATTATTTCCATTAAAAGAAAATTAATTCAGCACATAATTAAAATCAACCTCCTCGTGGGATCGACACTCGTCACCATTAATCTATTCTACAATAGATTCGTACGCTTGCGAGTTCAATAAATTTGCACAATAAGTTTTTGGCGCCGTTGCTGGGGAGGTAAGTTATTTTAATTTGTTGAATTAATTTTTTTGTTTTCTTGTATTTTTTTCCTTATAAAAAAATAATTCTATAATTTAATTTTTGTAATTTTAATTTTTACAATTTAATTTTATTATGTGATTTCTTTAAATTTTTGTACTTTAATTTTTACTTTACTTTTCTTTATAATTTGTTTTGTTTATCTCGTAATTTATTTTAATTTATTCGTAGAATTAATTGATAGAATTAGTTTTTTTAGTAAATTTTTTTTGTTATTGCTTTCTTTAAAAATTAAAAAAATTAAAAAAAAGTGAATTTGTAATTTAATTTTGGCAATTTAAATTTCTTTAAATTTCGGCAATTTAAATTTCTTTAAATTTCAATAATTTAATTTCTTTGTAATTTCTTTAAATTGCTATAATTTAATTTCTGAGTTATTTTTTTGTAATTTTGGTTTATTTTGTTAATTTATTAATCCATAGAATTAATTTAATTTAATTTAATTTTTTTTGTTGTTTTCTTTTAAATCTTTTTCCTGTAATTTAAATCCGTTTCTTTTTCTCTTCTTTATATTTCTGTAATTTAATTTTTCATTTTTCGTTGTAATTTATCTTCTTATTTTATTTTTAGTTAATCTATTTCTTGTATTTTGTTTTTAGCACTTGAGTATATGTTTATAGTACGGTTATAACAACGTCATAAGGTTAGTATCGTAATTTCTCTCTCCTTTTTATTTTTATTTGTTTTATTTTTATTTATTTTATTCTTTGCATACATGGTCGAAGGTCATTATCACATAATCTTGAACCTTTAGACCTTGATTTGGAAAAAAACACTTCGTATGCACAAACACACTGTTTTTCAAAAGAAATTTGAAATGGATCTGCAAAATTAACAACCAGAACCACAAGAGAGGCCATTTAAGGATTATTTTAGTCGTTTAGCTAATTTGAGCAGATCATGCATAAGGTACCCAAATGTAGCTGGTAGGAGTTTTGAATTAAAACTTAGTGTGCTAAACTGTCTCCCCATATTCTATGGCCTAGAAAATGAGGACCCATATAATCATTTGAATGATTTTCATGCTATTTGTCAAACTTTTAAATATGAGAATTTTTCAGATGATGATGTTAAACTTAGATTATTCCCATTTTCATTAAAAGATAGAGCTCGTTCATGGTTTAATACAATGCTTGCTAATAGCATTACATCATGGAAACAAATGGTAACTAAATTTTTAAATAAGTATTTCCCAGTTCATAAAACCAATGCTATTCGCAGGGAAATTTCAGAGTTTACTCAAAGAGACGACGAGCAGTTTTTCGAAGCATGGGAGCGATTTAATGGGCTACTCTTGAAGTGTCCACATCATGGGTACGAGAAATAGCACCAATGCCAATACTTTTTGGAGGGATTATTGGCACATGTGCAAGAATGGCTAATGGCAACCAGTGGAGGAGAGTTAATGTCCAAAAGCGCATCAGAGATTTGAGAATTTTTCCAACGGCAATCGGATAATTCTCAACAACGGAGGCGATCACTCAGAAATACCAGGAGAATTAAGGGAGTGAATGAGGTTAACATTGGCGAGTCAAACTCAGGAATTAAAGAAGTCAAAGAAATGGTCGAAGGCCTTGCTCGACAAATAGCATCTTTGACAACCGCTAAATCAACAGAGCCACATGACCATGACTCATATTCAGATCAAGCCAATGCCATAGGTGTCATGAGAAAACCATCAAACTACAACCCTTACTCCAACACATATAACCCTGGATGGAGAGATCACCCCAATTTTTCATGATCTCAAGGATTCCAACAAAATGGACCATCAGTTCCACCTCCACCGATGCAACCAGTTCCTCAAATGTCTCAAGCCTCTCAACCACCATTTAGACCATACAATCAGAATCTAAATTATTCTCAACTTAAACCATGGGAGGAGACATTCCAAAATGTTAGAAATTTTACTAACTCCAAGATCGAGCAGCAGAACCGCACCATTGATGAATTACGAAATGAAATGAAAGCGGGCTTCAACTCACAAGCTCAATCAATTTCGAGCCTTGAGAAAATGGTGGGACAACTTGCTTCTTCAGTTCAAACTTTGGCCATGACCGTTGAAAAAGGTAAATTCCCAAGTTAACCAGTGACCAACCCTAAAGAAGTGAATGAAGTAAGTTCTAGTTCACCACAACAGCATGGAGAGGTCAAAGCAGTGATGACCTTGCGAAAAGGAAAAGAAGTCGACAACAAAGGGGAGATGCCAAAATCAACTCAGATTGTACCTGTGAACACTGAGGAATCATCATCAGAGGAGAAAGAGGAAACCAACCCACGAGAATATGTTCCTAAAGCTCCATTTTCTCAAAGGTTAGCTAAAGGGAAGAAAGGAAAATCCACAGGTGAGATTCTTGAAATCTTCAAACAGGTAAGTGTTAACATCCTTTTACTTGAAGCTATAAAATAAGTGCCATCATATGCCAAGTTTCTTAAAGACCTTTGTACTAAAAAAAGAAATATTCATGTTCAGAAAAAGACCTTTCTAACAGAAAATATTAGTTCTATACTCCAACATAAAATGCCTCTAAAATGTAAAGACCCAGACTCCCTCACTATCTCATGTAGTATAGGGAACCACATAATTGAGAATGCTTTGTTGGATTTAGAAGCTAGTGTAAATCTGTTGCTTTACTCTGTATTTATGAAACTTGGATTGGGAGAATTACACCCAACTCCAGTGGTGTTACAGCTTGCAGATCGATCCATGAAAATACCACGTGGTATTGTGGAGGACGTGCTTATCCAGATAGATAAGTTTTATTTTCTTGTTGATTTCATTGTAATTGACACTCAACCAGTGCAGGATTCAAGGAAGCACATCCCCATTATCTTGGGTCGTCCATTTTTGGCTACTGCTGATGCTCATATTCAATGCAGGACTGAAAATATGCAGTTGTCTTTTGGCAATATGACCATGGAACTCAATATCTTTAACATTGCTAAACAACCTCACAGTGCATATGATGGAATTGTTGATGTGGATTTAATAGAAACACTAATTGATAACAATTTTCTTTCAAACCTTAGTGATGACCCTTTGCAAACTTGTTTAACTCACTTTGATTTGAATTTTGATATTGACAAATCAGTTGATGAAGTCAACGCTCTACTTGACTCAGCACCATCCATAGACACTAATAAATGGAAGTCAAGAGTTGAACAACTAGTGCTGTCAGAAAGAAACTCAGCCCATCATCAGAATCACCACCAAAACTCGAACTTAAGCCATTACCCAACACTTTGGAATACGCATTCTTGGGAAAAGAAAGCACTTTACCAGTAATCATCTCTTCCTCCCTCAATGACGAACAAAAAGGTAAGTTGTTGGATGTTTTAAAAGAACATAAAGGAGTATTAGGATGGACCATAGCAGACATAAAAGGTATAAACCCAGTGGATTGCATGCATTACATTCATCTTGATGAAAATGCTAAACCTACTAGGGAAATGCAACGTCGGTTAAATCCTAACATGAAAGAGGTTATTCGCACTGAAGTCCTTAAGCTATTAGATGCAGGTATCATTTACCCCATTTCTGATAGTTCGTGGGTCAGTCCTGCGCAAGTTGTTCCTAAAAAGTCAGGAGTTACAGTAGTCATCAATGCTGATAATGAATTAGTACCCACTAGAGTAACTACATGATGGCGTGTATGAATTGATTACATAAAGTTGAATTTTGTCACACGTAAAGACCATTTTCATTTACCATTTATCAATCAATTGCTTGATAGATTAGCAGGTCATGAGTTTTATTGCTTTCTAGATGGTTATTCAGGATACAATCAGATTCCCATAGCACCAAAAGATCAAGAGAAGACCACCTTCACTTGTCCTTTTGGCACTTTTGCATATAGGAGAATGCCATTTGGATTATGTAATGCACCTGCTACATTTCAACGATGCATGTTGAGCATTTTTTCTGATATGGTTGAACGATTCCTTGAGGTTTTTATGGATGACTTTTCTATTTTTGGAGATTCATTTGATCAATGTTTACATCATCTAACATTAGTTCTGCAGAGATGTATCGAGAAAAATTTAGTCTTGAATTGGGAGAAATGTCATTTTATGGTTAAATAAGGTATTGTTCTCGGTCACATCATTTCAAGCAAAGGTATTGAGGTTGATAAAGCCAATGTGGATCTCATTTCCAATCTTCTTCCACCTAAAACAGTCAGAGAAGTAAGATCTTTCCTTGGGCATGCTGGTTTTTATAGACGTTTCATTAAAGATTTTAGCAAAGTTTCTAGACCCTTATGCAATTTACTTGCTAAAGATGTACCTTTTGTCTTTGATGATTCATGTCTTGTGGCATTTAAAAAACTAAAGCAGTTGTTGACATCATGACCCATCATTCAGCCCTTAAATTGGAACTTACCATTTGAGCTTATGTGTGATGCATCTGACTATGCAGTAGGAGCAGTATTAGGACAAAGAGTTGATCGAATTCCCCATGTGATTTACTATGCTAGTATGACATTAAATGATGCACAGTTGAATTATTCAACCACTGAAAAAGAAATGCTAGCAGTTGTGTTTGCATTAGAAAAATTTCAATCTTATCTCATTAGTTGTAAAATAATTATATTTACAGATCATACTGCTCTTAAATATCTTCTCACGAAAAAGGATGCAAAAGCTAGACTAATTCATTGGGTGCTACTCTTGCAGGAATTTGACTTAGAATTCAAAGACAAGAAAGGAACAGAAAATGTTGTGGCTGATCATCTTTCCCGTCTCCATTTTGACACGACAATAGAACATTTACCTTTAAATGAGTCATTTCCAGATGAACAATTAATGAGTGTGGAGTAGTACCATGGTATGTTGATATAGTTAGTTATCTTGTTATAGGTCAACTTCCAGATCATTGGACTAAACAGGACAAGGCCCAATTCTTTGTAGAAATAAAGAATTTCTTTTGGGATGATCCTTATCTATTTAAATACTGTGTAGACCAAATTATTAGACGATGTGTCCCAGAGAATGAATTTCAGAATATCCTTTCTTTCTGCCATGAACAAGCTTGTGGAGGCCACTTCAGTGCTAAGAAAACAGCTACTAAAATTTTACAATATGGTTTCTATTGGCCAACTATATTTCGAGATGCTTACACATTTTGTTCTTCATGTGATAGGTGTCAACGAATGGGGAGCATTACACGAAGGAATATGATGCCGCTAAACCCAATTCTAGTGGTTGAAATTTTTGATGTATGGGGTATCGATTTCATGGGACCTTTTCCCCCATCTTTTGGCTATCAATACATATTGGTCACTATTGATTATGTTTCGAAATGGGTAGAAGCTATTCTATGTAGGAACAATAATCATAAAGTGGTAATCAGATTTTTGAAAAGCAATATTGTTTCCCGCTTTGGATTCTCTCGAGCAATAATTAGTGATGGTGGTGCCCACTTTTGCAATAAATTTTTCAAAGCACTTTTGACAAAGTACTCCATCACTCATAAAGTGGCGACCCCATATCACCCACAGACCAGCGGCCAAGTTGAGATCTCCAATCGAGAAATGAAGCACATTTTAGAAAAACAGTGAGGCCCGACAGAAAAGATTGGTCGTTGCGGCTTGATGATACATTATGGGCATATAAAACGGCTTTTAAGATTCTGATTGGGATGTCACCCTACAGGCTAGTGTATGGAAAAGCATGCCACCTACCTATGGAACTCGATCATCGTGCGTGCTGGGCCATCAAGAAATTCAATTTTGATATACAGCAAGCTGGCTCAGAAAGAAGATTACAGTTGGCAGAACTTGAAGAAATTCGAAATGATGCGTATGAGAATGCCAAAATTTACAAGCAACGAATGAAAGTCTTTCACACAAGCAAATTATGCGAAAATCTTTCACTCCAGGTCAGAAAGTACTTTTATTCAATTCTTACTTACACTTATTCCCAGGTAAGTTACGCTCTCGATGGTCTGGCCTATTTATTGTTCATACTGTTTTTCAACATGGGGCAATTGAAATTAAGGATCCAATGAATGGTGTCACTTTCAAAGTTAATGGACAAAGATTAAAGCCATATCTAGAATACCAACCACATGGAGAGGACAGCGAAATAAATTTAAGTGACCCACCTATTTTAAATTGAGGTTTTGCTTTTCGGTGATTTGATTATTTATTTTCTTTATTTTTTTTCTTTTATTCATTCTTTTGCTGATTGAAATTATTTTTGTTTAAGTGTGTTTGTTTAACCGTTAAGTTTTTCTTATCAATTTAATCATGAGACAGTTCCTCTTAAACATTCTTAGACAATTTCGACGTATACAATCTCATCTCAGAGGTCAGATACGATTTTATAAAACACATCTTATTTGGCAGCTACAACCACCAGAGTTAGTAGCCCATGTTGAGGATTTAGAAAGCCAACTCCGAGAAATTGAGAGAGGCATCTACAACATCCAATTGGAGCTTGAGGTAAATTCAATAAGAGGACAATTTTAGTTTGTTTTGTGTGTTTTAATTTATTTTCTTGTTTGTGTGTTTTAGTTTGCTTTGTGTGTTTAAAGTTTGTAACCCCAGTCAAGTGGCGGATAACGGTACTCTGTGACAATCAAGTTGGTTACTTTAGTTTTCCCACAATAACTGATATTCTGAGACGAAGGTATGGACCGAAATGAGATTTTAGAAAAGCTTCACAAACGATTCCCTTCGCTTCCTCAGAATGCCCTACTTTTAATTTATAAAGCCCGGTTCGAACGCATGCGATTACTTATGAAGAATAACATCCCTGCTGACATCCGTTGGTTAACCGAGGCAAAAGTTCTCTTAGCAGGTGAGTTACCTCCTAAATTTATTGCATATATGCCTGGTTGTGGTAAACGAAATTATGCGAGAAAACGACGAGCGCTAAGACTTTCTGTTGCTTGTCATAAATGTGCCAGAATGATATGCAATAAAAATTCATGATCTTTAGGAATGATGTCTGATAACAGAGAAGATAAGATTCAATTCATTAGGGATGACTTGAATAAGGAGTCATTGGATGATATCCTTTTGTCTCTTGAAACGCATCCCAGTGGATACGTCCAACATGCAATACTCCAGTTATGGCCATTATTCCAGAAGGAATGTGCAAACTATAGTCTCAGGAATCTGACTATAAAAGACCCTGTTTGCCAGTTTATAAGAAAACTGGATGGGAAGCCTATCCTCGACCCATAGAGGGCGTTCAAGCCGTTTCTAAACATAAAACCAGAGAAAGATGTGAGCCACAATCACAACTATCTGTAAATATCCTTTTACCTCTCTGTTTTTTTATTTCATTGTTATTTTACTATTTGCATTATTATTTTTAATAATTTCATTTACTTTTCTTTTTACTATTTTCTTTTTGACTTTTGAGCCATGTGTCTTACACGTTAATTGACACAATATCCCATACACAGCTGTAACCAACTGTCACTAAGGTCTTTAAATACGAATTGTTTTTACTGAGCACTCACAAGTTGTTTTTGAGCAATATCTTAATGGCAGCTTTTTCTAGTAAACAATTCAAGAACATTTGTGTGCTTTCTGGGTTTCATTATGGTAAACATAAAGAGTTCATGGAGGCAGCCATAGATCTTGGTCTAAAAATAGCAGAGAGAAAATTGCACTTGGTGTATGGAGGAGGTGACCGAGGGTTATCCAAAATGGTATCAGAAGCTGCTTTTGTCAGAGGGAGCCAAGTGTTAGGCATCATTCCTCAAATCCTAAAACCTTTGGGTTGTTTGTCTCATTAACCAACTGGAGAAGAGTTAGTCGTCTCAGGTATGTAAGAACGAATAACTGAAATGCTCAATCATGCCGATACTTTTATTTTCCTTCCATGCGATCTTACAACTCTTGAGGCACTAATGACATTAGCATCTTGGTCCCATCTGAGCATTCATCAGAAACCCATTGGTTTGTTAAATGTCAATAACTTTTATGATGGCTTTCTCGCATTTCTTAACCATGCAATAAAAAATTATTTCATTCCTTTCTCAGTGAAAAACATCTTTATTTGTGCACACACCGCTAATGCGCTACTTGATCTGTTACAAGCTTATCAACCAGAGCCAGATCCCAAGGCTATTGTGTTGGAGTGTTCAAATAATGATGGTAACAGTAGCGACAGTAAGAAGTACAAATTAGATTTAACTCTCCACTTGTAAATATTTTCTTCTGTGTTGCAGCACCCAGGTGATGTCTTCTAAACTCTACTTCTTTCTTTTCAAATATTGAGGACAATGTTTCGTTCTGGTTGGGGGAAGGGAATAGTTGACAATTGTGGAATGTTGAACTAACCATGATTAACTTTCTGAATAGAAGATGGCTGAATATGGAGTATAGTGACTCTAGAAACGCATCTTCTTAGTTCAAAAAAACAAAACAAAAACAAAATGAAAAATATATATATATTTGTGTGTGTTTCTTTTCTAACCTTTCATTTTTCTCTTTTATAAATATATGTTTTCAAGTTTTTAAAGTCGAAGATGGCTGAATATGGAGTGTAGTAACTCTAGAAACGCATTTTCTTTTTTAAAGAAAAAAGAAAAAATTCTTTAATTTTTCTGCATGTATGTTTTCTTTCTATGTTTAGAATATGTTGGGGGGAAATAATTCTGTTAAAAAAAATTTTGTGGGTTCTTGATATTGGATGATATGATGACTTTCGAATTTTAGTAATTGTATTATCTTTACTCTTGAGTGATGTTACACCATGTTTACTATTCTACATGTTGATGTTGGGGACAAATATGAGTTGCTTGAAAGAATGCACATGTCATAATAAATTCCAAATGAGTTTTTGAGCCTATTAATTTTTCTTGAAGAGTAACCCTTTTTGCCCATTCTTCATGTAGCTTAGCAGTTTATTATTTCATACATGATCTCTAGATTTTCTTTGAGTCAACGCTTAAAAAAAAAAAAGAGTGTGTGTTACTGTATCTAAATGCCCACTTAATTAGTAGATATAAAAGATTATTTAGAGTTCTAAAAGATGATGGAAGGTCATTTTTTACCCGTTTGAGCCTTTCTAGCCATCCCTATTATGTAATATCCATAGTTAGCCCTTTTGAGCCTTTTATTTAAATAAAAAAAAACCTTTTCTTTATTAACTTATCATCCTGACCCACTCCAATTTGGAGTATTACCCGATATCATACAAGTTCCATCCACCTATTCATGTTTGAGAAAAAAGATAAATAATTATTTTGTTCAGCGAAGTTGTGCTATAAAAAAAATAAAAAAAAAGAAAAAAAAAAGAAAAGAAGAAAAAAAAAAGAGAAAAATACAATAACAATAAATAAGCAAAATGCATCTTGTAATTTTCAAAAGTTCTTAAACTTTTTCTCAAACATATTTTATTTTCCTATTTCTCTTTCTTTATTAGCCATGTCCCTAACCTACGTTACGTCCTAATAAAAGTCCTTCTTAATTTTAAGAAACTATAGTCTGAAATAAAAGCTAGTTATATGGGCAATTAAGATGTAGTGATGTATATATATAAAAAAAAAGAAAAAAATGAATACATTGGGTTGATTAATACTTTATTTTAGATCGTATTATTTCTAAACTATGGGCATATTTTTTCATCTTGGTGAGAGTGTATGATATTTCTTTATTATTTTCTCTCAATTTACCATTCATTGTAGTGACAAAATTTTATTGGAATTAATTTCTTTGTGAGAGTATCACTACAACCGGTGAGATTTTAGGGTTAGATATGTCATTCTTGAAAGTGGCCTGATTACTATTGCTACAACAAAGTCTGCTGAGCTGATGCATATGGATGGTTGATGTGGGTGTGATATTCCTTTAGACTGGAGATAATGCTTGTACTTTTATTTGATTGCTATCATTAATCTGATTGAATAAACACATGTGTTTCCTTTAAAAAAAAAAGTTTTGAATTTTATTTTCGCTTTATTTGCTAGGGACTAGCAATAAGCTAGTTGGGGGGTGTGTTGAGTGTTAGAAAGTGTATATTTATAAAGGAAAAAATCGTCATTTTACACTTTAAATCTCACTAACATTGATACTTTTATTTATTTAAGTATTTTGTTATTTAATTATATGTGTTTTATTATAATTATGTATTTTATGTATTTTAGGGGCATTACGATCATTTCACAATGAACGAGTGATCAGACAATAAAACGGACGTCATATTTGGACTCAGGACGGTCGAAAACCTTAAGAAGAGCATTAAAGGAAAAGTCACTGTTCACATATACGGTACTGTTCATATGCACGATACTATTTCATACATACTGTGATCGCATTTCCGGAGTCGTTCACTTGATCGCTCACTCACGACACTATTCGTATATACGGACCGATGATGTGGCAACTACCTATGACGTGGCAATATTTGATTGGATGAATTATGTGGCATTGATTGCTTACGTGGCATTGACCGATGACGTGGCATTGACTGATGTGTCACAATCTTATAGGGCTAGATTTCTTATGAACTGTTGACCGATGACGTGGTAGCATCTCAGTGGAGCAAAAATCATGTGTACAATACATGCGCATACATGGAATTATTTACTATTCAGGTGGCGTTACTGTGCAAATGTTAACTGTTGACTGTTGACTGTTGACTGATGACGTGGCGCAATCCTGAGCATCCGAACTGTTTTTAATCCGATGGTCACGATTCACTTAATGTATCTATAAAAAGGGGGCTCTCCCCCTTAATTTAATACCCCTGAATCCATTTTTAAGCTTAGATTTCTGAAATTCCTTCTCCTTCTTATAGTTTCTTTGTATTTTAATAAAATTTTCTTTTTTATCCTTAGTGAAAATATGAGTAGCTAATTTCTTTTGAGCTTGGGTTGAAGGTGAAGTCTTAACATGTTCTATGGGCTTAATTTGGTAAATTTACTTTCTCTTCCCCTCTAATATTTGTGCTTGTTTTGACTTTTCGTCGACAAATAATAATAGTCTTGTCTAGATACAGCCCTAATTAAACCGGCACCCTAGTACAAGGTTATTATTATTTGGCACAATAAGCCCTTGGCACCATACTTATTGGAGAGTTGTTCATGAGGTGTGGAATCCCCCCTTATGATTTAATTGGTATTAATATGGAATATTTAGCCCATGCAGCATATTGATGCGGATCCGAATACCCAAGTGCTTTATTACAATAGTTTCATTCTTAATTATTCCTGCCATTTTAATTCACAATTTAGGATAAAGTTACCATAATTTAACTGTTCCCATTTAAAGAAAATTAATTCAGCACATAATTAAAATCAACCTCCTCGTGGGATCGACACTCGTCACCATTAATATATTCTACAATAGATTCGTGCGCTTGCGAGTTCAATAAAATTTGCACAACACATACTTTACAGCATTTCGAACACTAACTATACTCGGCTTCGGTTTCTTCAACCCATCAGTAACAATCAAATTTAATATATGCGCACAACAACAAACATGCAAATAATCCCCATTCAATACTAAGTCATCATCCCTCCAAGTCTTTAGTCGATCAATTAAGTACCTAAGAGCGCCCTTATTTGGACTTGCATTGTCAACAGTTATAATAAACACTCGCTCTATACCTCAATCAATTAAATATTTTTCAATTTACTTACCAATTGTCTCCGATGAATGATCATTAACAGTGTTGAAGCTAATAATCATTTTTTGTAAATTCCAATCCTTGTCAAAAATGAGATGTGATGACCGTGTAACTAACTGTAGTAATGGAAGTCCAAATATCAGTGGTCAAAGATACTCTCTGCTTATTCCCAACCAATAAGCTCTTCAACTTAGTCTTTTCCCCAATATACATATCAAGAGTATCCCTAGTAATGGTTTTTCGTGATAGAAAAAAAATCTAGGAGCCGCCACACTACAAAAATGCTTAAAACTGGGATTCTCCACAAGAAAAAAAGATAATTCATCAAGAACAATCATCTTTACAATTGCTCATCTGCAAGAATCTTAACTAAAACCCCTTACTACAATTTCATCACTACCAACATCTTGAGTTAAAGCTGTTTGGTTTTTCTAAAAGTCTTTGTACTTTTGACACCTTTCTTGATAATGAGTCCTCAAAGTACTAGTCCCGTACCCTATTGAGCCACATTCAAATTCATTACTGCAATAGTTGCATTTGCACTTATGATCATTATCTAGGAGTCTAGTGAAATGTTGCCACACTGTTGATCTTGGAGCCATTTTTTTCCTTGGTAGTGGCGGCTTCAATGACTAAGACTTTTTCCTCTTGTTTCCGCCGGTGGCAATTGTTGGCGACTTCATGCTTAAGATCATCGGCTACATAATCAAGGTTGTCTTGAACTCTTAAATAGTTAGACGTCTCCAATGAATAAAACAAGAATAACTAAGTAATATTGATTTATTTAATAAGTTATTAAAATGAAAAAGATTATTAAAATGAAAAAGATCAATTAATTCAAATTTAACTACTAGCCAAACATATCATAATTTAAATTAATTAGATTTAATTTAATTATTAGCCAACATATCATAATTTAATTTAATTTAATTTAATTTAATTTAATTTAACAAGTTAGGCCAACATATCATAATTTACTTCCAATAATTGTTAATTCAAATATTCAATTTAAAATGTCAACGCTAAAAAGATCAATTAAATTTAATTTATCTACTAGCCAACATATTATAACTTAATTTAATTAGATTTAATTTAACTACTAGCTAACTTATCATAATTTAATTTAATTAGATTTAATTTAACTACTAGCTAACATATCATAATTTAATTTAATTTAACAAATTAGGCCAATATAATTGTTTATTCAATTTAAAATATCCATGCTGAAAAGATTGATTAAATTTAATTTAACTAGATTTAATTTAACTACTAGCCAACATATCATAATTTAGTTTAATTTAATTTAATTTAACAAGTTAGGCCAACATATCATAGTTTACATCCAATAATTGTTAATTCAAATATTCAATTTCAAATGTCCATGCCAAAAAGAGCAATTAAATTTAATTTATCTATTAGTTAACATATCATAATTTAATTTAATTAGATTTAATTTAACTACTAGCTAACATATCATAATTTAATTTAATTTAATTTAACAAATTAGGCCAATATGATTGTTTATTCAATTTAAAATGTCCATGCCAAAAAGATTAATTAAATTTAATTTAACCAGATTTAATTTAACTACTAGCCAACATATCATAATTTAGTTTAATTTAATTTAATTTAATTTAACAAGTTAGGCCAACATATCATAGTTTACTTCCAATAATTGTTAATTTAATAGTTACTTCCAATAATTGTTAATTTAATTTAAAAAAACCTGTGTATCAAAACCAAAGCCTGGAATTTCAAAAAGCACCAGCTATTACAAACAATATGCAAGCAACACTTTCACAAACAAAATTTCTATCTTAACTGGTGTAGCACCGGCATCAATTGTCTTATTAGCATGATAAATTGATAATTGTATTGTATCTAACTATCTATTAATGTGTGTCTACATCATATGCTACATCATACAAACTTTGCATCATTGCATGCATAACATAATTATAAAGTTTTGAAACATAAATTAGCCTAAGCAAGTAAGCATAACAAAATGAGAAAAGAGAAATTAAAGAGTCACCTTGGCTTTGTTTCTCCTTCGTCGCGTAAAGGAAGCATAACAAAATACGCACGACGAGCTTGAGGCCGAATGATTTATTTTCTTTGATATATGCCCATAATTTTTTCACAACCTGAAATCATAGATTTAGATAAAACATTTAAATTTTTCAATGCAATTTTTTGAAATAACAAACATACTAGATATACCATGGTTCTTGCCAATTCAGGGGCTCCAATTGAGGGGAGAGGCTGTGCTGCGGTTGAAGGAAAAGGAAAAGAATCAATTGTTGTGTCGAATCAATGGCATCAAATGCAAGTTGTGACTGAACTGCCTTACTATCCGAGGAGGGTAAATCAATAAGAATAGGCAGAGAATACCCAATAGGTCTCAGAAGGTGAGAGAAAGTAGCCTAGTACGTTCTGTGGTGGTTTATTCTGTCCTTTTCACGCACCGAGTAGCACTACCTACCTGAAGGAAGACTTTGAAGACAAACGAGCTCAAATATGCATAAACTGGATCGCTATTCACTAGTCCCACTTTGACCACTGTCAGTACTTTAGGCAAGCAGTGCATGCGAGGAAGAGAGGGGCCGTGTCTTCTAGACATTGTGTAGCTGTGGAGGGGCCGCGATGGAGAAACCGAGAGGTTGAGGTTGAGAGGTGAGGAGGAGAGGCGTGAGAAAGACAGAGACAAGAAGGAGAGGGATGAATTGAATAAAAATTATGGATTTAACTGTTTTGATTTTTTAATTTTTATTGTGATTGTTTTTTTCTTTATATATTTTAATTTAAATATATATTATTATAAAATCAAACTGAACCGAACAAAAACCAATCAGTTCATTATTTTAAAACCATTTGGTTTTTACTTATAGAATCGAACCAAATTATTTCAGTTCGATTTGGTGAAAACCGAACCGTTTGCTCACCCCTACTTCTTGAGAAGTATAACTCCTGCTCTCCTTTCTTAAGGGAGCATGATTCTATTTTCTAAAAAGTATTACTTTTTCTCCCCATTTTGAAAGAGTATGATTCTTGATTCTATTTGCTAAAAAGTATAACTTCCTCTCGCCATTTTAAGAGAGTATGATTCTTGTTTCTTGAGGAGCATGACTCTCTTTTCTATTTTTAGAAACATAGTTCTACTCCCAAAGGAGCATCACTCTTACTCTTATGTTTGAAGCCTCCTCTCGGTATGCTTTTTATTCTTTAAAAGGGAGCATGATTTTTATATTTTCTACAATATTTTCCTTAAAAGTAATTTATTTTAACTTTCACTAGTAAAATAATTAGAGTAATTTACTTTTTCTCCCCATTTTTTTAGAAATCATTTTGAAAGAGTATGATTCTTGATTCTATTTGCTAAAAAGTATAACTTCCTCTCTCCATTTTGAGAGAGTATGATTCTTGTTTCTTGAGGAGCATGACTCTCTTTTCTATTTTTAGAAACATAGTTCTACTCCCAAAGGAGCATCACTCTTACTCTTATGTTTGAAGCCTCCTCTCGGTATGCTTTTTATTCTTTAAAAGCATCACTTTTTGCCGTACACTTTTTTTTTACTATTTTATATTTTCTACAATATTTTCCTTAAAAGTAAATTTGATTTATTTTAACTTTCACTAGTAATAATAATTAGAGTAATTTAGAGCGTTTTGGTAAACTTCTTATGAATCTCAGTAAATTGTATTTTAGTAAATCATTTTTCTTTTTCGTTAACATGAATAAAATTATAGATGATATGTCAAAGTAGTAAAGTAATTATTATTATTTTTAAATCCTTTTCTTGAGGCTTACATAAAATGATGTTAATTTAAAAAAAAGAAGGTTGTTACCTTATAGTTACTATAAGGTATAACTCCTTATATGAACAGTATTTATTATAAGTTTAAATACTATTTATAAAAAGGACTATATCTTACAATAAATGTAAGATAGTCTCTCTCTTAAAAAAATTATTAGTTACCTACTTTAAGTTTATTATTTTATAAAAAATATTACAAAAATTTAAATTTATTCTAATTTTATCCCTAAATTTATAATTTAAATTAATTAATTAGAAACAATTAATTATCTTTCATAATTAATGATGTTATAAGTTAATTTAAATATTTAACATATTAAAAATAATAATACACAAGTAAAGTGACGTTGATTTTACTTTCTTGTCAGCGACTCGCAGGTGGGTGACGAAGACGATGCCTCAAACACGAGCCTTTAAAGGTGCTTGCCTTTAAGCAAAACACATTTAAAAGGCGTGATGATTTTTGCGAAAGAAATTAATGCCAACATAGATAGGTGGGGTAAGAAAGCTACGCAGAAAATTTGTCACCATCGATCCGTTTATTATCATAGTTTTCGGGTGTTTATATGTGACTGGAATTGGCCATGTTGTAATTGGCAAAAGCTACCGTTGGATTGAATCAGCGGTTGAGATTAAATGTATATTAAAATTAGAAATAAATGAGTTACCCGGTAAACCAGTTCCCTCAAAAGAAAATCCCCAAATTTCTCTCATTTATTTTTTTTCTTTTCTCTCCCCTTAATCCGATTTCTTTGCTCTCTCAAAAGAGAAATCCTTGTTCGGTACTGCATTCATAAGCTTATTTTCATTTTTGTTTTCGGAATACAGATGTAATACATGTTCAGTCAATTGGATTCATAAACAAATTATAAAACAAAGAATTCAGATTTTAGTTTATAGTTATAAGTTTGAGAATGGGTTTAACACGTTATCAATGAATCACAAATTATATTACAAAATAAATTATAAAATAAAATTCTCTTCTTCTTCAACCACGCTCTGATAATCCGGATCTAAATTCACTAACTCTCTCACTTTGGAAATACTCTTCTTCTTCATCCACAATTGACCGTCACACCTCTCTCTCCGTCATTGCTCTTCCAGTAAAATCAGTTGATGCGTTGTGAGAGAAAGCTGCTGCTCCTGTGTCTCAGCTCCGTGCAGTGCTGCGGCTACATCTCTCCTTTGCTGCTGCTATGATTGAGGATCGACGGTTGCTATTGTGCTGAGAGAGAAAGCTGCTACTGTCGCTGCGCTTCTCAGCTCCGTGTGGTGGTGGTGTTGCGTCTTTATTATAATTTGCTTCGTACTGTTGTTGGTGCTGTTGCGGCATTTATTAGGGTAACTTTTGGTGCATCTATTTTGTTCATATGATTGTTAATTGATTTTTTTTCTGGGTTTTGTTCATATAATCGTTAATTGATTTTATTTTATTTTTTTGTATTTTGTTCATATGATTGTAAATCGATTTTGTTTTCCTGAGTTTGGTTGATATAATTGTTGATTGATTTTGTTTATCTTTTTCTTTATTTGTTGTGATTTCATTTCTCTTCAGGATAAATTCAAAAAGTACGAGGCCAAATTGTTTTCAAGTTAGATAGCCATTTGCTACTTAAAAGTATGAGTCCAAATTGTTGTAGGAAATGCTATGGGTTTGTTAATGCCCATATTGCAGGTGAGCTCTCATACTGCAATACTGTTTTCTAAATGTTATTGTTTACCGAATTGCTGCTACTAATTGTGCTATGTCATGTGCTTCTTCTTGTACTAGGTGGTGCATCTCTAGATCAATATTTCCAAAGCTTGGTTTTAAGTTTTTCACTCCCCTAATGCTACCCATTGCCATGGTAACTATTGTAATTCTTCATGCCAACACAATTGCTCATAGTGCTTCTGCAATCCTTATGTCTAGTCGGCAAGTAATGCTAGCAGCATTTCTTCTTCATGCATATGGATTTTTCTTTAGATATGTGCTTGCAAGGATGCTGGGGATTGATATGGCATCTTCTCAACCCATCTCTATTGATGTTGGTCTGCAGGCAATTTTCATCCTTATGTATAGTTCAATTCCACATCCACAATTGAATGTAGAAAAGCAAATGCAAATAGCTGTGTGTTGAAAGCAAAATGACCTCATTTTTTTTTTATCATGGTTCTTGGGCCTGCTGTCAATTATTCGTAGTTAAATCAGATAATACTTTCATAGAGGAGCTAGCCTCTTTTATTCTTATCTAATTATCATCAAGCCTTATTCTAATTCTTTCATGCATCAAAACTTGCGACATGTTTGGTTGGCGTAAAAGAGGAGAGAGGAGAGGAGAGGAAAAGAGAGGAGGGGAAAGGAAAGAAAAAGAAAAGGATAGGGAATTTAATTTTCTTTGTTCGGTTGAAGATAGAATTAGTAAAGGGAAGAAATTTTATAATTTTTTATTTAGACAACTTTACCCCTATGTTAGATTTTTAATATTTATTACTAAATTAATTAAAAAATTATAAATATATTTAACTATTTATAAATTAACCTTAAAATTAATGTTTTATTTTTAATGTCTTAACTATATTTATAGTGTTTTTTTAAAAAGTATTTTTATTTATTATTGTCAAAATGCTTTTATCAATTATTTTCTAAGTGCTTTTATCAAAAGTGTTTTTTTTAAAAATAAAAACATTATTATTATTTCAAAAGTAACCCATAATATTACTACAAAACTATTAAATCTCATATGTTAAAATGAATAATAAAAAATACTTAGTTAAACTTTAAAATATAATTATAACATCTTCAAATTTCAAAGATATTCAAAATATAAAAAAATAAAAATATAACAAAAAAATACTTAATCAAATTTTATATACTCAAATGAGTTAAATTAGATATTAATAAGGCATAACATCTAAACATGAGTTAAATTTCTCCGTCAAGGAAAAGTTTAACCCATGTTTCACTATCCTCATCACAAAGACTATAAAAAACATTAAGCACCGCACTATCTCGAGCAATTTGAGTGGTAGCTTTAAGTCGTTCTACTCTTGTAAGACCGCTAATCTTCTTTAACTCTTCACTTAATTCCACTTGTTTGTCATTGATTTCTTATCCCATAACTCGACTCACAACATTAGAAGAGTCTTTCATTTGTGTAACGATAAGAGTTGTTAGCTCTTTAAGTTCTCTAAGCTCTTCCGAATCTTCATTTCTTCTCTTCCTTGTTGAGCTATTTGAAGTTTTTGGATGCTTCCGTGAAGCAAGTGAGAAAGAAATACTATCATCAATCTCATCTCTCACATTCTCAACATTCAAATTCTCTCCTTGACCTTCATTATTCGTTTCAGTCCTCTCAAGTTCCTCCACCACATCTGCAGGAGCTTCTGCATTTTTTCCAATGGCATGGTCCTTACCATAAATCATACATAAGTCCTTATAATATGGGAAAGATTTATTCTTGAACTTTATTGCCTCTTTATGACTCTATAACAACAAATAAAATAGTGGAAAACAATAATAATAAATATTAGAACCAGCAAGTATAATAATAACCATCAAGTAAAACAATAATAAATAACAAATAAAACAATAATTTAATTATATACTTTAATATTAAAATAGTTAATAACCAGCAACTAAAACAGTAGAAACAGCAACCGGCAACAAGTAACATAGTTAAAATAGTAGTAACCAGCAACTAAAACAACAATAAGAAAAAATAACAACAGCAAACAACAAAAATAACAAAAAATAACAGCAAATGGTATTTAAAATAATGGCTGAAACAGCAAAAATAACAGGTGAATAGCCAAAAAAACAAAAATAACAAGTAAAACAACACAAAAAGTAATAATCAATAATTATAACAGTAAAAACAGCAAGTTAAACAGAAAAAAAGAGTAAAAACAGCAAGTTAAGCAGCAGTATAACAATAAAAACAATAATAAGAGAATAAAACTCAGTAAAAAAATGGTGATCAGCAAGTATAACAGCAAAACATAAGCATCCTACATAGCCTTATAACATAAAAACAGGTATAACATAAAAACAGCAAAAATAATAGGTAAAATAATAGTAATAGTAGGTATGACTGCAAAAATAGCAAGTACAATGGCAATAACCAGTAGTTATTATCAATACCAGAATATAAGCATCCCATACAGCCTTTTCTGCAGTTACAATTTTCTTTTCTAAATCCCAACCAAAGCCACTGCAATTTGGTCCAGTTAACATCTCATGTACAGTTTGGAATTGCATCTTTAAAGTCTTTATACGAGATTCAATGTGTGGTTTTGCTTTGATACCATATCCAGGTAGTTTTGTTTATAAAGAAGTCTCAAGAGCCCTCAAGTAACCACTTTTAAAGTTATTGTCAGCATAAAATTTTCCGTCATGATATAAGTCTAAAAGAGATTCTACGAGCTTAATATCTTCATCTGAGGTCCAAAATCTTGACTTTGGAGGTTGCGATGCCATTTAACTATTAAAACAATAACAAAACAGCACCAAACATAATTTAAATTTGCACAGTTAGAGCATTACCTAACCAATTTATGCACATCTATAGACAAACAAACCTAATGCATATATATACATATACAAATTGTACCAATGTCAGACAAATTAAACTGAAATTGTCAATATAGTTTCAAAAGTCTCAACATAGACTAAAATACAATAAAATTCCAGAAAAATAAAAAGAAGTATTACAACAGTAAATAAGAATGTCATCTATCTACTTGCTGTCCACTGATTATACATTTGTTGAGTTAAGTTTGCCCTCCATAAATTCCACTCTTTCGAAGTTTCGATGCTTACTATTGAGGTTCCAAGTGGTTCGACCCCAGTTACAGTATTAAATGACTCTTCAAAAGGATCACATGGCATCTCACTCCTAATAAAATTGTGTAATAAGCAACATGCCATGATAATCCTATTTTGAGTCTTAATAGGATAAAATGAAGGACTTTTAAGAATTGCCCATCGATTTTTCAACATGCCAAAACATCTTTCAATAATGTTCCTAGCGGATCAATGCTTCATATTAAAAAATTCTTGTGGGTTAGTAGGCTGGTAGTTTTTTCTCCAATCATTGAGGTGATATCGTTGTCCACGATAAGGAGCAAGAAATCCCGGACTATTAGCATACCCAGCATCCACTAGATAGTAGTAACTTATAGAATTAAGAAATATTAAGTTTTAGCTAACTAAAGTTTTATACTGAACAACCAATTTACTTCTAGTACATGACTTACCATTTGGAACATTCAAACCATTTGTTTTCCGTAAAGCCTCACGAAGGACTCTACCATCAGCGGCTGACCCTTCCCAACCAGCTAAAACATAAATAAATTGCATATCTTGAGAACATACTCCTAAAACATTAGTGGCAATCTCCCCTTTTCGATTCCGATACCTAGGTTTATCTGCTACAGGCACTCTTACTCTAACAAATGTTCCATCTAATGCTCCTAAACAATTCTATTATCAATGCCAAAGAAAAAAATAAATAATTATTTACATCGTACAACATATTTAGCATATAAGAAAATAAATATAATAATGATATATACCTTAAACCATTTCCATCTCTCATCAGTGGAGTTTTCTGAAACTAGTTCAGGCTTTTTCAATAATTCTCCATGGAGTCATATGACAAAATGCAATACATTGTGAAAATACTTACTAACCGTGTCTCCCGATCTCAAAAATGTAAATCTAATCACTCTTATTTTCACATGATGTGCTATTATATGTAAAAACATGGCAACTTGCTCATCGACTAGTAAATATTTTGCTGGTTTTAACCCCCCACTTATTTCAAGCCTAGTGCATAGATTTGTAAACGCACGTCTATCCATTCTAAGTTGGGCTATACAAGTTGCATCACTATGATAAGCTAATCGGTGAACAATTTTTCTATTTGTGAAAAAATCAAGCACATACATTTCATGCCTTAATGATTTTTCCTGACGGTTTCTCCAAACATATTGGATAAACTTCACTAAGTAAACAACTACTTGCATAGTCTGAAACCAGTCCATAAATGCAGCAAATTTTTTCTTTCTTAAATTATTTGTCTCAATTAAGCTTAAGTCATCCATTACTGCAACAATAGAATAAAACCGAAGTTACATATTTGGACATGATAGATGTAATTAATTTTTTTCCTACTACATTATAGACGTAATTAATTTTGTTTTCTGTTATATACAATCAGTTATGCAGATATATATACAATCAGTTATAGCAAATTGACTTATGCAGATATATATTATCATAACATGAATAAACAGCTCAGTAATGAATCCTTATGCAATTAACAATTGTTTTCAGCATAAAATTAATTTTAAAAAATGAAAACATAAAATATGGAATTCTTTTTTTATTCTATTTTCTATCGAAATAAACGAATGCCTATAAATGTTTGATTAAAGAATATCATAATGTCAAATATAAGGAACCATTCTTTTAAAATGAATTGGTTCACCTAATGAAACAACTCTAAGCTTTTCTCAAATAAATTATTCCCAGTACTAGTGCTTTAAAGATTGGTCTCCAACCCAAGTCAATGTACGGATACTAGAATCTTTTAACTATCACTTTCTTTGTTTTTGCATTTCACATTATTATGAATTTCTCTTCCTTTAGTTACTGGAAATTTAGTTAGAATCAAATGTCTTTTATATATATTATATCATTGTTGCAAGTTAGAGATACTATTACACAAAATTAGAAGAAATTAAACTCTGATGAGAGATATCGATAGATGTTTAGTCATATAAATGAGATATCTACCTCAAATATTAGTGAAAATAATAGTACGAGTAACAATATTGAGGAATCTGTTGAGGACAAGGTTGATGGTGGCAACCTTCTATCTCTATGTTGTGTTGCCTCATTCTCAGAAGTTGTTTGATCATTTTTAAGTGATCAACAAGTGGTAGTGAAATAAACTAACTTTGGAAGTCTACTTGAACTTAAAATATGGGCGGTTCAGATAAAAGTTATGTGCAGCCTTTATTAAATAATGTGATGTAGTTAGGCAAAGTATAATTCTACATGGGAAAGAATACAATTTAAGTCCTGCAATGAAATGACCAAGTTGTTGGTAGGAGTTAGAGATGGAGGCACATATGTCAACTTAAATTACCAAGCTGTTGATATAATTCATTCGCGTGCGATGTATAATAGTAGACTAAGAAAAATTTATATAATGGAAATAAAAAGAAGCCTTGAATAGTTCAAGTTCCGATGATGAATTTAAGACCCTTTTTAGTCTTTTTGCCTTGGGAACCATATTTTGTTCGACAAGTGCAGTACATATTAATCACTGAAAGATACGAATGCTATTAGGGAAAAAAATTAGGCTAGTTGATATTTTACTATTTTATGGGAAGGCATGTAAAAATTTAAAGAAAATAAAATGAGCTTTATGAGTGGTTGCATTCTTCTTAAAGGTTGGTTTAGAGAAAAAAAATTTATTGTTACTTATTTCTTGTATTTTAGTTATTTCAGTTTATGACATATATACTTTGCCATTGATGCACAATTATTCTACTTTTTCTCCACTGTATATGATCGACCTTTTATTGATAAAACGTGTGTCCCATTAGTGTATGGAATAATGATGAGATTCGCTAGTTCTTGAAATGGCAACAAAGGCTTGGTGGCATCAAAGGCAATAAGGAATAGAATGTATGCATAATATTTTAATGAGATTGATCAACAATATTTTGGACTAAATTATTATTAAATTATGAATTATTATAAGTTCCAATGCATGATGCTAATTGTCTCCATAAGGTCAAATTAATAGAACCTCTTAAGCAAAATAATATAAATAATGATGATTTTCAACCTTATTTTAGACTAAATGATTTTCAAACCTAATGGAAAGGTTTGGGTCATTCTTCAATCAAAACAAACAGTGGTTCTTAACCTTAGAATAAAGATTAGAAAACATAGAAAAGTTATGAAGTATCAACCAAACAACCATCTGCTTCTTCTCAACCTTCAAACCCTAAATTTCAAAACCTACATCTTTGGGTAGGAAAATAATGTCAAAAGCTGAATGGAAAATAATTTTAATTAGTGATGATGACTCTGTGGATCATAGAGTGAAAGTAAGTTTATAAACCTTTGATGCCATGTTGGGCTGTATTGGAACTACTACAAAAGTGAAGGAAACGTCACTTGATTCATTTCAATTTGATGGAGGCCATGTTATTGATATAACACTGTTGCCGCAAGATGAAGAAGAGGTTTGAATTGGTAATCTTTAGTTGCAATTCATTTCATGGATAATGAAAAATTATTGACCTTGGACTTTTATAGAATTTGAATGAAGCAATTGACACTAAGCAAAAGTTTCAAACCTCTACTAGTATATGTGTAATAACAAAATAGCCAGTTAAGAGCAGAAGGCTTGGACGATAATAATTTTCTTCTTACGATAAAGTGTCTAGGGGCGTGAAGATTAAGTTTAAAGCTAGTCTTTTTTTTTTTATGTAAATAAGCCTCTTTCTTTTAACCAATTAAAGTCGATTCAATATACATTTGATAGATATGATGTTGTGCAAATTTTATTGAACTCGCAAGCACACGAATCTATTGTAGAATAGATTAATGGTGACGAGTGTCGATCCCACGAGGAAGTTGATTTTAATTATGTGCAGAATTAATTTTCTTTTCATGGGAACAATTAAATTATGGTAACTTTATTCTAAATTGTGAATTAAAATGGCGGGAATAATTAAGAATGAAACTGTTATAATAAAGCACTTGGGTATCCGGATCTGCATCAACATGCTCCATGGGCTAAATATTCCATATTAATACCAATTAAATCATAAGGGGGGATTCCACACCTCATGAACTACTCTTCAATAAGTATGGTGCCAAGGGCTTATCGTGCCAAATAATAATAACCTTGTACTAGGGTGCCGGTTTAACCAGGGCTGTATCTAGACAAGACTATTATTATTTATTGACAAAAAGTCAAAACAACCACAAATATTAAAGGGGAAGAGTAAATTTACCAAATTAAACCCATGGAACATGTTGAGACTTCACCTTCAACCTAAGCTCAAAAATAAATTAGCTACTCATATTTTAACTAAGGATAAAAAAAGAAATTTTAGTAAAACACAAAGAAACTACAAGAAGGAGAAGGAATTTCAGAAATCTAAGCTTAAAAATGAATTCAGGGGTATCAAATTAGGGGGGAGAGCCCCCTTTTTATAGATACATTGAGTGAATCGTGACCATCGGATTAAAAACAGTTCGGATGCTCAGGATTGCACCACGTCATCAGTCAATAGTCAATAGTCAACAGTCAACAGTCAATATTTGCACAGTAACGCTGTCTGAATAGTAAATAATCCCATGTATGCACATGTACTGTACACACGATTTTTGCTCCACTGAGATGCTGCCACGTCATCGATCTACAGTACATAAGAAATTTAGTCCAATAAGATCGTGACATATCATCGGTCGATGCCACGTCATCGGTCAATGCCACATAAGCAGTCAATACCACATAATTCGTCCAATCAGATACTGCCACATCATCGGTCCGTATACATGAACAGTGTCGTGAACTGTACCATGAACAGTACCATACGTATGAACAATACCGTATATGTGAACAGCCACTTTTTTCCTTTGATGTTCTTCTTAAGGTTTTCGACCGTCCTGAGTCCAAATATGATGTCCGTTTTACTGTCTGATCACTCGTTCATTGTGAAACAATCGTAATACCCCTAAAATACATAAAATACATAATTATAATAAAACACATATAATTAAATAACAAAATACTTAAATAAATAAAAGTAGCAATATTAGTGAGATTTAAAGTATAAAATGATGATTTTCTCCTTTATAAATATACACTTTCTAACACTCAACACACCCCCCAACCAGCTTATTGCTAGTCCCTAGCAAATAAAGCGAAGATAAGATTTAAATTTTTTTTTTAAAGAAACACATGTGTTAATTCAATTAGATTAATGATAGCAATCAAATAATAGTAATCAGGCCACTTTCAAGAATTACATATCCAACCCCAAAATCTCACCGGTTGTAGTGACACTCTCACAAAGAAATTAATCCCAATAAAATTTTGTCACTACAATGAATGATAAATTGAGAGAAAATAATAAAGAAATATCATACACTCTCACCAAGATGAAAAAATATGCCCATAGCTTAGAAATAATACGATCTCAAATAAAGTATTTGTCAACCCAATGTATTCATCATTTTTTTTCTTTTTTTTTTGTATATGTATCACTACATCTTAATTACTCATATAACTATCTTTTATTTTAGACTATAGTTCCCTAAAATCAAGAATGACTTTTATTAGGACGTAACGTAGGCTAGGGTCATGGCTAACAAAGAAAGGAAAATAGGAAAACAAAATATATATGTTTGAGAAAAAATTCAAGAACTTTTTAAAAATTACAAGATACATTTTGCTTATTTATTGCTATTGTACATCTTTTTTTTTCTTTTTTTGTTATGTAGCACAACTTCGTTGAACAAAATAATTATTTTTTTTCTCAAACATGAATAGGTGGATGGAACTTGTATGATATCGGGTAATACTCCAAATTGGAGTGGGTTAGGTTGATAAGTTAATAAAGAAAAGGTTTTTTTTTTTAAATAAAAGGCTCAAAAGGGCTAACTATGGATATTACACAATAAGGATGGCTAGAAAGGCTCAAACGGGTCAAAAATGGCCTTCCATCATCTTTTAGGACTTTAAATAATCTTCCATATCTACTAATTAAGTGGGTATTTAGATGCAGTAATACACTTTTTTTTTAAGTGTTGACTCAAAGAAAATCTAGAGATCATATATGAAATAATAAACTGCTAAGCTACATGAAGAATGGGCAAAAAGGGTTACTCTCCAAGAAAAATTAATAGGCTCAAAAACTCACTTGGAATTTATTATGACATGTGCATTCTTTCAAGCAACTCATATTTGTCCCCATCATCAACATGAAGAATAGTAAACATGGTGTAACATCACTCAAGACCAAAGATAATACAAATACTAAAATTCGAAAGTCATCATATCATCCAATATCAAGAACTCACAAAAAAAAAATTTTTTTAACAGAATTCTTTCCCCCCAACCTATTTTAAACATAAAAAGAAAACATACATACAGAAAAATTAAAGAAAAATGATTTTTTTTTAAAATGCATTTCTAGAGTCACTACACTCCATATTCAGCCATTTTTGACTTAAAAACTTAAAAACATATATTTATAAAGGAGAAATTATCAACTATTCCCTCCCCCCAACCAGAACGAAACATTGTCTTCAATATTTTAAAGGAAAGAAGTAGAGATTAGAAGATAACACCTGGGCGTTGCAATACAGAAGAAAATATTAACAAGTAGTTGCAACTATGGCTCACATGTTCCTCTGGTTTTACGTCCAGAAACTGCTTGAACGCCCTCTATGGGTCAAGGATAGGCTTCCCATCAAGTTTTCTTACAAACTGGCAAACAGGGTCTTTTATAGTCAGATTCTCGAGACTATAGTTTGCACATTCTTTCTGGAATAATGGCCATAACTGAAGTATTGCATTTTGGGCGTATCCGCTGGGATGCGTTTCAAGAGACAAAAGGATATCATCCAATGACTCATTATTCAAGCCATCCCTAATGAATTGAATCTTATCTTCTCTGTTATCAGATACCATTCCTAAAGAACATGATTTTTTATTGCATATCATTCTGGCACATTTATGACAAGCAACAGAAAGTCTTCGAGCTCGTCGTTTTCTCACATAATTTTCTTTACCACAACCAGACATGTATGTAATAAATTTAGGAGGTAACTCACCTGCTAAGCGAACTTTTGCCTCGATTAACCAACAGATGTCAGCAGGGATGTTATTCTTCATAAGCAATCGCATGCATTCGGACCGAGCTTTATAAATGGTGAGGAGAGCATTCTGAGGAAGTGAAGGAAATCGCTTGTGAAGTTTTGCAAAGATCTCGTCTCTTTCCATGCCTTTGCCTCAGAATATCAGTTATTATGGGAAACTGAAGTGACCGACTTGATTGTCACGGAGTACCGTTTTCCGCCACTTGACTGGGGTTACAAAATTTAAACACACAAAGCAAACTAAAACACACAAATAAGAAAATAAATTAAAACACACAAAACAAACTAAAATCGTCCTCTTATTGAATTTACCTCAAGCTCCAATTGGATGTTGTAGATGCCCCTCTCAATTTCTCTGAGATCTCTTTCTAAATCCTCAACATGGGCTACTAACTCTGGTGCTTGTAGCTGCCAAATACGATGTGTTTTATAAAATTATATCTGACCTCTGAGATGAGATTGAATACGTCGAAACTGTCTAAGAATGCTGAAGAGATACTTTTTAGTTGACATATTCGTGAGGAAAATGATAAAAAAAATAAAAGCTTAAAAGTTAAACAGACACACTTTCACAAACATAATTAAAAATAGAAAAGAAAACTTTAAATCACCGAAAGAAAACGAAAGAAAAAAAATGTCAGGTCATTTCAGTGTTTTGTGCTGTTTTCTCCACATGGTTGGTATTCGTGATATGACTTTACTTTTCTGACCATTAACTTTAAAAATTACACCGTTCCTTGGATTCTTAAATTTAATGGCTCCATGTGGAAAAATAGTATGATCAATAGATGGATCAGACCATTGAGAGCATAACTTACTTGGAGAAATGTGCTTTTGAGAATTGAACAAAAATACTTTCTTACTTGGTGTGAAAGATTTTCTAATGCTCCGCTTGTCACGGAGGATTTTCATTCGCTTTCTGTAGTCCTTAGCATTTTTGTCGTTGTCCTTAGCATTTTTGTCGTTATGAATCTCCTCTAGTTTTGCCAGTTGTATCCTCCTTTTTGAACCAAGAATAGGGTCAGTGATGTCTGTGTTCTTTTGTTAGTAATCAGGAGAGGATGAGATGATTTCTGACAATATTTCTTCTTCCTCCAAGAATGTAGAAGGGTCGAGTGAAGATTTGAGCTCAATTCCTGGTGGTGATTCTGATGATGAGATGAGATTTTCTTTTAATGGTGTCAATTGCTCTATCCTTGTCTTTCACTTATCAATGTCCATGCTTGGCGATGAATCCAATAGGGCATTAACCTCATCAATCGACTTGTCAATATTAAAATCCAAACCAAAGTGAGTTAAACATGTCAGTAAAGAGTCATCACTAAGGTTTAAAGGAGATGTATGATCAACCAATTCATCAATTAAATCCACATCTACAATTTCATCATCAGTACTGTGAGGTTGTTTGGTAATGTTAAAAATATTTAGTTCCATGGTCATATTGTCAAATGACAACTGCATATTTCCAGTCCTGCATTGGATGTGAGAATCGACAGTTGCCAAAAATGGACGACCCAAGATAATGGGGATATGCTTCCTTAAATCCTGTACTGGTTGAGTGTCAATTATAATGAAATCAACAGGAAAATAAAATTTATCTACCTGGATAAGCACGTCCTCCACAATACCACGTGGTATTTTCATGGATCGATGTGCAAGCTGTAACACCACCAGAGTTAGGTGTAATTCTCTCAGTCCAAGTTTCATAAACACTGAGTAAGGCAACAGATTTACACTAGCTCCTAAATCCAACAAAGCATTCTCAATTGTGTGGTTCCCTATACTACATGAGATAGTAGGGGAGCTTAGGTCTTTACATTTTAGAGGCATTTTATATTGGAGTATAGAACTAATATTTTCTGTTAGAAAGGCCTTTTTCTGAACATGAATATTTCTCTTTTTAGTACAAAGGTCTTTAAGAAACTTGGCATATGATGGCACTTGTTTTATAGCTTCAAGTAAAGGGATGTTAACACTTACGTGTTTGAAGATTTTAAGAATCTCACATGTGGATTTTCCTTTCTTCCCTTTAGTTAACCTCTGAGGAAATGGAGCTTTAGGAACATATTCTCGTGGGTTGGTTTCCTCTTTCTCCTCTGATGATGATTCCTCAGTGTTCACAGGTACAATCTGAGTTGATTTTGGCATCTCCACTTTGTTGTCGACTTCTTTTCCTTTTCGCAAGGTCATCACTACTTTGACCTCTCCATGCTGCTGTGGTGAACTAGAACTTATCTCATGCACTTCTCTAGGGTTTGGCACTGGTTGACTTGGGAATTTGCCTTTTTCAACGGTCATGGCCAAAGTTTGAACTGAAGAGGCAAGTTGTCCCACCATTTTCTCAAGGTTAGAAATTGATTGAGCTTGGGAGTTGAAGCCCACTCTTATCTCATTTCGTAATTCATCAATGGTGCGGTTCTGCTGCTCGATCTTGGAGTTAGTAAGATTTCTGACATTTTGAAATGTCTCCTCCCATGGTTTGGATTTAGAATGGTTTGGATTCTGATTGTATGGTCTAAATGGTGGTTAAGAGGCTTGAGACATTTGAGGAACTGGTTGCATCGGTGGAGGTGGAACTGGTGATCCATTTTGTTGGAATCCTTGAGACCATGAAAAATTGGGGTGATCTCTCCATCCAGGGTTATATGTGTTGGAGTAAGGGTTGTAGTTTGATGGTTTTCTCATGACACCTATGGCATTGGCTTGATCTGAATATGAGTCATGGTCATGTGGCTCTGTTGATTTAGCGGTTGTCAAAGATGCTATTTGTCGAGCAAGGCCTTCGACCATCTCTTTGACTTCTTTAATTCCTAAGCTTGACTCGCTAATGTTAATCTCATTCACTCCCTTAATTCTTCTTGTATTTCTGAGTGATCGACTCCGTTGTTGAGAATTATCCGATTGCCGTTGGAAAAATTCCCAAATCTCTGATGCGCTTTTGGACATTAACTCTCCTCCACTGGTTGCCATTAGCCATTCTTGCATATGTGGCAATAATCCCTCTAAAAAGTATTGGCATTGGTGTCATTTCTCGTACCCATGATGTGGACACTTCAAGAGTAGCCTATTAAATCGCTCCTATGCTTCGAAAAATTGCTCGTCGTCTCTTTGAGTAAACTCTGAAATTTCCCTGCGAATAGCATTGGTTTTATGAACTGGAAAATATTTATTTAAAAATTTAGTTACCATTTGTTCCCATGATATAATGCTATTAGCAGGTAATGTATTAAACCATGAACGAGCTCTATCTTTTAATGAAAATGGGAATAATCTAAGTTTAACATCATCATCTAAAAAATTCTCGTATTTAAAAGTTTGACAAATAGCATGAAAATCATTCAGATGATTATATGGGTCCTCATTTTCTAGGCCATAGAATGTGGGGAGATAGTTTAGCACACTAGGTTTTAATTCAAAACTCCTATCAGCTACATTTGGGTACCTTATGCATGATGTGCTCAAATTGGCTAAAGGACTAAAATAATCCTTAAAGGGCCTCTCTTGTGGTTCTGGTTGCTGATTTTGCAAATCTATTTCAAATTTCTTTTTAAAAACAGTGTGTTTGTGCGTGCGGAGTGTTTTTTTCAAATCAAGGTCTAAAGGTTCAAGATTAGGTGATAATGACCTTCGACCATGCATGCAAAGAACAAAATAAATGAAAATAAAATAAATAAAAATAAAGAGGAGAGAGAAATTATAATACTAATCTTGTGACGTTGTTATAACCTTATTATGAACATACACTGAAGTGCTAAAAAAAATACAAAAAATAGATTAACTAAAAATAAAATAAGAAGATAAATTACAACGAAAAATGAAAAATTAAATTACAGAAATATAAAGAAGAGAAAAAGAAACGAAATTAAATTACAGGAAAAAGATTTAAAAGAAAACAACAAAAAAAATTACTTAAAAAAATTAATTCTATAAATTAATAAATTAACAAAATAAACCAAAATTACAAAAAAAACTCAGAAATTAAATTATAGAAATTAAAAAAAAATAACTAGAAATTAAATTATTGAAATTTAAAGAAATTTAAATTACCAAAATTAAATTACAGATTCACTTTTTTTTAATTTTTTTTAATTTTTAAAATTTTTTTTATAATTTTTTTAAAAAAGCAATAAAAAAAATTTACTTAAAAAAAACTAATTCTATGAATTAATTCTATGAATAAATTAAAATAAATTAGAAGATAAACAAAATAAATTACAAAGAAAAGTAAAGCAAAAATTAAAGTACAGAAATTTAAAGAAATCACAGAATAAAATTAAATTGAAAAAATTTAAATTACAAAAATTAAATTATAGACTTATTTTTTATAAGGAAAAAATACAAGAAAACAAAAAAAATTAATTCAAAAAATTAAAATAACTTACCTCCCCACCAACGGCGCCAAAAACTTATTGTGCAAATATTATTGAACTCGTAAGCGCACGAATCTATTGTAGAATAGATTAATGGTGACGAGTGTCGATCCCACGAGGAGGTTGATTTTAATTATGTGCAGAATTAATTTTCTTTTAATGGGAACAATTAAATTATGGTAACTTTATTCTAAATTGTGTATTAAAATAGCGGGAATAATTAAGAATGAAACTGTTATAATAAAGCACTTGGGTATCCGGATCTGCATCAACATGCTCTATGAGCTAAATATTCTATATTAATACCAATTAAATCATAAGGGGGGATTCCACACCTCATGAACCACTCTCCAATAAGTATGGTGCCACGGGCCTATCGTGCCAAATAATAATAATCTTATACTAGGGTGCCGGTTTAACCAGGGCTGTATCTAGACAAGACTATTATTATTTATCGATGAAAAGTCAAAACAACCACAAATATTAGAGGGGAAGAGAAAGTAAATTTACCAAATTAAACCCATGGAACATGTTGAGACTTCACCTTCAACCCAAGCTCAAAAAGAAATTAGCTACTCATATTTTAACTAAGGATAAAAAAAGAAATTTTAGTAAAATACAAAGAAACTACAAGAATGAGAAGGAATTTTAGAAATCTAAGCTTAAAAATGAATTCAGGGGTATCAAATTAGGGGGGAAGCCCCCTTTTTATAGATACATTGAGTGAATCGTAACCATCGGATTAAAAACAGTTCGGATGCTCAGGATTGCACCACGTCAACAGTCAGCAGTCAATATTTGCACAGTAACGCTGTCTGAATAGTAAATAATCCCATGTATACACATGTACTGTACACACAATTTTTGCTCCACTGAGATGCTGCCACGTCATCGATCTACAGTACATAAGAAATTTAGTCCAATAAGATCGTGACACATCATCGGTCGATGCCACGTTATCGGTCGATGCCACGTTATCGGTGAATGCCACGTCATTGGTCAATGCCACATAAGCAGTCAATACCACATAATTTGTCCAATCAGATACTGCCACGTCATAGGTAGTTGTCATATCATTGGTCCGTATACATGAACAGTGTCGTGAACAGTATCATAAATAGTACCATGAACTGTACCATACGTATGAACAGTGTCGTATATGTGAACAACCACTTTTTCCTTTGATGCTCCTCTTAAGGTTTTCGACCGTCCTGAGTCCAAATATGACGTCCATTTTGCTGTCTAATCACTCGTTCATTGTGAAACGATCGTAATGCCCATAAAATACATAAAATACATAATTATAATAAAACACATATAATTAAATAACAAAATACTTAAATAAATAAAAGTAGCAATGTTAGTGAGATTTAAAGTGTAAAATAACGATTTTCTCCTTTATAAATATACACTTTCTAACACTCAACAGATGGTATTGTAAGGTACTTCTTATTTATATGGATTTGTATCTTGTATTCACCTATACATATATCTTGATTATCTAACTATTGATTATATATTTATGTTTTCAGTGAAGTCATTGTCTTTACTGATGATCAATATATTTCTAAGTATAACTTCATGAGCCTTTTGTCTAACACGTCTTCAAACCGAGAGATATATTATATATTGCCACTTACTGTATATATTATATGTTTGGATGTGTTATTGTTGCTTAATAGTAAATTCTCATTTACTGACTATCATTTTAGATTTTTACCATGATAGCGTATCACCTTACACTATGTGAGCAAGTTAAATATGGAGATGAACTAATTAATTGGTGTTTAACACTATATGCAGTGAGTGGTCAATTCTGTTATTTCTATGTTAATTAAAAAAGTTGTTTATATATAGTAATTTTTCAAACATTGTTACCTATGACAGGGTATTTCAACGTGCCTTATTTGTTGACATATCACTTATTTACTTATTAGTCTTTTGTAGCAATCAACACTTACTATTAGAGTTAACACAGGTGGTTTTGTATAAGCAGCCAGTGTTAAAAGAGTTTTTATGCTAGACTTTTATAGGTGCCAAAAGGTCATTTTCCAATTCTAAACTGATTAATTGTTCACTTATTATAGATGTATTGTATGGATATGAACATAATTTTTAATTTTTTAGATTTATGTTCAATTAATGATGACGTGTTTTTATTAGTTCCTATTCATCGTCTATGTTAAGGACTGATATTGTGAAATTTGGAACTCTCTTCCTAATGGTTAAAGGAATAAAAAATGAGAGCAACAAGCTTGAATAGTATGTTACATGTATTTAGTGTGTTCTTCAATTCGATAACGTCCCTCTGTGTGTGTGTGTGTGTATACATGAAATTTGTAATTTTATTTTCAACTTGGTAATTGCATTCTCTTGATTCCATATTTCATTGTAAATCGCCTTGAAATGCCAAATCATCAACAAACTTCATTTGATTTCCTATCCAGTCTGCAGAGAGGCTCTAAAACAACCATTGATTGTGGAATTTATGTCATCAAATTCATGAAGACTCCAGGGCTCATTCCTAATAAATCATAAATTGTAACAATTTAAATGTTTAAATTTTTATATTAACTAATAAATGCCTAATTGTTTTGATCAACCATTTGAACTTCTATATGCTATTTTCTTTTTATAATTTCTTAACATGATTCTCAAGTGAAAGATTAGCGATTCAACTTATAGACTCGGCCTTTAATAAAGCACGAGGCTGATTGCTTACTTGAGTAAATATAACATTTGAGGAGCATGTTGCCTAAGTAAAAGTTATAGCGTTTATACAGAAAGTGAAAAGATAAAAACTGGGTATGAAAGCTCAAGCGAAAAGTCAGAAAAAAAAATCCAAAAAAATTATGGGCATAAAGCTTCACATATAGGTCTTACTGATGGGATTTAGGTGATAACATTGCATTTTATTATTGTAGTGTAAGTCATGGAATATGTGGTCCATGTGTTTTCTGATTGACCTTTGTAGTAACCATTACCATATTTTGGAAGATGTGTCATTGTTATTGAAGCAAAATTGTGATAATATAGTGTACATTCTTGCACTTTGCTTATATAATGTTTAATTTTTTTGTCTTATGTATTGTCCTTGATGGTAGAACATGGAAGTCCAGATTATGAAATGCATGCATGGCAAATTTCAATTAGTCGATTAATCCATAAACAGGCTGTTATCTTCTAAAAATTCAAAAAACCTGTGGATAGATGTCATTTTGCCATTTTCTATTAAATGACTACTCGATAACATTACTCTTAAAGCCAAACTATTTACGGATAAATGTTTGCCAATCATTTTATCAGTAAATGGCCAATCGTCTATTCTTGAAATGTAGACTTCATCTCTAGTGGATAACAGTTGGTTTTTATCTTAATAAATAGCTAGCCGTCTGTTGCCATTGCATTATCTCTATCTCTAGTCCATAGTGGATGTCTGTTATCTTAATAAATGGTCAGTTGTCTATTACCATGTTGTTCAACTCATCTCTAGCAGAAGTCGAACAGTAGTTTCATACACATAGTTAGCCGATAACAACCAGAATGTCAACCCACATTTCATTGATATCGGCTAATTGTTTTATGTAAAAATGGCTAGCCAGCAGTTGGCATAATGGAGGCTTTATTTCTGGTCCATTTTGGTAAGTTATTTTTCACTTAAACGTCAATCTGATAGTGTCAAGTTGAAGAATACCATGATTTGTAAAAAATACAATGAGCCATCTTTTAAGTCTACAAGTTCCATTTATTTCCAATAATATATTCTTAACTCAATATATTTTACTAAATTTATATCACAAATGAATTTAAAATTTCATTTTCTCTCGAGCAAGTTGGAATATATGCAGTGCTGTTTTATTCCACCTTCATGACATGGAATATGTGTCGATATAAGATTCTAGAAAAATCTATCATTTAAGAAGGGTAAGTTATTTTATTTATGTGTTTATTATAAATGATAGTCCACTTTAAGTCAATATTGCCAAATTATGTTAGTATGTAGTGGTGACTATCAGTGCATTTGAAGCTATTAAATTGAATTAAGCTTGCTTTTTCATGAATCTCTTCCCTAATCTAATGAAATACCTTAATTGTAAAGATGTTTGTGGTATGCTTTTCTAGGCTATGCAAGTGTATGGTGAAGATAGGGATACTATACTTAGTTTTGAACTCATCTTCTACATTAGTGGCATGCATGCTACCAAGTGCAAGATGAATTTGTTGGAAGAATTCATATAATTTTAGTCGGTATTGGATACAACAATTGAGATAAGAGCTTATACTCTCACATTGTTAAGTACTTCACATATGAGCAAAAAATCTTCCTTTAAGACAAGCCTTGCCCTATTTATGTCGTTTTGATGCAGTTTTTTAACCTAAGCATTTTTGTACAATGTCAAATGATCAAGTAAGGCAAATCACTATTGGTCAAATTCATTTGAACTTATACCTATCAATATAATATCACGAAATCTGTAGGCGGGTCTTCATTTTTAATATTTTCTTGTGTATTTCTCTTTAAATGCCAGCAACAAAGATTGTAAGAAGATTCTACAAAAACTTTTTTAATTGCCTTTGACATTGTTTTATCACTATCAATAATCATGGACTTTAACTTTCGATTTTCTATAGCAGAAAAAAAAGTTTAGAGAAGCCATGTGTACAATTCAACTATCTCATCTGCGAGTAAGACAAACCCAAACACCATGGTCTTACGATGATGGTTGGTGCTAATAAGGGTTACAAGTAACTTATGATATACATTAGTTTTGTATGTTGTATCAAATGCTTGAACATTACCGGTGCATTCATAATCATATCGTGCTATATAGCTAGTCTAAAATAGGTTCTATAATCTATTCTTATAGTATAATGTGTACTCTTGATATAGGCCAGAATCATTGTTAGATTTTACAATAATATGCTATAGTTTCTGCAGAATCAATATCATTGATTTCAGTATGTCTTTTTACATCTAATCTATTTTGTAAATCCTTCCATTTGAACTTGAGATTTTATCTTAGTTTGATCACTCATATAATCCACAACTTGGCAAGTCTTTACACGAACATGCCTCAAAGCCTTAGGTTGAGGAAGATCTCCTTCAATAACATGTCGATGTAAATAAAGAAAATGTACCTCGTTTGGAGAACTCAATGGATTATTTTGCTCAGTTTTGAATTCAGTGACAGTATTCTTGCTGCTGAAATTATCATAATTCAATTGAAACGCTGCTTTAAAACCCGTATATGTTATTAGTTGATGTTTTGCACTCTATTTGTTAAATATTTCTTAGCCATATATCCATCCAAAATTACAAACTCATAGATGGATCGTAGTCCGTCTAGACTTTGCATGATGAAGTTCATTTTTCTAACACTAAAACTAACCATTCTTAAATAATTTATGTACCATGCATCTGCATCTTCTACTAAATCAAATTGAGATCTAGGTACATCAGATGGATGTGCCTCAACAACATCAAATGCAATACTCATTGATGAATCCTAAAAAGTAAGAGTACAAAATATGGATATAAAATTTAGAAAAAATAATAATGAGTATATCAATAAAGACTCATCCAACAGTGCACTTGTTTCATCACAAAAATTTAAAAATAAAAATGTGGTGTAAAGATAAAAGTAAGTATTTTACTTAAAAATCTTGCTTTAAGAAATCAACAAATAAGATCTCTGATTGCCAGTTGCACTTGCAGTAGCAATGGAGGTGAAAAAAATTCTCTCCTAAAGTGAGTGAGTAATGGTGAGGAGGTTATATTGAAAATAAAAAATAAAAAATATATATACATATGAAATTAATGAAGGGACAATGACATTAATTAAGAAAGAGTGAGTGAGTTATAAAAGCAATAATAAATGCACTATTGGAGTTAATGGACAAAAATACGGGGTATTTGAAAAATAAGTACATGAAACATGGAACAGAAAACATGAAATGCGAAATCCAAAAGACGCAACTAGCGACGTAAAATATGAAAACCTTATTACAGTGAACATAAGTATGAAATATGAAACATCGAACATAAAATATGAAACTTGAACGTAAACACGAAATAGGAGGCCAAAAAGAAAAATTATGGGATACTTAAAATATAATTGCATGAAAAGTTGAATATAAAATATGAAACATGAAACCTAAAATATGCAACTGTTAATGTAAAATATGAATCCATCTATCACAGTGAACATAAAACATGAGATATGAAATATTAGACATGAAACACGAAACTTGAATGTAAACATTAAACAAGGGCAAAAAAGAAAAATTTTGGGGTATTTGGAAAATCGGTCCATGAAACATATAACAAAAAACATGAAATGTGAAACCTAAAAGATGCAAATGTCACCATAAAATATGAATATATTTCGTCACAGTGAACATAAAATATGAAACATCAAACATCAAACATGAAAACATGAAATGTGAACGTAAACATGAAATGCGGGCAAAAAAGAAAAATTTTAGGGTATTTGAAAAATAAGTGCATGAAACATGAACTAGAAACATGAAACATGTAACCTAAAAGGCACAACTCCCAACGTAAAATATGAATACATCTATTATAGTGAGCATAAAACATGAAATATGAAACATAAAACTTGAATGTAAACATAAAACAAGGAAAAAAAATTTTAGCGTATTTAGAAAATCAGTACATGAAATATTGAACATAAAACATGAATTGTAAAACTTAAAAGATGCATCGATCAACGTAACATATGAAACTTGAAATGTTAAATGTGAGACATATTTCATAAAAAAAAAATTAAACTAATTTTTTAAAAATTCATTTTATTTCTTTTTTAAATATTATAATAAAATTTTTTCCTATTTGACTTATTTAATTACCTTTTTTATCCAACAATATTATAATTTCTTCAATATTATTTGTTTTTATATTTTTTTATTTATATTTATTTAAATTCAAAATATATGTAAATCGCAGCAGCTGGTTGAAAAATCGATTGCTGCCAATTGTTTGGCTGCCATATGGCAATCAAACAACATGGGGGTCAATAAATTAACCCCTCTATGATATAGGGACTTTCAATCCCTGTATCATAATCACTTCTAGTGTTTTGATACTAACTGGTAAATCCTTATTTTTCTATTATCTTTTATCATTTTGTTTGCTCACTTGTGTTCATGAGATTTTTATTTGTTTTTAAGTGATGCTTATTTAAGTCCAAATGACATCCTTTAGTTATTAATATTTATCATGAAGGAGAGGTGAAATGATTGTTTATTGACTGATGTGTTATATATCGTTGGCATTATTATTTATTTTTTGTGATTTTGATTTTAATTTATTTAATTAGGTGGAGCAATTATATTAGGCCTGAATTGGGACTAGATGTGAACTAATCTTATGCATCTTACAAGGCTGTTTAGAATTATAAAGAGGGCCAAAGCTCTAAGTTCTAATCAAAATATTGGATTTGTGATCTGGTTATTGAATCAGCCAAAACAAAATTTGTAAATGCTTTTTTGTCACTATTATTTAACAAAAATTCTTGTCTTTAGTTTTAAAAGGTGCCTTCAGTCCACTCACTGTTCATGTGAGTGGTGTAAGTTACAATTGAATGTAACTTAGTATTACCCCTAGTTTTATGTTATGCTAACACAATTAAAGTTGATTTAGTGTATACATTTAATGTAATGTATTTTTTTCTAGTATATTTGTAAAAGTTTAATTTCTTCTTACTGCTCTTTAATTAGGGTCTTAAAAATACACTAGCAGCTAGTGCTGATAAGGATGAGGAAGATTTAAAAGGGAGGACAATGCTGCATCTTACCCATAACTACGTTGAGGTAAAAACAATCTAAACCTTAGCTGTCCTTACTTATTTTTCTTGTTCCTTTTTGTTTGAGTTTTAAAGGCAGGGTGTATGATTTGGATAGAAATAAATATTACTTAATGTTTTGTGTTTTTGATTATTTAGTAGAGGAAGTGCTAGTAATGTCAATGACAAACTAGTATTTGTGCTGACTGAGGCTTTCTAGTGATAGTTTGAGCGGTATCAAGTAAGTCTTCCACCAAGTTTTAGGCAAGTTGGGCATGCAAAATATCTATGCACCAACCTGAGATGGAGTATAGAAGATTATCATAATTATTTCCTATTTAGTTGTGATTAGGTTCATGTAGTTATTTCTTATTATGTTTATCTCTTATTCTTTAGGAACAAGTTTGTACGAAGGGCTATAAAAGGTCACATATAAAAAATATGAATGTAAGAAGAAATTTTATCAGTTCCTCAGATCTTCAGTTTGAAAATAAAATGTCATATCTAAACACCATTTTATAGAATTTGTTTTGAAAGAAAAAATTTCTAACAATTTTTCAAAACCATTCGTTACTCTCATAACTTGGCAATTAAGGAACTTATACAATTTTCATAGAGGATCTAAACATATAAGGAAAAGCTATTAAAAAACAAAGCCTAATAAAGATATGAGCATCATAAAGAAATAAAAGAAGTAGTGGAAACTATAATATACAAAGAGCAATTAGTAAACCTATATGTTAAGAATCTTCTATCAAAGGAATATAAAAATGTACCAATAAGGTGTCGTATTATAATTAGTATGTTACATATGGAAAACCATACTTGTATAATCATTCTCTGGACGATTTAAAACTAGCACTTGGGGCACTCTACTTCATAGTCGAGGGACTGATTATGTCAAAGAATCGGCTTATAAATATTCCTAAAAATTTCAACTTTTATCTTTATATATAGGAAAAAAAGACCTACCTTAGGGATAATTGTTAACGATGCAAAAAGACCAAAACACCATAGTTATTTTGTGTTTGATCATCAGCCTCCCTATGCATTTTATTTTGGGTGTGCTATTCATCAAACTCCACAAAATTCCTCAGCATCCGCCAACCACAACTTGAAGACATTTTAAAATGGAAAGTCTAAACAATAAATGAAAAATTTTCATACAAAATCAATTGATAATTTAGATATCCCAATGTATGAATCTCAATATCATATGTAACTCGTCTTTTAGATAATAAATTTTATAATTTATAAAATTATTCGACCATTATTTTAGTATTGCGCTTTAGTTATTGTTGGGACAAATAACATTACTCGTATCAAGTTCCTCTATCATCTTATAAATATCGGTGCAATAATGTATTTGTAAAACGAAAATATTATCAATAAAAGTAACTTATTATTAACTAATAGCTACCACGAAAGGCTTGTGGTATTTGTTCCCTAGCCATTGCATACAACACGTGCACAGATATTTTGCTATTCGGGATTTTAAACTGTACAAAGGAACAGGACGGTTTGGAAACTAATAAGAGGATTAAAAATGTCATCACATCGTATCGAATCGGAACCATATACGTATAATCACTCTTTGGACTGCCTGTCTACTGGATCCCATATTTCATTCTAAGGCCCAAAGCAAAGTCATAGATGTCCTGACGATCAGCAAGGGAGGCAGACACACTCTCCTTCTGTGAGCACCTCTTGGCCCAGGCAATAAGCTTGGGGCACTCTGCTTCAATGCTGAAATTCCCAAAAGCCTCGTACGTGTAAAACCATGTTGTGAATGGAACCAACGCCACATCTACAAATCCAATACTCTCGCCACCAAAGAAGTTTTTGTCTCCGAGCTCTGCTTCCATGTTCTTCAAAAACCCTATCATCTCCTTCTTTGCTGCCGCTTGATCTTCTCCTTTCCCCGACCAAATCCTCTTCCCGATACCGTATATCTATATAAATCATGAGCAAACACATAAAAGTCCGCGTTAAGTATGACATGTTGTAAACATGAGTTTTAAAATCTGAAAAATGATTTTTTTTAATAATACTGTGAGAATAATATGTGCATAAAATTGTTAGGATAAAACCAACAGAAAAATAATCAAATTTTTTTAAATTTTTGTTTACTATTTTATCCTTTTATCCTTAACGTGATAAGAAAGTCTTTGATGCATTTTGGAAAAGAAATAATATATTTCAATGAACTATTTTAATTATTCTTCCCTTCCAAACAATAATTGTAAGTATTTACCACATTCATTAAGTACCATAAAACTATGACTCGAAGCCTATAGTTTAAGCCATAAATACTATATAACAATACCAAACAGAACGCAGTTAATTAAAAGAATATAATTATTAAGCGATGCATGGCTAGGGAACTTACATTTTTGTCAACATAATCAGCCCAAAACCTGGCTTGAGATCGAAGGTAAGGATCAGAAGGCATAAGAGGAGATTTCTGATGCCAAACTTCATCAATGTATTGAATGATAATAAGGGATTCACAAATGGGTTTCCCGTTATGAATCAGAACAGGAATTTTTTTGTGAACCGGATTCATTTCAAGAAGTAAAGGGCTCTTATCGAACAAGTTCTCTTCTTTTGACTCATATTTGATTCCCTTCTCAGCCAGTGCAATTTTCACTCTCATTGCAAAAGAACTCGGCCAAAAGCCCAATAAAACCACATTCTCAGCCATTTTTGTTGCAAGAGCCTGTTAATTAATATTTAGTTACTTTAATTTTGTCTGCTGAATCAGAAATAAATATGCAGGGCATGAGCTATATTTATAACAATCCGTGAATCAGCTCTGATGTCATTGCTTTGCTTGTGTGGTCCAATATTTGCCTTGTTGTTTCTACTTAAAACCTTTTATCTTCTTCAAAAAAGGAAAAAGAAAAAAAATAAAAATAAAAACCTGTACCAGTCAACCATCTGACATTGAAAAGTCTAACACGCATGTTTCCTCTGGAAGGCCGCCTCTCAACATCTTCCTTGTTCATCAAGTATTAACTACTATTAATTATTTTCATTTGATTCTATCTACTAATTTCCTAATTTATCCTGCCTCACCCTCGTTATATTAGTTTTTTTAGTAAAACTTAACGTTTACAAGTGTGAGGTTCCAGCTATAATTAAGCTCAAGCATTTCCAACTTAGAGCAAGTTATATACAGATATATCTCATTCAAATAAACAATACAATGTTGCTAAGCAAATAGTACTTTGCGAATTTTTTTTTAAGATAAAAAAACCAACTTTGGTCAAACACAATGTTGAACACATAGTTTATTTTCAGTTGTATGGCACAACACGGCTATCAATAGGATGTGCTGAACCTGAGATTTTGTGGGTTGCTTACAAAGTACCAATTTTTATTATTTATTCGAATGAAATTTTTAAAAAATCATGTGGTTATCAGCTATTTAGTTTCTGTTAACATTTTGTCAAATATAATATACTTTCGAAGGAAAATGAGCATATATCTTGTTTGCAGAAGTTAAAGCAAAATCTTCCTGATACTTTAACATTAGTTCAAACTCATAATGGTCTTGCTTTATTAATCCTTTTACTGATATACTTTTATTTTGAGAAAAATAATATCGACACCCCTAAAATTTGAGAAAATTATAACTAATACCTCTAATTTTTTAAAGAAGGATACCAAGACTTCTTTTTTACTATTATACTCTTTATCTCTATTATTCTAAAAAATTGACCATAATATTTTATGAGAAAGAAAACTATAATCTTAAAATAAATGTTTAATAATATATATGTTTTAAAATAATTTAAATATTTAAAAAATATTTTAATATTTTATAATCTATTAGATACATCTTATTATATTAAAGTAAATTTTGTGATAAATAGCTCATAATATTAAAATAAATAAATTAAAAATTTAAAAATTTGTAATATTATGTAAAATAATAATTTAACAATGTTAGGATGTGAAAATTTTTTTAATTGTAAAAATTATTTAATGAAAATATTTATTTAAGATCTCTACAATAAATAAAAATATTTTATTAAAATAAATATAATAATTGAAATATTAAAATTTATTAAAATAATAAAATATTTAATATTATTAGTCTACTGCATATATTATATTATTTTTATAGTATTTGTATTTACAAAGAATTTTAAATTTAATTTTTAATAATAATAGAGATAAATAGTATAACGATCAGCAGGGGTCTTAATGTCTCTTTTTAAAAATTTCAAAATGTTAGAAATTATTTCTCGAAACTTTGAAAATGTAGATATCTTTTTTCCTTATTTTAATTTTATCTATTTGATTCAAATCTGTTACTATTTTGTTTTAACTCCCTAAAGAGCATTTTCATCTTTTTACCACTAAATTACAAATTAAAAACATAAAGGAATTAGGACTTTCTACCCTAGTAACTAAATCTGCCCAAAGATCACTTCTCAAGACAAAATCAAGTTGTACCACACACTCAAATGAATCATATAATCAATAAAGATTTAACAAATCTGAAACAAGCTAATTGTAATCTAACAAGATAACGCGAATCAAAACTAGATAAGAATCAAAAGCTCTCAAGAAATTGCGTGGTTCATTCTTATTCAAGACCTGCATCCACGGATGGATCAACTAGTGACAGCTTTATTGATGATTCAATACTTTGGTTACAAGAGTACAAAGTTGAGATTACAGAGAACAAAGCAAAGCTCTCTCTCACAAGAACCGCACCCTACAACTCTCTAGAATTGCTTTGTAACAGACTGGAAAAACCAGCTTACAAGGCTTGAGCATAACAACCTCAGCAACCCAGATTGTCCAGATTCCTTCCATGTGTCCCATGATCGTTATAACAAAATTAATCACTTAAGAAATCACGAGCTGAATCATGTGAGTTCATTTTAATTCGTTGTGTCCAAAACACAGCTAATAGATACTGTTTTGAACTCAAGTAAAAATGCTCCAAACATGCGACTTCAATATCACAAGAGAGGTTGCAGAATGCCGTCGTTTAGCCACTGGTGTTTGTATTCACAACACACCCAACAATGCATTAGAATACTAATGCGGAAATTGTAATAAACTAATCAGATAAAAATTAATTCCAAAAAAAATGTAGAAAGTAAGAGGTCATTAACTTTCTCATAATATTGTATAAAAGATGCTGAAAACAGGATTCTTTTAAATTTCAATTACATTGATATTCATAGTGTGATTATCTATCAATTTAACTCGTAAAATGAAACAGACGGTAGGATTATTAATTCAAACAATTAATAATCTTTAAATTACCACTGTTTCATGGGTCATTTTATGATTTCATAATTGTAGAATTTATGCTTAAATTAATTCAATTAAAGTTATTTCATTTGTTTTTAGTATTTTTTTGTTTTCGATTGACAAATGATTTTTTTTGTTTATAATAAAAAAATTTCTAAATTATTTTCACTATATTATGTAGAAGCCATGTTAATTGTTTTAACAATTATAAGTTTTATATTAATTTACTTATTTTAACTTTCATTCATTAATTTTGTATGTAATTTATAAATTTGTATTTATCAAAACATTTATGCTGTAATTTTATAATGACATTGTTGAAGTTTCCCTATTTCACACTAAAGATAGCTCGAATGACCAAGTGATCTATTGGTTCAATTACTTTTATGATACTATAATGTATACAACCACGATGATAAATCCAAAAAGTTTGTTAACATGAATTTCTTGCTTAGAGACCGTCCATATTGCTTTTGCTTAAAGTTTCAATATGATAACTATTTTGGTGAATATGTTTGAAATTCAATAGATTTATTGAAACTAGTTACTTGTTACAACTAAACTGATTAGCTGGACTAGTGACTACATTTTACTTGTAGAATATACTATATTCAGTTTACTTCTAAGTTTATTTTTTACATAAAATTTGATAAAGTACTTTAATTACTAAATTTTCAAGCAAAATTATTTTTTTTAATAACATTGAACATTTCATTAATCATTTAAGATTAAGAAAAAAAAACTAGTTATGTGACATTATTCAAATAGTTATATAGTAAATGTGATAAAATTCGAAGTTTAGGCAGTAGTGTGTACTTACTCCAAAGTGAGCATGTAGGTGATCAGTAATTATGGGTTTACAAATTTATTATACAAATAATTATTAATTTCTGTCAAAAAATTTGTATTATCCCAACTATAGTAAATGCAATAAATTAATGGCTTTAAAACTGTGAAAATTCTATTAATTTTATGAATATTAATATGTCCATTGATAATTAATTAATTATAAAATATTTAATAAATGACGATTATTAATTTATGAAAATATTCCTTAGTTTTGGAAAATATTATCACGTTTTTGTTATTTGTTTATCTTAATTTAGTATTTATTATATGTTTTTTGATAGCATATAGTTGTCTTACGTTGGTAACAACTAGATTATTGTAGGCTTTTTATTTTTCTATGTTAAAAATGACGTATAGAGCTCATTCATGCTTGCTGTAAAACGGCAAAGCAAACTAAAATTTTGAATTACAAAAATAGTCACAAATTGATGTGGGAATAAATATATGGAACGAACATAATCAATAATGAAAAAAATTAAATTTGGGTGTAGTATACAATATTAATTACTGATTGAAATAAATTTTAATTTGAGATATTAGGAATTATTAATACAATCATGCGAATGAAGCAATGACATTCCGTATATGTATTTATTGATATAATTAATATTTATAAATTGCATTATATACTGTAAGATTATTTAAGTTTGATATAATCAAATATAAAAGGAGAAGTGAGTTAATAGAAGTATGGAACTGTCCGATTCACACATCTACGTGTATAAAATGAATAGATAGTTTTTTAAGAACATAATAATTTTTTATTAGATATGGATAGTATTTTAAAAATATAAGAATTTTTTTATTAGATGTCAATAAATATAATAAGTCAAAGTCTTAATATTTAAATGGATTAAAGTTAAAAGCCCAAAATCCCTTTTTCTTTTTTGGGTTGAGAAAAGCTCAAAATACTTAATATATTAGTATTAGACTTAACAATTAGAAGGGGTATTGCAGGCTTAATTTAAGCCTCTCGTGAGTCTTAATTAAGTCTGCCTATGTGTACGTGTGTATGTGTGTGTATATATATATATGATTACTAGTGAAAATTTAAACTAAAAGTAAAATCTTTAACTGAATTAACATATGAATTAAATATTTGACTAATTCATATTTAGTCCCAAAATTGTTTTTAGTTAAAAATAATTATTTAAATTTCATATACAAATAAATAAATGGCCTAATTTAATAAATTTAATTATTATTTAAAATTAGTTGCTTTGCTTTTACTATAAACATAACAAAATTGTTAAATGTAATCAACAATGTGCATTTCAAGTTGCAATAGAATATTTTACTATTGAATACAAATGACAATGCATAAGAGCCTGTTGTAGTAAATTTCTACTAACAACATGTTGTTTAAACTGTTGCTGAAGTGAAATGATGCTTTAATTGCACATTATCATTTCACTTATGAAATCTGACAAAATCAAATAATGGCTGTGAAAATATATTTCACGACAGATCATGAAGCATGTTATTATAGGTCAACTTTTAGCAACTTTCAACAATCCGCAAGATGCAAACATTGTTAAATATCATATTTTACAACACACATAATACGCACATTGTTAAATTACGATTGTCTTATCTATTTTTTCTTGTAGTGAAATTTGATAATTTAAGTAACAAAACTCTAGATTTTCAAACAAGCACAAGGTCTAATTCGTATAGAATAAACATCAATAAATTAATGCATAAACACTTAAACAATGATAGCAAAGAATGTGTTAAATTATTACCCCAACAATATTGATTCGGACTCTCATACTCTAATTTTGCCCAAATTCTTCGCAACACTTTCTAGGATTATGTCTAGAGTATTGTAGCTTAAGAATAATGGCTTTGAAGCTTAATGACAATGTCTTGTGAGGTACATCATTATTAGAGAGAGAAAGAGAGAGTGAGAAGGAAAGAAGAGTGCTTCAATTCATTTAGAGAGAGAAATTTATCATGACCATAGATTTTTTACTTAAAACAAATTTAAGATTTTAGGTTTCCATATGCACCATCTATTAAAACGTCGTAGTATCAATGGTTTCTAGGTAACTTAATTTAATTTTAAATGTTTATTTACTTGCTATAAAAAAAATTTAAAATGCAACTCATAGCTCAATGGCTTATGGTTTAAAATTTTAAATTTATGGCTTAAAGGTCATCATTTTAATTACTTGTATATACAAAATTAAAATTTTACTTTTTTAACTACTAATATCTTAGTGTCAAAGGTCTTTGATGTTTAATTTATAGACATCATAATATTAGCCATTTGTGATACTAATCTATTAAATATGAAAAATAACCCAAAGGCGTGTAACTATTGATACTTTTTAATAAAGTATCACAAGAAAAGTGTCCCCAAGACTATTTTCCTTGCGCTGTATGGAATCTCATCTCATTAGTGAGAAAAGAAAGAGGTCAAAAAATATCCCATTGATATTACATTTGAAAATTTTGTTGTTGTATTCAACGGTATTATGGATAGGTGAGAACATGGTGGAGTTTATTCAAACTTTAAATAAGGAAAAACTTAAAGAAAACAAAAACAATTGAAATTTGATTTCATGATTGAATTTGATTAATGAAGAAGTATAGGGCAATAATTTTTTAGACAACATGTAATGACAATAACATAATGGAATTTGTTATTTCAATTCTAGGAGATGCATTTCATGGCTTACAAATTAGTGCCGACATAGATGGATAACATGGTATGGAAATTTGATAATGTCCTGACTTATTGTTGTTGGCACCTTGAGGTTTATAAAATTATACATGGTTATGATTTTTTTTTAATTGGATATATCTGTTAAAATGTCAGCCCACCACCAATTTTATACAAGCCCAACATTAGGAGCCCAACTCATGGAAGCTTTCATGGGTAGGTAATATAGAGAAAATATCTTCAAATTAATTAAATATTATCTAAATTATTCTAAGGTTAAGTTTAAATGAAGGGTTAATATTTTTTAGTAAAATTCAATGTGTATGGTTGTGATTAATTTTAGTTTAGTATAAATACCCTAGGTGGCTTACAGTTTAGGCATCAAGGTAAGCACTTGATCTTGTAATAAGTGTTTAAGCTGTATAACGTGTGTTGTGTGTTGTGCTTGTGTGATATTGTAAAATATCAATAATATCTATTTATTCTTAGCATTTTTTTCTATAACCCAAATAGTTTCTTATTTATTCAAATAGGTCCTCTTTAGAGTTATATTCAACAATTGTTATCAGAGTTAGGTTGGTCAGGGACTACGTCGAGGAGTCACTTGATGATTGTGACAGTTCGTAGCTATCAGAGAAGAGGGCATGCCTGGATCGTGTGGCAGAGCTTCATTGGATCATAAAGAGTTTGAAACTTTACAAGTTTGTAATTGGAGAACGAGCTTATTTGGCATAGTTAGAGTCTTGCCAACACAATGGGTGACTTCAAGTTGTTGGGGGAATTAAGAAGGTCAACAATAAAAATTATAATACATAGACAAATTTAATGAAGTCTTACCTTTAAAGACAAGATCTTTGGGAGATCGTTGGCGGTAATGAAATGAAACCACCAACAGAGAATGATACTTGGAAGAAATGGACGATTAAAGTAGGTAAGGCTATGTTTGCAATCAAAGTCACCATAGAAGAGAAAATGCTATAACATATAAAGCAAGCTAAAACTCCGAAGGAAGCTTGGGACACTTTTACGATAACTTTTTCGAAGAAGAACAACACACGACTACAACTTTTGGACAATGAGCTATTGTCAATTACATAAGCAATCAAGACAATAGATTAGTACTCCACCAAGGTAAAGTCCCTATACTATAAAATCTTTGAGTTAAATCCTACTATTGAAATTTTTGAATTTGGAATGAGAAAGATAATTATCTATGGTTTAAGGCCCGAGTTTAGAACCTTTGTTACAGCAGTTCAAGGTTGGCCAACTCAGCTAACACTTAAGGAATTTGAAAATTTGCTTGCTAATCAAGAAGTGATTGACAAGCAAACGAGTAGGGTCTCAGTAAAAGTGACGAGGAAGCACTCTACTCTAATAAAAGAAGTCAAAGGTTCAGATGTCATAGTAGTGGTGGATTTAAAGAAGATAATGGTAGTCCAAAAGGTAGCCCACAAGTGGAGGAAACACAAAAGCATCACGACAATAGTGGTCAATTTAAGCTAAAGAAGCAGTTTGAAGGATATTGCTACAATTGTAGAAAGAGAGCCCATATGAATTAAGATTGTTGGTCTAAAAAAAGGTTAGAAAAAAGTAATACTGCCATTTCCAAACAACAGAAGGATAGTGAAGAATAATAGAAAGTTAAAGCGTTAGTTGCCATCGAGAAAAAGGGGCTAACTCTTGCAGTTACAATGCTTAGATTGACTATGAGAATGACTGGATCATTGATTCAAGATGCTCAAATCACATGATCGGTGATAAAGAGAAGCTACAAGACATGACTAAATGCAAGGGAGGTCATGCGGTAATGATGGCAGATAACTTGTGACTACCAATAGTTCATGTTGGTAATATGATACTTGCACCACAATACAATGCTAACAAGGTAACGCTTTAAGATGTGTATCATGTCCTAAGTATGAAGAAAAACCTATTTTCGGTATTACAACTAACAACATCAGGCCACTATGTCTTGTTCGATCCTCAAAATGTTAAGGTGTACAAGGACTTGAAGATCTCGGGGACACTAACTATAGAAGGGCGAAGGTTAGAGTTTGTCTATATACTATCAGTAGAGTCTGCCTATATAGACAAGACTCGAAGAAACGAGACAATAGAATTGTGGCTGCACGATTAGAACATGTCAACTATCATAAGCTGAAAGTGATGATGAATAAATTTATGCTCAACAGTCTACCTCAGCATGATATAAGGGTAGACACAGTGTATATAGAGTGCTAGTATGATAAGGCGGATCAATTACCATATGTAGAGTTAAAATACAAAGCTAAAAAACAATTGGAGCTAGTTCAATCTGATGAGTTTGAGACTGTCAAGCAACCTTCTATTAGTGGCATGCGATATATAGTTACATTCATCGATGAATTCTAAGGTATATCTAGGTTTTCTTTGTGAAAAAAAAGTCAGATACATTTTCAAAGTTTAAAGAATTTAAAGACATAGCCGAAGGAGAAGTAGGAAATAAGGTTTGTTGCCTACGCACAAACAATAAATGAAAGTATACGTCACATGAGTTCTCTTAGAATCTCTGAGAAAATAAGATACGCCATCAGTTCACTTGTGCTAACATGCTATAGTAGAATGGTATAGCAGAATGAAAGATTCGACATCTTGTAAAAATTTGTTAAAGTATACTATATGCAAAAAATATGCTAAGAAGGTTTTAGGTAGAGCCTATGAAGATGGCAACTCATGTGATCAACAAACTTCCTCAATCTAAACTAGGATTCATATCACCCTACGAGAAGTTGTGGAATTTAAGGCCTACAGTCAACCACTTTCAAGTATTTGGATATGTGTGCTATGTCTTTATGCCAAGTCACCCCATGAAGCAAATTTGATAAGAAGGCAATTCATTGCATCTTTATTGAATATGATAACCCAAAGAAAGGTTGAAGGTGTTATGATCCTATGAATGGACACTGCTACACAACATAAAATATGGTGTTTGATGAAGCATCTTTATGGTGGTTTTAAAAAAAAGATAGAGCTATCGAATTCAAAAGAAATTGAAGATCAGGATGAAGGAATGAATTGCAGAAATTCATCTAAGTTAAGAAGAACCCAAAGACTCTGATGAATTAAAGGATGATTATGGCCAAGAAGAGGCACCAAGGCCTTGAAAGACAGGTGTTTATCAGAGCTATATTAAAGACATAAAACAAAACAAACTAGAGCTAATAACCCGTAAATCTTAGCTTAGAAGATCTAAAAGAGTGTGAAAGCCAAATCTTAGGTATGCTAATACAACAGTTATAGAAAAAAAAAGTAAAAAAACCTAAGTATTTGAAAAGGTAGCAAGAAGTCCTCACTAGATAAAGGCAATGAAGGAATAGATCGATGCAAACCAATATCCTTCAAATGGGTGTACAAGATCAAGAGACTCCTAGATGGTTCAATCGAAAGGTACAAAGCTCAGTTGGTAGCTCGAGGGTTTTTACAACAGTGTAGGCTAGACTATAATAAAACATTTAGCCTAGTGGAAAAGCTCATAATAGTAAGGGTTCTACTTACACTAGCAGCCAATAAGAATTGAGGTTTATGGCAAATGGATGTAAAGAATGCATTCTTACATAGAGAGTTGGATCAGGTGATCTATATGATCCAACCAAGGGGATTTGAGAATAAAGCTCATTCATAATATGTATACAAGCTTAAAAAGGCGCTTTATAGTCTAAAGCAAGCACCAAGGGCATAGTACAGTAAGATTGCTGAGTTTCTAACTTATGATGGTTACTCAGTGGCACATGTAGATTCTAGCTTGTTCGTCAAAGCTAGTGAAGTTTGTGATCGTATTGGTGTATGTGGATGATCTTATTCTCACTGGAAATGATTTATAAGAGATTCATCAAATGAGAGAAAACTTACCAGTTCGCTTCCAAATGAAGGAGCTTGGTCAGCTTAAGCATTTTCTTGGTCTAGAAATAGATCAAACAAAAGAGAAATATTTCTTTGTCAAGAGAAATATGCCAATGACTTGTTAAAAAAGTTTAAGATGCTCGAGTGCAAGCCAATATCAACCTCAATGGAGGTCAATACAAAGATGTGCACATATTAAGGCAAAGATTTAGAAGATGAGACGATGTATTAACAATTCATAGGTAGTTTGATCTACCTAACTCTGACTCGACCTGACATCTCATATACAATCAGTGTGATGAGTCGATATATGCAAAATCCTAAGAAGTCACACTTGGAAGCAGTTTGACGAATACTGCGATACGTGAGAAGTACAATTAACTAGGTTTATTATACAAGAAATGTGAAAGCTGTAAGCTGATTGGTTATTGTGATGTAGACTATGCTGGAGATCACGACACTAGAAGATCAACTACAACATAAATTTTCAGAATTGATTCTAGAGTAGTTTCTTGGTGCAACAAGAGACAGCCAACTGTATCATTATCAACCATAGCAACAGAATACAGAATAGCAGCAATGGCAACTCAAGAGAGTACTTGGTTAATGCAGGTGATGAAGGATCTACATCAATCAACAGATTACACAGTACCACTATATTGTGATAATCAATCGGCAAAGAGTTTGGCAGAAAATCTAGTATTTTATGCAAAAACCAAGCATGTAGAGGTACATTACCACTTCATCAGAGAGAAGGTTCTGTAAGATAAAGTCGAAATGCGATACATGAAGATCGATAATTAGGTTGCAGACTTATTTACAAAAGTCTAAGTACTGCAAAGTTTGAAGAGTTCCGTCAGCAACTCAACATGGTTTTAAGAATAAAAGTTGGTGTTGAGGGGGAGTGTTAAGATGTCAGCCCACCACCAACTTTATACAAGCCCAACATTAGGAACCCAATACATGGCAGCTTCCGTGGGTTAATAATGTAGAGAAAATATCTTTAAATTAATTAAACATTATCTAGATTATTCTAGGGTTAGGTTTAAATCAAGAGCTAATAATGTTTTAGTAATATTTAATGTGTATGGCTGTGATTAATTCTAGTTTAGTATAAATACCCTAGGTGGTTACGGTTTAGGCATCAAGGTAAGTGCTTGATTTTATGATAAGTGTTTAAGTTGCGTAACGTGTGCCGTGTGTTGTGCTTGGGTGATATTGTAAAATATCAATAATATCCATTTGTTTTAGCATTTTCTCTTATTACCCAAATAGTTTCTTATTTGTTCAAATAGGTCCTCTTTAGAGTTATATTCAACGATATTATCATCCGTTGGTGATAGTACATATTTGCCAATATACTCTTGAATGTTAATCGTGTGCAATTTTATAAATACATGGATAAAATTATTATGTGATATATATTTTTGTATTTATGGGCTAATTTTGTTTTTATGTTTGTTGATGATATTATTATGTGAATTGATATTTAAGAATGTGATAGACATACTAAATATAGAAAAAAAAAACTAAAGGAAGGTTTTATCCTTTATTTTTCCAATGTCTAGATTTACCAATAAATTAATTTAGATAATATTTTATCTAATGCAAAACGTCTAATGCAAAAGTTTAAAGCTTGAACTATAAAATATGAGTTAATGTGAAGTAAATTTACTTTCCAAATTAGGGTGTACAAAGTAATTTATGATAATTTGATTAAATCAACATATAAAATATATTAGCGACTATCCAATGTAATGACATACCAAAAACAATATAGAATTATCTATAGTCTAACTTTATCCCATCTCATGCCATCTTATATCACCCTATCATATCCTATCCTCCATGTAGGGCTGGGCACAATTGAATCGAAACCAAAAAATTACTAGTTTGATTTGGTTGTTTTCAATTTTGGTTCAGTATTTTCTCTTAGAAAAAACTTAAAGATTCAGTTCAAATGTGCACCGAATGCTCAGTTCGCTTTCAATTCTAAATTTTAAATATGAAAACTAAACCCAAAATCCAGATAAAATCAATTTTTTTTTTAAAAGGCCACATGGCATCATGTGTCTTGTGACAACATGCTACTATCATATCTATACACAAACTATAACAATGGTACATTTGTGTGCACTTGTATCATCAACACAAACCTTGGCCGCCAAATACTTACTTTTCGATTCTCATTTTCTCTACAGCCAAACTGCATCCGCAAATCAAAACCCTTACATCTCGCAAACGAAATAACCAACCCTGGCCACCAAAATCACCTACTTTGGGGTGGAAATCAATCCATAAGCCCAAACACTCCTTCATACTTCGTGCCGAGCAAAAAATGCAAGCAAAGCTTCCTTTAAGCGATCGAGTCTAAGTTCCCCCACCAACTACTAGGCATCAAAAGAGAAGAAGAAAAATAATGGTCTCATAAAAGCCAGAAGACAAAAAAGATGATAGAGAACGCCCCTAGCTCACAGCTCTGCCATTGTGTCTACAATTGTGCTCTTTGTTCACTGCTGCTTCATGGCTACATCATCCACATTTCTTTGCTTTTTTTCCTTTTTCAGTTTTGTATTAAACTTAGACTTGTTAAAGTCTAGCGTTGTAAAAATTTATTTTCGTATTGTACCTTTTTTATGGTTGTTTCTGACTTGCAATAACAGAAGTCATGGAAAGGATAATGAAATTTGAAAGAGACGAGATTTATTGCAGTCAATTATTTTATTTAATTTTGAATAAGGTTCAGAACTGAAATCCATACTGGAACAGAATTTGTCATTTCGGTTCGATAACATTTTGGCATTATTTTTTATTTGATTTTTTTGGTTCTTTAAAAAGGGGTACCGAACCAATCCTAAAATTTCAGCTTGAACTAAAACCGATCCAAATTGATTCGATGCCCGCCCCTAACTGCATTCCTAACAAACCTTAATCATTCTAATTTATAGTAAATTAGAGTTCTAAGTGTATGTTTAATAATCAAGATTAAATGTACAATTAGACTGAATAATATTTCTTTTACTTAATAACTTAATTAACATAATTTTAATCAGTTAAGTTATTAATCCTATTTATTTTTTCAACTAAATGAAAATTTTCAATCATTAAGTTATTAAAATATTAAGTTTTTTTAAACTTTTTGCTTAATCTAAAGCTTGAGCGACATCATTAAAATATATTATCCAAAATATTCCCATTTTATAAACTTATTTTCACCATTACGCAAAAGATACTCACAAATTATTATTATCCATCTTTATAACCTTTGATAATATAATAGTAGATTGTTGTCTATTTATTTTTTTCAAGTTAACGTTACTTATCTACACAACTTTTTATAAATGTTTTTCATATAAAATCTCATAAATTATAATAAAATTGATTAATATGTTCTAATTTAGAATAGTAAATGGTTGTATTCATCTAAAAATAATACATTCATAGTAAATACTATCTTATTTATGTTTTTTGAAATGTCTATTATTTAATATTTAAAATTTGTAAGGAGACAAATGTGAAAGTATTTTTAGGTTTTTAAATTGAAAAAAAAAAACAACTTTATACATATTTTTTTATATTAGGACAAAAAACATACATGTCGCTTAGATTTAGACATTTAGCTCTATTTAGAATTCATACTAATTCAAATTTATTAAAATTTTAGATTAAAGAAATCCCAACTTTTGGGATTAAATATCTATGTCATGTTTTGTTAACATGTATATATTTATATTATTAATTTTGATGATAACAAACTTGATATAATTTTTTATTAAATTATTGGAGTTTTTATTAATAAATAAATTTATAAAATAAGTATAGACATGTGTTCATGATTTTTTTTGGATAAAAGTTAATTTTTAATCGAAAAAGTTTTTCTATAAAGAACTGTAAAATTTCTTAACTTGGAAACTAACAGTGAATCATTTATCTATAAAATGGCTAATCGGTAAAAACTAGAGTCACTATTTTCTAAAATGGATAAACAAAATGGGCTTATGGAAATAAACAATTAATTAATAAGCTTTAGAGAGCTACTAATTTCTACCCTTATACATAAACAATTAATTAATAAGCTTTAGAGAGCTACTAATTTCTACCCTTATACCGTTTAGCAAAAACATACAAGTTCAATTTGTTTATAGGATTTTGAAAGTAATTAGCTAACTGATAATTTTAAACAATTAATCGATAGGTTTTAAAGAGCCAATAGTTTCTATCCTTGAACCATTTGGCAAAAATGGATAAGCTCAAGTTGTTTTGCAAGTTTTTGAAATTTCATGGCAAATCGGTAAGGACAAAATGGTTAACTGATAATCTTCAAAATTGAATCATACTCTATTCGTAAATCATTTAGCAAAAACAATTGAGCTAAAATTATTTCATAAGATTCTAGAACTTAACAGTAAACCAATAATTCCAAAGGGTGAACTGTTTATTTAAAATTTTAACTCAATAATTATTTAGACTAGTCAAAACGATAAACCAATAGTGAATAATGGTGAACAGATTATTCCAAAAAAAGTCAACAAGGACTAGTTTTTAACTCAATTATAAATTGGCTCATTGAAATTCAAGAAAGGGTTGATCCAACATTTATTATTAAGCTTGTATTGAGAATACAATCTACATTGAGTTTTAAATTTATTCTCATTTCATTTATTCACACTTTGAGCTTGTATCTGTAATCATCTATATTATATGAAAGAAAATACTTTTGTAATTTTTATTTCTGAATGATTGTAAGTGTTGGAATATATTTAAAATAAGAGACTGATTATAATTTCTTATTATAAAGGTATATTGACACCTTAGAAGTTAAGTATAAATTCTTAAAGTCTTAGAGACTTGGATAGTGGAATTTTCAAATTCGATATGGTTGAAGGCATAAAATAGGCAAGGTTGGCTGAACCATATTAAAATCTCATATTTATTTTTCTCTTAACTTATCACTTATTTTACATTGCATCTTAATTTATTTATTTCATATTTGGTTACTTTGTTTAATTTGAATTTAGTTTAAATTTGCTTACATTTTTAGAAATTCAATTCTCCCCTTCTTGGGTTGCTTAGGTAGTATTTCTTTTTTGGCAACCTTAACCTTTTCATGGATTGAATTAAGGACCTTTAATTCAAGTTTAGTCCTTAAATCAGGTGATTAGCAATCCCAATTTACTAGTGGGTCTAGATGGGATTAGATGAAGGAAAGAAATTCATTTATAAAATTTATTACATATATAACATCATTTTTAATTTATTACTTAATTTTTATTAAATAGGTGCTTTAATAGAATTAACTATTTAATAATTGATCGCAAGAATCAAATGTAAATTTATTAATCACTAATGCAATATTGAAAATAATAATAATAGTAATTAATTGATTTTAGATGTATTATTTGCCAACATGTTGATAAAATAAAATATTTTAAAAAATAATTAAATAATTATACACTAATTTACTATATATTTAATTTTCTTATTAGATATATTTAGATTAATTTTACTTATTACTTTATTAAATATCCATAAATAATTTTTTCCTTTTTTTCCTTTTTTATATTTAAATATATTTTACATTTTCCAATTCGATATTGTATCAAATAGACAATATTGTGTAATGCCACTGACGTACAAAGTTGATTTAGGTTAATTTAGAATTTTAGAATTTTCTATTTTAATTTGAGTCTATTATGGAATGTATCATAGTATTTTATTTCTATTATAATTATGATTTACTTTCCTTTTTTCAGTTAATTTAGGGGAGTAGATTTTTTCTATTATAAATAGAGAGGTCTTGTTATTATTCTCATAACTCAAATTCAATATTTCAATAAAAATTCTTTTTATAATTCCCTCTACGATTATCTATCAAAATCTCTCTTATAGAGTTGTTTAGATTATAGCGTCATCTAATCTTGCAGTAGGTATTAATAAAATAATTTTTAGTTACTTGGTTTAGAATATATCTAATCACATTTCGATTAGGACATAATCTAATCTCATTGGCTTGGTCTAACACTAGAACAATATCTAGTATTCTAATACTTTGTTTACTAAACTATAATCGGAATGGGTTGAAATAGGAATGGGCTAGAATAGGAATGAGAATGAGAAATAAAAATCAGAATAAGTTGTTTATTTAAACTGTTGGAATCGGAATTAAAATGAACTCCATTTGAATTGATGAGTTTACTTTACATTATAATCGAAATAAATAGTTTTAAATTACTAAAATACCCCTTAGTGCTTGTAATGATAAAATAAATTAGGGATGATAAAATTAATAAAATATTATTATTATTCATAATAAATTAATCAATTATGAAAAATAATAATTTTATTTTTAATGTATTATTGTTCTTTGTTAAAAAATAAAATAAAACAACAATAATAATAATTTTTAATAAAAAATAATATTAAACTTGTGATTATAATAACAACAATTATAATAATTTTTTGTTATATATTATTGTTATTAATTAAATTTTTTATAATTGATTTTTTATTATTAATAATGAATCATAATAACAATAATATATCATCATCATCATCATCATCATCACATCATCGTCGTCGTCATCATCATCATCATCATCATTACTAATATAAGATTAATTAAGTCACATAAAAATCCTTACATAAGTGACAAAAAAGTCAAATAGTTAATAAGTCACATAGTTATAAATTCAACAATCCCAAATGTAGCACAAATACAAGAGTTCAACATCATAACTATCATCAAATTACATCCCACGACGAAGAATTTGCAACAAATATCCTTTCTTGAGATGATAAAATAATATAAAGAATACACAGAGTAAATCATGTTTGGAGGCCAACATACTAGTAGCGTCACAAATTTCCGATTCAGCCAAGCCTTCAAGTTTGATTAGTTCTTCATATAACTTACCTTGTAACTCAACTATTTTCTTTTCAGTAGAAAGTGCAGCAATTAAATCATCTATCTTATAGACCATTACTGCCACCAGTTCAGCCAATGTTCTAATTCTTGAGCACATATGATCAAATGATTTATCTTTATGCTTTCTTTCCCTCGACCTATTCCTTGAACTACTTGGAGCTGAATCAACTTGTTGATGAAAAGTAATTTTTGTTTCAGGAGTGTATGACATATCATCATCATTAAAATCCTTTATAACTGGCTCATTATTTGACTCACCTCCGAAATCAATTCATACAAAACACTAATTTGTTGGTAAAATCTATAGAATGACATAGAAATCAATTTTTATTCATAACAATAACGAAGTTGGGCACACATAACAAAGCACACAGCCACAATTATTTGCACCATCATCACCAAATTTTGTATAAGTATAATGACTCTCTTCTTTCTGGCTAATAACTAAGTCATTTCTATATGTTTACATCACAAACAAACATAATTACATTAATTAACTCTATTCAATATATGTAAGCTCAAATTTAAATGTGAAATCAAACATCTCTACCATTATATAATTACTTTAGCAATTATTTTGCTAAATCACCAACTGCCACCATTTATAAAATAACCATAAAACCACACCAAAAAAAAAATCAAAACAAAACAATTTAGTGGAGAATCGGGTATTATGCATTTTTTACACTCATATGTTATAACAAAAAAATTAATCATTATTCATTAATCAAGCATGATAGAAAGAGAGTTTGTAGGCAACTGGCAGCAACAGTACTCGGCTATCCGGTTGAAACAACCAAGAGAAAAAAAATCTTAACAAATTAAATTTTCATGCAATTAACTTTAGCTGTGGCATGTCAATCAACGGTGCACGATCGGAGGAGGGATTAACAGTGATGAAGTTTTAATCATTTAACAAAGTTCTCAACAAATTTTGGAAGTGTTGTAAATAATTCTTTTACTTAACACTCTCTTTATCCTAATCAAGCAGTAGCAGCTAACCCATATTCTTATTTCCATTTCTTTGCTTTTTTGGGAAGAAAATGGCTACTGATTAATTTATTAGTGTGATGTAAATAAAATATGTGCGAAGACAAAACAAATTCTAGCAAGAATTAATAGATAAAATGGGGCATGTCATGGGATTGTGACCCCAAACCAACTATAAGATCCTCTTCATTGGAATAAAATGTACAAAACATGAGTATCTTGCAAAATCCTTTAATACTCTGCACCTGAACAACAATAACACACACTAACCCAACAAAATTATTCGCCATAAAACATGATGTTCAGAATATAGCACAATCATCCAGTTAGGCTTGTAACTAATCATTAATCAAGTTTTAGAAAGAAAAGGAAATGAGAATATAGGCTAGCATTGGTAAGAATATAGCACAATAGAAGGACAACTCAAAGAAATTGAGAGAGGCATATACGAAATCCAATTGGAGCTTGGGGTAAATTTAATTAGAGCTCGATTCTAACATTAATTTTTTGCTTTCTTTTTTCACCCCGGTTAAGTGGTAGATAATGGTACTCCGTGACAATCAATATCGGTTACTTTAGTTTCTCATAATAACTAATATTTTAAGTTGAAGGCATGGATAGAGACGAGATCTTAGCAAAACTTCACAAGTAATTTTCTTCACTTTCTCAGAATGTTCTCCTCACCATTTATAAAGTTTGGTCTGAACGCATGCAATTGCTTATAAAAAATCATATCCCTGCTGACATCCGATAGATAATTGAAGCCAAAGTGCATTTGGTAGGTGAGTTACCTCCCAAATTTATTGCATACATGCCTGGTTGTTGTAAAGAAAATTATTTAGGAAAGTCGAAAGCTCGAAAGCTCTCTAATGTTTGTCATAAGTATGCTAGAATGAGATGCGAGAAAAAGCGATGTTCTTTAGGAATAATGTCAGATAACAGGAAAGATAAGATTCAATTAATTATGGATGACTTGAATAAAGAGTCATTGGATGATATGCTTTTGTCTCTTAAAACACATCCCAGTGGATAAGTCCAAAACACAATACTCTAGTTATGGCCATTATCTAGAAAGAATATGTAAACTATAGTCTCGAGAATCTAACTATAAAAGATCATGCTCACCTATTTGTAAAAAAACTGGATGGGAAGCCTATACTCAACCTATAGAGGGCGTTCAAGCCATTTCTGAACGTAAAACCAGAGGAATATGTGAGCTAAAGTCGCAACTACTTGTAAATATCTTTTTATTTCAATGTTATTTTATTTCACTAATGTTTAATCACTTACATTTTCTTTTTAGTAATTTCATGCTATCATTATTTGCTTTGTCTTTCTACTATTTCATTTTTTACTTTCAAGCCATGTGTTCCGTAAGTTATTTGACATAAACATGCTACCTCATTTACAGCTGTGAACCATTATCACCAAGATCCTTAAATATGACTTTTTTGTTAAAGCACTCATAAATTTTTATTTTAGAAGTATCCAATGGCAACTACTCACAACAACTAAATCAAGAACATTTATGTACTCTCTAGATTTAACTACGGTAAATATAAAGAATTTATTGAGACAGCCCTAGATCTTAGTTGAAGTATAGCAGCTAGAAAACTATACTTAGTTTATAGAGGAGGTGATTGAGGGTTATCAAAACTGATTTAGAAGCTACTTATACTAGAAGGAACCAAGTATTAGGCATCATCCCAACAATCCTGAAACGTTTTAGCTGTTTGTCTGACTCACCAACTGGAGAAGAGTTAGTCATTTCAGGTATGCAAGAGAGAATAACTAAAATACTAAATTATACTGATGCCTTTATTTTTTTTACCAGAAGATCCTACAACTCTAGAGGCACTAATGACATTAGCATCTTAATCCTATGTGAACATTCATAAAAAACTCATTGGTTTGTTAAATGTAAATAACTTTTATGATGGCTTTCTCGCATTTCTTAACCATGCAATAAAAAATTATTTCATTCCTTCCACAGTGAAAAAATCTTTATTGTGCTCACACTACTAATGAGCTACTTGATTTGTTACAAGCTTATAGACCAGAACCACATCCTAAGACCTTAGTTTTGGGGTGGCCAACTAATAATGGTAGCAATAGCCACAATAAGAAGTACAAATTAGATTTAACTCTCCATTTGTAAATATTTTCTTCTGTGTTGCAGTACCCAAGCGATATTTTCTAATCTCTATTTTTTCCTTTAAAATATTGAGGACAAGATTTTGTTCTGGTTGTGGAGAGAGAATAGTTGATAATTGTGGAATGTCTTAATTTTGGTAAAATTTTTACTAATATTTATTATAGAAACTAACTGTGGTTTCTACGTTGAAGATGACTGAATATAGAGCGTAATGACTCTAGAAATGCATATTCTTACTTTGAAAGTTAAAAAAAAAATTACTTTTTCGTCTTTTTTTTAGCTTCATTTTAAGTGTGATTTTTCTAACTTTCTCTTTCTAATTTCTCCTTTATAAATATACACTTTTAAAGTTTTGAGTTAAAGATGGCTGAATATGGAATGTCATAATTCTAGAAACACATCTTCTTAGTTTTCTTTTTCTTAACTAAAAAAATTAAAATATATATATGTTGTGATTTTTTGACATGATGACTTTTAAATTTTAGTATTTATATTATCTTTGGTCTTGAGTTTTGTTACACCATGTTTACTACTCTACATATTGATGTCAGATATAAAAATATAAGCTATTTGAAGAAACATACATGTCATAATCCTTTTTGCCCATTGTTTATACAACTTAATAGTTTATTAGTTGATAAACGATCTATAAATTTCTTTTGATTCAACCTTAAAAAAAAAGAGAGAAAAAATTTATGTGTTGCTAAGTTTATCTAACTAGTAGATATGGAAGATTAGTTAGTACCCTAAAAGAAGTTGGAAAGGTTATCTTTGACCCGTTTGAGCTTTTCTAGCCATTCCTATTGTGAAATATCCTTAGTTAACCGTTTTGAGCCTTTAAAAAAAAATTTATCCTTTTCTTTGTTAACTTATTATCTCAACCCAACCCCGATTTGAAATATTACTCAATGTCGTATAAGTTCTGTCACCCATTCATATTTGAGAAAAATATAAATAATTATTTTGTTTAATAAAATTATGCCTTAGTAAAAAAAAAGAAGAAAGAAAGAAAAGAAAAAAATCAAAATTTATATATTAGTTTTAAAAAAAAAAAGAAATGTACTTTGTAATCTTAAAAAAAAAATTCTATTTTTTCTCAAACATATATTTTATTTTTCTTTTCTTATTTTTTGGTCTTTATTCGTCATGTCCCTAACCTACGTTACGTCCTCATAAAAATCCTTCTTGATTTTAGGAAACTGTAGTCTGAAGTAGAAACTAGTTACATGGGCTATAAAGATATAATGATGCATAAAAAAATAATAAAATATATATATATATATATATATATTGATCTGACTCACATTTTGATTTGAGATTGTATTATTTCTAAATTGTAGGTACATTTATTTCATCTTGGTGAGAGTGTGTAATATTACTTTAATATTTTCTCTCCATTTACTATTTATGAGAGTGACTATTGTTATTGGGTTTAAATTCTTTATGAGAGTGTCACCACGAGTGAGATTTTGAGGTATTGACATGTCAATCTTAAAAATAACTTGATTACAATTGCTGTGACAAAGTCTACTGGATTAATTCATAGAGATGGTTGATTTGGGAGTAATATTTCTTAAAGACTGGAGATAATGCATATAGTTTTATTTGATTTACATCATCAACTTTAATTAAATAAACATGATAGTTAAAAAAAAAGTTTTGGGTTTAAATTTGTTTTGGCTCAATTTGCTAGGGACTAGCAATAAGTTAGTTGGGGGGTGTGTTGAGTGTTAAAAAATATATATTTATAAAGGAAAAAATCATCATTTCATACTTTAAGTTCTACTAATTTCTTTATTTTTATGTCTTCAAGTTTTTTGTGAATTTGATTATGTGTGTTTTATTATAATTAAGTATTTTATGTATTTTAGGGATATCATGGTCATTCATAATAAATGAGATATCGGATGACAAAACAAATGACAAATCTAAACTCAGAACGGTCGAAAATCTTAGGATGAGCATAAAAGTAAAAATATCACTATTCACATATACGGTGTTGTTCACATGTACAGTACTGTTTATGATACTATTCATGACACTGTTCATATATACTGTACGATGATGTGGTATTAATTGATGACGTGGTATTGATCGATAATGTGGCTCCAACAATGATATGGTGGCATTTGATTGGAGGAATGATGTGGCATTGACTGATGACGTAGCTTGATTGATGAGGTGTCACAATCTTATTGGATAAAAATGTTTATGCACTAGTGGCCAATGACGTGGCAGTATGTTAGTGGATCAGAAAAACGTGCATATGGTACATGCATGTGTATGAGATAATAGCCTTGATGATATTTTCAAACCAATCAGAATTGCCACGTGGCGCAATTCTATGCATTCCAAATTGTTTTAATTCAATGATCGTGATTTACTTGTTCTATCTACAAAAAAAAAGGCTCCCTCTCTCTAATTTGACACCCCTAAGTTCATTTTTGAGCTCCATTTTCTGAAATTCCTTCTCTATCTTGTATTTTCTTTATATTTTAGTAAAATTTTTATTTTATTCCTAGTTCAAATATGAGTAGCTAATTTTTTTTTCAAGTTTGGGTTGAAGGTAAAGTTTCAACATATTCTATGTGCTTAATTAGTAAATTTATTTTATTTTTCCCTCTAATTTCTATAGATGTTTTGACTTTTTGTTGACAGATAGGAATAACACAGTTATTACTGTTTGGCACGATAAGCCCTTAGCACCATATTAATTAGAGCGTGGTTTACGAGGAGTGGATTTCTCCCTCATGATTTAATTTATATTCATAAGGAATATTGAGCCGTGGAGCATGTTGATGCAGATCCAAATACCTAAGTACTTTATTATAACAGTTACATTTTTAATTATTCCCGTCATTTTAATTCAAAATTTAAGATAAATTTACCATAATTTAACTACTTACTTAGAAAAATAAATTCAACACATAAGAAAAATATACCTCCTCGTGGGATCGACACTCGTCACTATTAATCTATTCTACAATAGATTCGTGTACTTGTGAATTCAATAAATTTTATACAACAGATATAACTAATGAGAATGGAGCAGTAGAGTAAATAAACTTACTTAATACTGTTGACTTTTTTCTTAAATTACATTACTGTTACTACAGCATCTACTATAGTACTAGGCAGAATCTTTCATGCATCTTCAGCTGTCGCCTATTGGATATTTTATATCTAATACAACTAAAGAGCGACTAATTGTTACACTAACATTAAATATAATATTAAATGTCTAAGTTCCCTTCACCTCACAAGTTGAATCTCTATGTGTAATTCATCACTAATTTTAAATCAATCATGCCCTTATGCATATTGAAACTTACTCAACTTGGAAAACTCAATTTAAAATCAAGTATTATTTTAATGAGATTTATTAAATATTTTTCAGACTCTTTCTTAGCTTGTATCTACTAAATGGGTAGTCACCCAAAATAGAGAATCGAAATTTATACAATCAAGACAAAATGCTATAGTAACATAAAACAATACACATATGTCAGTTAAATATGTATTAAGATCGTTTATCTCTCAACCACAATCAAATCCAATCCATACTTTATAATAAAATAATAAATAAAATTATTTCAGCCATCAAATACATCCTTATAAATAAATAGAAATCAAGAAGACAAGGTAAAGAGTTAAAGTATGCTTAATCTTGCAATTTGTCTTTCTTATCACTGTGATTTCTTTTTTGCAGTCTTTAAATCTTTTTTTAATTTTTTTTCTTTGTGATTTTTCTGAGAGATAGTTCTTTTCTCTATTTTTTCTTCATATATGCTCTTTTTATAGCTCAAAATTAGGGCAGCCGAGAGTGTGTGGTGCATATCCTCCATTTATGAAAATTTTATATTGTAACCTTTTTATTTATCTCATGCAAAATCTAATCTATCATTGCTCCAGGATTGCCACAACAAAGACCACAACATCTGTAGTATTCTAGATTTGTTTTAATTCTTCATAGCCAAGTTCTTTCATTATCTCTACAAGTCTATTACAACAGCATTCTTTCCTTAAAACGTGCTTTTGATACCTTCAATTATACATATAATCTAAGTACAAATTATCCTAAAACGACTCAATTTATTAAAAATAAACTAAAATGGGAGCTTATGCAAAATTTCATGAAAATGCAGTAAAAACATATCATTTACTCTCTAAGTAATACTAATTTAAGTTTAAAAAATTATAATAACTCTTATTTAATAAAGTTATCAGAGATACATAAAGGAATTTGTAGCAATCACTCTAAAAGTATAATTGTTAGCACAAAAAGCTCTTCATAAGGATATTATTAGCCTCAAATGCAGAAGAACACAAAGAATAAAGTAAGAAACTATGACAAGTGCCAGAGATTTGCTAAAGAACTTTATCTACCCTAAAAAAAACTAATAGTTATGTCTTTTCCTTGGCCCTTTGTCATTAGGGCTGCAGATTTCATTGGCCCACTACCAACTGGGAAGGCATAGGTAAAACATACAATTGTGGTAATAGATTACTTTACAAATTGGGTAGAAGTAAAGCCATTAACAAGTATCATGAAAAGAAAAACAATTGAATTCATTTGGAGCCTTATTTGCAAGTACGATATCCCTAATGCCATAGGTAGTGATAACCGAAAACAATTTGACAATGAGAATTTTTGAGACTCTTGTTTATAGCTTGGGATAGCCAACTGGTTAGTCTCTCCAACCCAACCATAATATAGTGGGCAAGTCAAAGATGTCAACAAGATCATCAAGGCTATCTTAAAGAAAAAGTTAAAAGAAAGAAAGAAGCTTGGCTAGATGAGCTTTACAGAGTACTTTAGACATATTAGACTCCTCAAAATACATCTACTACGGAAACCTCATTTTCCCTCGTACTTGGTAGTGATGCAGTATTTCCAGTAGAAATTAGGGCATCATTTTATGGGGTTAAATACTTGGTAAAGTCGAGAACTCTTCTTTGGTTGTGTCTAACCTTGACCTTATGGAAGAAAAAAAGGTTAGAGTGGAGTTAAGGATAGTATTATACTAACATCGCATATTAGATTTATATAACAAAAAAGTATGCCCTTAATCCTTTAAAAAAGGAGATCTAGTCTTAAAGAGGGTAACTTAAACACCAAGGTACCTTTCAATAGTATGTTTAAGGCAAACTTTGAAGAACTATATCGCGTACACAAACCTATGAGATTTGGTGCACACAAGCTACACCACATTGACAAAACAATCGTGACGCACCCCTAAAATGCTATAATGCAACCGAAATACTACTAAAAACAATGTCTTATGTTTTACTATTATCTATTTCCTTTAATGCTTATGTTTATGGTAAGCCATGTAGGGTACTTCAAATACCTTATGTTGGTCAACTATAATTTGCAATTCCTTGAGTCTTCCAAATGACAAGAATAAGAGGTCTTGTGATCCTCTATACTCCTTAGGATAACAAAGCTTAATCATGTATTGGTCGATGATTCCATTATTTATGAAGATATATTCTTCTCAAAATTATTATGTGCATTCTCTTGGATTTTATTCACCTCTTTAATCACAAAATGCACATGATACTCATTTTTTACCATTTATAAGACTTCATATTTTTTTATGTGCAATTTTGGCTACACACACCTATCAATTATGGTTGACTTACTACAGGATCAGCTCAGCACTTGACCTACTTAAATTATCCTGATTATGATTTACTCAAGATCAGAACCAATGAAGAGAAAATAAATCACAAGTTTCCTTGGACACACTACTTAATTAAAGAAAGAGAGGGTCAATGAAGACCCAAAGGTAAAGTAAAGCCAACATACCCTAGCGTCATGGTGTTCCATTAAGGTATGCATATACCGACACCTCTATTCTTTTGCTTAAGCAATAATAAGAAGTAGTCAATTTAAAAAATTGAAAGAAAACTTTAAAAAAGAAAAAATAAATTTATTATGCCAAATGTGTACCTTCAATTTTAATTGAAATTTTATAATGATTTTTTTATTATCCACTTGTTGAAATTCGCCATAATTTTCAAGAAAGATATGTAGCAAGTGCGCCTACACAAATCATTGAGCGCCTAATGTGATCAATTTGTTAGGTGTTTAAGGTACCCCATTTGAAGAAGCATTCTTTAAATGTAGCATAAGATATCTTAGAAATTTCTAGAATGACAGCCAAGCTAAATACTCAAATGCAAATTAACAAGGATGCAAAAATACCATGACATACAAGCACAAAAGAAAGGTACTAATAGCATAATATCATAAAGAGTAGAGGCACCTCGGCAGCACAAGATATCCTAGAAAATCAAAAGAAAGAAATAAGTTCCAGGTGCAGACTTTGTAGAGCCCCAACAAATAAACAGCAATATAAAGTAATAACTACGTAAGAGGTATTATATCATCCCCATCATCTTTATCTAAAAGGTGGTTAGCAGAGGACTTTAAAGTACCCGAAATATGAGTAGTTGAGGTACCTTAGGTGATTTGGATGGACTATAAAATTAAGCAATGGAAGGCTTTTTATTGTCTTTAATTGCCTTCAGAATCGTTACCTTGTTAACATATCTCTCTATGTGGGTACCACCAACTCTAGATTCATGCCTTGTTAACAATAAACTCTTGTATTTGCCCTCAGCTTATCACAATGTCTATCTACGCAAGGTTCCTCTTTAGATAGATCATCAAATCGTTATTTCAATACTTCAACTTTTTAAATAGGCTTCTCTTCATAGAATTGTCCATTTTGGAGAAACCCTTTACTTTTTAAACCTCTGACTAAGTAGTGGTGAAAAAATCAAGATCTGAGAGACAATGACTTAGGGGAAAAGTTGTCTATGGATTAGTGAAGATGTTTAAAAAATAAAAAAAAATAGAGAGAAAAAAAAAGAAAGAAATGTTGAGGAAGAAAAGTATAATCGATATACCCAAAAAGTACCTACTTCTTGGGTAACCTTAAGCGCTTGACTATAAAGCTCACTCAAACTCAACTTATTTGTCTCCACAGGGGCCTCTAGTGTAATATTCCTAGCAGAATAATAAAAGTAACAGGCCAAATGTAAGACTTTCTCATTGGCCACTAAATCTAGTTCACTTTCTTATCGATCATTAGAGAATGAGAAAACTAACTAGATTTTTTTAAAAGAATATGGGATACCTTTCAAGCCACTTTGAGAAGTGCCTTGCGATCTCACCTTTACTGTAGAAGCACGAGGAGGTCCAGTATTATTTTGTAATGGGCTAGAATCTTGAGTTCTAAAAGATCTACCACTTATCCCTTCAAACAAAGCATAACAAGTGTCACCACTTGATTCTATATCTGTACACCACAAGAACATACAAGAAAAAAAAGTCAGCTGGGCAAGTACTAAACATTATCAACCCAAAGCAAAGGAAAATAAAAAATAACAAAACTAAATATAAAATGTGATAATGGCCAGGTACCGTATCACAAAGAAATAATATGGTATACACTCAACACCCGTAAACTATACATGAGTCACCATTAGAAGTAGATAGAAAATCTTTGTCAGTTAGCCTTCTTCGCTTCAACCTACTCTCATCTAATACATCACTACCCTTCTGTATAGGTTAGAACCATTCCATAAATTCACTCACCTCTCTCTCCACCTCTTAAATAAGGCATAAGCCTTTTATCCATATAACACTTACCAAGTTATAAGAAACCTAAGGTAAACAAACATCCATGCATAGGGATAAAAAATAAATTATAAGAGGAACACTTATTGTCTTCATTAAAGAAATTATGAACCTACGCAAGTCATTGTCATCCGTGTACCTCTTTACTACTTACCATCAATAATAAACCAACTATGTTTGTAGCCCTGAGAAATAAGTGACAGCAGAACCCTTAGGGTTTTTCAATTAATAAAACCTTTTAAAATCACAATTGGAGATATCACGCCCTTGTACTTCCGATCATAACACTTGTAAACCCATGAGCATCTTTCACCTTGTAACAGATAATTGCCCAAGGACTATCGCAAGTAACTAAACATCCTCATAAAACATGGTTTAAGAGGTAGGTGAAGTCTTAGATCAAAAAGGCCAATATAAAGGGCTATCCCACCAATCAAGAGACATTTTAGTCGTTTATCTTCACAAGGCACCTTGTGCTGGATGTTATGTGCTAGAAAGTGTATATTTATAAATGAGAAAATTATCATTTTAAATTTTAAGTTTTACTAACATTTTATTATTATGTATTTAAGTTTCATGTAATCTAATTATATGTGTGTTTATTATACTTATGTATTTTATGTATTTTAGGGGCATATGGTCATTTCCTAATAAACAAGAAATTAAATAACAAAATGAACAGTAATTTTGAACTCAAGAAGGTCAAAAACCTTAGAAGAAGTATAAAAGTACAAATGTTATTGTTCACATGTACAGTATTATTCACATATACAATATTATTTATGGTACTATTTATATTCATATATATTATACGATGTGTGACATTAGTCGGTGATGTGGCATCGACTTATGATATACTAGTATTTGATTGGATGAATGTTGTGCAAATTTTATTGAACTCGCAAACGCATGAATCTATTGTAGAATAGATTAATGGTGACGAGTGTCGATCCCACGAGGAGGTTGATTTTAATTATTCTTTTAATGAGAATAATTAAATTATGGTAACTTTGTCCTAAATTGTTGAATTAAAATGGCGGGAATAATTAAAAATGAAACTGTTATAATAAAGCACTTGGGTATCCGGATCCACATCAACATGCTCCATGGGCTAAATATTCCATATTAATACCAATTAAATCATAAGGGGGGATTCCACACCTCATGAACCACTCTCCAATAAGTATGGTGCAAAGGGCTTATCGTGCCAAATAATAATAACCTTGTACTAGGGTGCCGGTTTAACCAGAGCTGTATCTAGACAAGACTATTATTATTTGTCGATGAAAAGTCAAAACAACCACAAATATTAGAGGGGAAGAGCAAGTAAATTTACCAAATTAAGCTCATGGAACATGTTGAAACTTCACCTTCAACCCAAGCTCAAAGAGAAATTAGCTACTCATATTTTAACTAAGGATAAAAAAAGAAAATTTTATTAAAATACAAAGAAACTACAAGAAGGAGAAGGAATTTTAGAAATCTAAGCTTAAAAATGAATTCAGGAGTCTCAAATTAGGGGGGGAAAGCCCCCTTTCTATAGATACATTGAGTGAATCGTGACAATCGGATTAAAAATAATTCGGATGCTCAGGATTGCGCCACGTCATCAGTCAAAAGTCAGCAGTCAACATTTGTACAGTAACGCTGCTTGAATAATTAATAATCCCATGTAAGCACCTGTACTGTACACACGATTTTTGTTCCACTGAGATGCTGCCACGTCATCGATCTACAGTACATAAGAAATTTAGTCCAATAAGATCGTGACACATCATCGGTCAATGCCACGTCATCGGTCAACGCCACATAAGCAGTCAATACCACATAATTCGTCCAATCAGATACTGCCACGTCATAGGTAGTTGCCACATCATCGGTCCGTATACATGAACAGTACCATGAACAGTACCGTATGTATGAACAGTACCGTATATGTGAACAATGACTTTTTTCCTTTAATGCTCCTCTTAAGGTTTTCGACCGTCCTAAGTCCAAATATGACGTCCGTTTTGCTGTCTGATCACTCGTTCATTGTGAAACGATCGTAATGCCCCTAAAATACATAAAATACATAGTTATAATAAAACACATATAATTAAATAACAAAATATTTAAATAAATAAAAGTAGCAAGTTAGTGAGATTTAAAGTGTAAAATGACGATTTTCTCCTTTATAAATATATACTTTCTAACACTCAACAATGAAGATATGGCATTGACTACTTATATAACGTTGACCGATGATGTGTCACAATCTTATTAGACTAAAATATGTATGTATTATTGACTGATGTCGTGACGGTATGCTAGTAGACTAAAAGAAATATATGTACGATACATGCATATACATGGAATGACAGTTTTAATGATGTATTTAATCCAATCAGAATGTGCCACATAGTAAAATCCTAAGCATCCAAATTATTTTAATCTGATGATTATGATTTATTCATTATATCTATAAAAGAAAAGCTCCTCCCTTTAATTTGACACACCTGAGTTCATTTTTTAGCTATATTTTTTTCTAATTCTTCTCCACCTTATATTTTTTATGTATTTTAGTAAAATTTCTATTTTAACCCTAGTTCGAATATGAGTAGTTGATTTTCTTTTAAGCTTGAATTGAAGGTAAAGTTTCAACATGTTCTATAGGCTTAATTTGATAAATTTATTTTCTTTTACTCTCTAATTTCTGTGAATGTTTTAATTTTTCATTAACAGATAGTAATAACATAATTATTATTGTTTGACATAATAAACTCTAAGTACCATATTAATTAGAGTGTCATTCATGAGGAGTGGATATCCCCCTTATGATTTAATTGACATTAATAAGGAATTAAGCCTATGGTATATATTGATGCAGGTCTAAATACCTACGTACTTTATCATAATAGTTGTCAATTTAATTTCTTTCTATCATTCTAACTTTACTTTTAAGATAGATTAAATTACTTTCAGCATAATTCTAACCATCCACCTAGAAAATTAATTCAACACATAATTAAAGTCCACCTCCTTATGGGATCGACATTCATTACCATTAATCAATTCTACAATAGATTCGTACACTTGCGAGTTTCATAAAATTTGCTCAATAAGTTTTTGGTGTTATTGTCGGAAGGTACGTTATTTTAATTTATTGAATTAATTTTTGTAAATTTTTTAATTGTTGTCTTGTATTTTCTCTTATTAAAAAAATCTATAATTTAATTTTTATAATTTAAATTTCAGTAATTCAATTTCTTTATAATTTCTTTAAATTTATGTAATTTAATTTTCAAGTTATTTTTCTTTATAATTTTTCATTTATCTTGTTAATTTATTAATTAATAGAATTAAATTTTAAGTAATTTTTTTCTTTTAAATTTTTATTAAAAATAAAAATAAATCTGTAATTTCTGTAATTTAATTTCTTTTCTTCTTTAAATTTCTATAATTTAATTTTTACAGTATTTTCCTCTTATCTTGTTACTTTATTTTAATTTTAGCTAATCTATTTCTCATATTTCTTCAGTATTTGAGTGTGTTTTTATAGTAGGATTGTAACAATATGATAAGGTTAGTATCGTAATTTCTCATTTTTCTTTATCTTGTTACTTTATTTTAATTTTAGCTAATCTATTTCTTATATTTCTTTTAGCACTTGAATGTGTTTTCATAGTAAGGTTGTAATAACGTGATACGGTTAGTATCTATAATTTTTATAATTGAATTTACATTATTAATTTAATTTAAGTTATGTTTTTTCTTCTTCTCCTCTTTAAATTTCTACAATTTAATTTTTACGTTATTTTTCATTTATCTTGTTATTTTATTTTAATTTTAATTCATTATTTCTTATATTTCTTTTAGTATTTGAGTGTGTTTTCATAGTAAGTTTATAACAGCCTGATAAAGTTAGTATCATAATTTTTTTCATATTTTTTTGTATTATTTACATGCATGATCGAAGGTCACAATTATCTAATCTTGAGCCTATAGACCATAAACTGAAAAAACACTTCCATACATAAACATATTGTAATTAAAGATAAAATTAAAATAGATTTACAACAACAAGCACCACCATAACAAAGGCCATTTAAGGACTATTTCAATCCCTTAGCTAACTTGAGTGTATCATACATAAGATACTCAAATGTAGCTGATAGGAATTTTGAATTAAAACGTAGCGTGTTAGATTATCTCCTAACATTTTATGGCCTAAAAAATGAGGATCAATATAATCATTTAAATGATTTTCATACCATTTGTCAAATTTTTAAATACGAGAATTTTTCAGATGATCATGACTCATACCCAGATCAAGCCAATGTTATAGGTGTAATGAGAAAGTCATCAAACTATAACCCTTACTTTAACACATATAATTCTGGATTGAGAGACCATCTCAATTTCATAGCCTCAAGGATTCTAACAAAATATACTAGCAGCTCCAGCTCCAACAATATAACAAATTCTTCAAGTTCCTCAAGCCTCTCAACCACTATTTAGATATTATAACTAAAACCCATACTACTCTAAACCCAGACCATGAGAGAATGCATTCTAAAATTTTAAGAATCTTACTCATTCTATGATTGAGTAACAAAACTGCACAATTCATGAACTACAAAATGATATGAGAGCAAGCTGAACTCACAGACTTAATTAGTTACAAACCTTTAGAAGATGGTGGGACAATTTGTCTCTTCAATTCAAACCCTAGCACTGACTGTTGAAAAAGATAAATGTATAAGTCAACCAGTGTCTAATCCTAAAAAAGTGTGTGAAGCAAGTACCAGTTTACCTCAGTAGAATAGAGAGGTTAAAGTCATCATGACCTATGAAAAGGAAAAGAAGTTGACAACAAAATGGAGTTGCTAGTGATAAAAACGACTCAAATTATACATGTAAATGCTAAGGACTCATCATCAGAAGAGAAAGAAAAGACCAACCCACCAGAATATGTTCTTAAAACTCCTTTTTCCCAAAAGTTAGTTAAAGTAAAGAAAGAAAAATCCAAGGGTTAAATTTTTAAAATCTTTAAATAAGTAAGTGTTAACATCCCTTTATTGATGTTATAAAACAAGTGTTATCTTATATCAAGTTTCTTAAAGATTTTTATACTAAAAAGAGAAACATTTATTCTTAAAAGAAAACATTTTTAAAAGAAAATATTAGCTCTATACTCTAACACAAAATTCTTCTAAAATATAAAGACCTAGGATCCCTTACTATCTTATATAGTATAAAGAACCACATAATTGATAATGCTTTGCTAAACTTAGGAGCTAGTGTAAATTTATTACCTTACTTAACGTTTATAAAACTTGGACTAAGAGAATGCCACTTAATTTCAGTGGTGTTATAACTTGCAGATCGATCCACGAAAATACCTCATGATACTGTGGAGGACTTACTTATCTACATAAATAAATTCTATTTTCTTATTAATTTCATTGTAATTGACACTCAACCAGTGCAAGACTTAAGAAAGCATATCCCTATTATCCTAGGCCAACCTTTCTTGGTAACTATCAATGCTTATATTCAATGCAAGACTAGAAATATGCAGTTGTCATTTGGTAAAATAACTATAGAACTAAATATTTTGACATTGCCAAACAAATTTACAGTGTAGATGATAGAATTATAGATGTGAAATCAATTGATAAATTAGTTAATCATATTTTTCCTTTAAATTTTAGTGATGATCATTTACTAACATGTTTAACTCACTTGAGTTTAAATTTTAATTTGACAAAGCAATTGATGAAGTTAATGTCATACTGAATTCATTGTTACTTATGAACATTGATAAATAAAAGATCAAAATAGAGCAATTAGTACTATTAAGAGAAAATCTCATCCCATCATTAGAATCATCACCGAAGATTGAGTTCAAACCTTCACCTAACTTTTTAAATTCTATATTCTTGAGAGAAAAAAGTATATTGTCAAAAATCATTTCATCTTCCTCCGATAACAAACAAAAGAATACAGACATCATTACCCTAATCTTTGGTTCAAAAAAGAAATTACAACTGATAAAACTAGAGAAAATTCATAATAGTAAAAATGCTAAGGACCACAAGAAGCGTATGAAAATCTATCATGACAAGTAGAGTATTGAACTCGCAAGCGCACGAATCTATTGTAAAATAGATTAATGGTGACGAGTGTCGATCCCACGAGGAGGTTGATTTTAATTATATGCCGAATTAATTTTCTTTTAATGGGAATAATTAAATTATGGTAATTTTATCCTAAATTGTGAATTAAAATGGCGGGAATAATTAAGAATGAAACTGTTGTAATAAAGTACTTAGGTATCCGGATCCGCATCAATATGCTCCATGGACTAAATATTCTATATTAATACCAATTAAATCATAAGGGGGGATTCCACACCTCATGAACCACTCTCCAATAAGTATGGTGCCAAGGGCTTATCGTTCCAAATAATAATAACCTTGTACTAGGGTACCGGTTTAACTAGGGCTGTATCTAGACATGACTATTATTATTTATCGACGACAAAACAACCACAAATATTAAAGGGGAAGAGAAAGTAAATTTATCAAATTAAGCCCATAGAACATGTTGAGACTTCACCTTCAACCCAAGCTTAAAAGAAAATTAGCCACTCATATTTTAACTAAGGATAAAAAAGGAAATTTTATTAAAATGCAAAGAAACTATAAGAAGGAGAAGGAATTTCAGAAATCTAAGCTTAGAAATGAATTCAGGGGTATCAAATTAGGTGGGGAGAGCCCCCTTTTTATAGATACATTAAGTGAATCGTGACCATCGGATTAAAAATAATTCGGATGCTCAGGATTGCGCCACGTCATCAGTCAACAGTCAACAGTCAATATTTGTACAGTAATGCCGCCTGAATAGTAAATAATCCCATGTAACCGCATGTACTGTACACACAATTTTTGCTCCACTGAGATGCTGCCACGTCATCGATCTACAGTACATAAGAAATTTAGTCCAATAAGATCGTGACACATCATCGGTCAACGCCACGTCATCGGTCAACGCCACATAAACAATCAATACCACATAATTCGTCCAACCAGATACTGCCACGTCATAGGTAGTTGCCACATCATCGGTCCGTATACATGAACAGTGACGTGAACAGTACCATGAACAGTGCCGTATATGTGAACAATGACTTTTTTCCTTTAATGCTCCTCTTAAGGTTTTCGACCGTCCTGAGTCCAAATATGATGTTCGTTTTGTTGTCCGATCACTCGTTCATTGTGAAACGATCATAATGCCCCTAAAATATATAAAATACATAATTATAATAAAATACATATAATTAAATAACAAAATACTTAAATAAATAAAAATAGCAATGTTAGTGAGATTTAATGTGTAAAATGATGATTTTCTCCTTTATAAATATACACTTTCTAACACTCAACACAGAGCATAAGAAAATCTTTCACACCATACCAAAAAGTGTTTTTTTTCAATTCTCACAGGCACATTTCTCTAAATAAGTTACACTCTCGATGGTCTGATCCATTTATTGTTCATACTATTTTTTCATATGAAGTCATTAAACTTAAGAATCTATATTTTTTCATATGAAGTCATTAAACTTAAGAATCTAAGGAGCGGTGAAATTTTTAAAGTTAATGGTCAGAAAAGAAAAGTCATATCACGAATACCAACTATATAAAGAAAATAACGCAATAGATTTAAATGGCCCACTAAATCTGACTTTTTTCTATCTCTTTTTGGTGATTTAATATTTCATTATTTTATTATTTTTCTTTTTGCTAAAGTGTGTTTATTTAGTAGTTATAGTTACACTTATCACTTATGAGTAACTCAATAAGATAAAATCCTTTTTCACCTGTGAGGTACAATCTTCTTACATAGATATAATATAATTAACCTAAATAATTCCCTTAAGTATTTATTATAAGAATAATAATAATAATAATAATGTATAATAATATAATGACATAAGTAATGTTGTAGAGATATTAGAAATTCAAGAAATTACTAAAGATATTTATAGAAAGATAAAATAATAATAAAAACTAATGATGACACAAGGAATGACATAAATGATGATGCAACAAGAAATGTTGTTGAGATATTAGAATTCTAAAAATTACTAAGATATTTATGAAAAGATAAATTAATAATTTAAAAGTGATGATGATATAAGCAATGACACAAGTGATGATATAATAAGAAATATTGAAGAGATTTAGGAATTCTAGAAATTACTAAGATATTTATAAAGAGATAAATCTTCACTATTAATTAAGTACTTGGTGGCAAAATCTTAAAATTCTAGAAATTACTAAGATATTTATGGAGAAATAAATCTCCACCATTAAACAAATAATATGGTGGCAAAATTCTAGTCATACATGGACCTTAGGAAACCCTATAAATACCCCTTAGCCCTTGTATTTTCCATAAACTTTAAAAATATCATCTTTAGGGGAATCAAAGAAAACATATAAGTAACACTTCACTTCAACTGCAATGTAAGGATAATATGTTAAATTAGCTCTAAGTAATAATTCTCTCAGCATAATCTCTTAGCTTATAATGATTATTATTGTGGTGTGATTGGAAATTATTAAATCCCACATGGCTGGCTCTGCCGCCTACATCATGTTATCATTCTTATATGGCCGACTATGCCGCCTAAGATGTTATGCTTACTACTTACTTGATTGGATGGCTATGCCGCCTAAATATGATGCTCTTATTTTATCATGTTATTGTCGGCACTGCCGCCTAAAATATGATGTCATTATTACTCTTTACATGGTCGGCCTTACCGCCTATATTATAATTTTATTTCTTTAATTTCTGTATGGACGGCACTGCCGCCTATGTTAGATGTTGTTGTCTTAAATTAGTTTTATATTTTTCTTTATTATATATTTGGAAAATTTACATGCTGTGGCATAAGTTACATTGGTCTCATGCATTTCATGAGTAATTTGATAAAAAGATATTTTTAATGAATTTGAAGAAAGAAAAGGATGCTATACTACTAGGTGGCAAGCATTTATAAAGAGGGCAATCCCTTTAAGCTAAGAAAAGAGATCCTTTGGGGACGGCGATACGTAACGCCCAACGGATCAATTAATTTAAGCCCAAGGGCATGTTATAGAATGTTAACTTTGTAGTACAACAAACCTAGGGCCCTAATATCGTTCTTTATATTTCGAAGTTTCATGTAAATGATTTAGCACTTATTTCATAAAGTCATTCATGTGTATGATAGGCAATACATGCATCACGTGTTTACTTACTGGGTTTTAGCTCACGTAGTCCTTACATTACAGGCACTGAGTAGGAAAAAGCTGACGCCAAGTCCCAACCGAGGTAAGGTGTATATGGACATAACAGACTTTAGGTTACACAACGGGCTCAACTGTGTTCCTATCTAAGCATAAATATATCAAGCTTGTTTACAATATTGGTTTGCAACATGTTCCTAAGAGATCCCTGGCTTTTGTAACAAAGTATTTGGTGTGACAAACCCCTTTATATAGTTCTTTATATAACAAACTATTTTTGTGTTCAATATCTATAAAATACTTATTTTGAAATCGTTTCTACAAATACTTAATGTTACACCTGTTTTAACCACTTTTGTTACAATCATAAAGGTGGAGTGTTACAATTTGGTATCAGAGCCTAAGGTTTAAAGCGATTTTGTAGACCGTCTATATACACTAGCTAAGGGGGAGGACACAGCTCAGCTCTTAGTAAGAATTAGGAACTAAGATAATTAAATACCTTACATTTAATTTTTTTGACCCATAAAAGCTTGTTCAAAGATTGTAGAGATGTCAAGTGTTAGGAGTAATAGAGGCAGAAGGATGGGAGGAATTTCAAGAGAGCAATCCTCTACAATTGATCGACTTACAAACATTGTCACACGACTCTCAGAAAAAGAAGTCAGAAGAGATAAATGTGCTCAAGCAACAAATAATGCGGAGACTGAATTTAGAGGATTAAACCCACCTATTTTTGAAAGGGGGCGCAGATCCTATGGCAGCAGACCAATGGTTGAGAACTATGGAAAGAATGACCGAAGTAGCCAAGGTACCAGAGGACGAAAGGGTCACCTGTGTTTTCTTTATGCTATGGGGGGCAGCTAAATATTGGTGGGATTCCATCAGACGATGCCACAACGAAACCATAATGCAATGGAAGAAATTTAAAGAACACTTTTACAATAAGTATTTTTTAGAGACGGTGAGGTCTGCCAAAAGAAGAGTATTTGTTTATTTACAACAAGGAAAAATGACAATACTAGAGTATATTCAAAAATTCGATGAGTTCTCTCGTTATGCCCCACACATGGTTGCCACAAAAGATTTGAAAAAGGATCATTTTATGCAAGGATTGCGTAAAGATTTAGCAAAAGACTTAAAAGTGGCTGGAATTCGGGATGCTTCCTTCAATGCGCTCATAGATCGAGCCTTGGTAATTGAACAAGCAGATGAAGAAAAGAAAGAAGAAAAATAAAGGAATAAAGGGAGTATAGATCAAGGGAGTTGTGTAGCTAATCATGGAAAATAACTCTTAAACAATAAAAGGAAGAGAGCGCCAACTTACCAAGAGTAAGAAAAGAATAAGTGTATAAAGAATCACCAAAAGGAAGCCCTACCAAGGCTTAAATGCAATCAATATTGAAGAACTCACCCTGCGGAATACCAAGCCAACATTAGAACATGTTTCAAATATGGGAAAGAATGACACTTTATCAAAAACTGCCCAGAGAATGGTACGCAGTAAGAAATGACTAACGCACGAGTATTCGCACTTACCAAGGCAGATGCAGAAGCAAACCCCTCAGTAATATCAGGTGAACTATCTATCTCTCAAACTCTTGCATATGTGTTGATAGATTCAGGAGCTATACATTCATTTGTCTTACCAGCATTTATTAGGAAAATCAAAGGGGCCCTTAACATAATAAGTAGACCTTATAGTGTCATGCTTTCATCTGATGAAGTATTAAACTTAGGACAACTAGTAAGAGCATGCGAAGTCAATATTAGTGGTCGTACACTATGTGTTAACTTAATAATCCTTGAGATGCACAATTATGATGTGATTCTTGGTATGGATTGATTATCAAAATACCATGCCAAGATAAATTGCGAGAAAAAAAAGGTAACATTCCAACCACCACAAAAGGAATCACTTATATTCAATAGGGGATGTAAGGAAAATAGAATACTTGTTATCTCCTCCGTAAAAGCAATTAGACTATTAAAGGGAGGGTGTGAGGGATACTTGCCATTAAGGTCCAAAAGCAAAGGCCAAAGCTTGAAGAAATCCCAATGGTGAATGAATTTCTTGAGGTCTTTCCTGAAGAACTCCTTGGACTACTGCCAGACCGAGAAGTTGAATTCAAGATTGACTTATTATCAAGAACGACCCCAATCTCAAAAGCACCCTACAAAATGGCCCCATCGGAATTAAAGGAATTAAAGAATCAACAGCAAGAACTATTGGACAAAGGCTACATACGTCCAAGCCATTCACCTTGGGGAGCACTAGTATTGTTCGTAAAGAAAAAGGATGGATCCATATGGATGTGCATAGACTATCGAGAATTAAATAAAGTCACCATCAATAATAAGTACCCACTTCCACGAATCGAGGATCTATTTGATCAATTACAAGGAGCAGCAGTATTTTCAAAGATTGATCTACGGTCAGGATATCACCAGTTAAAAGTAAGAGAGGAGGTATTCCAAAGACCGCATTTAAAACACGTTCTGGACACTATAAATTTATCGTCATGCCATTTGGTTTAACTAATGCCCCAGCAGTTTTCATGGATCTCATGAACAGAGTATTTAAAGACTATTTGGACAAATTCATAGTGGTATTCATTGATGACATCTTGATCTACTCACGAACGAAGAAAGAACATGCCGAACATTTGAGAATCACTCTTCAAACTTTGAAGGAGAAGCAACTTTATGCAAAATTCAAGAAGTGTGAATTTTAGCTGGAAAGCGTTATATTCCTGGGGCACGTTGTGTCTAAGAGTGGAATATCAGTCGATCCCTCAAAGGTGGAAGTAGTGAGCCAATGGACTAGGCCAACTAATGCTAAAGAATTTAGAAGCTTCTTAGGATTAGCAGGCTATTACCGAAGATTCATAGAAGGCTTCTCCAAGATCGCAATGCCATTAACCCAATTAACAAAGAAAAACACCAAGTTTGTATGGACGCCAGAATGTGAGAAAAGCTTCAAAAAGCTAAAACAACTGTTGGTCACTGCCCCAATCTTAGCCATTCTTAATAGCTTTGAGGAATTCATCATATACAGTGATGCCTCCAAAAATGGCATAGGATGCGTTCTCATGCAGAATGGAAAGGTCATTGCATATGCCTCTAGACAATTAAAGGAATACGAGAAGAACTATCCCACACATGACTTGAAGTTGGCCACGGTGGTACAAGCATTAAAAATATGGCATCACTATTTGATGGGAGCACATTGTAAGATTTATACGGATCACAAGAGCCTTAAATACTTCTTTACACAAAAAGAGCTGAATATGCGACAACGTCGTTGGCTGGAACTCGTCAAGGACTATGATTGTGAAATAAACTATCATCCTGGAAAAACAAATGCGGTAGCAGATGCACTAAGTTGAAAGTCATGTTTGTCAGCTTTAAAGATACTACCTAAGCCATTACAAGATGAGTCATGACAGAAAAACTCGCTTACATGATACTTTGCTCAACTCTATTGGAAAGGATTAAGGAAGGGCAGGAAGCCGATTCGTACTTAAAGATTTAAAAATAGAGACCAATTCAGAGAATGAGATGCCATTTAAGAAATCAGAAAAAGGAATCATTTTATTTAGAGATAGGATATATGTACCAGATAATGAAGATCTAAAGAAGAAAATTCTACTTGAAGCTCATACAGCCCCATATTCGCTCCATCCTGGCATAACAAAAATATATAAAGATTTAAAGAGGCACTATTGGTGGCTGAGATGAAAAAGGATATAGTTAAGCTCGTGACAAATCAAGGCAATACATCAAAGACCAGCAGGACTTTTAGAACCCAATCAAATCCCTCAATGAAAGTGGGAAGAAATCACAATGGACTTCGTTGTTGGCCTCCCAAGGACTACAAAAATGCACGATGCCATCTGGGTAATAGTTGATCGAGTCACAAAGTCTGCCCACTTTTTGTCTATTTGGATAACGTACACTATGGACCAACTCGCAAAAATATACATAAAGGAGATAGTCAAACTACATGCATACCTGTCTCTATTATTTCTGACCGAGATACAAGATTCACCTCGACATTCTAGGAAAAGCTACATAAGGCTATGGGGACAAGACTTAAATTTAGCACAGCATTTCACCCCCAAACAGATGGCCAATCAGAGAGGACGATTTAAACACTCAAAAATATGTTACGAGAATATGCCATCGACTTTTAAGGATCATGGAGCAAATATTTAGCATTGACTGAATTCGCCTATAATAATAGTTACCAAGCAACAATCGGCATAGCACCATACAAAGCTTTATATGGTAGAAAATGTCAGTCACCTATTCATTGGGATGAAATGGGTGAGCAAAGATACCTTGGACCAGACTTAGTTGCTGCCTCATCTGAAACAATTGAAAAAATACAACAAAGAATGCAAGCAGCCCAAAGTCGACAGAAAAGTTATGTAGATAAAAGGCAAAGACCGTTGGAATTTCAAGTTGGCAAGAAAGTATTCCTAAAGGTCGCCCTAATGAAAGGATCGATGAGATTTGAAAACAAAGAAAAATTAAGCCCAAGGTTCATTGGGCCATTTGAAGTACTCGAACGTATTGGAAGTGTCTCCTATCGACTTACGCTACCACCATCATTATCAAGAATACACAATATCTTTCATATCTCCATGTTAAAAAAAAAATGTTCCAGACCCTTCCCACGTGCTAGACTATGAGCCTCTTCAACTCGAGGAAGACCTATCCCATGAAGAACGCCCAGTTCAAGTACTCGATAGAAGAATAAAAGAGTTAAGGCACAAGAAAATCCCTCTAGTTAAGATACTATGGCAAAACAACTCAGTGGATGAGACAACTTGGGAGCACGAGGAAGAAATGGAGAATAAGTATCCCGAGCTATTCAATAAGTAAATTTCGAGGACGAAATTTTTAAAAGGAGAGGAGATTATGAGGTACAATTTTCTTACTTAGATATAATATAATTAACCTAACAAACTCCTTTAAACATTTATTATAAGAATAATAATAATAATAATGTATAATAATATAATGACATAAGTAATGTTGTAGAGATAGTAGAAATTCTAGAAATTACTAAAGATATTTATGGAAGGATAAAATAATAATAAAAACTAATGATGACACAAGCAATGACATAAGTGATGATACAACAAGAAATGTTGTAGAGATATTAGAATTCTAGAAATTACTAAAATATTTATGGAAAGATAAATTAATAATTTAAAAGTGATGATGACATAAGTGATTATGTAATAAGAAATGTTGAAGAGATTTAGGAATTCTAGAAATTACTAAGATATTTATAAAGAGATAAATTTTCACCATTAATTAAGTACTAGGTGGTAAAATCTTAGTATTTTAAAAATCACTAAGATATTTATGGAGAAATAAATCTCCACCATTAATCAAATGATATGGTGGCAAAATTGTTGTGCTAATTTTATTGAACTCGCAAGCGCACGAATCTATTGTAGAATAGATTAATGGTGATGAGTGTCGATCCCATGAGTAGGTTAATTTTAATTATATGCAGAATTAATTTTCTTTAATGGGTGAATGAATTTATGGTGAAATTGATATAAACTATGCTTAAATTTAAATTACAATGGCAGGAATTAAATTAAACTGAAATCTATTGAAATGACGTGCTTGAGTATCCGGATCTGCATCAACATGCTCCATGAACTAAATATTGCATATTAATACCAATTAAATCATAAGGGGGATTCCACGCCTTATGAACCACGCTCCAATAAATATGGTGCCAAGGGCTTATCGTGCCAAATAATAATAACCTTGTACTAGAGTGCCGGTTTAACCAGAGCGGTATCTAGACAAGACTATTATTATTTGTCGACGAAAAATTAAAACAACCACAAATATTAGAGGGAAAGAAAAGTAAATTTATCAAATTAAGCCCATGGGACATGTTGAGACTTCACCTTCAACTCAACCTTAAAAGGAAATTAGCTACTCATATTTTAACTAGGGATAAAAAGGAAATTTTATTAAAATACAAAGAAACTACAAGAAGGAGAAGGAATTTCAGAAATCTAAGCTTAAAAATGAATTCAGGGGTGTCCAATTAGGAGGGGAGAGCCCCCTTTTTATAGATATATTGAGTGAATCATGACTATCGGATTAAAAACAGTTCGGACACTCAAGATTGTGCCACGTCATTAGTCAACAGTCAACATTTGAATAGTAATGCCGTTTGAATAGTAAATAATCTAATGTATGCACATGTATCGTACACACGATTTTTGTTCCACTGAGATGCTGCCACGTCATCGATCCATAGTACATAAGTAATTTAGCCCAATAAGATCATGACACATCATCGGTTAATGCCACATAAGAAATCAATATCACATAATTCGTCCAATCAGATACTGCCACGTCATAGGTAGTTGCCACATCATCGATCCATATATATGCACAGGTCGTGAACAGTACATGAATAATATCATAAACCATATCGTACGTATGAACAGTGCCGTATATGTGAACAGTGACTTTTTTCCTTTAATGCTCCTCTTAAGGTTTTCGACCGTCCTGAGTCCAAATATGACGTCCGTTTTGCTGTCTGATCACTCGTTCATTGTGAAACAATCGTGATGCCCCTAAAATATATAAAATACATAATTATAGTAAAACACATACAATTAAATAATAAAATACTTAAATAAATAAAAGTAGCAATGTTAGTGAGACTTAAAGTGTAAAACGACAATTTTTTCCTTTATAAATATTCACTTCCTAACACTTAACACATCGGATGATAAAACTGATGGCAAATCTGAACTTAGAATGGTCGAAAACCTTAGGCATAATATAAAAGTATAAATGTCTCTATCCATATATACAGCACTGTTCACATGTACGATACTGTTCATGGCATTACTCATGACACTGTTCAACAAAAATCCTAGCCACACATGGGTCTTAGGAAACCCTATAAATACCTCTTAGCCCTTGCATTTTCCATAAAATTTAGAAATCCCATCTTTTTCAATTCTAAGCCAAAACATCGTTAGTGAAGAAATTCTCAAGTTTAGGAAGGAAGATTTAGGGGAATCAAAGAAAACAGGTAAGTAACACTTCACTTCAACTGCAATGTAAGGACAATATGTTAAATTAGCTCTAAGTAATAATTTTCTCAGGATAATCTCTTAGCTTATAATGATTATTATTATGGTGTGAATGGAAATTGTTAAATCCCACATGACTGGCTTTGCCGCCTATATCATGATATCATCCTCATATGGCTGCCTATGCCACCTAGATGTTATGCTTACTACTTACTTGATTGGATGGTCGGCTATGCCGCCTAAATGTGATGCTCTTATTTTATCATGTCATTGTCGGCATTGCCACCTAAAATATGATTTCGTTATTACTCTTTACATGGTCGGCCCTGCAGCTTATATTATAATTTTATTTCTTTAATTTCTGTATGGACGGCACTGCCGCCTATGTTAGACGTTGTTGTCTTAAATTAGTTTCATGTTTTTATTTATTATATATTTGGAAAATTTACATGCTTGGCATAAGTTACATTGGTCTCAAGCATTTCATGAGTAATTTGATAAAAAGTATTTTTACTGAATTTGAAGAAAGAAAGCGATGTTGTACTACTAGGTGGCAAGCATTCATAAAGAGGGCAAGTCCTCTAAGCTAAGTAAAAGAGATCTTTTGGGGACGGCGATACATAACACCCAACAAATCAATTAATTTAAGCCCAAGGGCATGTTATAGAATGCTATCCTTGTAGTACAACAAACCTAGGGCCCTAACATCGTTCTTTATATTTCGAAGTTTCATGTAAAAGATTTAGCACTTATTTCATAAAGTCATTCATGTGTATGATAGGTAATACATGCATCACGTGTTTACTTACTGGGTTTTAGCTCACGTAGTCCTTACATTACAGGCACTGAGTAGGAAAAAACTGACGCCAAGTCCCAACCGAGGTAAGGTGTATATGGACATAACAGACTTTAGGTTACACAACGGGCTCAACTGTGTTCCTATCTAAGCATAAATATATCAAGCTTATTTATGGTATTGGTTTGCAACATTTTCCTAAGAGATCCCTGACTTTTGTAACAAAATTTTTGGTATGACAAACCCCTTTATATAGTTTTTTATGTAACAAACGTTTTTTGTGTTCAATATCTATAAAATGCTTATTTTGAAATCATTTCTACAAATACTTAATGTTACACCTGGTTTAACCACTTTAGTTACAATCATAAAGGTGGAGTGTTACATAACCACCTTAAGCAACTTTTATGTGTGAAGTATTTCTTAAAAGACTTGATTTAATTTTGTCAATTACATCCAATTTAGGATATGCAACCACCAAGTTAGTATCCCATATTAAAGATCTAGAAAGATAATTTTGAGAAATAAAAATTGTAATCTATGAAACTCAACAAGAACCTAAGATAAATTCAATAAAAGGACGATCGTAAGTTAATAATTTTTTATGTTATTTTTGTATTTGCCTTTATATATGTTGTGTTTTTGCTAGATTTTTTTCTTTGGTGTGTTATCCCAATTAAAATGGCGAATAATAGTACTCGGTAATTGTTGAAGTCAATTCCTTTAAATTCTCATAATAACTAATATTCTGAGCTGAATGTATGGACAAAGATATAATTTTAGTAAAGCTTTACAAGCGATTTTCTTCACTTTCTCAGAATGCACTCCTCACCATCTATAAAACTACGCATGCGATTGCTTATGAATAATAATTATCTATTGACATCCAATGGATAATTGAAGCGAAAATGAGATTGACAGGTGACACTTTTAAATTTATTGCATACATGCCTTGTTGTGGTAAAGAAAATTACTCAAAAAAATAAAAAGCTTGAAAGCTCTCTATTGTTTATCATAAGTGTGTCAGAATGAGATGCGATAAAAATCCATATTCTTTAATAATAGTATCTAATAACAGGAAAAATAAGATTCAATTCATTAGGGATGGCTTAAATAAAAAGTCAATAGATGATATCCTACTGTCTCTTGAACAAAATCCCTATGGATACGTACAAAGAATGTTAAGTACAAAAAAATATATATTTATAAAGGAGAAAATTATCATTTTACAATTCAAATTTTATTAACTTCTTTGTTTTTATGTATTTAAGTCTCTTGTGATTTTAATTATATGTTTTTATTATAATTAAGTATTTTGTATATTTTAGGAGCATCATTGTTATTTCACAATAAACGAGATGGTGACGAGTGTCGATCCCATGAGGAGGTTGATTTTAATTATGTGTGGAATTAATTTTCTTTAATGAGTGAAAAAATTTGTGGTGAAATTAATGTAAATTATGGTTAAATTTAAATTACAATGGCAATAATTAAATTAAACTAGAAATCTATTGAAATGACGTGCTTGGGTATCCGAATCTGCATCAACATGCCCTATGGGCTAAATATTTCATATTAATGCCAATTAAATCATAAGGGGGGATTTCACACCTCATGGACCACGCTCAAATAAATATGGTGCTAAGGGCTTATCGTGCCAAATAATAATAACCTTGTACTAGGGTGTCGGTTTAACCACGGTGGTATCTAGACAAGACTATTATTATTTGTCAATAAAAAGTCAAAACAACCACAAATATTAGAGGGGAAGAGAAAGTAAATTTACCAAATTAAGTCCATGAAACATGTTGAGACTTCACCTTCAACCCAAGCTTAAAAGAAAATTAGCCACCCATATTTTAACTAGGGATAAAAAAAAATTTTACTAAAATACAAAGAAACTACAAGATAAAGAAGGAACATCAGAAAATAGAGTTCAAAAATGAATTCAGGGGTATCAAATTAGGTGGGGAGAGCCCCTTTTTTATAGATACATTGAGTGAATCGTGACCATTGGATTAAAAATAGTTTGAACGCTCAAGATTGCGCCACGTCACCAGTAAACAGTCAATGTTTGAACAGTAACGGTCACTATTTATACAGTAACGCCGTTATTTGTATAGTAACACCGTTATTTGCACAGTAATACTATTTACACAGTAACGCCGTTTGAATAGTAAATAATCACATATATGTGCATGTACCGTACACTCAATTTTTGCTCCACTAAGATGCTGCCAGGTTATCGATCCACAGTACATAAGAAATTTAACCCAATAAGATTGTGACACATCATCAGTCAATGCCACATCATTGGTCAATGCCACGTAAGCAGTCGATACCACATAATTCGTCCAATCAAATACTGCCATGTCATAGGTAATTGCCACATCATCGGTCAATGCCACGTCATCGGTCCATATATATGAATCAGATGTCAATGAATACGATGAAACGACATACGTATGAAAGTTCCATGAACGATCTGTATATGTGAACAAAGGATCGATCGCCTTTTTTTCCTTTAATGCTCCTCTTAAGGTTTTCGACCGTCCTGAGTCCAAATATGACGTTCGTTTTGCTGTCTGATCACTCGTTTATTGTGAAACGATCGTGATGCCCCTAAAATACATAAAATACATAATTATAATAAAACACATATAATTAAATAATAAAATACTTAAATAAATAAAAGTAGCAATGTTAGTGAGACTTAAAGTGTAAAATGATAATTTTCTCCTTTATAAATATACACTTTTTAACACTTAACACATCGGATGATAAAACTGATGGCAAATCTGAACTCAGAACGGTCGAAAACCTTAGGCATAATATAAAAGAATAAATGTCTCTATCCATATATACAGCACTGTTCACATGTACGATGCTGTTCATGGCATTACTCATGATACTGTTCATACATATTATACGATGATGTAGCATTGACCGATGATGTAACACTAACCAATGACGTGACAACATTTAATTGGAAAAATGATGTGGCATTGACTGATTATGTAGCGTTGCCTGATGACGTGGCTTGATTGATGAGGTGTCATAATCTTATTGGATAAAAATTTTTATGCACTGTTGACCGATGACATGGAAATTTATTAATGGATCATAAAAATATACGTACGGTATATGTATATATATGAGATAATAGCCTTGATGATGTGGTCAAACCAATCAGAGCTTGCCAAGTGATGCAATCCTGTGCATCCAAATTGTTTTAATCTGATAGCTATGATTTACTCGTTGTATCTATAAAATGAAAGCTCCCCCCTAATTTGACACCCTTGAATTCATTTTTTAACTCTGTTCTCTCCAATTCATTCTCCATCTTGTATTTTCTCTATATTTTAATAAAATTCTCATTTTACCCCTAATTTAAATATGAGTAGCTAATTTTCTTTCAAGCTTAGGTTGAAGGTGAAGTTTCAACATGTTCTATGAGCTTAATTGGTAAATTTATTTTCTTTTTCCCTCAATTTCTGTGGATGTTTTGACTTTTCGTCGATAGATAATAATAACACAGTTATTACTATTTGGCACAATAATCCCTTAGCACCATAGTAATTAGAACGCGGTTCATGAGGAGTGGATTTTTTCCTCATAATTTAATTAGTATTAATAAGGAATATTGAGCCTTCGTGCTTATTGATGCGGATCTAGATACCTAAGTGTTTTATTATAACAGTTACTACTTTAATTTATTTATGTTATTCTAACTTCAATTTTAAAATAGATTAAATTAATCTCACCATAATTTTAATAACTCATTTAGAAAATTAATTCAACACATAATTAAAATTCAACCCCTCGTGAGATCGATACTAGTCACCATTAATCTATTATACAATAGATTCGTGCACTTGCGAGTTCAATAAAATTTATACAACAATGAGCAATACTCTAGTTATAGCCACTATTTAAAAAAAAAAAGTGTGCACAATATAATCTCGAAATCTGATTATAAACGAACCTATTTGTCAATTTATAAGAAAACTAGATGAGAAACATATTCCCAACCCATAGAAGGCGTTTTATCCATTTCTAAACGTAAAATCAAAAGAAAATATGAGTTAAAATAACAACTACTTATAAATATCCATTTATTTCACTATTGTTTTATCTCATTGTTATTTGATCATTTGTATTTTACTTTTAATACTTTCACTTCATCATTATTTACTTTTTCTTTTTATTATTTTCTTTTTTTATTCTCGAGCCATGTGTTTCACGTATTGTTTGACACAAACATGCTATCTTATAGATAGCTGTTAACCGTTGTTACTAAGATTATTAAATACGATTTTTCTAAGGCACTCATAAATTATTTTTTAGAAGTATCCTAATGGCAGCTACTCTTAATAACCAAATCAAGAATATTTATGTAATATCTAGATTTAACTATGGTAAATACAAAAAGTTTATCAAAGCATCCTTAGATCTTGGTTGAAGTATAGCAACTAGAAAACTACACTTAGTTTATAGATAAAGTGACCGAGAATTATCAAAACTAGTTTTTGAAGCTACTTATACCAGAGGAAGCCAAGTGTTAGGTATCATCCCAATAACCCTAAAACATTTGGGCTATTTTTCTAACTCACCAACTAAAGAAGAGTTAGTGGTTTTAGGTATGCAAAAAAAAAAAAAACTGAAATGCAAAATCATACTAATTCTTTTATTTTTCTACAAGAAGATCTTACAACTCTAGAGGTATTAATTACATTAGTATCTTTTATAATGGTTTTATCGCATTTCTTAACCATGCAATAAAAAATTATTTTATTCTTCCACAATGAAATAAATTTTTATTTATACTCACACTGCTAATAAATTACTTGATCTGTTATAAGCTTATAGACTAGAGTCACATTCCAGGACCTTAATGTTGAGTGATCAACTAATGACAGTAACAGTAAGTATAGTAAGAAGTACAAATTAAATTTAATTATCTGCTTATAAATATTTTCTTCTGTGTTGCAGTACCCAAATGATATTTTCTAAACTCTACTTCTTTTCTTTAAAACATTGATGATAATATTTTATTCTGCTTAGGGAGAGAGAATAATCGATGATCATGGAATGTCTTCATCTTAGTGATACTAATTTTTGTTGTAGAAACTAACTATAATTAACTTTTTATATCGAAAATGACTGAATATAGTGTAGTGATTTCAGAAACACATCTTCTTAGTTTATAAGTTAAAAAAAAAATTCTTTCCAGACATTTTCCTGTTATTAAACTTCGATAATCATTCTAAGTATGATTTTTCTAACTTCTTCTTTCATACTTCTTCTTTATAAATATACACTCTCAAATCTTTTAGTTAAATATGGTTGAATATAGAGCATAGTGACTCTAGGAATATATTTTCTTAGCTTAACAAAATTTAATTTTTTAATATTCGATAACATGATAACTTTTAAATTTTAATATTTATATTATCTTTGAACTTGAATTATGTTACATCATATTTGTTACTTTATATGTCGATGTCCGAGACAAATATGAGTTGGTTGAAGGAATACACATGTCATAATCAATTCCAAGTGAGTTTTTGAGCTTATTATTTTTCTTGAAGATAAAGTCTTTTTGCGTATTCTTCATACAACTTAGTAGTTTATCATTTTATATAAGATCTCTAGGTATCTTTTGAGTCAACCCTTTAAAAAAATAAAAAAATAAAAAAATTGTACACGTTGCTACATTTGAAAGACCATCTAACTAGTGAACATGAAAAATTTTTTAAAGTCTTAAAAAATGACAGAAAAGTAATCTTTGATATGTTTGAACCTTTTAAACCAACCCTATTATGAATTATTCATAATTAACCCCTTTTGAGCTTTTATTTACTAAAAAAACTTTGTCTTTGGTAACTTATCATTTTATCTCATTCTAATATAAATTATCACCTAATGTTTTATGTGTTCCACCACTCAATTATATTTAGAAATAGGAATGATTATGTTTTCTTAATAATGGTGCTATTATAAAAAAAAAGAAAAAAGAAAAAAAAGTTAGACATGTATATAAAAGTAATTTCAAAAAATAATAACAAAAAAAGCAAGTTGTAATTTTTAAAAATATATATTTTATTTTTCTTATTATCCTTTCTTTAATAACCTTATCTCTAACCTATATTACTACCTAATAAAAGTTTTTCTTAATTTTAGAAAATTATAATCTAAAATAAAAACTAATTATTTAAGCTGAAAAGATGTATTAGTGTATAAATAAAGAAAAACATTTAGAAAAAACACATTAATTTGACTCAATTTTAACTTAAGATTGTATTATTTTTAAACTATTGCATATTCATTTCGTCTTTTAAGAGTATGATATTATTCCTTTCTTATTTTCTTTCAAAATAGTCAATGAATGACTATTGTCATTGGATTTAATTTTCTTTCAAATTAAACCCAATGACTATTGTCACTGGATTTAATTTACTTGTGAGAATGTCATTACTAGTGAGATTTTAAAGTTCGACATGTCATTCTTAAAAGTGACTTGATTAATATAATTATAACAAAATCTACAGGATTAATTCATGCAGATGGTTGATATGAGAGTGATATTTCTTTAAACTCGAGATAATACTTATGTTTTTATTTGATTGTTATCATTAGTTTGATTGAATAAACACACTTGATTAAAAAAATTATTTTGGATTTGAATTTTGTTTTGGCTTAAGTTGTTAGAGACTAGCAATAAATTGGTTGGAAATGTATTGTATACTAAAAATATATATATTTATAAGGAAAAAAATTATCATTTTACGCTCTAAATTTCATTAACATTCTTACTTTTATATATTTAAGTTTTTTATAATTTAATTATGTGTGTTTTTATTACAATTATATATTTTATGTATTTTAAAAGACATCATAATCATTTCATAATGAACGAGAAATCAAATAATAAAACAAACAATAATTCTGAATTCAAGTCAATCGAAAATTTTATGATCATAAAAATATAAATTTTATTGTTCACATGTATGATACTATTTCACATATACGGTAATGTTCATAATATTGTCTATGATACTATTCGTGTATACTATACCATGACGTAACATTAACCGACGTCGTGACACCGACCTAATTATATGATAGCATGTGATTGAATGGATAATGTGACATTAACTACTTATATGGCGTTAATTAATGATCTAACATTGACCGATGAAGTATCATAATTTTATTAGATTAAAATGTGTATTTACTATTGATCGATGACGTGATGATATGTTAATGAACTAGAAAAAATGTGCATACGACACATACATATACACAGGATGATAGTCTTAATAGTATATTTAATCTAATCAAAATATGTCACGTGGTACAATCCTAAGCGTTTAAATTATTTTAATCCAATGAATATAATTTACTCATTTTACTCATTATATCTATAAAAGAATAATTGCTCTGTTAATTTGACACCTTTAAATTTATTTTTAAATCTATTTTCTCAAATTCGTTCTCTATCTTATATTTTCTATATATTTTAATAAAATTTTATTTTATCCCTAGTTCATATATAAATAACTAATTTTATTTCAAAATTGAGTTAAAAAAATCTTAACATATTCTATGAACTTAATTTAATAAATTTATTTTTTCCTCTCCTCTAATTTCTGTAATTATTTTTACTTTTCATCAACAGTGAATAATAACATAATTATTAATGTTTGGCACAACAAATCCTTATTACCATATTAATTAAAGCACGATTTATAAAAAATAAATATTCCCTCATGATGTAATTGATAATAATAAAAATTATTAAACCATAATACATATTGATACAGATTTTAATACTTAAATATTTTATTATAATAATTATCAATTTAATTTATTTATATTATTTTAACTTTAATTTTAAGATGATTAAATTATTTTTACTATAATTCTAATTACTCACTTAAAAAATTAATTCAATACATAATTAAAATTTACCTCTTTATAAAATCAACACTCATCATCATTAATCTATTCTATAATAAATTTATATTCTTACAAATTTAATAAAATTTACGCATTAGACATAAGAGGAAATGTTGTACCCAATTCTAATCCTTTCTAAGTCATCCAAGGCAGCTCTCCCTGCCCCAAGCAAGTAAAGGTTACTAGATTTTGAAGTGGGAATAAAGGGTAAGAACTCGATCTGAAGAACGAACTCTAGTCAAGAGTGTGGGTGGCTTAGTTCTTTCGTGAGATTGGTGAGTTGATCGTGTACCGGAAAAGCGAGGGTTTCTACAGTTAACACCCTTATCTGGAGGGGACACAGAACATAGGTTACCACTGTTAGAGACACTGAGAGGAGATTTTTCGTCTTAACTAATGGAAATATTGGAAAGGGATTCAATAGGAGGGCTGTCTACGTTACTACTGCCAACCATGTGAGCTCCCTTCACTCCTAATCTTTTCTCACCTATCTTTCTGTCCAATACCACTAGATCAAGGACCACAACAACACACCCACACCATACATCAACCGCCAACTAAAACAAAAAAACATGGAAGATAAAGAATGAAGAATTTTTTAGGGTATGCAAAATGGGGTGCAACAGTGTATATGCCAAGAAAAAAGGAGATATAGAAAAAAGGACTCACCAATTGTGTAAATCAGAATCTATGTATAAACAGTGATAAAGCTACATTTACTTAGTTCAATGAGTAAGAGTGTGTGTACATATAAATAGATAAATAAATACACACACACACACACATAAACGAAGCTTACCCACGACGCTAAAACTCACCAAAAATGGTCAATAGCCGCCAAAAATCACCAAAAAATTACAGCTGGCTGAAAAATCACTAAGAAAGCTACAGAGCTGCCAAACATAGCCAAAGAAAGCAACAAAATCGCTAAAGGGAGGTAGCCGGACAATTACTGTCAAGAGGAAAAAAGAACGCATTAGGGATTCCAATTAAGAGAGAGAGAAACAAATAAGAAAAGGTGGAGAGCGTGACTAGTGCTGCCACAAAACGAAGACGTCTACTGCTGAAATCTCCAACTGTCGTTTTTGAGAGGCGTCACGAAAAGGAAACCGAGTCTACAAGTTACTGCCACTACTGTAACCCATGAGCAGATTTTTTTTAAAGGAATTTTTAAAGAAGAGACAAGAATAAACAAAAGAAAGAAAATGGGGAGCATAATGGGATGGGAATGCCATTGAAGACGGTCAGTTTTAGAGAGAATTTTTGGGATTTTTAGAAAATATAATAATAAGAAAAGAGGGGAGAAGACGAGAAGATGAAAAAAAAGGAGATGACGGAATTTAAGAAAGGTGAAGACCTTTGCCAAGAAAAAAAAAGGTTTTAATTAAACCCGACAAAAACATACTGCGCACGAAAAGGGAATAGGAGACATTTACATAGGGTAACTGATTTTTAAAATTTAAAATGTGTCAGGTGATTACCACTTTGCAAGAAAAGCTAAAGAGACATGAGAACCGCCTTACCCCCCTCCTTTTGTCAATTGAGTTCTAAAAAAGACACGTGTAAATGAAAATGCTTTTGGCTTCGCAGTATATAGGGTTAACTCGAAGGATGATCAAGCAAGGTGCCCGTTACTCAACAATCCATCGAGCCCAACTCAATATCGCCACGTGTCGTCCCAACTTCTCATGCGAGTTCCTTTTCACTCAAATGTTTTTCGTCAAAAAGAAATTAAGAGGATGTTGTTTGGGAAAAAATTAAAAAACAATAATAATAAAATATCATGTGTCAATGAACGGTGCTACGACTTTAAATGACTACTGTAGGCACCCGAGATATTTGACTAACGCTATAAATTCAATGTTTAGAGTACTTGATCAACGCCAAAAATTGAGTACTTAGCATATCTAGCCTTCACCGTAAATTTGATATTCGAGATATCTGCTATGTACAGAGTACATTTGGTGATTAAGAAGGTACGAAGAGTATTACATGTTAGATGTGAAATAATTAAAGAAAAATCTTTAAAAAATCCTACATAAAAAATATTTCTATTATTTAAAAGAAAATATTCAATCGTGTATAATTAATTATTAAAATATTTTATTAAAAAAGTAGGATAGTTAGTTGTTACTTCTACTAAAAAGTAAAAGATAACATGTTAAAGACAGTAATTTAAAGTAACTTTGCTAAATGATTTCTATTAAAATATCTTAAACTACCCTATAGTGAACAACGCATGTCTAAAAAGATAAATTACGCCATATGCGCCTTTATTTCTATTCAAGCATACTCTTAACAACCTAAAACTGATATAAAAATAAAAAGATGAAAAAAAAAACTTAAAAAAGATAGTCAATAATCATTAGAAATGTACTATATGACAACTGAGATACTCTATATATAAAGATATTTACATTTTATTGTTATCATGAAACACCACATACATAAATTCTAATAAAAATTTAGGTTTTCTTCAACCTCCAGCCACTATTTTTTAAAGAGTTTGAAAGTTTTTACCCCATAAAAAAGTTTAGTTAGCTAACTTAAATATTGAAGTCTAGTTATCAACCCACTTCAACTCCTCCTTTTATCTCTTTTTATTATTTTGTAAATTTAAAGGTGTCATACTTTAGTCTGACCTACATTATAACTGTCATCCTCTTACTCTCCTTCATATCCTTTAAATTCTACAATACCACACATAACAATGAAGTAAGGTATCATGATCTTCTTAAGAAATAAATTTATTATTTTAGAATGTTTTCTTCTTTTCTTTTGCACCCCAAATCTACCTAAAATATAAACAAAAAATAAATTAACCCCTGATATGAAAGTTGTAGAACAAAAAAAGTAAAGGATGAGAGAAGAGAAAGAGAGAGTGAAAATGAAGAATGAATTGTATTCGATTCGACTTGTTATTAAACAAATTCTAAAAAATAAATGAATTAATATCCTTAAACTCATATTCAATTTGTTTATTGAACGAATCAAATCAAATAAATAAATTCAAATTTAGATTTTCACCCCTAGTCTATATTGCATTTGCATTAACTCATAATTTGCAATTACAATAAATTTTATAAAATTATTTTTGTTATTTGTTTTTACTAATTATTATCTTAAAACCAACGGTCAACAAAAGCAATTCCAACTCGACATGGTCGTTATAGACAGCACTGGCTGCCGGATTAATGTGTCCGTTTGAGTTGATTTTGGTGTTTTTACAGTCGTCGTCGACTGAGCATTGCAATGATACATGCTTCATAAAAAACAAACCTTCCATTCACGAATCATAGATCTATCAATATTTTGACCATAAGTGTATGGTGAACAGAAGCTCTGTTACTGGTAAAACATGTACTGCTGCGGAGTTCTACCGATGACTTTCCAGGTGTACAAAAAATAATGTTAAATAAAGCTTAATATTATGCCGGCGACAGCTCACGATGGTTGATGGTGGTTTTGGCAGCCATTGGTGAATATTTTAGTCTTGTGTTATGGAGTTAATTAATAAATTATTATAATTAACAATATTGAACTTTGTACCATAAATAAATACATATATAACACAAAACATCCGACAATAAATCATATATCACTGTGTCAGCCTTAAATAAACAGAGGACAGTCTGGTAATTAGACAGAGAACTAAAAGAGACATGGGTACGATCATTCCAAAAAGTAAGGCGTGTTAATAGCCCAAGGAAAATCCCGCGCATTTTCATTTTGTTGTCTCTGAGTTGGAATGCTGAGTTAATCAGTCGATCCCCCATTGATCTCCCTTTCTCTCGTTTCAAATGCCGCTTTTCAATTGCTAGGGCTTCTCTTTCAGATCTACAATTCTGCCTTTTTTTTTTTAATTAAGGTCAGATCTCAAGTTTATGTCTTTTTTATTTATCTTTTCATTTTTTTTTTTTTACAAATTTGCAAATGTTTGGTTTCCTATGCTGGGAAAGCAGAGAGAGGTTTACAAACCTAAAACGCAGCAATAGTAGAAGAGATTTTCAAATTAGAATTGAGCTTATAATGTTTATGGAATTGATCGGGATTGTATTATTATTATTATTATTATTATTTGTTGGTGTACTTCCATTATTATTATTATATTTGAATTTTGTGGACATAATGAACAAAATTTAATAGGTAACAATGATTAAATTGAGCACTTCACTCCTCAGATGGCTGACAAGCTCCAATGCGTATGACTATGGTCCTTTAATTTTTGGATCTTTTGGGCTTCTGGCTATCTTGTATGCATCTTTTAAGTGGCAAAGAAGGACATCTCTAAATTGGATTAAAGATGCTGCCCGAGCAAAGAAGAAATTCTGGAAAAAACTTAACGTCCCTCTTTCTCACCATACTTGGATGGAAGATTTTTCTTATGGTGAACAGCCGTCGACATGTTGTGTTTGCTTGACTTCTTTGGTTTTCCCTCAGAGTGTAGGAGCTCATTTTCCTGTTCATCGCTGCAGCGTTTGTGGAGTTGCAGCTCATTTTTTTTGTTCTGAGTTCGCAGCAAAGGATTGCAAGTGTGTAGCTCAAGCTTGCTTTAGTCATGTGAAACATCACTGGTCAGAGAGATGGGTTAATATGGATGATAACGCAGAGATGTCTGCCTTCTGTTTCTACTGTGATGAACCATGTGGTGTTCCTTTTATCAATGATTGCCCTACATGGCATTGTTTGTGGTGTCAGCGTCGTATACATGTCAAGTGTCATGCTATAATGTCAAAAGAATCGGGTGATGTTTGTGATTTGGGTCCTCACAGAAGGCTTATACTTTCTCCGCTATGTGTAAAAGAAAAGGAAGAGAACATTGGAGGTCGAATGTTAAGTTCTATCAAGGAGGGAATCAGAGCTTCTTCAGTTCGTGGGAAGATAAAAAGGAAGCGTCATCAGGGTAAGGCTGGAAAAAGTCATTCTGTAAATGAAAAGTTGCAAGATACCACATCTACCAATTCTGCCCTAGAATACATGTTCAACGGGTTTGTTGGATTGAAGAAGTCTAATAATGACAAGAATATTGAATATTCAAAGGTGGATGGTAACATACTCAGTAATAGCACCCACAATGAGTCTATACAAAATACTGGTGGGACTGTTATCTGTGATCAAGTGAAGAAGTACAGTCTGGTTGATGTGCCACAGGATGCGAGGCCGCTTTTGGTGTTCATTAACACTAAGAGTGGGGGTCGACTTGGGCATTATCTTCAAAGGAGACTAAACATGCTTTTGAATCCTGCCCAGGTGATGATAAGAGTTTATTAGGAGCAATGACAGGTTATATGAATTATGGTTACCAATACATCTTAGAACTAATAATCGAAATTCCTAATTTTCACTAGTCCATTATTTTACAGGTCAAGTTTGGATGTATTTCAAGGTTTGCCTCTTATATTCTACTGTCTTTCCACACTAAAAATTTTGGCTTTGTTTTAGTCCATTATTCTCAACTGTCTATTTAAGCACTAAATATGACTTTAAATGTTTTTAATTCGTTTTCATTTTACCTTCATCTTTTCTGTTAAGGACTTACTTTTTTTTTTTTTTTGGGTCTTTTACTTGGGCAAGCTTACAGAAAATTGCTTGACTGCTACTTGATGACACTTTTTCCAATTGAAGGCTTTTACCTCTACTCCTACTCCTCTTTCCAACCCCATAAATAAGTGCACTGAAAAATAGTTATGGGATCGAAATTTGAAAATTAATCATTAGTCACTTCAAAGAAATGAAAAGATAAACGTCACTGATTGCTCAATGGGAGCTTAAATGAACACAAATTTTTCTGTTGTTTGATCATGGTGCTATATACTTGCAGAAAATGGTGATCATCTCTGATTATTGTCAATTTGATGACTTTGGCAATTCTTGTTTTCAGATTAGTTATTCTAATTTGGACCGGTCAATTTTCCTTTTTGTCAACTGATTGTCTGCTTCGTAATTTATTGAAAGCTTCAGTATTACTAATGGAGTGGGATCAACATAGAAATTTGTGCGTGCTAATTTGTGATTAAGATTCCTACAATTGTCACATTTTTTTATAGATGCAACTTTGAAGACCTTGAGTTTTCTATCTTTCACTATCTTGTCAATCTACAGAAGTAATAATAACTAGCCAAGATGAGCTGAGCGGCAGCTTTACTTTGGCTTTCCTTTGGTCTGTTTTACTTTGTTCAATTTTTTTTCTGCTTCTTTCCTCTCTTTCCTTATCTGCATGGAAACAAAATTCAAGTTTGTTTGCAACTCCACTGCATGTTGTTGAAACATAATAGGCCATCTGGATTAGCAGACTTTGGGTCAGTTAAAGTCCAATCCATATTAATATGCAAATCCACTGGAAAGCCAACGGATATTAGAACTTTAGTAAGAACACTAAGCAAAGGGATAACTTTTCACTAGCTAGGCATCCCAGAAGGAGGGATCCCATGGAGTTCTTCCCCAAAATTTCAATCCCACAAGCTTCCCATTCTGGTTTGAATTATATTCATTTTCTGACCAAATTTACGCTCTAGTTCAGTTCGTTACTTGACTTAATTGACTGGTGCAATTTATCCTTCTATGTGCATCAGCTCCTTTCCCTTTCTACAGAGACTGGCATTGTGAGAGTGTCTTCAAACAGCCTAAGTGTGGCTATGTTAAGTTGATGAACTATATGTATAAGACTGCAGATTCTAATTTTGATCTCCTCTCGCCAGGAATGATTCCAGTAAATAGATGTTTGAATTTATTGATTTATTCACCTTACCTCCTCTGCTATTTTTATCTGAATGCTTTACATGCTTTCGAAACTATTGTCATTACTTATTATGACTGCTTTTGGACTTGTATCATGCTTCAAAACTGTAATGCTAATTAAAGAAAATTATTCAGTATAATGAACACAATTCTCATCTTCTCTTTCCCTTTTCATAATTGTCAATGCTTGCAATCTTGTGTTCAGAGGCCAATGAGAATATTTGGTATTGCCGAATTTTCTTTTACCATAAATTCTTTCATGTGTGTTTGGCTGAATACTGTAATTTACCTTGGCAGGTTTTTGAACTTAGTGCGTCCCAGGGTCCTGAGGTTGGTTTGGAGTTGTTTAGTAACTTCCAATATTTTAGAGTTTTGGTTTGTGGTGGTGATGGGACTGTTGCATGGGTCCTTAACGTGATTGAAAAGCGTAATTCAGAATCTCCTCCACCCGTAGCTGTTCTCCCACTTGGCACAGGAAATGATATGTCAAGGGTTTTGCGGTGGGGAACAGGTTTCTCAATGGTTGATGGACACGGTGGCTTAAGCACAATTCTGAATGACATCGAACATGCAGCAGTTACAATGCTAGATCGCTGGGAAGTAAATATCAGAGAAGAAAACTCAGAATATGATCGAACAAAAGAGCAATCCAAGTTCATGTTGAACTATTTAGGTATATATATTTTTGGAAGTTACTGATGCTAGTGATTGTTTCTAGGAACTGTTAACCAGCGCTATTTTTGATTTTATAGGGATCGGATGCGATGCAAAGGTTGCATATGAATTTCATGTTACTCGGCAGGAGAATCCTCAAAAATTCTCTAGTCGGGTACTTATTTTTCTTTCTGTGTATTCTATTTGTTAAAGCCTCCATGCAGAATAATTATAGTTATTTGTAATATATACTTGTTTTATATGCTGGAATCATATTCCAACCTAAAGTTATTTGATTGCATTTTTACTGTTTGATTTCATTTCTTATAAAAAAAATAATTAAATAATTGTCTTATTCCATGATCCTTTTTCCAGTTGTTAGAGAATCATGTTTTTCTATATACAATCAAAGCATTTCTTGTTTCATTACTGAGTGTTGGAAGTAAAATTCTGGCCTAATTTTAGTAGTGTTAGAATTTAATCAAATGCCAACACGTTTTCAGAATTAGATCCATTGAAATCTCAGTTCCAGATATAGAATTGCATATATATGTGTGTACAAGGTAGTTTAGGAATCACATGCTTTCCTGGATTCCCCTTTTACGATTCCGGCATTCTGTTAACTGTAGTTTGTGAACAAATTGCTATATGCTAAAGAAGGTGCCAGGGATATAGTGGATAGAACATGTGCTGAGTTACCGTGGCAAGTTTGGCTTGAAGTTGATGGAAAAGACATTGAGATTCCCAAGGTAGGATAAGAATAATACTTTATCATTCACCACCAATTTTTGTATTTGAATTGCTGGTTATGTTTGGGTTAATTCACCCCTTCATTTATTCACAAACCTCAGCATGCCCCAACTTTTCTGTAGACAACATGCCCCAACTTTTCTGTATGTCTACAATGCACTCCTACAATTATTCTCCATTGTAAATCTAATTAGTTTAGGAGCAGTAGTCCTTGTATTACTTTGTTCAGGAAATTACTTTTAACTAATATTTTATTGTTTACAAGATATTCGGGTTTGTTTCCTAACAGTTATGACATCAATGAAAAATAACATATCAAAACCCTTTCATTTAGCCTGCAGCCGCCGTTATCCACCATTGGCCATTATTGACCGTCATCATTTAATGTCACCATTGGCCCACATCATTTGAGGTTGCCATTGGCACGTTTGGATTTTGGCTATTCTTCTGAACCATGCAAATACTAGTTGATGATCTCATACAATGACTGTCAATTGAAGCTGGTGCTGGTCAATGACAGCTACTGTGAAATGATGGTGGCTAATAACATTTGATTAACAAGTAGAAGATATTTATTTCCAGTTTTCTACATCGAGCTTATATCACATCATAGGAAAAAATGTTCTATAAATGGTCAACCTTGGAAAACTATCCTTTTTAATGGCAGAGTAACAGTGTAGACTTTTTGATACATTGATGGCACTATAGGTGTGTCAAAAATGATGGGGCAGCCTGGGATTAACCTGTTAATTTTAATGTTTTAAATGCATTTTTTATTTTTTTCATCATTAGATGCTTTTTTATATTTTCTTTCTTTTTTATTTTCTATGCCCCCAGGATTCTGAGGGATTAATTGTCCTGAACATTGGCAGCTATATGGGTGGAGTAGATCTTTGGCAAAACGACTCTGAGCATGATGATGATTTTAGCCCTCAGTCTATGCATGATAAAGTGCTTGAGGTTGTATGTGTCTGTGGAGCGTGGCACCTTGGAAAACTTCAGGTTTAAGATTTTCTGCAATTTTTCTTTTATCTGCCTGTTTTAATGCTTTGATATTTGGTTGTGATTTTTTTCTGGCTTACCTATTTGAAGAAGTCAATATCAACTGCTGACTTGTTGGTAAACACCATAGGACATAATTTAAGCATTAATATAGCATGTTGGCCTTAAGTAGGGCTGGTAAAAAAAACATAAATTGATCAAGGTTATCATCAATTTACAAGTGTTGATATATTGAGGTTTTATTGTATCATGAGATACTACGTGCTTCACTCGATCTAGCTTGTCATGTTGGCCTATTGTTCATGTACTTGCAATATGGTGGGAGAATTTTTTTTAAGTCTTTAAGATCTCCCCCCACACCCCACCCCACCACCCCCAAAACCCTTCTTGTGCTGGCAATTGGAATTTTTAGTTTAATGCTTCATTTTTGTGCAGGTCGGACTTTCACAAGCTAGAAGGCTAGCCCAGGGTAAAGCAATAAGAATACATTCTTCCAATCCTTTCCCAGTTCAAATAGATGGGGAACCATTTATACAAAAAGCTGGATGTCTAGAAATAACACATCATGGGCAGGTATTTTATGCATTGTTTTCTATATATATATATATATACTGCTTATCTCAGAATAGTTGTGTGCTGCAGCTTGTACTCTAGAACAACATTTTTATGTACTTTAAAACAACATTTTGTTTACTTAAACAAGAAAAGGCAAAGGAGAGGGGAAAAAAAGACTCATATTTATACAATGTAAATGGTTTCATCTCCATGCTGCATCAGCACTAGTCAACTCATAGTCTGTTGCAACCAAACTTTCAAACTACCTAGTGAAATATTAAGTTTTTGTTTTGTTTGCTTTGCTTTGTTCGTTCAGGTGTTCACATTGCGCAGAGCGCCAGAGGAGCCCAGAGGACATGCTACTGCAATTATGACAGAGGTCTTACTAGACGCTGAGTGCAAAGGAATTATCAATGAATCTCAAAAGAAAGTTCTTCTGCAGCAAATTGCCCTCCAGCTTTCATGATTTTAATCCTCAAAATTTTGGTTTTTCTCTCATATCCACAAATCTGTCACAACTAACATTATTCATTTTTCTTTTTATTCCTGGGTCCTTGCTGGCGCCTTCACAGTTGTGTTCACAGGTTTTCTGATTCTGTGACTCAATATCCTTATCATTCTTGTGAATTATGAGATAGATTGATAGAGAATGAATTACACAGAGAGTCACTAACATAGGACTAAGAGGTTTTGTAGAGAGGTGTTACGTGATTGTCAGGGACAATTGGTTCAATGCTTCAATGATGGGCGTAATTTGGGTCTAAATTTCCACTGTTAATTACTTAATTTTCTATACAACAACTACATTATTACTGATTATTGAAGTCTATTTTTTTTAATTGTTTTTGGTAATATTAACTAATTTATTGAATAAATTAGAGAATTCTTCAGGTCAATTTCATTGCAGGTATGGTAGAGATTTTTTCTTTCTTTTCTTTTGTTTTTTAATTCGTTCTAAAATTATAAAATTAACTAATTCAACTTGAAACTATTTTTTTTAAGATAATATAACATTGATTGCCCTCTCATTTGTTTATATAAATTACTTGATTTTATGTAAAAGTAATGGGGCTCCCCAAAATTAGTAGTTTCATGAGATTATATGCCAGAGCATTAAAGAGCTAACTGTCATTTATTTCAACCAAATAAAAGAATTTGAACGCAGCAAACAAAGGAGCAATATTTTGGTTATTGGAACTATAAGAGAATGCCAGCTACATCATCTCCTTTCTATTTAATTTACTCTTATAATATTGGAGAGATTCGAAGCCTCAATCTTAGAGGTAAGAGTGCGTGAGAAAGTGTTAATCGACTCAACCGAAGAGTGTTACTTCATCTTAATTGTTCTAGTTTTAGGACCCAATTTTAGTCCACGACGGCGCTTAAACATGTGCCACCAATGCAACTTCTTTACCACAATCCCTCCCTTTGGCAGATTTGATTTCTTGGAATGTCTAGCTTGCCTTCTCAGTAACCCTTGCACAAGTGTACGAAAATAATTAGCTTGCTGCTGCTGCTGCTGCTGCTGCGGCTTACTCTTAGTCCCCGTGAAGTATTGTTTTCCACAAATCTCATTTTTGTGTCTTTTATTTTTATGATGTAACATATTATTCTGTATGTGCTTCCACATAGTCTGACTGTTACGTACCTTTGAGTGGTCACTTTCATGATCATAATGATGGTGGTGGTGATGGTGATGGTGATGATGAAAGATGAGAGCCAGCTTGTTCTTGAATCTCCTCAGCCTTCCTATTGCTGGTTTATCTTCTTTAGGATTTAATCTGCTACGGCTAGTCACAAAAGAAGAATAAGAAGAAGAAGGAGAAGGAGAAGAAGAAGAGTTGCCGCTTCTCCTAGTGTCGGTGTCCGAGTATGAGTTACTTCCGTAGTCTCCATCGTGCCCATAAGCAAAACTTGCTCTTGGCAATGACTTTGTCTCAGTACTCTCAGTGTCCGTGATGGTCGTATGTTGAGTTGGCCAGCTTGCTGAAGCTGAAGTACCATTTCTTTCATCCGACTCGGATTCTGATTCTGGCTCCAGCAAAGTAGGCCTCACCATTACTCGGCGGCGCGGTGGCGGCAGCTTTTTCTTCGCGGATGGTACAGGCCTGAGCCCACTAAACCTGACTGTCTCTTTTCCAGCCATTTTCATGGGAAGTTGATCAACTAGCTGCTTCTCTTTATTATTATTGTTGTTTTTATTATTATTACTACAAAGTAAGCATTCACTTGTTCTTGCAACCCCAAACCCCCTCCCATGTTTCGAATTAGCATGATCCATATCCGAAACACCACACTGAATCCTTCTGATTGCCAGTGCATTACCCACACGCGAACCGGCGGCAACTGCAATGTTACTGACAGCCCTACTTTGAACTTGATTGATTCTTTTCCCCCGCGTGCTACTTTTTACTGACTCTCTCATTTTTTCATTTTCTTTCACAAATCCACCAACACGATTGCGTCGCTGTTGCCCATCATGTGCGCCACTTTTGCTTGGTGCAGTCCCTGAGCCCCGTTGCTTCTTGCCCCTTTGCAAATCATCTGTTGAAGTGAATTTGTTATGGCAATTGGCGGCGTCTTTTTTCATCTTTGGGGCGACGTTGAATTGTTGTTGCGAAATAGAGACGCTTGATTGTGCTGCTGTAATGATCTGTGAGTCGAAGAACAAGATGATGCACTCAGATGAAACGCTTAAAAGATGGAAAATTAATCTCTGATTATATTTTATTAATAAAATAAAGATTTTAATTAACATTACCTTCGTATGAGTCTCTAAAGCCTTCTCCGTAGCACCATCGAGTAAACTCTTTAATACAATCTTGGCTCTCTCATCCAACTGCAAGTTCTACCATCAAATTAAACTGATATAAAAATTTCACAAATTAAAAAAAAAAAAACCTATAACTAAATAATAGGAATCAAACGTTTGCTTGAAATTTTCTTACTTGTTGTGTGCCATCCACGCTGCTATTTTGAAGGAGGACATATAATTTCCTTAAGGCCTCGAGATCGGCATGTACATCTACAAGTTCCATGACCATTCTTTTCGACAGCCTGCAAGTATCAATTCGAATTTAGAATGGAAATCAATGCAACACATTTATTGTAATCGATTAGTTAACATGTTGATTAACCGTATTCTGAAATACTGGAGAAAAATCATTAACTTTTTAAAAGATAAAAAAAAAAATCCACTATCTGTTTTCGGTCGAGCAATAACTTGCAGTATATATATGTATGTATAAATATTCCGATGATTCAGATTATGGAATAAATACAGAGATGAAATTATTTTGCTGATAAACATCACCAGATTTGTTAATTACAATGAAATTTCCATTATGAAATGAACCGGTCTCTTCCAATATGAATGAATAGCATATAATATTTTCTTTTATTTTTGGTTTTTATTTTTATTTTTTAACTTACTTGTCTAGTTTTTGGATTTCTTCACAAACGAACCAAAATCTCGCAAAGAGATCTGTAAGGGTAATTGGTTTTGAGGAGTTTTGGAATACGGATGTTCTGTAAATGAATAAAATCAATTCTTTTTTATCTTTTATTTAAAAAAAAAAAAAGGAAAGAAAGAAAACACTGTTTCACAAGCGATAATAACCGTTTATAAAGATTTCGCGTAACTACGGTGCTTAAAAGTAAATAATAAATAATAAAATTTTAAAAATT